>OY743096.1:7106000-7825000 GCA_963555665.1 Dircenna loreta | reverse complement strand
CGCCCAGAAGCATACACGATCTCGATTTGCCATCCTGGGCGAATGTTTCAAAATTAAATTCGATTGCAATTTAAATTTAGAACCGAATACTGCTTTGTAGAGTAGACCAGTAGGGCGTTCCGACCGACGATCTTGATAAAAAAATAAAGAGAGAATCAAATATGTAACAGGTAATTTGATTCCTAGGAAGAGGGATTATTAGGGAGAATAACCTGGCAAGCTATGACGAGAGCGGCGGGGCCACTCGCGCCCCCCGCGCCCGCCAGGTGGCGGTACATGCGCTGCAGCAGCGCGTAGCAGGGCGCCAGCAGCGGCGCGGGGCGCTCCTCGCTCGGCCACACGGCGGTGTCCGTCACCAGCTGGCGCCGCGGGAAGCGCGCCCGCGCCTCGTGCACGCTGAACACGCAGTACTGGCCGGCCGGGTGGTGGCTCTCCAGGTACATCTACGGCGGTCGGGAACAACGGAAGATTTTTTTTTTTAATTTTTAACTATGCTGTCGTGGATGCGTTCCATCCAGGGTAATCCCCTCACGCACCCTCACGTCCTCGATGTGGTTCGTCCGGTAGGCGCTCTCCAGTAGCTCCGACGGATACGACATCACCATGACGCGACTCGTGATGTAGCTGATGTCCAGATCGGCGCGGGCTATCGACCTCAAGATGACGAATCATTAAATTATGAGATCTACATATCCATGGGTGCTCGCGATTTTAAAACTTGACTTACTGCTGGACCGTCTGCATGACCTTGGAAGAGGTGTCCTTCAAGTTTTTTAAGAAGCTGCCAGCGCCGTCTTTGATGGAAGAAAACAGGCCGCCCGATGCGGGCGGCGGCGTTGGCGCGACCGCCTGGCGCCCGGCGGCCGGCCGCGGCGCCTCCGGGGACGGGGGAGAGGCCGGCTCGTGAGCGTTCACCGTGGCGTTAGTAGCTGAAAAAATATATCATTAAGAAAAATACATAATGTAATATCATTTTTATTGGGATTCATATTTTTCCTGTTTCTGTTATAAGCCAGTTTTCTAATTATGTATTAAATTTACCTTGAAATTGTACATTTCACGAAAACTAGTCGTTATTACGATGGAGCCGATAAGACCGGCTCCGTTGGCATTGAATGTATTTAACCTAAGAGATACTTCACAAAAACAACTGTAATTTTATTAACGTCTATTTATTATATCCTTTTAATAATTATACACATTTAATCTTATGTTCTAGTAGTAACAAACACATTGCTCGTGTATTACACGTGTCATACAAGTAACGTAAAGTAGTTTTAAAACGTGTGATGAACCTTGATATTGATTTGGCCGTCGTGATACCTCTTAAACAGACGCTACTACACCTCATGAAGGAATGTTTATTAAAATTATATATCTCATAGACGAGCTGACTATTTAATGTTTGATGACATTTGACAGCTACCATGAAAATAATTCATTCTATGATGTTAGCTCATACTGATTAGAAACATTTCAGTTATATTCAATTAATATATATTAAATTCTAGTGGAGCAATAATAAGGAATACCTTCGAAGTAGATTTATTGCTAATATTATTTATAAAGTTAAGTATTAAAAACTGTTTGGCAGAAAAAGACAATGATTTTGTTTAAAACTCATAAAATACTGCCTGTTTTAACTTAAAAATTAAACTATTACATTTATCAATAACTAACTAATCACAAATTATAATAATTGGTAACCAAATAAAATTATGAAATAGACGTTTTAAATAACATTTGTACCTAACAGTGACATCAGACTACCAACTGCGTGTTACGTTTTAAAACCGCAAATTATGTATTAAAACTTTTAAAATAGTTCATAATCAGCATATGGAGGAGGCTATCATTGAAATAAATTAAAAACTAATAGAGAAAAAAAAGACAATATAGATTTTATAAAAGTAACAATCATAAAATATAAATAATTATTTTTAATAATTTAAAATAAAATATAATAACCATAAAATATTTTAAATATAGAAATTATAAAAATATGGGTATTATTTTCATCTCCCTGAAAACAATTATCGTCATATTTTATATTTAAAATATCTTGAACCGTTATAAATAAATATATGTATATATACAAGTACTCCACTGTATTCACGTAAATTATATCCAAATTTGTCCGACTAGTTTTAAACTCGTTCGGAGTTGACGCCGAGTTCGCCATGTTTCGAGCTCGCGATCAGGAACCAGCGATACAATTCACGTGTTTACAGCCGGGTATATTTTATTATGTATCATTAATCTATTATCATAAAAATGTTAATTTCTAATTTAAATAATTATATTTTTTTTATTATTTTTATTGGAATGCAAAATAAGAATATACTTTATTCCTCGTGCCATTTATATTCACTTTTTAAGACTATTTCTTTATAATTATTGTCTTTTAATCAGATTTATATATAGTTTTACTATAAATAATCCTTCACATTATATCACAATAAAGTTAAGTAAATATAACAATTTCATAATAACTTAAAGAGGCTTATTCACAAATAATAATATAATGCCTAGGCGCCACGCTAATATATAATTTATAATTAAGAAGTAGTACTGCCTCTGATAGACAATTATTTGTAAAATAATGACATTTAATAACAAACAAAAACATGAGACACGCTAGAAAGCAATAGTCAAAAGAATAATTACAATGTATTTAATCGTTTTCCTATTATTTATGGTATGATGATAAATAAATGACAAGGTCAAACTTTTGATAAGCCACGTTAATGAGAGCCAGCAGCGCGGCGCAACAGCACGTGTTAAGTAATATATAAAAACAGTAGGTAGGTACTCATCAGTGCGAGCATATCCAATATTTCTAGCAAGCTTGTAAGTGATTGGAGTCCAAGGGTTCATGCGCCGCGGGTCATTTAAACGAGAAAACAATCGGGCACCCGAAAAAGTTGAAAACACCTAAAATGAAAAGAAAATGTGATATGTATGGAAATACGTCAAGCTACCGTCAGCGAGTCACGTGCCGCGTGTACTTGTACTACGGGCATGAGACCCGGCGCCGCGGCGCAGCATGCGATGAGTTAGCTCAGACTAATAAAACGGAGACAGGCTCACTAACGCTACATGCAAATCATACTAAATAATAACATTTAGCCCGATACGAGTTGCTAGTAAGGATTACCAACCAAAAATAACTCTTTATGACATTTTAGTAAATCTATTTTACGTGCTTATAATACAATAACACACATTAGAGTCAAGTGTTGTTTATGTAATAATCAAAGACGTACCAATAACTACATACCATCATTATATACAAGAATAATCCCCGTAATTAGTATATAATATACAATTTTGTTATTAAAGCTACGAGAGTAGTGTCGCCGGCAACGGATCAGTGACTATAAAACAGACTGGTCGTTCTGGAGTTGAAGTTGAACGAGTGATGCTGTGACGTCACACTCGGGTCGGATCACTTGTAGGAAATTATTTGTAGAGCAAGTAACCTTCATATCTTCTCGTCTTTAGTTAATTAATCAGAGGTGAAAAAAGATTTCGTGTTTCGATTAGTTCATATTGAAACGTGTGTTTATTATTGTATCGATTGAGACAAGCAGGTCCGTGATTTCTTTAACATGGTCCAACTCTAATTGAACTACTCAAATTACAGGAATTACACAAATACACCAAATAGATAGTATGATGTGACATGACGCAGCTAGGAGTTAGTTGAATTTATCAAAAGAAATATAGGAGCGATTGTTGTTAGAGTGAGCGCCGGTTAGTCATACCTTTAATATATTAGTGCGGTGGTCAAATTAGTCACATAATTAATAAATTATTAATATTAATAAGCGTAATAGAAATGCAACTATCAAGTTGACGTTCAACTTAATTTACCGGTGTCTTCATCAAGGTCGTTTCGAAAGTATTCCTCGTATGAAGTATCTTCACGAACTGTCCCATAAATAAAAACAAGCCAATGGTAGTAATATATATACATTTATTTTTGCTGTTGCTAACATAATTATGAAAAAACAACAAGAATCAATAATGTCACCTGTGCTTATTAGATGTCACCATCCACAATACAAATAAATATATGCTTGTCTTATTTTAACAAGTGTAGTGTTTATATCGTTTGAGATTAGTAATAAATCTACCATGTACTAGTACAGTATGGTACAATATGGTACAGTACCGTAGGAGTATAACAACACAATACAACACTGCGAGTTAGCAAGCCCCGTGAATGTTAGTGCTTCCACGTCAGATGAAGTCAGTGCATGAAGTATTCATTCAAATATATAAATATAGAGAAGTGAAGTGTCCATTGTCGTTAGTTACGTTATAGCTATGGGAATGTCCGCTCGGCTCTGTCGCGGCTCTGTTGCGGACTAGTGCATGTATATATGTTAGCTTTTAATAATTTAATTCTAAAAATATTTTTTGCACACTTTTTATAAATGTGTGATGTATTTTTGGTAAGTTTTGCTAATAATAGTATAATATACTTTATATTTTTCTATTCTTTTGTCTATTCACTGAAGAGCGAGTAGTTGGTACAGACTCTGTAGGTGAGACTAGTAAGCTCCTTTATTAAATATTCAAGAAATATATTTTAGAGTAGATGACCACTTTAGCAATACATCGTAATCTTAACAGAACTCTCGTTACTGTAACTAATTAAAAACAGTCAAAGTCAAATAAATGCTATACTACCTTTTCGATCTGCCGACAATATATCCCAAACGGCATTCCTTACCTTTGGCGTTGTTTTGATCTTAATCGACCTTGTATTACACGGACACATTCGCCGTTAATAAACTAACAAACTATATCAAGATCGGACTATGAAAAAAAATAAAAATTTGAGTGTAAAAAGTCAAAAAATACTTGACCATTTTTAGCTCGATACGTAAAACGCAACGGAACACGTGGAGCGGTCTCTACGAGCGGCTTACGATATGGTAGTGTAATATTTACTTGACTTCTTATTACCTGGCGAGCTAGTGGCCACGGATTGTTCAACTTTTTTACGCTCAAATTTGAGTGGTTGCTTGAGGTTCACGTCGTTGGCCTCCGCCACGGCCGCCACGCGCTCCAGGACTGCGGCCACGCCCAGCCGCCGCGCCGGAGACACCAGCAGGCAGCCGTCTGAGACACACGTGGCACCTCTACATACTGGCTCTTATCACCAAAACAATATACCTAACCATTATTGTATCAGTACTCACTTATTATTTCATGAAAACATTTGTACCGCTGATCGTTTGGATTGAGGTTATAATTTCCATTTAATATGGCCAACTTTGCCGAATCTTCAAATGGATGTTGCATGTAGCACAGAGTGTACAGTATGCAGCCCAATGCCCATATATCAACGGCATGGTCAATTTTGTGGTTGTCCCAAGTGTCTAACATTTCTGGGGCTCTATACATTGGAGTAGTAAATTGGGCCAACTGTAATTGATAATTAAAATATATTTTGATAAAAAAAAATAAAGAACATAATTAATCAAATAATTATACAATAAACATATATTATTATTTTTTAAAAGGATTGAAATTGAATTTGAAGCTTGCATCATATTTTATTTAGTAAACAATTACATATAGCTTATATATAGCAGTTAACAACAAATTTGTCTAGTTTTTATATTAAAAATATATAGTTATATACTAAGAGTACTTACATTTTCTTCTAACATATTTCTTTGATTGGCACTCCATGATGGGTTTGGGGAATAAACATCAGTAGTTGCAGAACCAAAGTCACATAATTTGATTGTACCTGTATTCAAGTATATTTAATGTAGTCAATATATTTAATCAAAATACAATAATTCACAATATATATAAAAACTTATGAAAGATTTTTACCTTCATTTGATATAAGGAAATTTTCTAATTTAAGATCTCTATGTGCTATAGGAGGCACTTGAGCATGCATGTGTTGGACAGCTTTACAAGTTTGATAGAACACCCTGAGGATAGTAGAGAGAGGAAAAGCCTGTCCCCTATTTTGCAAAGCTTCCATCAAACTGCCTCCACTACAGAGATCTGTTAATAGCAAATACTCGCCCATCCCATGGCTAGTTTTTGCTTTATCAATAAATGAAGCTGCTATATACTTGATAATATTAGGGTGACCAGACAACTTCTTTAATATGCTTATTTCTTGTATAATATTCTTGTTAGCTTGCTCATCAGCTGCCATTAACCTCTTTAATGCATATTCGGTACCTGAAGCAACATCTTGAGCAACAAACACAAAAGCGAATCCTCCTAAAACATAATATATTTTAATGTTTAAGAAAAATATGTTTTGATGTTCCATATTGTATATAAATATATAAGCAACTATTGTTACAGGCATATTTAGCATGTACAGGTAATAATTATTTTAAATTTTTCATTGTAAGTTTAGTCTCTTAAACTCAATATCATTGTTCCAATACACAATTCTAACGCCCCCCAATTGCTTATATAGTCGTAGTGACCCAATAATATTTTAAAATCAAATATTGTCGAAGATCAATGTGGCCAAAATACAGAAGTACGCACGATGACTTACCCTCTGCGATAACTTTTTTTACTCTCAATTTCATGTTACCAATTTCAACAAATTGGCCAACAAAATCATTATCACTGCCACCGTTGGCACCTCCAGAACTGAAGTACCCCATTGCCGATTTAAAAACACTCATTGTTTTTTATTGTTATACTTAGCTTTTACAAAAATATATTACAGAAATTATAGAGACATATTAATAGGTTCTCTAAGATCCATCGGTTTTAATGATTTTAAGGTTGACGAGAAAAGAGAAAAGACATCCGTAGAATGGCAGATAATAGATATTATATTATACCAATTCCATTCAGTGGCAGAATAAACTAATGTTGCCATTTTCAACTCATTATATATTTAAAAAAATATATTATACATATATTCAAATTACGACAAATCTTTCATTTAAATCTTTAGAATTATTAAAGTCACATTTAATATTAATATGATATAATGTCACGAGCAATTAGATTTCATGACCTTTAAAATTATTTGTTTATCCAACTACGATTCGACGTTGCTACTCGATATACGTGATAGTATGTCACTACCACAGAGTACATGTCACTAGTCACTATATACTAAGTTACTAATCACTGTTGCAAGTTGCAACATGCAGTTTGTACTAATATTTTGTTTCGTTTTTGTTGATCTTTGATATTCTTTAAAGATTTACTAGATGCTAAATCCTGAAAGTGAGACTAAGTTTGACATAAATAATTCACGTGAAACTTATGAAGTGAACTTTAAAATAATAAGTGGTTTTAAATTACACCCGAAGCTGAAATGATGTTTATGTTGATAAAATAATACAGATAATGAATATCGATATGAGGATTTATATTTTATACATATAGGGACCAGCATTATTGGTATTTATTTATCCCCTTCAACACCCGCACTAATTAAAATCAACATGTCAGTTGTAGCAGAATATTCTACTATAATCTTTGTAGAATCAGATAATTCTTGAATATATTTATATTAATGTATTTTGATCTTTCTAGCTTATACTTAAACTAGCACTTTACAAAGTATTCGTTTTTTCTGAAGCACTTTGATACAAACAATTGAATGTTTGGGGGGCTTAACAAATAGCCATATTGTCTGTCTTAGAAACTGTTCTAAAAACTTTTTAAATAAGTAAATCTTAAAACATTGCATGTCCTGTCGAAGTATGGCGAATAATATTGCTTCCTCAATCTGATTTTATAAGTGCTGTTAGTGTGACATACCTTTCAGATTCTTCTTAACTTCTCTCAAGAGTGGCTAAGAGTGTTAGATTCCTGCAAGAATCATACTGACCACATAAGTTAGGTTAGGTCAAGTACCGCTATATCAATACATACACCTATCGTTTGTCAATAAATTGTTCCTACAATTTTATGACCCTTCTGAGTTTTTCCTCTCTTTTTGCAGTCCTTGTGATATTTATGTAAATGCATATTTAATGCTAATTTAGAAGAAATGAAAAAATATTTTGTACTAAGAAAAATATTTTCAATAAAAGAATAGCAACTCTTATGCTTTTAATGCCCATATTATTGGTATTAATATATAAATTTCAACATATGTGACTAAACACTAAGCATGGGCTTTGAAATCAAAAGGTTTCAAGGTGATGTTGATGAAGAACTTATTTGCCCCATTTGTTCAGGAGTTTTAGAAGATCCTTTACAGGTGTTTAAAAAACTTGGCTATATGTTGTTTAATGTTATATTTTGTGAAATCTATAAGTGGATAAATGTATCTTTTGTAGGCTCCTGCTTGCGAGCATGCATTCTGTCGTGCCTGCATAACTGAGTGGATAGGTGTCCAGCCAACTTGCCCAGTGGACCGGCAAGCTGTTACTTCATGTCAGCTGCGACCTGTTCCTAGAATACTACGCAATCTGCTTTCTAGGTCAGCTATATAATATTTTTTTAATTGTGTCAAATAATGTTGAATTTCTTTTTTACCTATTCTATTACATTTAGCACTAAATAAATAATCAAACAAGGATTTTATTTTACCAGGACTTATGATTTGAAAAAAAATTTGGTTACCAAACATTTTTATAACTTTAATATTCATATTAAATTAATAATGGAATAGACATGTGAAAATAATAAACATTAGAGTACATTATACTGAAAGTCACAAATTACTTTTGCACATAGTTGGAAATATCATTAAGATATCCAACCAACCAATCCCCATAAAAAGATAAAGCCTATACAGCGCAACCTTGAACAGTCTTGAGTGAGTTTTTAATAGGTCATTTGACAACTAACACTAATATAATAATAATGCCTTTTATTATCGAATCCGTGGGTAATTTGAAGAGTTTGTTACTAAATAATGTCCCGCAATTTGGTGTGCCTATTGGCATAAGCCTCCTCCAGCTCTCTCCATTGTGTGCTATCCTATGACTCTCGTCCAGTATGGTCCCAAGTTTAGGCTGATTTCGTCTCTTGCCCTTGGGTACCATACAGTTATTTGCCTTCTCTATTTGTTCAAATTGTAGCGTAACATATGTCCCGTCCATGTCCATTGCAAAAGTTCGATACGAGCGACTATATTAATTCCGAGTTATTCATTTTATCGCTAAGTCTGACTCCCAAAATGCTTCTATCCATTGCTCTTTTTATATTTGCTAGTTTTTGTATGAGTTTGTCTGTTAGCCCCCATGTTTTGCAGCCGTATGTCATGCATGGTATAATAAAAGTATTGAATTTTTTTTGCTTTTCATATGCATACTTAGGTCTTTGCTCTTCATTATTTCTTTAGGGCCCAGTATTTTCCCATCCGGAGGCTAATCAACATTGATATTTTTTTCGTACTGTTCAGGTATCAGCAATTCGGTCTTCAATATAATGTTTCGATTCGGTCTTCAATATAATACCAAGAATATAATATACATATTCTTGGTATTATTTTTTAAAGTTAACATAATACAGTTAATAGGAGAGAAACCATCTTTTATATTAAGTATCCCAACTTCAAACTGCTCTCCCGAGTGCGTTTTTTCGAAATGAATTTTAAATGGTCAGACTTAAGAAATAGATGTACCTTAAGTTAAATGAAAGCAGTGTTATTAATCTTATTTAATCTAGAGCTATCTCGTACAGAGTTCTCCAACTACATTAAAGAAAAATAAGGATGTTTTAAAAGTAATCAAATCTTCAGAGAAATATAAATAAATAAATCCTATGCAATGTATAACTTTTATTCGTTGTACGATTACTGCTTTTTTTCTTAATAGGTTTTAAAATCCCTTTCACGAAACAAACAATTATGGTGTTATGAAATAAAAGCAGTTTGGATATATTTTGGTGAGTGTGCGAAGGAATTACATGAACTAATTCGCCCATCCCCCTTCCATCACCGGAACAGCTTGCCTGCGTCGGTATTGACGTCCGAGTACAATGTAGGTGTCTTTAAAGCAAGAGCGATTAGGCTTTTACTAAGTTGATGCGCTTTACCACCTACGACTACATTTCCACTTCCCATCAGGTGGAATGTAGTCAAGCGTCAACTTAGTTAATTATTAGCGTTAATAATAGTATGGTTCTAAGCAAAATGTTTATAAAATTGTGCGAGTTACGTCTATACGAAAGTTTTTTAAACTTGAAATGTAATCATGGTTTATAAATTAATAAATCCACAGTCAGTGACAGAGATCTGTCCGTTCACTATCCTTTTTACACGTCTATACGCTGAATCCAACCATTTTATTAATTTAATCCTTTAAATTAAATAATAAACGACAATTTTCAAACAATTATAATGTGTTCCAGAAAAAAAATATTATAACTGGTCATGTAAAAACATGAATTTTCAAGATGATTCGACAAACACTCAGCGACTGCCCTTGAGATTTATTTATCGACTTTGAAATTCCGCATTGGAAATTGCTACCATTTAAAGTCGAATGACATGTATTTCGATATCAAAGAAATCTGTGGAAGCAAAACGTGTTTGCTTCTTTGTACATCCCTTTCAAAATTGTGCCTACGATGACGTTGTTCATTAATTTCTTCACCGCAAGTCTGGTGCCATTACAAAGAGGTGGTTGGTTTATATTCCGCAGCATAATGATTACCGATCCAATTTTTAATTGCAGATTATGAGGTGGTAATCCAGGGAATTCCAATGAATTTAAAAACTCCGTTGGATAGTCCGTGTTCACTGATTTTTCTAAAGCTTTTGATAAAATACCTCATTTTATTCTTCTTGCGAAATTGAAATCTATTTTTTTAATTGACCTTTTGCGTTGGATTGAGTCCTACCTTACCAACCGTAGTCAAGAATCACCATGAAGGGATTCACATTGTCTTTTATGCCTGTTCCATCTGGGGTACTTCAAGGATCCCATCTTGGTCCTTTGATATTTAACATTTATATTAATGACATTGCTGCAGTTTTCAAGCACTCCAACTTTTTGTTATATGCAGACGATAAAAAAATATTTAAGATAATCAGAAAAATAGAAGATTGTACAGATTGACTTGGATCGATTAAATAATTATTGCGCCATAAACTCTTTGTTCCTAAATTTAAAAAAATGTAACGTAATTACCTACAGCAGAAAACATTTCAAGATCAATTATTCTTATAATTTAGTCAAACTATACCTAGAGTTAATTTGGTGAGGGATCTTGGTGTAATTGTTGACTCAAAGTTACTTTCCGATGAGCACGTCGATTATATGGCTAAAAAAGCTTATCGTATGCTGGGTTTTGTGCTGAGAATATCCAGAGAGTTTAAGCATTCTTCAACACATAGTTTTGTATAATGCTTATGCTTACATAAGTTCATCCATTCTAGAGTATGCTTCTACGGTCTGGAATTCTCAGTATAAAATTCATGCTAATAAAATTTAACGTATACACGATAATTTTTATCGCGAAGTAGACCCGATATTAGTTTAAAATGTGTACAAGTCGCAATAGTTTAAAATCATTACATGTAATTCCGCCAAGCAACATCCGCCAGTTTCATTGTCCACTACTTTCATTAGAGTAGAGTAGGCATATTTTTGTATCATGTAAAAGGGAACGTTTCTTAGAACAGTCTCTTTTAATGCCTCGGAATCATATTGGGTTTCGGGTCTCAACGTCTCTACTCTTGTTGAGTTGTGTCAACAGATCTCCCCGCATGATTGGTTTTACGTCAACCAAGCCATTCGGCGTGGTAGTGTTGAAATCACCGAGTATCAAGATCTCTGCGGATGGGATCTGCAAGAGGTGTTTGGACGTTTGGATTTGGACGTGGTCCAGCAGACGGTCAGTATTGGCATCAACGCTATGGGAACTGTATAGGCATGCGTAGACGTGGGGATGGTCGTCACTGTCTACGCGAGCGACAGGATAGACAGGACCTTCAAGATTACCGAGGCGTCGAAAACCGATGTCATCTCTAACGTACTCACACACCTCAGCCTTATGAATAAAGGTGTGCTCCAAACTGTACCCAGGGTAAGCAAGGCTCGGTGTCTGCTGGAGATGATATCTGCGTCTCGGTTAAAAATTGCAAGACTGGCTATACTGGATCGAGGTGGCAGTGAACAGCATGTGAATGTCTTGGTGTAGGCCCCTGCTGTTGCATAAGTCCTTGGTAAGACTGGCAGAGGAAACGTGTCTATTGCTGATCTTGCCTCTTAGCGTGGTTTTCTAATTCTTCTATGGATGCATTACAAGATAAACAGATAATGCATTACAAGATAAAGATATAACATGACATGATAGTAAACTAGTATTTTGACACTGGTTCCTAAGCACTCCGTCGACGAGGCATACAAAAGTATGTTAAACGGGGGAGTAACCGGTTTTGGTGTTGGATTCGTGGTAATGTGGTTAGCTGCAGAGATTCAGTATGTCCGTCCCCACAGTTGTCGGGGGCTCGTCGAATTTCACACGCGGCGAGAGGTGGAACTTGCCAGTTGCCGCAGTAGCCTTAGCTGCTGCGGCCTTCCACTTAGAACATACCCTTTACCAGGGGTCCTTTCGTTCTGATGTATTTTATGCGGCTACCTTTGCTAAGCGATGAGATGGATGTCTAGCGTCTAGGGTAGGCATGCGAACTGTCGCTTGTCAGGAAATCAGCGTGCCCTACAGCTCCGGCACCCGACTGGATGTTAGAATTTTTAAATTGGTTGTTTTTATTGTTTTGTGCCTATTAGAGTATGATACGAGACAAAAGATATACCAAAATGTTCCAAATGATTTTAACGGCGTTAAATAGTAACGAGCAAAGAAACACTTTTGTTGTTCTAATATTAGTCTGATTTTTGTAGAGCTATTTAAAATCATAGTTTATTCAGTTTGAGAAATAGTTTTTTCTTTTTCAGATTACATACAAGTTGCGACAATGCTCCTCACGGATGCAACGCTGTTTTGAAACTGGAATCCTTGGCATCACATTTACTCGAATGTAGGGGTTTTTATTTTTTCATTTAATAGAGGTATACCAAAAATTGAAACGAACTTTGGGGTAATTTGAATTGTACATTTGCTTCAAATAAATCACTTAACTCAAATCACTTTCTATGGTGTATCTGTTTAATTACACCATTTCAATTGTTTCAGGTGAATTTAATCCTAAAAGGCCAATCCCATGCGAAGCGGGCTGCGGTTTAGTAATACCTAAGGACGAGCTCGCCGAGCACAACTGCCTCCGAGAGCTGCGAGCACTCATCACCTCACAGCAGAGCAAGCTCACGGACTTCCAGCAGGAGCTGTCTGAGCAACGGCTGGTCATCAATGAACACAAGCAAGAATTGGCATTGCTCAAAGTAAGCATCTTCAAAAATAAACTTGGAAGCTGCCGTAGCTAAGCCATGCTTTGAATCAATATCGTTGGTCTTTATTATGACAACTGTTTTACAAGCGTCAATATTCACTGAGCAATTTATGAACAACTAGAACCATCACTATCAAATCGTTAGGGAAACCTTGTGAGCTCAAATTAAAATAAAAAATAAAAACATAACGATGTGATGCAGCCAGTTGATCTAACTAGAGTAACTAACGTCGTCAACGACCATTAACTGTGATTTCTAAAACCATGTGGATTCAACCTCTTCGACCGCCTCCTCTTTTGATAGTGACTCTACTGTAGTGTATGTCTGAATGTCACAAGTTCAGTCGTCTTATCGCCGAACAGGTTGCTAATGGTAGAACTATTCACTATATCAGAGAGAGACTTCGTACACACAAGCATTACATCGTCACATATTACTTGCTGCCGTATTACTTCAACATCAAAGAAGTATAGTCAGCAAACAATACTATCTCATTATGTTTATTTATAAAAATGGGCATATCATTCAAAAACAAGAAAGAGAAATGGGCCTGAGGGTTCACCTTAAAAGACAAAAATATGCTTGATAAGAAATATACCAGCGTTCTTAGCAGAGTGACCTTTATAAAACACAACTGTTTTGTTGTAAAGCAATTTAGTTTGGTTTAGTAACTGATGTCATCATATTCTTTTTTTTATTCAAAAATATGATGACATCTTTAACATTGTGTTTTAGTAAACACTTGACAAAAAAAATATATTAAAAAATAAATGGTAGAAACTGCTCGGATTTTATTGAAATAATGTTCAATGATCTTGATTATATAATGATCAGTATTGATTTGTTAAAGTAATGAATGTCAGTGAATTTAATATTTTTTAATTTGGTTAAAATTATTATAAGTAAAAAATATTAAATTTATACTTTCTATGACATTCTGTCATTCATCTATTTTATAAGACAAACCAATACTTCTTGTTACTATTTTTTAATTGGTAGAAGCTAGTGCAAATGTATCGTAATATAATATGTTTATTTTATTGAAATATAATAATATCAGTAGAAGTAGTAGACAGATTTCGAAGATAAATAATTTATTAAATAATACAAAAAATAATGATGGTGGTCTAACCCTACTAGGAAATTATTATTTTTTAGTAATTCTTTCGGAAGCTGACACAAGAACATTCATATTCTAAAAGATTATATACCTTTGGCATTGATAAACTAAACTAGATAAAAGAAGACAGGACAGAAAGATGGATATATTGTTTTTTATACAAATTATTCAACAATAAAATCGATTGTTCAAATTTATTATCCCAAATAAATATAGCCGTTCCAAGTAGGTTGCCTCGTAGTGGAACTTACAAATTATTCTCTGTGCCTTTACATTACACGAATCTAGGAAATAACTCCCCCCTGTCAAGAATGACTCGTCTATACAACAGTTTACCGAGATCTCTCAATGTAGATATATTGCATGATAACTTTAATACATTTAGGAAGAAAATATTAGAACACTTTTCATATGAGAATATTTAATTATTTTTATGGTTATTTGGTTTCGTTTATTTTTTTTCTTGTTTTATAATTTTATTTTTAATGTTGTACTTTTGTTTTTAAAGCTCTGGTTGCCGGTAATTTGCCAGACACTAAATTTGTTTTGGTATTTTCAGTATTATAATTATAAATGTAAGTTATACCGGCCGTTGGCAATCCTTAACTTAATAAATAAATAAATCCTATTGTTGCGAAGATTTTTTAGCTTATTCGGAGTATATTTATCCAAAATATTATTTTTTACTTTTCCATGCGCCTTACGGTCATAGGAACTCACACAACTTTTGGAATTCGCTGCTATTAATTAATTAGTTATTAACTCATATTAATCTCCCGCGATGTTCAAAATTGAATAACTATATATTTAACTAATCGGTATTTTTATTTATTTATTTTAAAATATTTGATAGCAACAATTACAATGTATCTAGGTGTCCTAAAACTCTCATGAGTTCATCTATATATTCAATAAAAATTGAACTAAATATGGGTAATTTCCAGGAGTTCATGCGCGCAATGCGCGTGTCGAACCCGACGATGCGCGCTCTGGCCGACCAGATGGAGCGCGATGAGGTTTGCCGATGGGCGGGGTCGTTGACCCGCGCCCGCGTCACGCGCTGGGGCGGCATGATCTCCACCCCGGATGACGTCCTGCAGGTGGTAATATACATCGATCTGTTACCGAGTCGACCGAATGTAGGTTGTATTGTTCTTTGAGGCGGCATGATCTCCACCCCGGATGACGTCCTGCAGGTGGTAATATACATCGATCTGTTACCGAGTCGACCGAATGTAGGTTGTATTGTTCTTTGAGGCGGCATGATCTCCACCCCGGATGACGTCCTGCAGGTGGTAATATACATCGATCTGTTACCGAGTCGACCGAATGTAGGTTGTATTGTTCTTTGAGGCGGCATGATCTCCACCCCGGATGACGTCCTGCAGGTGGTAATATACATCGATCTGTTACCGAGTCGACCGAATGTAGGTTGTATTGTTCTTTGAGGCGGCATGATCTCCACCCCGGATGACGTCCTGCAGGTGGTAATATACATCGATCTGTTACCGAGTCGACCGAATGTAGGTTGTATTGTTCTTTGAGGCGGCATGATCTCCACCCCGGATGACGTCCTGCAGGTGGTAATATACATCGATCTGTTACCGAGTCGACCGAATGTAGGTTGTATTGTTCTTTGAGGCGGCATGATCTCCACCCCGGATGACGTCCTGCAGGTGGTAATATACATCGATCTGTTACCGAGTCGACCGAATGTAGGTTGTATTGTTCTTTGAGGCGGCATGATCTCCACCCCGGATGACGTCCTGCAGGTGGTAATATACATCGATCTGTTACCGAGTCGACCGAATGTAGGTTGTATTGTTCTTTGAGGCGGCATGATCTCCACCCCGGATGACGTCCTGCAGGTGGTAATATACATCGATCTGTTACCGAGTCGACCGAATGTAGGTTGTATTGTTCTTTGAGGCGGCATGATCTCCACCCCGGATGACGTCCTGCAGGTGGTAATATACATCGATCTGTTACCGAGTCGACCGAATGTAGGTTGTATTGTTCTTTGAGGCGGCATGATCTCCACCCCGGATGACGTCCTGCAGGTGGTAATATACATCGATCTGTTACCGAGTCGACCGAATGTAGGTTGTATTGTTCTTTGAGGCGGCATGATCTCCACCCCGGATGACGTCCTGCAGGTGGTAATATACATCGATCTGTTACCGAGTCGACCGAATGTAGGTTGTATTGTTCTTTGAGGCGGCATGATCTCCACCCCGGATGACGTCCTGCAGGTGGTAATATACATCGATCTGTTACCGAGTCGACCGAATGTAGGTTGTATTGTTCTTTGAGGCGGCATGATCTCCACCCCGGATGACGTCCTGCAGGTGGTAATATACATCGATCTGTTACCGAGTCGACCGAATGTAGGTTGTATTGTTCTTTGAGGCGGCATGATCTCCACCCCGGATGACGTCCTGCAGGTGGTAATATACATCGATCTGTTACCGAGTCGACCGAATGTAGTTTGTATTGTTCTTTGGGGCGGCATGATCTCCACCCCGGATGACGTCCTGCAGGTGGTAATATACATCGATCTGTTACCGAGTCGACCGAATGTAGGTTGTATTGTTCTTTGAGGCGGCATGATCTCCACCCCGGATGACGTCCTGCAGGTGGTAATATACATCGATCTGTTACCGAGTCGACCGAATGTAGGTTGTATTGTTCTTTGAGGCGGCATGATCTCCACCCCGGATGACGTCCTGCAGGTGGTAATATACATCGATCTGTTACCGAGCCGACCGAATGTAGTTTGTATTGTTCTTTGGGGCGGCATGATCTCCACCCCGGATGACGTCCTGCAGGTGGTAATATACATCGATCTGTTACCGAGTCGACCGAATGTACGTTGCGTTATTTCGAAAATGTATAGACCACTGGTTTAGAGTAAATACTTTAACATTTTGGTATTTGATATTTACGTATCCATGTTGGGTTGAACGCCCCTCAACAGTAATGATGTAAGTCATTGACAGACGTCAATGACAATGTAATCCTACGTTAATTGATTTCAACACAGATGATGATTAAGAGAAGCCTGTCGGAGTCTGGCTGTCCGCCGCACATTATAGATGACCTGATGGAAAACTGCCACGAGAGGCGCTGGCCGCCTGGACTGTGCTCTTTAGAAATCAGACAAAATAACAGAAGGTGTGTATTTAAAACAATACTACATACTTTTACTTTGGAAAATGAATAACCGGGATTGTACCTTTGTATTGTGTCCACAGATTGTATGAGAAGTACATATGTAAGAGAGTGCCCGGGAAACAAGCCGTGCTGGTGCTGCAGTGCGACAACACGCACGTGGACGACCACATGATGGTGGAGCCCGGCCTCGTCATGATATTCGCTCATGGCATCGAATAACGACCTCCACTGAACTTCAACTGGATATTTACACAAATAACAATATCGTCAATGATTTGAAAATAAATGACACAAATTAAATAACAGTCTGGTCTTCTCTCAGAAGGATGTTGCCAGTTATCAAATCTTACCAATGTTTAATGGTGAGATAATTCAACTGGTAATTGTTTAAATGGTGTCTTGTTTTACAAATGCGATGGTTTAACATTCCTCAAGTACTTTACTTCAAAGTTATAATTTTATCTGAACTGTTCGAGTTACATTTTGCATTGTAATGCGGTATATGACTTCTCAAACTGTTTATCAGATTGTTGCTGGCGGTATAGATCACGCTATGGAAGAATTTCAATGTTTCTTCACTTTTATTAGCTTTATTTATTTGAATACAAAATAAAAATATCCTACAGAGCTATTCAATTACCAGTATGGTAGTTGAATAGCTCTGCGATATAAGTGTGAAGGGCAGGACCGACGGTGTGGTGGAACTACTTGGAACAGATTGTCATTCACGACTGTGACTCGGACATACATTTGGATTTACCAAGGTCGAACTATTCTTTACAAACATAAATGGGACGATAGATCAATCTGGTTTGTTCTAGCGTTTCACGGTCTTTTAAACATGCAATTTTTGTCGTCGATTTTTTAAGAGTGCAGCTCTCAGAAATGAAATAAAATTCGGAAGCTCTGAATTCTTTAATGAAATAGTAGTGAAATGATTTCCGACAGAAATAGTCAAATGCCCTATAGTGCGGTGAGGAGGAGTAGTGAGCGAGTAGAGTGGTGGGGAGTGATGGAGTCCCCCCCCCCCCGCTACTTCATTTCCAATCTTAAATTGTATATATTTTATAGTTGCGATAAATTGTTTGTTGTCCTTGTCTGCATAATGTGATTTAGTTAGAAAAAAAATTATATGAATAAAATAATTTGATTAATATATATTTTTGAATTACCTATGAACTTGTTAGCCATGTAATGTTCACTAGAGTTTGTCTTGCGGAATTTTAATCACCGTTTCCCAAACCAAAATTCAGCCTGAGTCTCCTGGGTTGTGCAAAACGAGTTAACGATACTGGCCAATGGGTGGTGGTAAAATATAAAAGTATCAATACTTGGATAGAAGACTGATCATGAAAAATATTCAACTTTTTTCTCTACATTACAAACGAGTGATAGAGATTGAATGTACTGCCGATTCTTCCCCTAGGAAAGGTAGAAATAAGTGTAAGTTTTCTATAGTTAAGCCTGACTAAACAATAATGAAATCGATATATTATTTGGTAAATTTTTATAATCGTTTGAGTGACGAGACGATTTCCCAGAGGTCGCAAGTTCGAGAAGTTTTTATTCTTTATTATGATTTATTTATAAAATTAAATAAACACGTTTATAGAAAAATTAAGACAAATAACATTAATTTTATACTGCTCCGTATTCCCTGTAAATGTATTCATTTAGTCAAGACAATTTGGCTGTCAATTAGGATTGGTGGTTAAAATCCGATGAAACAAATATGAATTTTCTATAAAAGGACGATGAGAATAAGGATAAGGACTTTCAATATGAGGAAATAGTTCAATCAAACAAAATGTTGCATTTATATGCGTGATGTATCATAACACATTTTATTTTTGTTTCTTTATTGTTGTGATTGAACTGTAACTGGGAGAAAAATTTATTTATAAAAGAATATTGCATTTCAGTAGTTAACCTAAAATATCGTTCGAAATTATAAAGGGATCTTCACATATTCATGATTTTTGTACTGTGTTCTTGTCCTCTTGTCAAATATTTATATGAATCTTTCACATCCTTCTCAATAACTTATGACTGCTTTTTTAAAATAGCTGTTAAGGTCGTATATAATATTTATATATACATCGTTTGTTAGGAGTAGGGGCGCAAGTGAAATACTCCGATGCTAGATGCTAACCGCTGATGAAACTTAACTTCGCTAGACGCTACATTCACACATAAATCACGGACATTATTGAAATCATATTTGCACACTGATACATGACCCCACACATTATTTCAAAATTGTAAGGAGTTTTTGTCTCGAAACAATTCTGTGGTATTTTTTAATTAGTGATTAAGTACTTGAATTTAGAAAGTTAAAAAAAATCTCAATGACGGTCAAACGCGTAGTAGACTTTAATATCAGATATTCATGAAGAATGAAAAATACTCGCGTCGCGCTAAATTGTATGTGCGTGATTCAAGCTGTTTGCTATTATTGCTTGTCTCGGACATCCCTTATAAAATTGAATTCATTTGACAGGACAGTCAAAATCTCAACTGTCATTTGACAACTAACAGATGAGATTTTGTCTGTCATTGTAGTTCGATCGTCTTCGTATTACAATTTATACAAATATTAAAGTATTTAACAATAGCGGATAAAGCAAATGATAAAAAATGTCTGAATTGAATGTGGCTGAAACCAGTAATGATTGTTCTAGCGATTCACGTAAGTTTACATTATCTTAATTTGTAAATAAGTTTTTATTGTTGCATGAAGTACGATATTCGTCTCAATTTGTTTATATTAGTTCTCTTGGACCGAGTGTTCTTACGTCTCGGGAATGCAGACACAGACGAACAGCTTGAGAATTGTTTAAATAGATTTCTGCCTCCTGTAATTCTCAAACTATCATCTTCTCATGAGCAGGTTTGTTAAAAATACCTTTTATAACTAGGAATAGCTACATTATATTTTCTTAAAATGATTTCAATACTAATGTTATTAAAATATGTTTTACCGCAGTTATAATGTGAAAATTTCATCCAAAAGATAAATTTAACTGTTAAACATTTTTGTCACAATGAATTTAAATTTAATTACAAAATTACAGATACGAACCAAAGTAATGGAGCTCTTGATCCATGTAAATAAAAGAGTGCGGTGCCGTAATGATGTTCAGCTACCAGTTGAAACTCTTCTTGAATCCTACAAAGCCCCTACAGCAAATAGCTTCATTATTGTAAGTAGTGTCTAATTATTGTAGATGTACTGTTAGTTTTCAATATTTAATGCACTTATTTTAGTGGCCAATTTTTTTTAGAACTTTTCCATTATTTATATAACCATGGGTTTTCCGAGGTTACCTAAAGACCGACAGATCAGTTTGGTTCCATCATTACTTGAAGCAATAGAGAACAAGCCTGTAGCTCATCAAGATAGGTGGTTTTTTTTCTTGTATTACACATTTTAATTGATATTACATTATATTTAAAACATAGTGTTCTTATGTAGTACATCAATAATTTCTATACTTTCAGTATCCTAATGTTAGTGATGCCACTACTTGGAGATATCAAGGAGACAAATCTTAATTTAAAAGAAATGCCTAAAACTGCTAACTTAATTTTAAAATTTGCAACTGATGTTCTTTTGCTTCCTTACCGGTAAGTGTTGATAAAATCCTTATTCACATGACAAAAATCTAAAATGTATATATTGGCAGTCATAGGAACTGCCGATAGAAGTGAAATCTAATAACTTATAATTTTAGTATTCTTATTAGAAATTTCATGATGCTTAAATTAACATTGTAAATATCAGTCTAGTTTTTACATTTATTGACACTCCTAGCAACAATAACATTAATGTTATTAGGCTTTATTTATTAATTTACAGTCTGAAGAAGGTCATGACAAAATACACTTAAATTGAAATAACAATTATAGTAATTATTTCTAGTGGTAGAGCTGTGCTGCGACACAAATGGTATGGCTCAACCAGTGTGATAACACAATTAGCTTTATCGCTGAGTGAGTGATGTTCCCGGTGGCCAATTTTCGCCATCGTCCGTTGCGACAAAACTCTCCCTTACCATCTCAACAGCTGGCGGTCCACCATAGTGCACTTCTCTAGAAGTTTTTTCCCTCGCACGGCGAATCTGTGAATCAACGACAACAACAACGATATTCATACCTTCAACAAAAGAGCTTATTCCCTTCTCAAAGGCTGGCAACGCACTTGTAGCTCCTGAGTTTCGGATGTCCATGGGCGACGGCAGTCGTTAAAGTGATCCGTCTGCTCGTTTGCCTCCCTATCCCAGAAAAAAAAATTAGAGATAGTATATAAATTTCACTTTACTTGATTTTGAACATAATTTTCATTATTTGCATCGTTGTCATCATTAATTAATTGCGGGTGGTATTATAATCAACAATAACATTTTTCGGTCTTACAATTATGGGGGTTATTGTAGATGTTAATCTCCAATATAATTTAGTCTTGAAAGAACATACAGGACTCGAAATAAATAATATTATTATATTAGAAAATCAGATATATTATTTCAAACAAAACCAGGAATAAAACAATAAATAGAACAATTAAAAGTAACGTTAACACCAGCGCATACAAAAATCGCATGAATTATTTTTATAATTTTCAACAATATTACGGTGATAGACCGAAAGCAAGAAGGCATCATGCGTGCGCGATGTTTCGCGACAAGGTACACATGACTGCGTAGCCCGAACTAGGAAAGCCTCTCCAGCTAAAGCGAATTAGTTAAATTATTTGTATATAATTATTAGTTGACGTATTAGGCGGGGATCCTGTGTCATGATATGTCGCCACAGTAGTCCCCCCGATATACTGCCTCTATAATCTGGCATTTGGACTCTTCTCACACGGGACATCCGTTTGACATCTTCCTTAAGCGGTTGTGCAGGCGTCTGGAGTTTGAGTTTCCCGCGTCAGGTATGCCGGCTTTAGTAAAGACTACTGTGGATAGCCGCAGACACATAAACATTCTTACATCGCTGATCTATTGTGTAGAGCTTAGGGTGCATCTAGATGACCTTGTAAGATGACCCGTGTAAGGAGGTCCAGCGCGCCGCGAAATCCAGCTTGACACAGTAATATATGAGAAAAAGTGTGGAGGTCACGAGGAATGTACAATGGCGATGCACTGGGCGGGGCGTGATCTCTGCCATGAAGGATCGGAGACTCTTTAGCTACAGATATACTTCTATTACGTCACCTCTGTAGCTACAGATATACTTCTGTTACGTCACCTCTATAGCTACAGATATACTTCTATTACATCACCTCTTTAGCTACAGATATACTTCTATTACGTCACCTATATGACTACAGATATACTTCTATCACGCATGTCGGTGACGCGAACTCACAAGATTTCAACCCGTCCAGAAAGCGTGTAACGCACACAGCACATATTCATGAGCTATACATGCTTTAGAATATCGGTAATATACATGCGTGCTTTAGAATATCGGTAACGCGAACTCGTAAGATTTTCCCTTACCAAAAAGTGATTAACGCGGCTAAAGAAGTTTTCACTTCAATAAAATATATGTTTAGCTTTCGTGGAATATTTTCAAGTTTGTCAATAAATTGAATAAAAATCGTAAGATAAAATATTATTCTAGGGCGCTGCCTAATTCAGGAGAAAGCGATTTCCAAGTGCCACCCGGCATGAGTCTAAGGTCGTACAAGAGGATCGTGGACAAACATCAAATAAACCCGAACCAACTCGAAGAGGTGAGATATCACTATACACTGAACTACCGCTACACATGACTACACATCACTATACACTGAACTACCGCTACACATGACTACACATCACTATACACTGAACTACCGCTACACCTGACTACACATCACTATACACTGAACTATCGCTACACCTGACTACATATCACTATACACTGAACTACCGGCACACATGACTCCACATCACTATACACTGAACTACCGCTACACATGACTACTCATCACTATACAATGAACTACCGCTACACATGACTACAAATCACTATACACTGAACTACCGCTATATAAGACTACACATCACTATACACTGAACTACCGCCACACATGACTACACATCACTATACACTGAACTATCGCTACACCTGACTACACATCACTATACACTGAACTACCGCCACACATGACTACACATCACTTTACACTGAACTACCGCCACACATGACTACACATCACTATACACTGAACTACCGCCACACATTACTACACATCACTATACACTGAACTACCGCTACACCTGACTACACATCACTATACACTGAACTACCGCCACACATGACTACTCATCACTATACACTGAACTACCGCTATATATGACTACACATCACTATACACTGAACTACCGCCACACATTACTACACATCACTATACACTGAACTACCGCTACACCTGACTACACATAACTTTACACTGAACTACCGCTACACATGACTACTCATCACTATACACTGAACTACCGCTATATATGACTACACATCACTATACACTGAACTACCGCTACACCTGACTACACATCACTATACACTGAACTATCGCTACACCTGACTACACATCACTATACACTGAACTACCGCCACACATGACTACACATCACTATACACTGAACTACCGCTACACCTGACTACAGATCACTATACACTGAACTATCGCTACACCTGACTACACATCACTATACACTGAACTACCGTCACACATGACTACACATCACTATACACTGAACTATCGCTACACCTGACTACACATCACTATACACTGAACTACCGCCACACATGACTACACATCACTTTACACTGAACTACCGCCACACATGACTACACATCACTATACACTGAAACATACTGATTCGTTAAAACATTTCAATTGCAGAATCTGTACCTCAAGTAATTACTCCAATTTTAATTTAGTAAATGCAATTATTTTTTAATTAAAAGTTAAAAAGGTTCGTAATATAATTTTGTTATGATTTTTTTGTGTTCTCTTTTATATCCCTAATCAGTTTTGAAATTCTGTTCATTTTTGATTAAACAAAAAAAAAGTAAAAACACATTTTGAAGGATGAGAATCCTTCAAAATGTGATGAGAATCCTTCAAAATTTTGAAGGATGAGAATCCTTCAAAATACTTAATATAATATTGTAAATACAAAGTCAACGGTAGTAACAGATTACAATTATCTTTTTAAAATTCGATTGCATAATTTTTATAATTAAATTCCCTCCTCTCTTCCCAATCGTTCATTTTCATCCCCTTCGCGGCGCACGATGCCGTCTATTTTTCTTTTACCCGCCTTTGGATTCGTCGTACGTATTCTATATAAGACGTCTTAGACCTTTCGCTTCTTACTTTTAAAATCTAAAATTAAAAGTATATTCTTAAATAAAGTTTATTAAATCGTACAACAATTTTTAGTGCATCGTATTTCGATCAACTATAAGCTTAGGTGTGGAGCTTTGACTTATTTGCAGGGTTGTTTTTCTAATGTATACATCAAACATTGTTAAATTAATTTAAAAAGAGCAGTTGTTCTCAGCAGAGCAGTATTCCGAGCTGGTAGTAGCTTACTCACGGACTGACATACTGACATTTTTATAATGTAATAATTGACGATTCAAACGTGCGTCTAAATGCCTACTTGAAAAAAGATATTTTGAAACTGAATATAAACGAAGATACCATGGTAATAAATCCTCCACGCCTTCTAATCGACCGACAACCTTCGGGGTTCGTCTATTGTCAATATACAAGTTTAAACGGGCCCCGGTCCCATCGGTGAAGGAGACATCCTAAAAAATTATCTGGAGCGACTCCGTTCATACGAGTGGTGTGTCTCCGGCAGATGAAGCTGTCGATAGTGAAATTCCTGGGGCGGGAGGAGGCGGCAGGTGGTGGGCGGCTGCTGGCGCTGGTAGTGGCGGCGGCTGACTCGCGCTTTGGCGTCGCCAACCTCGCCCACGCTCCACTGGCCCGAGTGCACAGGTACGACCTGGGGCCCGGGCCACTGCTGCAGAACCACGCACTGGTCGATATTAAAAAGACTCTGCCGGCAGCTCCGCGGACTGGTCGCTGGCGGCGACGGTGGCGCCGCTCTACGCGCTGTACCTGGGCACTTGGAGCGGCGCCGGGGTGCCTCCCGAAGACCGCAAGGTGAGTCACAGGGCGCGCTGGGTGACGGTTGTATTCTAAGATGACGAGCCCTGGGTCCTCGCAGGTGGCGGCCTGCACGAGGCTGCGACTGAAGCTCATCCAGTACCTGAACAGAGCCACCGGCGCGGCCGTGCTGTTCCCTCACTGCGTCCAGGTGAGTCCTACGCGTCGATGAGAAAGCCGATATAACATTTTACGAGCGTGGTGGTATCATACGTGTGTCTGTTACCAGGTGGTGTTCTCCTCTCTGTTCGTGACCAACACCAACACTCGTCTCCGTAATGGTGCCCTCGTGTTTCTGCTTAACGTCATAGATAAGTATGAAGTTGAAGTCGTACATGCGGTCGTCTATGATGACGGGTGGTCGCAGCGGTCACTGTCGTGTGTTTTATTTATAGCGGTGACGAGGTTCAGCTCCGGCGGGTAGCGCCGGTGTTCCTTCAGGGGCTCCTGAAACTGTTACGAACCGAGGAGCATGCGGAACATCACGCGAAGTCGTACACGTGTTTAGGTATTGTTTAATGTAGCGAGCGATGTAAATTTGCTATACAGAAAAACAAAAAATGTGATAACTCGTATCGTATTAACAATCAAAGTCTATATTATTTATTTCTATATGTATATTCTCAGGCCGACTGGCGAGAAAGTGTCCGAGCTGCCTCGACGACCGGTTCGCGCTGCTGGAGGAGCTCGTGAAGAAGATACCAGAATCCTCGCCGGAAGCCAAGACCGCCCTCCGGGACGCCCTGCTGGAGATGGCCACCGCCTACAGGGTCCCTCCAGGTCACCACGGAACACACTCCACACACACTCGACACTACTACGAGGAGAACATAACGAATTACATGTCGTTATGTGCAGGCCCCACGGCGAGCCCCCCAGGTCTCCCCGAGAGCCCTCCGGAGACGCGGCCGGAGCCCGGTGCCAGCAAGAAGGCACGGCCGAGCCTGCCCCCGGAGCCCCACGCGCTCGCCCTGTTCGCGTTACTGGACCAGTGAGTGCCCCGCGCCGCCGCCTCTCATTCGATGCACTCTCCGATTACGATGAAAATTGAAATATATCCAATAATGTAGACCCCCCGCGTTGTCTCGGACGACCGAAAATATTTTATTTTTTTAAATAGACACATTGTGCTTATGAAACGTCAGACTCTGGATACAGGGTTTAGTTCAGGGTAGGATTGCAGTTAACGGTTACGTTCAAAAAAGTTCAAAGAATTGATCCTCGAGGGAGCCTCCTCTCCTACCGCTCCCACTACCCGGAGACGGCGTCGGCTGCTCCAGGACTGGAGACCTTCATATCTCGTTTATTTATTTTTATTTGAAAAAGCTCTTATATTACTACTTACTATGTTTTCAGCTTGTAAACTAACTCTCGTAAATATTTTTGATTAATACTCTACTTCTTCGTATGCACAATGGTACATATAACTTTAATTTTAAATATATTCTCTTTAAAAGACTCCGGTTGAAAGTGTCTTTTATAATGACAATGTAGTTAGTGAGTGTAGACGTCGGGGCTGACGCTGCGAGCTCGAGCTGCTTTTTGAAATTGGACTGGATTTATTTTAAATGTTTTAATTTTATTTATTCATTCACAATATTAAAAGATACGAGTACTAGTCGGTATGTGTAAGAGGAGGTATATATTAGATTTGTAAAGTATGCTCTATTCGGGAAACTGTCGTGGCCGTCGAGTAGGGTCGTTATAAATTCAAAGTAAACGACTTTAATAAAGAAAGAAGCGTACAGTTGTCGGGCGAGGTCGTTCAGAGACTTATATTTACGTCCCCGCATACTAATATATGACTATTACTTCTAAAAATGTAACTTCGCTTCCATATCGACGTACTGTGTACGACTGACGACACTGACGACACAGTCGATAAAGGCTATAAAGTAAGATACTACTTTTACGCTTTCCTATTGTCGTATTCAATAGTTAAAATAATTGATGACAGTATTGTTTGTACAATCAGAGAGCACTTTGTCACTATTTCCACTATTTCTGGAATATTATTTTATGTTATCAATGAGACCAATATATATCTGTAAGTGTTTGGGATATATGATCTAGAATTAATAAGTAATTGTAAATATATGTTTTAGAATCCAAAAATAACAAGAGATCACTGGATCACTGCTATGGAATGCTATCATTTGTATCATATTTTAAACTATAAATATAATTATTAACACTAATTTCAATAAATAGAATGAAAAATAAATATGATACGAGATAATAAAGAAGAAATTTGAATGCTCAATTCATCGTTAGCTCAATTGTAGTGACGGTCTCATCCTCCCGGGTTCGAATCCCTGCCCGTATTGTCTTTTTATTCATTCTATACGTATTTATTATGTACTAAAAAATGTACTCATTTAAATTTGAGTTGGGAATTAAGTACTTGTACAATTCCTGTTGTTGTTATGTGTACTACAACACTACTTACTACTCGAACAACTGATGAGTCGAAACTATGGAACTAAACTAAAATCAAATAATAATTACACTTCTCGTAAGGACGACGAGAGTTCCATTTATATTCATTTAAAATATATATTCTATTAACTAAATTTTTATAACGGTCACACTCAACTAAAGAAAGTGATGCATTTGTTTCTCGACGTGCGTCTGTTTGAAAGTGAGTATGACAGGCTCGAAAAGTATGGCCTCAACACGGGTATCCGCCGACGCGGTACTCACGTACAAACACGCCCATGCGCACACGCACCACTCGCGTACGAACAACACTATCCGCCGACGCACTACTCGCTTACAAACACGTCCATCTGCCCACACACCACTCGAGGTTGATCACGACCATCCGCCCACTCACCACTCCTACGAACACTCCTTGCGACCACGCACTACTCGCGTTCAAACACGTCCCTCCGCCCACACCGCTCGCGTACTAGCGGACGCACCGCAGACGTCTGCGTCTCTCTAACGCCTCTCAATAATCTTAGTTTTATTGAATAGTATTTAATATTTATTCAATGGGCGAGGAGTAGTCAATAATTTTTTTGTAGCTATATGCACTGCGAGGAGTCGATGATCAGATATGTGGCCGTGCGCTACGCGGCGGCCGCCTTCCCTCCCGCCTGCGTGCCCTCCCGCTACCTACTGCTGCTGGCCGCCGGAGACGGGTACCTTCGTCGTTATATCTATAAGTATAATTTCATTTACGAAAGCGAACATAGCATAAGTCGAACGTTTAATCGATTTCAGTCAAGAAGAAATCTCGACGGAGGCGCTCAAATATCTTTACGGGACTTCTAGAGCGAACGAAATAGAGGACGTGGTCAACAACGCGTCCAGGAGAGAGAGGGAATCTCGCAGTATAGACGACGGTGCCGCCGAGAGGGACGAGGACGACACGAGGGAACACGCATTCGAAGCGCCGCCTTTCACCGACATAGTGGAGTTTGTTTGGGATCAGATGCAAAAACGAAAGAACGGTTCCAACGCGAAACATAGGTTCGTGATCGGCAACCAAGTGTTACCGTTTCATCCGACCTCGTTTAGAGAAGTGAGTGGCGTTTTATTGATATGTTTTATGTTTAATAAACTTTTAAAATTTAAAATGTTAGTGTACTAGAACACAGCGTTCATGGATTCCGTCGATAGCGGTCATTACGCGATATTGACCTCGAGGACTCTCGGAGCGACAATGTCACTGTTATCAGTATATATTAATAACAACTAAACAACAACGATGGAATGAGCAGTTTGTTACGTAGCGTGTCGATAAGGTTACTACGGACCGTTGATATCTGCTTCAGGTCCTCAGATACATGAGGATGTGTCTGAACCGGGCCGCCGGCCTGAAGGACTGCTCCGACCATCCCAACGCCACCTCGCCGATACTCGCCAGATACTTCTACGAGCACCTCGTGGACACCGAGACTCTAGACAGATACCTGACGATGATCACTTCCCTGCTGACCGCCAGCCCCGGTGCGTAGTCTTTATGTTGGTGTTATTACAAGCTTGTACTTTGTATTAATGATATGGTTCTTTCGAAGGGGTCATGCCGTTAACGTGTTTTTTGGACATCGTCGGATGCGTGCCGGAAAGAATCGCTAACAAGTATACATCACTGCTGCCGTTTTTGAAACGGCTCTTCACGACCAGCACCAAGGAAGACATTCGAGAAACTTCTGCGGCGATATACGCCATCATCACCGTCAACACGACTGATAAACCCTCTATTGAAAAAGAGATTAAAGAGTTCGTCGACCGCGCGCGGGACAATAAGAGTCTGGAGGCCCAGTGCGGGTATCTGATGGCGTTCACGCTAATGTGCGAACGATGTATCGTTCTGTGGAAGAGAAATAAGTTTGGTGGGAAAGGGTTCAGCCCGAGCGGTTGGGAGCCGTACAGAGAAGGAGTCTTGTGTCTCGGTAATTGGTTATTTGTTTTGATTTCGGCTTTCGAAATATGAGTGAAGTAAAACATATTTCAACAGTCGCAGTAGTTGTATTCACTCAAGTCTTATAAAGTATGGTTTCCGTTCCAGCGACGTTCCTGTGCCACAGTCAGACGCTGCTGGTGGGCACGGCGTGCACGGCCACGTCGGTGCTGGTGCGCTGTGCCGCACTGCCTCTGCCGAATATATCGTCTAAGCAAGAACCGTTACTAAATTCCGACAATCCTTTCAAAATGAATGACGATGTGACGGTGCTCGAAGACGAAGTCACAAAGTTTAGTGTGGCGGCAAGATTGTTTAGACTCGTGGCCAATGCCAAGCTACCCTCTAAAGTGAGAGAGAGGTCGCTGTATACGTTGGGTCTCCTGTGCTGCGGAGACACATTCTGTTTTGCTAAACAGATTGTAAATGGATTTCTGCAGATGGCTAAGGACGTGAGTTGCCATATGTTGTTTATAATGAATAAACGTTATGATTAGTAAACGATCGTGTGATTTTAGAGCAAAGAGTTTGAAATACATTTACAAATCGGCGAGTCGTTGGTGTTGTGTGTCGAGGGCGTCAACTCTAACGAGAACCGAGACCTTTGGACCGAGTTGCCGAAAGAGGTAGATATTAAACAAAAAATCATTTTTGCATAGCAGTTGAGACTACCTACGTAGGTATATGAATTTGAATGAATTTTAATTCAATTTTCTAACAGGCCGAAAGTAAAATAAGAGACCCCACAGCGTTGAAGGAGAACGACGAAATTTTGCAGTGGTTGTTATTGGAGCTCTTTAAGATCGGGAAACATCCGCATCCTCACTCGAGACAGGTGAGCCGTCCCTTCGCCTGTTATTAACAATTTTTGGAATTGTTTCTAACTAAAACTTTAATTCTCTAGCCTTTACAATTTAATCGACTTCTGAATCTCAGGCCACCTGTATCTGGCTACTGGCTTTACTGAAAAGTTGTCCCGAAAGGGCACCCATCGGGAGCTCCCTGCAGCTGCTGCAGGACAACTTTATGGAATTCCTATCGGAGAACAGCGGTAGTGATTTAAAAATAATTAAATATCTCAAGTCGGCAAATAAAATATAAAAGATAAGCTTATCGACCGAATCGTCCGACAGATATCGTCCAGGACGTAGCAAGCAAGGGACTGAGTCTGGTCTACCAGAACTCTGACAAGATTCAGAAGAAGGCCTTGGTGTCTCAGATCATAGAGCAGCTCACGAGCGGCAAGAGGGCCGTCGCACGCGTCGAAGAAAACACGCGCGTATTCGAGCAAGGACAGCTTGGGAGCGCGCCAGAGGGGTCATTAACTATAGCACTTCACTGCTTACACAGTTTACCGCCAGAGGGTCACTAACTATAGCACTTCACTGCTTACACAGTTTACCGCCAGAGGGTCACTAACTATAGCACTTCACTGCGTTCACAGTTTACCGCCAGAGGGTCACTAACTATAGCACTTCACTACTTACACAGTTTACCGCCAGAGGGGTCACTAACTATAAAACACCACTGCTTACACAGTTCACTGTCAGAGGGGTCACTAACTATAGCACTTTACCGCTTACACAGTTTACCGCCAGAGGGGTCACTAACTATAAAACACCACTGCTTACACAGTTCACTGTCAGAGGGGTCACTAACTATAGCACTTTACCGCTTACACAGTTTACCGCCAGAGGGGTCACTAACTATAAAACACCACTGCTTACACAGTTTACTGTCAGAGGGGTCACTAACTATAGCACTTTACCGCTTACACAGTTTACCGCCAGAGGGGTCACTAACTATAAAACACCACTGCTTACACAGTTCACTGTCAGAGGGGTCACTAACTATAGCACTTTACCGCTTACACAGTTTACCGCCAGAGGGGTCACTAACTATAAAACACCACTGCTTACACAGTTTACTGTCAGAGGGGTCACTAACTATAGCACTTTACCGCTTACACAGTTTACCGCCAGAGGGGTCACTAACTATAAAACACCACTGCTTACACAGTTTACTGTCAGAGGGGTCACTAACTATAGCACTTCACAGCTTACACCGTGTAACAGATAACATTATTATACTTAGTCTGGCCATAAATACTGTTACACTTAAAAATATTTTTTTTTAACTGCAAATAACATTTATTACTTTTACAGTATGTTAGTTTAGTACATAAATATAAAACAATTAAAAATATATAAAGCTTATTCGAAGCTTGGTCTCCATTACTGCCATACAATCCTTTAAACGTTGAGGCCAGTTATCAATAGAAGCACGCACTCTTTCCATGGGAAAATTCACTGCAAATCGCTTAGATTGTTTTAGGGACTCCAAATTATCATGGCGTTTAGAGCAAGCTGTACTCTCTAAAATTGACCATAAATCATAATCCAGTGGATTAAGATCGGGACTAGATGACGGCCAGTCTTCAGCTCTGAGGAAGTCCGAAACGTTAACTTCCAACCAAGACTGCGAGGAACGAGCTTTATAACCCGGCGCCGAGTCTTGCTAGAGGGACCATACTTGGTTATTGAACATAGTGATGTTAAGGGCCTTAACTACCTTTTCAAGATCATTCTTGAGAAGGTAGTTAAGCGCCTTAAGATATAATTATTTTGATATACTTGTTGCCGATGTTTTGATACCTTTTTCATAAAAATATGGCTCAGTCACTCCTTCATAGCATCAACACCCCATCAAACCATCACTGAAGTCGGATAATGTCCACGATGCACTCTGTCGACTAATTGGAAAGCTTCCTTAGAGCTTTTAGCATAAATACAATTATTTTGTTTGTTAAAAAGTTGCTCAATTTTAATTTTTTTCTCATCTGTAAACAATATTTTTCTATGACCTTTCTTTGCTACAGTAGTTGTTTTGATTTTATCACCCTATTCTTCTTTAAATTATCAGTTAAGAAATGACCAGTGCGTCTCTTATAGGTTGCAAGTCCTAAGTCATCTTTTAAAATACGCGACATGGTTCTAGGTGCGTGCTATCTTCATTTCCCGAGATAAAATCTTTTGCTTTCGGACAGGATTTCTTCGAATTCTTTCCCTTACTTACTTTGACCACCTTTTTCGTACGAACACTACGTGGACGGCCAGATCTTTGTCTGTCACAAACAGGAAGTCTTATTGTACCTATTAATAGCCCAATACACAAATATTTTACTAATACCTAGTGTATGGAGGGTTTTAAAAATTGCATTTGGCTCCATACTTACTTTGTGTAATGCAATCACAGCAATTCGGTTCTCTTTATCATACCACTCCATTATAAAATCGCAAATTTTAATGTACAATGTATTGGCGCCAAAATGAGAAATCACAATGAACAATCGTATAAAAATGACAGATTCGAAATTCAAATGTAATATTATTTTTTTTAAGTGTAACAGTATTTATGGCTAAGTATATTCTAATATAAATTGTGCAGTCTCGGATTTGTTTTTGGTGTCGAAACCCAAATTGTTTAGCCTCATTTCTTATTTCTTAAATCGCCGCTGATGTCATCGATTGTAATAGCACTCTTTTATTTACAGCGGCAACCTCTCGACATACAAAGAGCTGTGCTCACTAGCGTCCGATTTAAATCAGCCGGATCTGCTGTACAAGTTTATGCACCTGGCGCACCATAACTCTATCTGGAATTCTAAGCGAGGTGATCGTCACTCTGCAGCCGACATTCCGCATTCTTGACAGCGAAATCCTCTCTTAAACCTCTCCTTCCCCTGCAGGCGCCGCGTTCGGGTTCCAGCGTGTGTCGGTGCTGGCGGGGGGGGAGCTGGCCCCTCAGCTGCCGCGTATTGTGCCTCGCCTGTACCGCTACCGGTTTGACCCCTCACCCCGCATACAGGCCTCCATGGCCTCCATATGGAGCGCCCTCGTCGCCAACACCGCCGCCACGGTACGGACAATCGCCACCTGTTCCCTCTCTCTCTTTGTTGTAAACTATGCCGTTTTCGCCTGACAATTTCCCTAAAGGTTCGTGCAAGAAATTATATAGAATCACGTAAAGACACTCGCGAATGTTCCCATTGCAGGTTCAAAAGTATCACAAAGAAATCTTAAAGGACCTGGTGGAGAACTTAACGTCCAATCAGTGGAGAGTGCGCATGTCGTGTTGCAACGCTCTCGCGGATCTACTCAGGTACGTGGACTCTAAAATATCAACGCTGACTCCACTCCTAACGCGAAAGGAGCTGGATACGCGACCTAGGCATTCCCCTAATTAATATATTCATAATATTACAGGGGTGCGCAGAGTTTGCATCAGTCGTCGGAAATGCTACCGATCATCTGGACGCAACTGTTCCGAGTGATGGACGATGTGCACGAGGGGACTCGCCTGGCCGCCACCGCCACCGCCACGGTCCTGTCCAAGGTACGACGGTCACCACCTTACCGTCTCTCGTGCCGCTCCAACAAACAGAAAAAATTAACCGTGACCGTCTCGTTCGTAGCTGTGCGTCCAGGCCTCGGACTCCAGCCGGGGCCGGGAGGCCGAGGAGGTACCGGCGGCAATTCTGCCCGTGCTTCTGGACTCGGGGATCACGCATCTCGTGAGGGAGGTCCGAAGCGTCAGGTGAGAGTTATCAGAACGTGCGTTCAAAATATTCTCGAGATATATCACCCTCCCGCTCCCCGTCGGTCGTTACAGCCTGCAGACGGTGGCGGCGCTGGTGTCGCGGGCGGGCCCGGCGCTGGCCCCGCTGCTGGCGCGGCTGGTGCCGGCTCTGGCAGCTGCGGCGGGCGAGCTGGAGCCGGCGCGGCTGGCGCACCTCTCCACGGCGCTGGCGGGTGGCTCTGCGAGGGACGCCCTGGATGACCTGCGGGCCACCGCCGCCAGGAGGCACTACACCACCGACACCCTCGTGCAGGTGAGGTGCCCGCCACCGCCAGGAGGAACTACACCACTAACACCCTCGTGCAAGCAAAGAGACCGCCGCCGCCAGGAGGCCCTACACCACCGACACTTTCATCTAGGTGAGGGGACCGCCGCTGCCAGGAGGCACTACACCACTGACACCCTCGTGCAGGTGAGGGGACCGGCGCCGACAGGAGTCACCACCGCCCGCTGGTGAAATCGGATCTATTCAATTGACACCGCTAGCGATGCACTTTGTATTCGAGGACGCTCGGTTCTCTGTATTCATCCTCTCTCACGCAATGACTCCCGCAGTTCGCGGAACAGCGCCAGGAAAGACGTGACACAGTAAATAATCTTTTTTCTACGAGTGAATGAACGAAACTGACTATCGTTTCAGTGTATGCCCTACGTCACCGTGGACATTATGAAGGAAATGTTGCCGAAGATGCTGGAGCTGACGAAATCCCCCCAACTCGGCACCAAGGTCTCGTGTGCCCACTTCCTGGTGCTGTCGGCTCATCACCTGCGAAGTGCCCTGGAGCCCGTCGCCGGGAAGATCGTGGCCGCTCTGCTGCACGGGATGTTCGATAGAAACGCGACCGTGAGGAAGAGTTACGCGGAGGCTCTGGGCCAGGTAGCCGCCCACGCCAAGGTGAGTTCCTAAAAATTTAATATGAAGTAGTTTTCTAAATGTAAACCGTTTTATTTGTGTTTATATTTTAAACGTTTCGTTAGGTCTCAAAAAAATATTTTATGAATAAAACATTTTATTTCATTTTAATACAAAAAAAGGGTTCACTTCACTCTCACAGCCACAGTCCATAGACCGCTTGATGAAGAAGCTGGTCCTCCTGTACGATACGAGGGAGGACGACTCCTCTCGCTCCGCCGTGGCGCTGGCGTTGAAGGCCATCGCGGACGCTAAGGTGGAGCACCTCCGGGACAACGAGGAGACCTTGGCACCCCTCGTGTTTCTGGCCATGCACGCCCCCGAGGATGGCGGTGAGGATGTCGAAGAAGTCTCGGTGTATAGGTTTCCTCGACACATGCCATCTCCTCTCAACGGCGACGCGGTGGAGACGTCAGCTCGAGGACCCTGCAGTTATAGCCCCATACTTATGACGTTTAGGTGTTTTATTTTTAGTGAAATCTCATCGGGCGCAAACCGGCTTCCAAAGATAGACTCCTCGAAGAACGTTTCCTTTACTTTCGTATATGAGAGAAGGTCTCTTGGCCGCAAGTGGATGGAACGGCCTATAATATTTGTAAAATTGAGTGTGCTCTTTATGTATTTAATGGTATATTTATATGAAGTTAATTGAACAACATGACCATAACCTGCGACGTAACGCGTGTCGGTCCGACTGACTCCGTCGTTGACGTGAGGTAGTCATATTTCTAACAACAAATGAGATCGCAGTAGCCGCTTTTTAATATAACCGGGTCTCTGTACGTTTTTAGACACAGGGAGTAAAGCGTGCTCGGATAACATCCGGAAACCGTTTCGTCGCGGGCGTCGCACCGACTGCGTTTATTGTTATTTTCGAGTAACCGATCGAGCTGTAATATTACGAGGAGTGGGTCCCACTGCTCGTGCTCGGCGCGTGTACATCTGATCAGTGGCGACAGATGCTCGCGTTTCAGCCGAGGATCGACCTCGTCGTCATCGACGAACCGTCTTCATTTATCTATCTATCCTCTAGATCCTCTCACCGCGGAGACGTTTTCGGAGCTGTGGTCGGAGCTGAGCCCGGTGCGGTCGCTGGGGGCCCGGCGGCTCCTGGGGGCGCTGCGGCCGGGAATTGAGCGCGCCCTTGGCGCCGCCGCCTGGTCCCCGCGCGTGCAGGTGAGTGCTCGGGGGTGAGGGAGGCAGGGGGGGAGCGGCGAACTGACTCATCATGGATCTCATTTACGTGTTTCTAATGCAGGCGGCGAAGGCGATAAGGACACTTTGTAGAGATCTATCCAACGACCTGGGCGAGGAGAGGGAACCTCTCGTTCGGTCGCTGCTCGCCGCAATCCGAGGGAAGACCTTCGACGGCAAATATCACACGTTGGAGGCGCTGGCCGATCTCTGCGTGTGAGTTGACGGAGGCTCCAAAATTCAAAATATCTATTTTCAATTAGGCATTTACACACACTTTTGAATCGTCAATTATTACATTAGAAAAATATCAGCATAGTCAGTCCGTGAGTAAGCTATCACCAGCTCGGAATGCTGCTCTGCTGAGAACAGCTGGCCAGAAACTCAACAACTGCTCTTTTTAAAGTAATTAAACAATGTTTGATGTACACATTAGAATAACAACCCTGCAAATAAGTCAACAAGCAAAGCTCCATATGTTATTAAATATGTATTGAAAAACGACCGTAAGAATACCAATTTCTTTAAAAACATCCCTCAGGGAATCTCTATCTTTTAAGTTATAAATAGCCCGCATAGATGTTTTTTGTAAAATAAATATAGAATTATTTCAGCAGCTCTGCACCGTAACAAAATACTGTAAGAATACAATGAAATTAACTAAAATAAACCAATCGAGCCGTATTGGTTGTTAACTGTCTTACTTTTTTAATCGCATAGCAGCAGAGCTGAGTTGAGAGATGGGGGTTCCACTGGAGCTGTTAATCTAAAGTTCTAGGAAAACCGTTGAGTTAGTTAGTTCCAACACTTCGCTGTTAACGAGCAGGCCACAATTTGGTTTTTTCACATTAAAAAGTGTAAACTCCATGCATTTCGTTTTCTTAGTATTGAAGACCTATTTATTAATTTCGAACCAATGAAGAACACGGACAGTGCGCTGTTTACTTCGTCATAATTTATCCCATTATGCTCGATTTTAAAAATAAGCGGGGTATTATCAGCAAAAAATACAATGTCACATAGACATGTACGTTGAGTCGCCAACGGTTCAACGTCGACGCCGTCCTTTGATTGGATAGATCGCTAAACACCCCAATTGCATTCTGAGACTTTTCCCATGCGTCGTAAATGGGCTTATGTAATGTTTTCGTACATTGCACATTTTATATTGACGTTTGTGAAAGTGAAGTGATCACAATAAAGAAATGCCCGGCAGAGTTAGTTGTGTGGTTCTTCTCAGAGCAGGGCGCGGTCGGAACCCTCGTAGTTTTAATAGTAAGCTGAGAGGTGTCCTTTTCGACAAGTATGGTATCAAAACAGGCTCCTGACACCTCCATTTGACGTACACAAGTGATCACTAGTAGTGATTCAAAGTGGAAAAGATTCAAATAAATAAAATAAAATAAATGAGAAGCGTGGCTCCCGCAGAAGTTGTTGATTTACCTTTAGTGAAACCATATTGTTCGCTGTGCATGATTTTATTGCTATAAACAAATTCTGTTATTTGATTTAAATAAATCTTTTCAAAGATCGTACTTAAGGTCGGTAAAACAAAGATAGGCCTATAATTTCCAGTTTCTAGTCTTACGCCACTTTTAAATAAAGGAACTGCTTTACTATATTTCATAAAATCTGTAAAAATACCGAAGCAAAAATAATTTTAAAGGGGCCCTTTAAACCGACATCTGGGTCCCAAGACCCAGGAACTGCTTGCACTCCTCTCCCTGCAACGCGATGGGCCCGACACCCGGACGGTGAATCTATGGAATGCTAAAAAGCTTCGTCCCAATTATTCAAACTACCCGACACATTTACTGAAAAATTTTAAAAAGTTGTGGGGCAATATCATTTATACTATTGCTAAGTAATTTAACCTACATTAAAAGATCCCAAAGATCGATTCACTAAATTTAAGCTTTAAGTATTTTATCCTAGTTTTTTACTCTAAAAAATGTTATTCAATTCATGTAATAAAAAATCGAACACTTTATTGTAGATGTAGAATTATTTGGGTTATAATCTGTTAAATTTACTTTAACCACTTTTTTCGCAATATTATTTTTAAAAGTAAGGACAGAAAATAATAGATATTTGCTATCGACCTGCAAGTTAATGTATGGGACGTTTCAATTTCATGATTCATTAGAGAGAACATAATCAGCTCATTTTTGAAGAGCAGTTACAAAACACATTATCAATACAAATTATGGAATTATTAATAAAACATAAAAAGATTTAAATAGGTTTAAAAAATGTATACTGGACGATATTACGCACACTTTGACCGACTTGTTTTATAACAAGGTTTTGTTAAAATATCCTCTATTTTATTTTCAAATATGTACATTAATGTCACCAGGGGGGTCGGTGTACGCATAAAAAAATATAGTCATTGAGCTCAATGCAGGGTAGTTAAATAATTTGCTCGACAGAGGGCGCCACTATGTCCGATTCAGACTAAATTCCGCCGACGGATCGCAAACCGTGAATGACCTCTAACCGCCCCCCAGGCTGCCGCCGGGCGCCACACTGTCCCGGGCGCTGCAGGAGGCGGCGGCCGAGGCGCTGCTGGCAGAGTGCCGCAAGGCCGAGCCGCGGCACCGGCGCCACGCTCTGGCGGCGCTGGCGGCGCTGGCGACGGCGTTGCCGCCCGACCTACAGCGCTTCCACAGCCTCTACGAAATCGTCAGGCAGATACTCGGCAAGGTATCTTTTGATATCTTTTGTCGGAGAGCTTGCTGAAGGTGTCGGTCACGGGCACTCGGTAGATGCTACGTACACCGAGCTCGGTCAGCTTCTCGGCAGAGTTAATCATGACATGCTGTTGTTTGTGTTGTGTGTCACAAGTTTTCATGTGAAGGAATTTTCGGTTCCTTCTCATCATGGTGTACCTCCTCTCTACACAGAGAGTCTGTGGTGGTGGTTGGAGGCTTCAGTTCTAAATGTTATGATGTCCTCTATAGATTTCCCCAAGGTATAATTTTGGGACCCTTGTTTTTTTTTATCTTTATAAATAATATCGGTAAGCGTTTCAAAAGCTCCAAGCTTTATGTGTTTGCTGATTATTTGAAGTTCTTCAGGACGGTTAAGTCGCCTCCTGAAGTAATGTTGCTGCAGGCAGATTTAGATAACCTAGTTGGTATGAGGCTGAGCTGACAAGTGCACTGCGGTACGATTTACCAGAAGAACGAGCACGTTTACTATCACTATTATGTTAGCAATGTGCCACTGAAACAGCTCGATCACATTAAAGACTTAGGTATTATACTGGACAGCAATTTAATATTTAATTTGCACATTGATAGCACAATAAATCATTCCTTAGACTTCGTCCTGTGCAATTGCTGGAAATAAAAAATTCCAAGCACAAAAAATATCATCTACAGTGTTTTTATGCTGAGTTGTCTGGAATATTCTAGTGTAGTATGAAACCCGTACTACGACATATATAACAATCGTATTGCGAGTGTGCAAAAGTGATTTCTTAACCTCATTCATTCTTCGGAATTGTCAATAATTTATTATAAACATCGAATGCAACATTTCCGCAATCAATTGCTATTTCACTATCGGCTGATTCTGGACCTCAGATTTCTGTTCACCTCGACGCTCCTGACCTTCTATCAAGTACAAATTTGGATATTCCTAGAAGATTTCGTAGACACATGAAATAAAATCTTTTTTTTTCATCCCAACTAAAGCGATCAAATCTCGGACTCAATGTGTTTCCGAATAGACTTTCAATAAGCTATAATAATATTCACAACTAAATTGTCGAACATGAAGAGCCTTTTGGCAATAAACCAGACAAACCTCTAACAATAGATTTTATTTCAAATTCTTGAACATTAGTTTATACAAACAAAGATCCGGACGCTCGCTTCCGGCGTCCGTCCGTCTGTCGTCGGATAGTGAATGCACCTTTTTTTCGTCCAGGATGAATATTCGACGGACGGAGACTCGGACGGGGAGGACGCCGAGGGAATGGGACGGAGACGAGAGGAACTGACCGCCCTCAAGGAGGCCGCCTACGATCTGTTGGGCAAGGCCTGGCCGAGGGACCCCGATACGCAAGGTCGGTTTGATTTCGCACCCGAGCGCTCTAATTGACGTAACGTTTTAGAAATATAGAAAAAAATCTTTTATTTCAGAAAAGTATCAAGATCTATACTTCGAGCACTGCTCGAAGTCGTACCCCACGAGTTCCCGCTCGACGCAGCTCGCCATACTGGCGTCTGTGGGGAGCGTCGTGGAGCGCCTGGCGCTGCTGCGCGACGAGCCCATGGACACGGACGCCGACGACACCGCCGCGGCCGTCGCCGGCGTCGTCCGCCACGTGGCCGCCATCGTGCAGTACACTCTCGGTGGGTATGGGCGGGTACCGCTGGCCGAGAGCGACTGGCGCTCCTTGACGCCTTTACTGACTCAGCTCCTTCCTTACAGAGAACAGCAAGCAAGTGAGGCATAGAAGAGATGCTCTCAATTTGATGGAAATACTGATCAGACGATTGAAAGGTAAATGTCGCAAACGCAGAGTTCCCTCGAAAGTTTTTTTTAAATATACATTATGTTTATTCTATATACATTTTATTTTTATAGTACTCCATAAAACGGAAGAGTTGAATAAATTACGAGCGATTTATCAAACGTACGCCCGAGAGCTGTCGAAGGAGGAGTCGCACGAGCTGCGGGCCAAGCTGGACGACGTTAGACGCCTCCTCGAATAGCGTCGGGACGGCGTCCTTTACACTTCAACCACTTTCAATTTAATATACAATTCCTACCTTTAATTGCTTTTTTTTTTGATACGTTTCAATTTATTATGATAGTTTTCCTCAACGAACTATTTTATCGAATTTCAATAATATGATTCTAAAAATAACTACGATTTATTGATTTTATAAGAAAGTGTGATCCACCAAAATCAGAATAGATGAAAGGCAAGTGCACGGAGCCGAAACGAGAAGGTTGAGATGGACGTGTGACGTCACGAGAACGAGTAGAGTGAGAGGGCGTATGTGGAGGAGGTTTGAAAGAAGACCGCCGATAGAAAAGATTGATACTTCTCAAGTAATCGTTTCCCGTAGAGAGGTCGGAGACGTACGGCTGTGACGAGAGAAGTTACATACCAGTGAAGTACGATATTTTGATAAGAGCGGGTGGACGATTTTAATTTAATACTTTCTTTGTCCAATTTACTTCCTATAAACTAGTTTGTCACAGATCATATTAACTTGTGGCTACTGTATTATTGCTCTAAAATTAACAATTTTTCAAACACAATATAGTTCTCAGAAGAAAAAATTATAATCTACGAATTGAAATGCGCGAGCCGCCTACGATGCTAGAGTGACATGACATACGCGTGACGTACACGTGATGCATACTTGTCAACCGAAGCTGGCTCCTCACAAGGACTAGTAACTGACTTGTGACTAGATGGCGCCGTAATGACTCACCACATCGTACGAGGATATCCGTCTCTCCGTTGGCTGCCCTCCCTAACCTTTGAGGCTAACACGCAATTTGTATATAGAAATGTAAATTACGTAAAAAACTAATTTGCTGTAAAATGTTAATTAGCGTACGACGTTACATGTATGTGACTTTTATTACTACTTTAATTAATTTTATTTAACAAAACGCGACAGAAAGGATGTCCGATGATTACTAATAATACAAGTATTCGTCTTGAAATGTGTTAATTTTTCCTAAAAAGGAGTGAAAAACGTACGTATAAATAATATTTATAATGAAGCCATTTATTCAATGCCTTAATTTTTACATTTAAAACTGCGGTATATTTTCCTCAATAATTCCGCCAATGTCAATGTGGTGGAAAAGATAGCGTGGAATGTGTACATTTGTGCTTTGGTTTCTATACTAAAGAAAAAAAAAGAAAAACGACAAAAGCACAAAATCTTGGAGACTTTTCCTTTCTTTTTCAGGCGAAAAAAAACATCACAAATTGTATTAGTTAACTTTAATCTTGGAACCATAACAGTAATATATTGTTAACTTTAATCTTGGTGTCAGGACATATATTTCACAAAACGATATATATTTCAAACAATGGATGCTGTAATTTAATATCGTATAGATTAATATAACTACCCCGATATTTCACAACTACACGATTCAATAAATTAAGGAGAGAAGGAAAATAAATTGGCATATCAGCAGGCCGCAATCAGATAAGGATGTTGTCGGTGTGGCGCAATTGAAGAAAATATGTTCTACTGAACTCTCATCAATACCACATAAACAAAGAGAGCTATCCGTCACCCTGATCTTCAGGAATACCGGAGAAAATATATGATAATTTTGAATCAAATATCACCTCCAAAAATGTAACTGCAGGTTCAATCCGAATAGTTTGACCATCACACCTTATCTGGATGGATCTTTTTTTAGAAAAGAGTAGAGAAAGATTAACAATATCGTAGGCGGACGATATATGAAATAGTATGGAACTAACAGATAATTGTGACTGTCGGTTAATAAATAAATAATTCGCAATAAAATATATAAATAATCGTGGTCGAACGATTTAAACAGTATCCTTTGTCCGTCTCCTGGTTTTAAGCTACTTCCCCATCAATTTTCAGCCAAATCAGTTCAGCCATTCTTGAGTTATAAATAATTGATCTAATACAATTTTCTTTTATATATATTAGTTGATCTTACTGTCAATTCCTTACTAAATTATTTGATTTATGAGTGAACATTTAAAAAATATCAAAGTGGAATTATTTAATTTTATATAGAACTGTCGGCCAGCGCTCTCCCGCCTCATCGTTACACACACTCCGCACATGCACGCCGTGTGCGCATGGTATCTGACCATTATCATTTTAAAAACTATAATAACTCCTTATATTTTTTAATTGGTTGAAATCAAATACTGTCAAGGGCGGTTTGTAAAAAAATAAATGCTTGTGGTAAATAACTTCTTCATTTGGATAAAGATTAATATAATGTTTATAAAAACGACTTCGAAAATAATGTATTATTTTAGAACTATTTTGATAACTATAAAAATGGTTATAGTGGGTTAATCATAAAAGCTATTGTTAGGGTCATCTTATTACCATTGTAATAATGTAATGTAATTATAAGACATAAGATGTAAATATATAGGTAAATATACCATTTGACACTGGCTGAAAATAACTCAACACAAGCAAAGGCAATTATTATATAAAAATAATGCGGTATACGTCCTTTTTGCTGACATTCAAGATGGTACAAAAAAAGGACTCATTTTCCTGCGCAATTGGCAATGGACGCTAACCACGGTGACAAATGGAGAAATAAAGGAATTGTGATTTTTAATGAATTATTAAGGAAATACTGCTATTGTACAATCATTGTCTTATTGATGAGTATATGGAATAAAATTATATGAAAGTAGAGAAATGTTGTTTAAATTGTTGGCTTTCGTCAACACTATACATATACTATCGCGGACTTTCTTTTAGAACTTTGAGAGGGGAACAATTTTGTAGTAGGTACATGATTTTTGCGTAACTTTCACCGTTTACTCAGCGCAAGGAAACTTTTGAATTTTGTCTTTTTCACAACATTTTTTATTGCTGCTCCTCCCCTGTTTATCTTAGCGTGTTGCTATATAGCCTATAGCACTTCTCGATAAATAGACTATCTTACACTACACACAAAGATTTTTTCAAATCGGTCTAGGTGAATATGGAATCTTTAAGGTATATTAAAACTAGCAATAGATAATCCATTGAGAAGGCATTGTCTAATCGATGTGAGGAAACAGGTATATTTGACGAGGGAAAGTATTCCAAACTTGGGACGTATAGTGGGGCCAACCGACTCTCAAATGGATGTTTCCACAGTGGTCCGGACCAATGGATGCAGAAGAGCCTTGATACTTGGATCCTCGAAAGTTGCCAACGCCTCTCCTTACTAACGAAGAAGAACCTTGGTGAAAGGCATTCACAATTGTTTATCCTACCTATTGTTTTCTTCCTGTTAAGCACTCTTCTGGCCTTGGCAGAACTCTTTTGAAAAATAATAAAATTTTCAGGTGACATATGACCATTATATCGACTCATCCATTAGCCTAATAGCAGATGTACTGTTAAAGTCCCACCAGGATGGAGACAAATTTTTGGTTGTTATGTTTTATTGGAAAGGTGTACATCTGCAACATTCAAAGCGCCTGCTGAAACTTTGTATAACTATCCTTTATATTATTATTCACAAGTTCATATCCTACTAAATTACTATCAACGGTATCTGCATAGGCTTTCCCATTCACATTGTTAAGTCTGTACTGAAGGAGAAGTTTGGGAGGGGACAAGCAGTAGTATGTTGGTCAATGGATATTATTATTGGAAAATGATAACTTCCATATGAGTTTTGAAGTATGCTCCATGTAAGAGACAGTGTGAGGTCAGGTGAACAGATGGAAAGATCTGAAGCTGAATGAGGGTTTTGTCCAGGATAAACCCTGTGGGTTGGGGATCCATCATTTATTATTACACAAACGTTTATTTTATCAAAAATATCAATTAAATAGGGTGAAAAATCTAAATTATGGCATCCTCATGAAATATGATGAGTGAGAATATATATATGTTTTATTTATTATTAACGCGCAACCACCATGTCTGTCTGTCATCCCGGAGGCAGAAGTAGCCAGGAACTCCTAACTGGAATCTAGGCCCAGCATGTTTCCGAAATTGCAGCAATGGTTATGGAATATTTTTGAGAAGTAGTACAAATTTTATTTTTCATTCTCCTACTGTTCCATTGAAGAATCTGGGCCAATGTGAAGATTAAAAAGCTCTGTCAGTTTGTTAATTTTTTTCTGGTACGTTGTTCGGTATGTTATTATTTAATTTTAAGATACAATTGCTGAATAAGGTTATTCATATTTCGATTCATTCTTCGTTAGTGATGCTTAATGGATTTTTTAAAACAGAACCACAGGACGACGGACTAGTATTCTCTGGTAGGTATGGGTCTAGCGCGGGGAATGAAATTAAGTGTTTTTTTGTAGGATTTCTGTGCTATAGAAGAAAGGGTTAGATAAAGAGGTTGAGAAACTGAAGTAAAAATTGTGGCAGCCATATCTGCATAGGACCTACGTGATTGGGGAATTTTGGACGAAGCCTCACTATAAGAGAGGTAAAATATATATATTTATTTACTGTTGTTTATCAATTACAAATTTATTGCTGGGGCATCCCAGAAAATGTATAAACATATGATACTTGTGTTGGGAAAGCCTCGCTCTTTCAAAGTATACATAATTTGTAACCAAAAAGAAAAAAAGAAACAAAACTGTGTATTCAAGTGATTGTGTGTGTGTGTGTGTAGAAGTGTGTGAGTAGGTGTGTGGTGTGTGTGTGTTTGTGTAATAATATACATCACATTATTTGTCTATGCATTTATACTTACCTTCAATATACTACACAATACATCCATATAGACATAAATATAAATACCTATTTGAAGTTAGAAGTTACAAGTGTTTTTGTTACTGAGGTAAGCAAACTAGCCATTCTAACTAGGATTTCTTCGACTTCAAAAAAGAGCCATTCAGTCAAACTTACCTTACAATCATAGAGGTTCATAAGGTAGATTTTAAGTTTATGATTTATTTTATTATATACAATAGGGACTCGGGCAATATATTTCCGGTTGGCAAAAACTGTACGTGCTAGATTTGTAGGAGCCACAGTATTGCCTCGTCTTTTGTTCAGTTTGATGTGATCAAGTGGTAGAGTTTTGTGGTACCTTAGAATCATGTGTAAGATATACAACTTTCTAACAGACAGCAACTTAGTGAACTTGTATAGGGTTTCGGTAGAAGACCTAAAGGGCTTACAATGAATTACCTAGAATAATAACCTCTGTACTCTAAATCTAGGAATTGAAATTTAGCTGCTCCACCCTAAACTGACATATATATTGCATATAATAACATACTAACATGTAATAATTTATTATATATTGCATATAATAACAGACTGGGCTAGGGCAATATATATCCTGTTCAGAAGCTAAGAAGCATGACGTGTCTTAGGGCTTTGAAAATCCATATGAGCTTTCTTACTCTACCTATCGTCAACTCTAGTGCGGATACCAGCTTAACCTCTGAACGACAATTATACCGAGATATTTGTATTGACTGACTTTTTGTATAGTTGGACAATTACACGTATTAGGGAAAGGTGAACAGAAGGAACGTATTTTAATTTCAAAATTTAATGTCTCTGTTGTTCAGGGCAGTCTTTAAAGTTAGCTTTATGCTTCCCGGAATATAAGATACAGCAAATATTTTCAACTGTCGCTTGACAAGAGTCACCAGAGTGTTCCTGACTACACTTTAGGCATCTAGACTTATTCTGCATTGGTTCTTAAAGTATCTAAAGCGGCAACAATTATAACACTGAATGGTTGTCAAGAGATATTTTTCAACCACCAAGGGCGTATAGTATATAAAGTCTGGCCACTTACCACAGATTGAGTAGGCATCCATTTTGTAGTACCTTAATACCACAATTTCAGGGAGTTCAAATGCTTCTGCCAGTTCATTCATTGATCACTCTTTGGGACTCCTTTTATGAGTCCCATGCTAGTGACATGGTATGAGGGAATATTTGCTTTAAGCTGATTTTGCTGGAGACAAGGATGATGTTAAAACAAATAAGCATCATCTTTGTTTTTAAATTGTACAGATATTCTATTTCTGCCAACTGCTTTTAGCCCATCCCGTACTATGTTATTTATGTTGTTTTTAGAAAGAAATAAATCTACTTTTATTGGTCTGAGAGTCAAATCGGAAGGGTCTGATTAAATTCTTGTAGTGAACAAAGAAGGGACCTACATCATATGGTCTGTAAGTTTTCAGCCAATACAACCATCGAGCGGTGTGTGTACACATTTGTATGGAATCAATGAGGTAATCCGTCTCAGTGACCACTCGCTTTGCAATGTGGCTTTTGCTAATAGACTCAGCGGGCGGGCGGAAAGAGAAGAACTGGTATGTGTCACGTCCATTTCTTTTTTGTATTTATTAAATTTAATAATAACTTTCATAATTGACGTACTTTTGACTGTGCGTGTTCAGTTTTTTCCGTTATTTATTCACAATATCAAATTACAAAAAAAAGTGTAATCGTAAAACTCGTTATTTGTCCCTTGGTGAATTTAAGACATATATATATATGTCGGAGGAAGCTATTGAATTGATTATTATAAGCACAAACAATATTATTGTTTTATTCATTTAAATTGCAATTGCTTTTAAAATTCTTTTTTTAATTTCATTGGAGGATTTCTTTTTTTTATAGGAGTAATATTAGTAAAGAGAGTATAAAGTACTAAAAGCCAGGCCCCGAACCCGCTGCTCAGTCTAGGATTAAAAGTGTACAATTAATAAATAAACTTGTATAATTGTGAACTTATGTTTTGTGCTCGCACTTTACCCAATGCTTTTCCGACATATATATATTCATCTTTATCGGGAAGGTGGTGACATCTATTAGGCTTCTTTCGAAAATCCTTACTAATGTTTCTAACTTTTCATCATAGATTAACATTGAAAAGATGCCACCCCTAAAATTCAAAAGGGATCTACGACCTATCCGAAAGGTTAACCCTGGATTTTACAGCCAAATTTGTTTTTTTTTTTCAAAAAACCGTTAACAGGTTTAAAGTTTGACGACTCAACGTGGGGTACTTCAATGAACATCTCTTCATTACTTCATATAATTAGATATATTTGATGTGGAATGAGACGATACATTAATATAACACGTAATAATTCCGCGCTACAATTATTTTGTCATACTTAGAGAAAAGCAAACACGTATAATTTGATACGTTTATTAAACTTATACATCTTATAATTAGGATTCTCACTAGTACGTGCTATTTTTAATATTTAATAAATGTATAATATCTATATATTTTCATGTAAATCATTTTATGCAATTAACGTAATCATCACAAAATAAAACATCAAACTTAATCCTTACAAGATAAAGACGTATATTATATTATATTACTAATTATTTTGTTTTGAAGAAAGAAACAAATTGTAAGATAAAATAAACAATTCTCTTATTACAACCAACGTTTTAAAAAATATTTAGTTTATTTCAATTTAAAAAATATGTAGAATATAAAATGATCCAACCGGCCACCACTCGGCCGGCGACCGCGACGACGCCGTCCCGTCGCTCTGCCAGTTGAGCTACCAGCCCTCATGAACCTAGCTATCTATATAACGAAAGCGTCGTATCCGTCTCCGCCCGAGATCACGAAAAATAATATATTTTTACTTAATCTTAAACTTTGAGTTCAATTTTAATAAACTTTATTTTGAAGGCGCGAGGGACTCGTTGAAAGGAATGGACAAATACATTGTTTCTTAAAATTGAATAGAAGTTTTAAAATTGTAATATGGCGATTAAACTTCATATTAAAAAAACACTTATAAATTATTAATCAACAAAAAAACGGACAAAGCAAAATCTTTGTACAAAAAAATCACCGAAAACAATAGTTTACACTCGCGAGCATCTCTCTCACTCCGAGAACGAGCACTGATACTAGTCTCTTCAACGAGAGAACAAACAAACAAACAAACAAACAAATATAAACGTTCCCACCGGTGAAAGACGTTCCATTCCACGCGGAAACCGTCTTTAAATTATTTCTTGTTTTAAAATAAAAATCAATTGTATATAATATAAATAATAGTACATTAGTATCAGCCGGCGGGTCCGTCCGGGCGGCGAGCGAGTGCTACGACTTACATCACACGAGGGATCGTTCAGTTGAAGCTCTCGAATCATTATTAACAAAATACACGCGGTTGGTGTAAATTATCATACTATATTATTGAAGTGGCATAAATAATTCTGAAATTTACAATCGAGTGCGATTTTTCTAAAATTATTTACGGGCATCCCTAAGTATATATCTATTTCGTCTCCATGTAATGACAACGGTAACTTCGTGACGGTGATCGTCCCTGCACGTCTATACGTCATCGAACAATCCCTTCGGTGGCATCGTCATCCTGTCCCGCCTGCGTCCGTCGAAGTCCATCCCGACGTCAGTCGCGGCGCCCTCCCCGAGGCGGCGGGGACGTCCGTCGAGGCGTCCGTCGGGGCTCGGGGTCACGTAGTAGTCTGAGTCGGCATCGTCGAGGAGCCCGATGCGGGCTGCAATGTGGCCGCATGCACAGTAACCGAGAGTATTACATTACATTGAATATCAGTGTGTACAAGCGGTGCCGGAGTACGATAGAGTGTGGTGTAACATTACATTGAACATCAGTGTGTACAAGCGGTGCCGGAGTACGATAGAGTGTGGTGTAACATTACATTGAACATCAGTGTGTACAAGCGGTGCCGGAGTACGATAGAGTGTGGTGTAACATTACATTGAACATCAGTGTGTACAAGCGGTGCCGGAGTACGATAGAGTGTGGTGTAACATTACATTAAACATCAGTGTGTACAAACGGTGCTGGTGTACGATAGAGTGTGGTGTAACATTACATTGAACATCAGTGTGTACAAGCGGTGCCGGTGTACGATAGAGTGTGGTGTAACATTACATTGAACATCAGTGTGTACAAGCGGTGCCGGAGTACGATAGAGTGTGGTGTAACATTACATTGAACATCAGTGTGTACAAACGGTGCTGGTGTACGATAGAGTGTGGTGTAACATTACATTGAACATCAGTGTGTACAAGCGGTGCCGGTGTACGATAGAGTGTGGTGTAACATTACATTGAACATCAGTGTGTACAAGCGGTGCCGGAGTACGATAGAGTGTGGTGTAACATTACATTGAACATCAGTGTGTACAAGCGGTGCCGGAGTACGATAGAGTGTGGTGTAACATTACATTGAACATCAGTGTGTACAAGCGGTGCCGGAGTACGATAGAGTGTGGTGTAACATTACATTGAACATCAGTGTGTACAAGCGGTGCCGGAGTACGATAGAGTGTGGTGTAACATTACATTAAACATCAGTGTGTACAAACGGTGCTGGTGTACGATAGAGTGTGGTGTAACATTACATTGAACATCAGTGTGTACAAGCGGTGCCGGTGTACGATAGAGTGTGGTGTAACATTACATTGAACATCAGTGTGTACAAGCGGTGCCGGAGTACGATAGAGTGTGGTGTAACATTACATTGAACATCAGTGTGTACAAACGGTGCTGGTGTACGATAGAGTGTGGTGTAACATTACATTGAACATCAGTGTGTACAAGCGGTGCCGGTGTACGATAGAGTGTGGTGTAACATTACATTGAACATCAGTGTGTACAAGCGGTGCCGGAGTACGATAGAGTGTGGTGTAACATTACATTGAACATCAGTGTGTACAAACGGTGCTGGTGTACGATAGAGTGTGGTGTAACATTACATTGAACATCAGTGTGTACAAGCGGTGCCGGTGTACGATAGAGTGTGGTGTAACATTACATTGAACATCAGTGTGTACAAGCGGTGCCGGAGTACGATAGAGTGTGGTGTAACATTACATTGAACATCAGTGTGTACAAGCGGTGCCGGTGTACGATAGAGTGTGGTGTAACATTACTTTGAACATCAGTGTGTACAAGCGGTGCCGGTGTACGATAGAGTGTGGTGTAACATTACATTGAACATCAGTGTGTACAAGCGGTGCCGGAGTACGATAGAGTGTGGTGTAACATTACATTGAACATCAGTGTGTACAAGCGGTGCCGGTGTACGATAGAGTGTGGTGTAACATTACATTGAACATCAGTGTGTACAAGCGGTGCCGGTGTACGATAGAGTGTGGTGTAACATTACATTGAACATCAGTGTGTACAAGCGGTGCCGGAGTACGATAGAGTGTGGTGTAACATTACATTGAACATCAGTGTATACAAGCGGTGCCGGAGTACGATAGAGTGTGGTGTAACATTACATTGAACATCAGTGTGTACAAGCGGTGCCGGAGTATGATAGAGTGTAGTGTTACCGTCGTCCGGGCGTCGCCGGTGAGTGGCGTCGCGACGACGCGCCAGCGACTCCTCCACGCGCTGGCGCCGGCGTTTCTCTACGACAATCAACACCCGAAAATTTTGAACTCTACATTTATTTTAAATGTATATAGGCTTATTTAACACAGCTAAACAACATTACTTCCGTTTCTAGCATTTTTTCGATAATAATTTTATACTGCAGTGGTAATATTTATAAGTTTTACGAAAGAATTCCTAATAGACGTCGCCTCCGTACCGATAAAGACAATTTAATATAGAGATTCATCGACGCGGTCAACGGTAGCTCAATTGGTAAAAGCAAACGGAGGGCCGGTCGGACCCAGAAGTCGCAGGTATACGAGTCCTGCCGGTGTCAACTAAAATTTAGTTTCTTTGTGTTTTATTGAATTCTGCATATTTATTTATTTGAATCTTTTCCACTTTGAATCACTACTAGTGATCACTTGTGTACGTCAAATGGAGGTGTCAGGAGCCTGTTTTGATACCATACTTATCGAAAAGGACACCTCTCAGCTTACTATTAAAACTACGAGGGTTCCGAACGCGCCCTGCTCTGAGAAGAACCACACAACTAACTCTGCCGGGCATTTCTTTATTGTGATCACTTCACTTTCACAAACGTCAATATAAAATGTGCAATGTACGAACAACTACCTTCTAGAATCATCGCAATCAATTCCATTAGAAGACCTAATAATCTTACAAATAAACAAAAAATAAAACCGTTGCCAGCACACACGACCAGTTACAGCAAGCAGCACCAGTTTACGAGCATAACGCAAGGGTCAGCCATCACCCCCTTCGCCGTATTTGAGGGAGGGAGGGCGACCGACCCCCAAGTAATGACTTCTAAGAGAACGGCGAGAAGCGGCCAGTTGATGGAACAGCAGTCACTACGACGACACACAACTGGCGCGGGTTTCTAGTTTGTCGTTTAAATATTATTTACTGCCAGGACGTACCGTCGTTCATATAATCCTTTACACTATAATAGGATTTTTTTATCAAATTTCTTTTAATGCAGTTATACTTAGTTTGAAATGAACACTTCACTATCATATAGTGCCTTAGCTCGAGCCAGCGGGGAGGTACCGGTGCCTTGTGTAAAATTGTCAACGAGTCGGTGGTGGCCAAACCTCCTCATCATCAACATATCCTCAGTATTTTAATAATCTTATGGTACAAGTAGACGTTCAGTGAAACCTTTAAAATGTTTTAACGTGTTTTATTTATTTTTTTGTGATAAAACGATACTTTTTCAAATTCTCTCAATAGTCGGTCGCTGTCCTGAACTGACTCAGTCGAGCCTGTCTCGTCAGTTTACAAACAGATGTATTAAAACATAACTTTATTGTTTTTGAAGTAGTAAGTGCTAGTAATATCTTATTTTGAAATTGTTTAAAACTCCTTATAGTAGTTACCGACTTACGGCGTCACGTCACGTCACGTCACGTCACGTCACGTCACTCGTGACTCTTTCAACGTTGAAATATTAAATTAGATGATTGATGTCGTATATTTAGTGATAAATCAGGTTTCAGATAATACACAATAATACAAAAGCAACTTGTGTTCAATATGTACCCACTGGCCCCGAACCTTTCTCTAAGGTATGTAAGTGCGTCAGTGTGTCTGTAGAGAGAGAGAGAGAGAGAGAGAGAGAGAGAGTTCGTCTCACTGTCCCCTGTCACACTTGTATTCCCCAAGCCCACACGCTGTCTGGTCTCCGTGTGTGTGTGAACCGAAGTACGTCAATAATTCATCTTTTTCAATTGCCTTGAAATGGCGTTTAGGAGTTGGCGACGGCGGAGAGCCAGAACCTCGTGGACTTCAATTGAGGTACTTAATATTATGTAATTCAAGTTAGTTATTTTCTTTATATTAGTTCCTTTGGTGATATCCTCATACTGACCCCTCTTGACGATCTCTCGTCCCTCGTCCACCAGGTCGGTGGTGAGCTCGTCGTCTCCCACGAACTGCTGGAAGCCGCACAGCGACAGCAGGCGGCTGCCCAGGGACAGGTAGGTGGCCAGGCAGAGCAGCACCACCAGCATGGGGAAGTACACGTAGAAACCCTCGGCCACGATGCCGAGGACGTCCATGTGACCCATTATCTATGGAATCGAAGTTGGTTTTTAAATGACATTTTATTTGTAACTACCAAAATCGTAATCATTATAAATCATCAAATAACAAGCCGACGGTTTCAAGACGGAGCGAAATCCAACCGAAACGCTCCTTGTTAATTGCTCTCACATTTGTCAGACGAAGGCGAGAGAAGAGTCCGCGGGCCTCACCTGCGTGTAGTACGTCTCCATGACTCTCTCCTTGATGACGTGGGAGTCCATGTGCACCAAACTCAAGAAGTTGAGGCACATGGCGGGAGTGAGGCGGCACACCATCATGCCGGAGAAGATCAGACTGTACTCGTTGGTCTGGTGATGAGGCGCCAGGTAGTACAGGTTGAGGAGACGAATCTTCAGCACGGTGGAGTACGCGCAGTAGAACATGTAGCCGATTATTATCGTCGATATCGACTGAAGGAATCAGAAATGAAAACTTTAACGTGATCCGGACGAGCGCCCGACACCTTCGCCTCCGACGCCACTCACCACGATGGCGGCGTAGTTGTAGCTGTTCTTGGCGGCGAGTACGATGTTGGCGAATATGGACAGCACGGGCTGCTTGCAGAAGAACGTCAGCTCCGACCAGACCACGGCGGCCGACAGCGAGCAGCTGACCACGAACAGCGCCCGCAGGAAGTACGGCCGCAGCAGGCACTCCCAGTACCACTCTGGAGGGTCCCACAATCAACGACTACCCTTGTCCAAGGCTCATTGAAGATGTACCACAGTATTTATAGAAACGAGATATGACTTGTTACCAAGCATCGGAGGGTAGAAGATCCTCTGCAGGCGAGGTCGCGGCGTGTGGAACGTGTGCTGGAAGCGTCTGTCCGGAGAACGCGAGTTGGACGCCACGTCCTCCAAGTGGAAGATGCGCTCCATCATCAGGCCCCATTGAGTTTCTGTTCGTTGCAACACATGTAGGGCCTTTATTGTCTGCAAATACATGATAATAATAATTTATTTACACTCAGTTTGGCCAATTTACAAAATGTTACATTGTAATTTGGAAGGTCATTCTTATATGATAATGAATAGCGTCCCGCCGCCTGTCCCAGTGGGCGGCGCTCCACGCTACTGACTCCGCCACGTTGTAAAGGAATATTACTTTTACTTGGTCTCAAGGATTGGCTTACTTTTCTATGAAACTTATAAATATTTTTAAAGCAACTTTTGTAACTTTTTTCACATACGGCAGGAGAGCCGGCAGTCGCTCCGCTGTGGGTGGCTTGATGTTGCTTAAATATCCTAATTTTAATAGAGAGGATGTTTGTCGTGTTGACTCACTTGACGGACCCTACATCTCGTCTTCCCGTCAACGCGATTGGTGCAAAGTATTCGAAACGTCCGGCTAAATTTGAAAATATGTAATGGAAAATATAAATTCAATTATACGCGAGTTCGATCCGTAAAAACCAATTATCGCGATTATCGCGAGTGTAACTACCGCGATAATCGTAGAAAATACTAAGCAAAAGATTTAATCTCGCGAAATGAATATATAATTTAGAACCGTGTGTGTCTCTTAATTTAGGAGATAACTTAAGACTTGTAGAAAAAAACAACTTGATATACGCTTCATATACAACTTCATCACCTATATGCAAAACGTCACAGAAATTTTTTTTTTTTTTTTAATTTACAGTATATATCAATGTATAAACTAACACCCATTACAGTTATATATATTTTTTTTTACAATAGACTAAGCAAGCAAGCTTAGGGTAAATTTCACGGTATTTAACAGGTTGTAAGACTCACTTTTTTATGTAAATTGACTAAAGACTTCAATGATGGCGGAGAGGATCTCTCCGGAGGAGACCGGGAATTCAACTTGTCTCTCAACTGCACTGGCAACTTTTGTACTATAATCTCGACATGGCTGTGTAGAGGATGGTCGGGGCCTACTGCCGCTGTCGTCGCAGTTAAACTCTATCAAAAGTAAATCAATATTGTCAATGTATAGCCACATCATGTGGACAGGGTTATATGCAACTGTGATTATTGAGTGCTCGGGGAAACAAAGACAAAATTAAAGAGCAAACTGTACCTCTAAAATATCATCCACTGTCTCTTCAGCTTCGCACTTGTCGGTACTCAATTTGGCTACTTTAAAGTAACTGTATGTCAAAGTATAATTTCTCTTAGAATTGTTCCATAAATTCCGAGGCACTTCCACTAATGAATATCCGAGAAGTAAAATTAAGAGAAATAATCCCCATGTGTTACTAGCAGAGGATGCAATAGTCTTTATTTTTGGTCCATCCAAAGAAACTCCTGGCTTAAGAGCAATATAAATAAGAAGTATTCCACAGATGAACAAGTATGAGCCGTAGTAAATAGCATTATCAACTAGTGCTGATTTTAGTTTTCCTTTTACGGTGAAATCTCCGGCTTTGCTATAAGACTGCATCATTGGCATAATCAACCTAAAATGAGACTATACTTGTGAAAAATGGAATTAATCCTAAAAAATATTTTATTTGTTCATTATGTATTAGTTTGTTGTGTTTGTTTTGATATTATATATTTTATTTAATCAAAATATTAAACAGTTTTTTTATATTACTAATGATTCAATACATGATATATGGAGAATATATGATAAATTTATTAAATTACATGTTAGTATGAATTAGGTACATACAAATAAGGAATACTTATCAACTATGGCAAAGTTAACAGCTGTGTACCATCTTACCATGTTAAACATTGAGAAGTCCAATATACAACTCTCCATAAATTTGGAAACACTATATCTGGTACAAAGCTCCAAGGCTTTTGACACCGGTTTTCAGGAGGTATTGGTGTTGAACTTGACTCATTACCGGTTTGAGTAAGAGTAGCTGCTGTGGTGGAATGGGTTCCATTATCACATTGCCGATATACAGTCTGAAAGCAACCATGGTATTTGAAATTAATTTAAATGTAATTATCAAAATTATTATAGAAAGAAACTTTAAAACGTAAAGTACTTTATTTAACGTACCGAAGATATATCTAAGGGCAGGATAAACATAATAACAAACGAGAAGTACCATGCTGTAAGAACCGACACAGTAACTAATATGTGATTTCTATAACAATCCCCATATCGGTACAGTAACGTAGCTGCTAATATGAAAGCTGATATTATTTCAATCACAAACAACGTATAAACCATTTTTAAATAATAAATAACCCTTCAGACACAGAAACAAAGGCATATACTAGTTTTTCTTTGACGTTTTTAGTTTTTCTTTCCAGGCTTGCACAGCTTCGTATTGAAGTAATTCGAAACGTTTTTGAGTCGAGGATTTTAAGGGCAATAATATTGGACGTTCAATTTCATACTCTGATGGACATTCTTCGAAAAATAAAATCCCCAAATCTGGTAAAATTGGTTCCAACTGAAATTTCTTGTCTGCGTTGTTTGTCGACTCAGACATTTTAGGTAAGACGTAATATAATTATCAACATTTTTTATATATCCACCAAACTTAAATAATAAATGTCACCCAGAGAGTAAAGCGAAAATAATATTATTTTCCTGTTATATACATGAATTATCAAATATCAACACTCATTGAAAGATTGAACTTTAAAGTGACTGGTTGAAGTTGTCTATTAACAAATTAGTGATGTGAAATACAATTCATAGATTCGACAATTTCAGAGTATATTTTTTTTTTTTTAGGCACTCGCTTTCAGGGTGTTGGCCCTTTCTCCCCTAAAGTGGCCAGAGTCCTTATTCATCTTTATTTATTCTGTAACATATAATTCTATATTTAATCCTTACTTGTTAAATTTATACATTTCTTATTGACTTAGCTTGTATGTATATCTACGTACTTACTTTCTTTATTTATTGCTTATATCTTAATAAATGTATATTTTCTAGTACATATTTACACTGTATCCTATTCCTTATTTCTAATTATTTTTTTTTTTTTTTACTTTTTATATGCTTATCTTACATATACTTATTAAATATAGTAAGCATTATTTTAAAAATGTTATTCCTTAGTATTATTTATTATTTCTGTACAGTATTCTAAAAAGTGTGAGCCCGATAGAATCCCTTCCATTCTGCTGAAGACGTTTGCTCCAGAGTTGACACCGGTTTTAACGCGTCTTTTTCGGCTTTCCTACTCTTCAGGCGTCGTCCCGATTTCCTGGAAGACAGCCCTAGGGCACCCGATCCCTAAAAAAGGTGACCGCTCAGATCCGTCCAATTGTAGAGACCCATTGCCATTACTTCCTAGTTCTCAAAGACAATGCCTTTATTTTATTTTAAATAGGAAGCCAACGTGATATACAATGAATAAAATTCCTTTTACAAAAAAAAAACAATTTATATAAGTTACGATGTATACCCCATTTAAAGGCTAACTTAACATGCAATTGTAGGATGGTTGCTCGCAACATCTTTAGAAAATTATATAAAAAGAAAACACACTATTGTATTTGTGTGTGCTAAAACTAGTTGATACTTTATATTATAGAAATTACAATTAAAAATATATAAATTATACTACCACCTAAAAATATATATGTATATAAAAACAATATTAATCAACTAAATCGAAGAAAAATATAAAACTAATGTAAAATAAACAAGACAGCAAAAAGTTAAACTAAACAAAATTAAAACTAAATTAATTGTAAATTACTTGTAAGAGGTATCAGTTCAAACTGCCACCTGTCCTTATTTGCATAGACATGTAAAATATTTTTTAATATTAATTTTAAAGGTGTTTAAAGAGTTATGAAATATATCAATATGCGTGTCCTTAGAAATACAATTATAAATATTGACAATCCTTTTTATATTTAAACTTTCGTGAACTATGTCTACTATATTTATATTTACCCGGCTGTATTCACGCAGAAATTAATATATTTAATTATCATCCGTTTGATTTATACTTGAAAAAGACAATACGGTTTCCGTAGGGGTCGCTCAGCTTCTCATATATCTAGGTCACCCTTGGGCACAGGTGATTCAAATCAAATCAAAAATATTTATTGAAAGTAAGTTTTACAAAACACTTTTTCATTATCAAAGCTACCTCCAGCTCGGAAAATTAATTGCCACTGCCCTTACAAGAGCTGGCGAAAGAAACTCAGCAGGCTTGTCATATGATTTTTTTTAATCATCGTCAATTGTATAATTACATTATATAGAAATACTCTAAATAAATCTTGAAACAGTCTGGCAGCGATCGCTTCATGCCCACGGTGCATCATCTTCTAAATATTCGGAAACATTGTAATATCCGTTAGCACACAAACGTTCCTTAGTTACTTTCTTAAATTTATTAAATGGTAATACTTGAACGTTTGCTGGGAGTTTGTTGAAGATTTGTATACATTGCCCCATAAAAGATTTACTCACTTTTTTTAGTCGAGTAACAGGTAACGCGAGCTTGTGTTTGTTCCTCGTGTTTAGATTGTGTATATCACAATGCATAGTAAAAGAATCAGTATTCTTATGTACATAGAGACCAATGGTGAGGCTCTGGCGGTTAGCTTGGATATAGTGAATGCCTTCGATCGCGTTTGGCGTAAAGATCTTCTCTGGAAGCTGCCTTCCTACGGGCTTCCTGTGAAATTGTGCAACTGGGTCACCAGTTTCATGACAGACAGAAGCATGAAGGTCGTTGTCGACGGTGCATGCTCCGACACTAAGTCGGTCAATGCTGGTGTCCCTCAAGGCAGTGTGTTATCACCCACACTGTACCTTCTGCATATTACTGATATACTGCAAAGTAGCAGCATTCATTGCTCTGCAGATGATAGCACGGTTGATGCCTTTTACACCGGCTGCATCAATATTTCACATGAAAACGTCATTGAGAGCCGAAACAAACTTGTGTCTGAAATCGAAACTTCTTTGGGAAAGTTTCAGATTAGAATCTAATTAACTTAGTCCAATTTAACCCCACGAAGACACAGGCTAGCGCGTTCATCGCTAAAAAGATACCGTTTGTCGTATCCCCTTCGTATAAGATCACTCCTCTAACTGCCGCAGCCAGTATTGGAATCCTTGGCGTCGATATTTCGAGCGAAGTCCAGTTACGCGATCATATTGAGAGTAAGGCCAAATCGAGACAGTATTTCACTCCGGCTCATCGCCTGCACCTTTACAAGGCTCAGGTTCGGTCAAATATGGAGTACTGTACTCATCTGTTTGCAGGGGCATCCCAGTACCAGCTTCTCCCTCTTGACCGGATGCAACACGAGAGCGGCCCGTATTATGATTGCCAAGACCTTTCCAATCGGCTTGATCCATTACCGGTGCGTAAAGATGTAGCTTCCCGTTGAATTCTTTATCGCTTACACCATGGGGAGTGTTCTGAACAGTTGTTCGTACTTCTGCCACCCACAGATTTTTGCCATCATCCATCGCGACAAAACCTCCACTCACACTACCTCAACAACTGGCGCTCCACCACTGGACGCTTCTCGAGAAGTTTTTGCCTCGTTCGACGAATCTGTGGAACAAATTGTCGCCTAAGGTGTTTCCGGGCCGATACGACATTCAAACCTTCAAGAAAAGAGCGTATTCCCTTCTAAAAGACTGGCAACGCACTTGTAACTCCTGAGTTGCAGATGTCCGTGGGTGACGGCAGTCGCTTAGGTGACCCGTTTGCTCGTTTGCCTCCCTATCCCATAAAAAAAAGAACATATCAGAATTAGAGCAATAAAATCTATTGATTCTCCAAAACGAGTCATTGAGATTTGAGAAATGACAATTAACATTTCTGTTTGACTTTGGTTGGAATTGACGGTTCCAATCCATACGTCGAACTCTCCTTATATAGGTGCTCCGAGTATATGCTCCTGAAACGATCCCTATGCTGATCAATTTATTTTGACTCTCCTATATGAAGAAAGTAGGTCTTTTTTTTTTACATAATAGCTAAGTTGACACTTGACTACATTCCACCTGATGGTAAGTGGACATGTAGTCGTAGATGGTAAAAAGCATCAACCTAGTAGTAGCCTATTCACTCGTCGCTTGAAGATACCCACATTGTACTCGTACGGAAATACCGACGTAGGCAAGGTATTCGCTGTTCAAATTAAAAAAGACGAAGCCAGGCGTTTCGTTCGGACCGGTGGAAAGTCCACCACGAAAGGATGGATGCTCGCCGTGCGTCGGAACGTCCGGTGATGGAAGGGAGATGGGGGAATCCGGTCATGTAATTTCAACGCACACTCTCCAAAATGTATCCTATAGAATACTGAGAGGCTCACGACCCTACGTCTGTGTTCGAGGCTATGGAGTTGAGCGTCAACCAGCTCAGGGTCGCCAATTAGCCTCTTAGCTCGCCTCTCAATTCCAGAGCCGCAAGATGACATTTTGCGGCACCAGCCACTCTATGGCAGCAGTACTCCACACACGACCGAATCTGTGCTTTATAAAGTACTAGCAATTGGCCCGGTGTGAAGTACTGTCGGATCCTCGCAAGAACGCCAAGCTTGCTGGCAGCTGCCCTGCTCTAGACTCAATGAACCGACCAAAGTTGAGGTTCGAGGAAATCTCTATCCCTAGCAACTGAAGTCGGTCACTGTATTCTAAAGATACATTCTAGAAAGTAGGAGTCAAGGTGAAAGGACTCCTTTTGGCGGTAAATAAACACGTCTGGATTTTGGTAGCGTTAAATTTGACAAGATTGGCATTGCCCCAAACGGAAACTACCTCCAGCTTGTCATTCACACGCTGCACCATGGCTTCTCTTTCAAGCTGTACTTGATTCTTACTTGCCCCAATACTCGGCAGGTATCTTTCCACAACTGTGCTGTCATCTACATACCCATAGATACCGGGTTTGAGCAGATCTTTAATATGCAGCAGGAAGAAAGTTGCAGAAAGAACGGACCCCTGAGGAACTCCGGCATTTATTGTTAAGAGCTCCGACGAGCACCCGTCAACAACCACTCGGATAGTTCTAAGATGCAGGAAGTCCGTTACCCTGCCGATCAGATCAGGAGATATACCGTACGCTGAAAGCTTGCTTATAAGGCTCACATGCTAGAAGAAAGGAGACAAATACCCAGCTAACTATAACTAAAAATAATAGGCCTGTTACAAATACCTCCCTGCTCTCCAAGTATTATAAACGGCCGACTTACCTTGAGGATGGGAAGTTAATGACAATATTGCTTTCACCATAGTCAATCAGCGAACGATCTTCTAGTGTACCTTGCAGAATAATAGGTGGCGCCCATTGTAAGTAGGGGAAAGGGCCTATCAGTTAGTTGGGATATTTCTCATGCTTTCGATCGTTTCTGGCACTATGGGCTTTCCGAAAGTTTATGCAAGTGGATTACCAGCTCTATATTAGACGCTGTATGCAAGTCGTTCTCGTTAAAATTTGTACGGACCCCAAAACTGGTGTTCCCAAATGCTTCGTGCTAGTCCCAACACTGTTTCTTCTGCATATCCATGATATTTTGAAAACCCCAACATTTATTGCCAACATTAGGGAATGCAGTATATATCGGCCAGGCAGGAGTCTCTCGGGGAAACGACGATAAATGCAGAAAGAAGACTGTGCGGAAACCTCCCTAGGGAAAGTTTCGGAATGTGTTGAATTGAATCTCGTTCAGTTTAATCCCCGGAAGAAACAAGTTTGCGTTTAGCGCATATGCCTGAGAAAACCCCGAATGTTGTATCACCACTTCGAGATACTTCAATCGCTCTCCGAAGTAATTCAAACGCTTTAGACTTTTAGCGAGCAGGTACTGTACGCTGGACCAGAGGCTGGCCTGTACAAAGCACAGTACAAGTCAGCCTCCGTTAATTATTGTTATATATTAAATATTGTTATTGCCTTTATTAATAATTACTGTTTGTATCGAGTTCCCCACTTCACAAAAGTTAATCTAAAAACACAAGTCGCTGAGAATTAAGTTAATTATATCTAAAACATTACTATATAGTCTGTACGTATTGTCTATAACCACAATTGTCAACACGGAACTGTCAAGTGTCCGATTTTTTAATAATAACCGTGGTTTCAAACACGTGTTTCTAACTTTACCTGAGATAAAATTAATTAATTAGTGTCAAATTTAGGTTACAAATGGCCAAACTGAGAATAAAGAAGACTAAAAAGGAAAATAAGTTAGCACCCGAAAAACCAAAAGATGAAGATGCCGTTGTGTTGCCCCCCGTCCGTATGTCCAATGATCCAATTCCAAAGCAGGTAGCCTTTTTGTTTACAGTTTATTTTATTTTAAAGGAATGCTGTCGGGAAAACCTTTTGTTTTTCTATATTATAATAATGTCAGTTGATTTAAGATATTAAATTAACCTTCCATGTTATTTTGTAGGCAAAGTGGATTAATAGGCAAAGAGTGTTAGTATTCGCTGCACGTGGTATAAACCATCGTCACCGACATCTGATGGAGGATTTAAAAAAATTGATGCCTCATCACAAAACTGAATCTAAAATGGAACGCAGCAAGAACTTATATGTAGTGAATGAGATTAGTGAAATGAAAAATTGCAACAAATGCATACTCTTTGAGGGAAGAAAAATGAGAGATTTATATCTTTGGCTTTCTAACATTCCTAATGGACCCAGTGCTAAATTTTTAGTGGAAAATAGTAGGTTTATTTTATTAATCTTATGATACAACTCCATCTAGTGTATTATAATCATCACCTGATTTCTTTCAGTTTATACAATGGGAGAGCTTAAAATGACTGGCAACTGTCTAAGAGGTTCAAGACCACTGTTATCTTTTGATCCACAATTCACAAAAGATCCACATTATAATCTTTTAAAGGAACTTCTTATCCAAATATTTGGAGTTCCAAAACATCACCCAAAGAGTCAACCTTTCTTTGACCATGTTTATACATTCATGATTCTTGACAATAGAATTTGGTTCCGGAATTATCAAATATTGTCAGAAGATGGAGCTTTAGCTGAAATTGGACCTAGATTTGTGCTGAATCCAGTGAGTTTGATTAATCATGAGATGTATGTATTTTACAATCAAAAATATTAAAATAACAATTGTCATATATAATTTTATAGGTTAAGATATTCTCGGGCTCCTTTGGTGGTGCAACATTATGGGAAAACCCCAAATATGTGAGTCCAGCAAAACTAAGACAGGCATTTTCGAAGAAAGCAGCAAATAAATATGAGAGGAGAATTGAGAAGAAGGTTATGAATGAAGCCACGAGACCTGAAACAGGTTATCCAGATATAGAAGGTGCTGAATTCTTTAAAGGTGACCCACTGAAAAAGGCTGAAGATGCTATTATTGAAGGTAATATTTTTGTTTATGTTATGTTAAAAATTTGTATCAATATTTTGTATAATATAATAAATATTGATTTTAATATATTGGTGAACTAACTTATTATAACACTTATCTATTCTACAGAGGAAATTAAACAGGAGGATGAATCAATGGGGGAAGAAAGTGGAAATGAGAGGATGAGTAAACCGGTGACTAGTGTGAAAAAGTCAACAAGTAGGCCGGACAAGACAATTAGACGTAAACAACTTAAAGCCAAGAGTAAGGCTATTTCAGATCAAATCAAAAAGAGAAAACAATTTAAAAAGAAGAAACCTGTGAAGAAATAATCTCTTAGTGGAATAATTAAAACAGTATATTCACACGTGTGTTTTATTATTCTTAAAGCCAGTATAACAATTGCAAATATATTATTCATTTTATTTCTTTTATATAAAACTACTTAATTGAGAAAAGTGACATAATAGCTTTGTTTGTTATAAATATGTTGCATCAGTTGTAAATGTATTTATTTTGTAATCACTCTAATTTCTTTGGTGATTGTAAGTCAGAGTAGAATCATTATATGTATTTCAAATCCTATTAAAACTTAATTGGACAACGTGATAATTACAAAATTGACAAAATGTTAATTTTTATATATTTATTTATTACTATTTTTAAAGCTCATAAATTAAATTGGAAGAAATGTATAAGAGGTAGGAAAATACGTAATTTTAAAGCTATGCTATCATCAACAAAATGCTGTCTTAGTACAATAAAAGTATAATTTGTACTTAAAATGTCAAATGATTTAAAGTTAGTAATACATGTAAAAAAAAATATACAAAAATATTCGCTTTTTGAGATTTTTTGACAATTCCTTAATTATAAATTCATTTATAATATAGTTTGTTTGTATTTTAAACTGAAGTATATTTCTGTGGCAACAGGGGACGGAATAACAGATTCCCTCATATAAAACTATGAGTAAATCACTGTTGGGCTCCACCGACCAAAACTCATTTTAAAACAAACATGTACGGTTATTGCCGCTCATAATAATTACCACACAAATTTAGTTCAGGTCTGATTTTTCAAATGTAATTTAGCAATATCAACTCATTGTGATGTTTGCTATGGGTTTGTGCATATTCAATAACTTGACAGTCATACTCGTGACACGACGACGAGCACTGAACTGTCACAGTTGTCATTGAGCTCGATATTTGAAATATAAAATCAGGCAACAATCATTGACATGAAATTTAACACTCATTTTATATTTAAAAACCTCCTACGTTGCGAGCACCACAGATTTATTTAATGTTATAAAATAAAATAAAAATAATCGAAGACTAAAATGTAAATTGTAATGAAACTTATGTTTTAAGTGTGTTTGAGATTTTCCCCAGTCACCGAGGCCCGAAAGCGCCTCGGCCAGCGGCCGACGACGGAACGCACTTCTTCAATACTAACAGTACACTCGATCTAATAATATTCTGATAAAAATCACTACATTTTACATAAAAATAAGATTCACATTTGCAAAATTCTTACTTACACTTAATAAATATGATATCACGTTATAAAGTATTAAAATGGTGTAAACACTATAAAAAAGAAGCTAAAATTAATAAGCAAAATACGCAAAAATTCCTCATCTTCCGAGACACATTCATCTGAAAGTAAAACAAAAGTTGTTATATTTTGTGACCGGGAGCTGTGGCTCGTAGCCACGTGGCACCGTGTCGGCTGGACGGAGCCGGGCGGCCCACTGTTGTAGTCCGAAAACGTTCAAACTAACTATCATATATACAAAACGTCAGTACTTAATGTCCCCCAGCTCGGCGGCCTCCCCCGCCTCCCCCCCCTCCCCCCCGGCGAGGGCGGCCAGGCGCGAGTGGCGCCAGCGCCCGCCGGCGTCGGTGTTGCGGTCCTCGCACACGCACAGGAACAGTGAGTCCACCACCATCTGGTACAATGACACGCTTTACCCCTCCAGACCCTCAAATGGACAAATTTAAATGTGATATTTTATTGATCGATTGAAATTTGCAGGTTCAGAGAACTTTCTCCAAAATAATTTTCATTAGATTTTAAATACAATAAATAATCTAATAATAGTATACAAGTATACAAGCTTGAGCAAAAGAGCGAAGTACGTGATAGGATGTGGGTGTCGTCACCTCGGGGGCGAAGGACGGCCGCTACGGACTCGCGCCGGAGGGGCGCTACATCTGAAAGGAACGAGGAGTGGGGGAAGGTGGACGGTGGAACAAGGTAGAATGAAAGGCAGTAAAGGGGCTTTCGTCTCTCTTTTAGTGAGCTACATACCTCGTACAGGGACAGGATACAGTGCGCTATAAAGAACGAAAACACGCAGATGACGAGAGTGGGAGCCGCGAAGAAGTGCAAGTCTGTGTTCCGTTTGAGCAGGAGGAGCCCCACGATGCCGGTCACCGCCGTCACCACGCACTTGCCCAGGAACAGGATGAAGTCCCCCACGCTGTTGATGGTGGCCACTTGGAGTGCGTTGTTGACTATTGTACTGAATGCCTGAAAGTAGTGTAATATATTAATATTTTGAGTGACGGGAACTCAAACTGTACAAAAGATAAGATATTACCTTCCCGGCGGCTTTGCAGAAGTGGCAGCGGTCGATGGTGATGATGGTGTAGGCGTTGTGGTTGAGGAAGCGAATGAACTTCTCGAGGCAGTAGAAGCAGCAGATACCGCACTTCAGGCCGCACTTGGCGCAATCCGAACCTTTCTCGGCTCTTGACGACAACCTAAATACATTGCCCCGTTGTAATAAGATTACTTTGTAATAGTATATTATAATATCCACTTACTTCGCGTGGAGGTACGTGAGGATGAGTCTCGGTATTTTAAAGAGAGTGATCAGAAACGATCCTTTGGCGACGGAGCCCAAGTGGTACTTCAGCAGCTTGCCGATGGAATACAGCACCGGCGAGGAGCTCACGTTGGGTCCTCTGAAACAAGTATTTTTATGTGTTGAACAAATATATTTCTGATATTGCCTTTAAACCTATTTAGACGACATGACTACTTTAAAAAAATATATACTTGTTGGTCGAGACCTTCGAGGTTCACTCGTGCGGACTTCTGTGTGTGTGCGGTGTGAGTATGTGCGTAGATGTGTGTGCGGTGTGAGTGTGTGCGGTGTGTGTGCGGTGTGAGTGTGTGCGTAGATGTGTGTGCGGTGTGAGTGTGTGCGTAGATGTGTGTGCGGTGTGAGTGTGTGCGTACATGTGTGTGCGGTGTGAGTGTGTGCGGTGTGAGTGTGTGCGTAGATGTGTGTGCGGTGTGAGTGTGTGCGTATATCGCGTTTTATGTCGCTATAGTGAAACAAACGCACTTTGATACTTTGTGAAATGTGACCGAGTACGCAGTTTTACTCACTAAATGGTTTATTGAAACACTTTTAATTACGTAATATTTTAAATAGTTTTCTTTCTTAGGATATTTAGTTCGGAAATGATATTGAAACAGTTGGTCCGTACCTGAAGTACCAATGGGAGACGGCTCCTGCAATGGTCATCTGCTGGCAGCCCAGGATGAACTCGCCGCCCCACACCAGGCACACCAGCCACAGCCACCACATACTCTTCACCCACAGAGGATCGAACTTCACGGATTCTGCGCCACCTGTTGCAGGTTGGAGATTTATTGCAAATATGTCACCTGGATATTATTAAAATAGTCGTATTTATATGATGTTGTAAGTTACTCCCGTGGCTGGCACCTCCGTCCATGTTGTGAGCGGGCGACGCGGTGCCATTGAGGAGGAAGTTAGTTCTGTAGGGAATACCCGGATAATTTGCCGTCGCCAAACACACCTACGAGAGATTTTCTTGATTTTATACAATCTTATACTAACAATTAGCTGTTAAGAAACTCTTTTGCTTGAGCTTTTTTTTAGTCATCTCTATTTTTAAAATTGCTCTTCACGAGAAGCCCTATTTTATGTCAAAGATATCATATAGCATAGTTTAGATCCAACGTGAAAGTTATTTCTAAATATTGGTTAAGATATTTTTAGATTCGGATAAATTACTTTGAAGATTACCTCCTACAAACCCGTACGCGCTCGCGGCCGCCCGCGCCATATTATTTTATTGTTGCATTATTTCTCCGTAGATTGACATTTTTACGTTCGTTATATCTTTTCAATGGAGTGTCCGATTTTAATAATTTTAAGTTAGTTTTTTACAGCTATTAAAACGGTCTTTAAAGTATCTGCTGGGATTGGTGGTCTTGATGGGACTCATAAGTGGGATGAGGATTAATACAGAGGTACGAATAATATGGTTTGATTATTGTCGGCACTTTTATCATATTTTATGTAAAAGAGTAGTTATAGTTACGTAACTACAGTAGTTGGACGTACGTCATCGCGGACTTTATATTAGATATTGATACGTTTTATAATACTGTAGAATATTTTTTTGTTTTATCGTCCATAGATTTTTTAAGATTGTTTTTTGTCACACATTGGGTTACATTATTACATTTCTATTAGGCATTATAATTAGGCATCTTAGTTTGTTTATGTGATACAGGGGGCCACTCAGTTAAGATGCAGCTTTCTTATGGTGAAAGAATTTTGAAATCGGTCCAGTAGTTATTGTGTGAAAACATTACATACAAAAACACAAATTAAAATGTTTCCTTTCATAATATTAGTATAAATTGCACACAATATTTTTGTTTTTTTATATTAGAAATGATTTTCAAGTTAGATCTATTGACGATTGAATGAATACTTACGACAACTAGAGACCAAAACGTGAGGAACGACACAAGGAAGAAAAAGGTTATAATTGGCTGAAGGAAGAGTGCCGGTATGGAACCCAGGCAGTGAGCCGTCTCCTTGAACAGAGCGGCCAGGAACGACACGCGGGACCGCATCACCGCCACCAGCAACAGCAGCACCAACTGACACAGGCACGGACACTTGGCAACTTATTGTAAACTAACCATCTTGAATGAACAAACTATGAACTGAAGTTAATTCAGCATCATTAATGCTTCTATAATAGATTGACATAGACACCATGTAATATTAGAGCTTCAGATAGTAATACCTAGTTGACTTTTGCACTATTATTATTGTAATTGTAATTAAAACAGTAAGAACACCAAAATAGTTGGACACCAGCCCCACAAAATGTTCATATAATAGATGAGACGAAGCTTCTTAGCATTCCATGGATTCACCATGCGGGTGCCGGGCCCATCGGGTTGCAGTTAAATACACCGACCAATTAAATATGCCGGGTAATAGAAAAACACAGTTAATAAATCTATCATTATTAGTAATTGCATTATATTAAGAAGTATTTATACAACACAATTATAAAGATAATACTCACAGTTATTACGGTTGCAATAATGGAGTACCAAAGAAATGCTCTCTCATTCTTCAGTGATTCCTATAATTTATTAAATCATTATTTTTTTTGTATGGGAAAATATGAAATAATAAATGTATATGAAACTGAAGGTGACACACTTACAGCTAAAAAAATTGTTGTATCGGAAAAATGTTTTTGTTTTGTTCTGAGTTCATGATATGTGTACCATAGCAGTGCAGTGCCGGCGATGCTGGCTATTGACACTATTATCATAAATATCCACGACACCAGAGATGCTAATAAATGCAGTAACGAAACCATAATCAAGGAACAAACTGAAAGTGTAAGTAAGAAAAAATTAAACTATAAAAATATAAATAGAACAAGTTATAACCCACTTTAGGCTTTCCAACATGTTATGAACTCATTACACTCTTAAATTGATCATCACCATGTTATTGATATCAAAGCGACTAAATCAAACAATACTCACTAAATGCAACAATGACACATATAATCATTTCCTTCCAAGATGAGTACAGATCAGATAACATTTGTTCAATTGTGTCCCAACTGTTAAGCAAGTCATAAAAGTCTGTAAACACCTTCTCTGCTATATCTTTTGCAGATTTGGGAAAGCATCTATTGAGGAGGGGAAAAGAATCATATACAGGAAAAGTAGGGCAGGGTCCTATAGCACTGTGCAAGTCTTTTGTATTTGTCACATTATTCAAATTAATATCATAACTACAAAGATTTGACCCAGTGTCTTTGTAAAAGTTTTGCAGATCTGTAAGTGATTCCATCTTTTTATTAGGACACTGTTTTACACAAATCTTAAGAGATCTTCGAAGCTCCTTAACATCCATAAAGAATAAGTAACTTTTATCAACAGTGCTGATGCCCGCCAGATTAGTGTTTAAAAGTTTCTTGTTTGTTTTAACTCCACATGTGTTACCAAACGAATCAAATCCATTGACTAATCTTTGAGGGTTCCCATAAACGAATGATATAGCAGCAATAATAATCTAAAATATAACAAGTTAGTATAATTTGAGTATTTATTACGTTATTTTAGCTAAGACATTAAATATTACTTGCCATTAAAATCCAGAAAATAACATAAATTACAAGCCATAACACATCAGTGCAGCCTTTTTTAGGTGTTTCATTCTGAGGTGATATCTCACTTTGAGCACAACCCATCTTCAAGAAATATTATTTATTTCTTATCCAGTATAATATAATAAATAAAAATAAATGCGGGATGCGCTCACTTCCTGATAGTTTTATTAATCAAAGAAATTACGATTTCATGTTGTTTGGGCTCTGAAAATAAGCCCACGCCCAAATAATAACAAAAACATTCAAATGGTTAATGATTGGTGACCACAGATAACTACTGAGTGCCGAGTGGTGACAGTAGACCACAGAGTGAAGGCTGTGAACACAGAGTACTATCCTGAGAACGTGGAAAATGAAATACGTGAGAGACATCAAATTTTCCTCGTGTCGTAATTTCTTTTATTCTAAATTTTTTGTTAAATTTATTAAATTTGCCCTGTATCGACAATTTAAGTTGACATAGGCTGTTGGCACTAGTGTCCACTTGCTAGTTTTTTTTCATAAGGAAATTCATGGAAGATACTGCAGGTAGTCATGAATCTTCGGGGCCCGTCCTGGTCGTTCCTGTTTCCTTGTTTCCTATATCATCCTGAATGTGACGCTTGGTATTATTGAATCCCCAATCCTTCGTAACGCCAAGAGAGGATTCCTGGTGATGTAGGACTTAATATATTTGATCAGCACTACGTATTAAAATTTAAAGAAAAAGTGTTTGATTGTGATCCTCTCTCGTACAGACAAACAAAAGTGGTGTATATATTACTGATGTAACCAATATTAGCATCCGCAAATTTTGACATATTCGCAATCGCAAATTTTTGCGAATATGAATATCAAAAACTAATTTGATAATAGTAGGTTCATCCATGCTACCATAGAAAAAACGTTTCTTTCTTATGTGTTTAAAAACAAGAAAACGTAACTTTACCTAGTACTCACATTGTCAGTCCTTATTGTATCATTTCGTATTTTTAATTTATTTACTTTACTTTGGGCAATGAAGACTAACTTAATTTAATTTTCTTTAGAATTTATGAAATATAAAAAATATGCAACGTTAACAAATAATAACAAATTCTTCTATGCAATGAACAAAAACAAAATATTCGCATTCGCGAATGTCCCAAAAATTACATTAGTTACATCTATGTATATGTTTTCACTTGTCTTGAATAATCCTATTTGATATAAGTATATGAGTGTTTACCTCAAGTGACCCACCGCTGAGTTTAGCTGGCACATTTTCTTTTAATTGTTATAGTAAATCTATATAAGGTTAATTATATTATAAATTCAATAAAATATTATATAGTAAAGTATGTCATTTTGTTTAACCTACGGTAATTGGAAAGTTAACAATCTTATATAAATTTTTAACATAAAACACATCACAGACCACTAGAGCATATCCTACTAAATTATAATAATGATGGAATAATATGGAAATGCTGCGTTCACTTGCTCAGTTTCAAAAGTATCAAGTAGTATCAATATTTTTATTTTCTTCCCAATTTATCTGCAGGAGTCGTTCCCAATTTACCTACCAGATGATTGGTGGTTTTTCTAGTGATCGTAGAAGATATCTCCAGTCTGCGCATAAAGATCATGTCTCATCTTTGGATTCGGCTTAGTAAATAGCTGTTTAAAGATCACCCATTCATTTTATAGTAATTCTTTACTTTAAATACTTTACAATAGGACAACTTATCGCTAGAGCATACACCTCTTGCCAAACAGCGCTATTCAAGGATAAAAATGTATAATGGTATTCAGATCATATTGCTGTGTCTCATTTATTTACATGGTTTATGCGCCCATTTCATAATTCAAATTAATTGGAATTATTTTACCTTACAAATACTGAGTAGGAGTCTCCACCAAAAGGTTTTACCTTGAAAAATAACTAATAGACGTCTCCATCAATCGGAGAGAAGCATTAACTCACTAACAGCCAATTCCCTCTCCTCTCGATGAGAAGCTCTTTGCCGTCGTAGAAAGCTTCTTTTCTAAGCATACTATGTCGTCTCCCCGTTTCTTTGTACTTGAGCTAGCTCTCTATGTGAATGTGGCCTTGACGAAAAAACCTTGGAAAACATATTTTTTAACTGTCCTAACCTTGTTTTTTTCATTGTACGATGTTCCCTCTTTATATCGCCCGCCCCTCTGAATTTAATTCCCATCTTGCCCTCTTTTTCTCCTTTTATTATAGTTCTGTGTTATTTTATTAAATATAAAAATTAAAACTGTAAATCAATAATGTTCATTTACTTACTGTATTTTTGTATTCGTACAGCGAATTTATCAACAGAAATTTTGCCTAATTGAAATACAGGACACTCACAACAACGGTCTTAGACCATCTTTTATAGTACTCTGTGGACCAACTGATGGTGGTGGTGTTTGAATTTTAGGAATATTTGTTATAAAGAATCAACAAAAATGCAAGTAAAATAATCCTTATGGCAGTACCTTAAGTTTTATGTGTCTACTACAACGACATGAAAAAAATCGAAATTCCATTATTATTTTATAAAGATATTTTGTACAATATTGACAAGAAAAATGTACCGAAGCTACGCCTGAAATCGTGAAATATGTGTGAAGAAGTGCTGTAAAATCGCTTTATTAATTTTAAAAACTATAATATTTGAATTTTATTTTAAAGGAATTTAAGATAAAGAAACATTTTATCTGCTGTTAGTATAGGTTTTATTACGTAAAGTTAGATTTTGTAGCAATATGTACCGAAAAGTTAATGGTTTTCGGCAAACCTGTAAACGCATTTAATTATATAGTAATATTAGTTTAAGAGAAATCTTCCACAGCTCTTAGCTAGATAGATACAAATTAGAGTAGAAAATAATTTATACTGTTTTATCTCATGTATCTCTCATCTATCTCATTTTTGATTAATACGATCTTAAGCTGAGTGCTGCTTTTTAACAAACTTATGAAAGATTTAGCAACTGACTTCAGACTGTAGCTATGGCTCGCACATCATAAAAATTCACCTTCAACTGTCAAGTCTCAACATTGATTGTTCTCAATCGCGCCAAAAGAAGTATAACTTCAACAATAGAACACCGATTTTTGGTTATTTGAAATCGATTCACTGGATCTATCCATTATCTTACATCGATTTGAAAAAACCTTTTCCAGCCTGAAAATCGATTCTTCGATTAATCGATGTCAGATTGACATCCCTTATAAAAGCTAATGAGTAAATCCAAAAGAATATATAATTTGACATTGTTATCTTAATTAAAGCTATGAATTCAACAGTACTAGTGAATATAAGTACATCTATATTAGTTAATTGTACAAGAAGATATTTGAATAATAATGTAGCCAGCATAACCAAAGTTCATCGAGAGATTTATACTAGAATGTACCCTACAAATGTAGTACTATCCAACGGAGCTTCAATAAACATAAGATATCATGAACCTCGGAAGATAATAAAAGTAAGAATATTTATATTTTATTCAACGATATCTTTATTAAATCTTAATTATATAAGATCTTAGTTTGCATTAAAAATTACTCGCATATTTGATTCAATTTTAACTACTAATGCTCAATAAAATTATTGAATTAACAAATATCTTGTAAAAAAATTGCTAGCTAGCTATGAATAATAATGCTAGCTAAAACTACGAAAGCAATCTGACAATTACACTGTTGCATTGTTTATTGTCAAGCAAAAATATTGAAATGAATGGCTAGCCTCTATATATTTTGTTTATTTTTGATATTTGTTTATTAGTGTATATTTATTTTCAGTTACCACTAGACATATCAGCACTGTCTGAAGAAGAAAAGAAAATAAGATTAGAAAAGAGAAAACCTAAAAGAAAAATAAAAGTGACTGATACCATAGAAGATAATTTTAATGCAAAAAAATATTTAAAGTTCCTTAAAAAATAAATGACCATGTCTTATTAGGTTACACTTGAAACAAAAACTTTAAAATTATGTAATTTTGAAAGGAGTATTTTCACTTACTATTTAGAATATAGAATGGGATCTAATAATAAATTTGGTTGATGTTTATTTAAGTATCCCCAACAAGCAGTAAACCTTACATTAATTAATTATATTAGTTATAATACCCTAATAATTTAGTTCTAATCAAAATAAAATCTAAATTTACTGTCAGGAAAAAGGATTATGCCTTGAAGAAACCAAAATAAAATTAATGTTGTAGAAGTGAATGATATCTCAAGAAAGAAACATTACACTGCTCTAGCCAAATCATAGATGAAGTGAAAATTGTAGTTGCTAATTATTTGGAAAATATTTATAATATTATCCAATCTGATTGGATATCATCTTCTCATTTCCTGATCTGACTTTCTTCTAACCCCTTCCCAAAGATAGAAATGGTTACCCTTTTCTGCCATTTCTATTTGTTGTTGAGGATCGGGTCGCCCCTTCCCTCAAATATGGTGAAGGGGCTATAGCTGCCCCCGAACTGAACTGGCTCTACGGGTACTGCTTGTGGTTATCGTATTACTGGCAATGGTTAAGTTTTTTTTTTGGTTTCTTAAATTATTAGACCATCCCTGTTTATAAATTTCTCATTTTATATTGACATTTATGTAACAGTGATCACAATAAAGAATTACCCAGTTGAGTTAGTAGTGTGGTTCTTCTCAGACCAGGGCGAGCGTGGAACCCTCGCCAATTTTAAGAATTTGAGAAGTGTTCTTGCAGAAGGGCTTATTTCGATAAGCATGGTATGGAAATAGCCCTCCTGATACCTTCATTTGACGTACACCAGCTAATGACTCAAAGTCGAAAAGATTAAATAAATAAATAAAAATAAGATGTCTAGACCATCTCAACATTTTCATTTCTGTATTGTGTAGATAATATCGGTAAATTTTGTTTTTTATCTGGTTTCCTTTAATTTCACCTTGTCTCTTAATATATTTTCAGCCGTTCCGTACCGAGAGATTGTGTATAAGGAAACGGGAATATTTGAGACGCTTTATTTCGCATAAATGTAGTGTAATTGTCATCGTATGTCAGTGAGCCTCAACATAATCGTCCTCGCCCTTTACTGGTTCTGTATCTATTGAAGGGACTCCCAATTTTAATAAAACAAAGATGCAAATTCATTTGCCTTTGAGCTTAGAGCTATACATAAAGGATATCCTAAGAGTAAGAAAGGAGTAAGAAATCGCCGCTATATGAATACTTGACTTATTTTTTATACTTTTAGTTCGAAGCTAAATACTATGAAATACTTCTCGTAACCTTTATTCAGAAGAATTATTAGATTGGACTAAAGAAAAGATTTTTTAATATAGTTAAGGACCATTCACGTTGTTGCGAATGTTTAATTTTTATCTATTTCAAAATTTCATTCAGTGATGACATTGACAAATGACTTACGTATGACATATCCCATTAACCAGCAAGCTAAAAAATTGCACGGAGTTGTAAATCTACTTAAGGCAGGTTTAGGTAAAATATGCTCTCCATTCAATTACATGTGACTTATAATATTTCTTAGAGCTAAATGTATAACCGCATTTGTAAATTTCAGCCTTAAAATGATAAGCTTATAATTTCTTTTAACCTTGTCATCTTACGTAAGAAATATAAATAACAAGATGGGTAGCCAGGTATCAGCCGAAGCAATCAGTTCTAAAATACCCGATATCAACAGTAATCCGCCTCCAGAATGTCCGATGCACAACAAAGAAGCTAAAGATAAAAGTGAAATTAAATCCAAACCCTCTGAATGTCCTGTGCAACATGATGATAACATCAGCCCTTATAATATGGTATGTTTCTGATTTAAAAAAAAAAAAACAAATTCTAAATATAATATATTTTTTTTATTTCTTTTCAGATGCCCCCAGCAAATCAACAACCCGCTCCTGATCAACCATTTACTCTCCCAACTAACCGTCAAGTTTCTACCATACCTCGTGCTATGCCAGATGGCTCAACAGAATTTTGGGTTTATCCCAGTCAGCAAATGTTCTGGAATGCAATGCTTCGCAAAGGTTGGCGTTGGAAGGATGATCAAATTAAAGAAAAAGATATGGATGATATTATAAGGATTCATAATGCTAACAATGAACAAGTACGCTATATTAAGATATGAATAATCTGCAATAACTAATAAGTTAATAATTAAATATGTCTACATTTACCATTTTATTTATTTTAAAGGCCTGGCAAGAAGTATTAAAATGGGAAGCTTTGCATGCTAAGGAATGCGGTCATCCTCGATTGAAGAGCTTTGGAGGCAAAGCAACTGATTATAGTCCAAGAGCAAGATTCCGATCCTTGTTGGGGTAAGAGTTATGAAACAATGGTGATGTAAATGAAACACTTCTTACTCTCATAATGTATTCAATTTACAGATATGAGTTACCATTTGACCGTCATGATTGGATTGTAGACAGATGTGGGAAAGAAGTGCGCTACATCATTGATTACTACGATGGTGGTGAAGTTGACAACAAATTCCAATTTGCATTGCTTGATGTCAGGCCAGCAGTTGACTCATTTGAAAATGTTTGGGATAGAATGAAGGTTATGTACATGAGATACCGTTATGAAATTATTGGGGAAAAAAAAGAAAGCAAATTGACAAATTAGAATGTTTCATATTTCATATTTTTAGGTGTTTAATAAAAAAGATAATGTTCAACTCCCTTCAATACTATTTCAATTGAGAGTATTTAATAATATAACTGTAAAGAATAATATTGTTGTGTGGGGTTCTTCTGTCGACATTAATATGGTCACTGAAATAACTCTTTGTGATTTTGTTTTCTTATCGGGCATGAAACAATGTAAATTTATTGTGTTGCTTGCATATTAAGTATTATATAAAGCAGTAAGATGAGATAATCATTTTAAAATGTATTACTATATTGATTACTTGTAGTACCTAAAAGTAAATTGGTTACTATGTTACCATTTGATAGAAAATAAACAACTCAATATTCTCTTGTCTTTTTCTTTAACAGTGGGACCATATACTCGTAACTTAATCATTGTTTATGCAGCCAAATTCAAAGTAAACAATTATTTAGACTCATTAGATTTCTGTCATAATTGTAGTGTCTTTAATTTGTGGTTTAAGAGTATTTAGAACTGAAAATAATACTCCTGAATTTACAACAAAATATGTACAATCTCTATTTTTTCTTCTCTCTATTTTATTATTTTAAGGCTTAAATATACACAGTTATTAAATATACATAGTTATAGTTACAAGTAAATTAAAATGTAGTATTATTGCTTTAGTTGTCAATGCTTATTATTTGCTGGCTTGGAGACAATCCTTTGCATTCATTTTTAAATATTTCCACTTGCTGTACTAGGTAACCTTCAAAATTAGTGTATGGACAACTTGGCAATATTTTGAACTTGGGTTTTCCTTTTGAGGAATAGTATACAGATCTAAGTGTTAGTACTGGTGGCTTCTCCGGGAATTTAATACCTTTAAAAATAATAATCCACTTGCAATAAATTACAATAAATAAATTTACAAAGAAATAGTTATATAACAAATTTAAAGAATATATTAATAGATAATAATATAATATAAACAAACATATACCTATGTCAATTTGCAAAATCCAATGAAAATCATTCATCTGTAGCAGGAGGGCAGCACTGCTTGCATCATGCTCTAGTATTGCACCTTCATATTTTACAATAAGCTGTGCAAGTAGATCTCGTTTCAACTTATCATTATTAAGGAGGTGATATATCTATAAAAAATAAAATTTGACTTGTTTTTACTATAAACTAGATATAAAAATTACTAATAAACTACCTTATTGTTTAAAATTTCTGTAACTAAAGGAACGTAATCCATTAGTACTCCAGATTGGTGCATCCTGTAACAAATTAAAATAATATAACAGAATATTAATAAAACCAGTAATAAGTAAGAAAAAATAACTAAGAACACATTTAAGTTTTTATGAACTCATACATACATCGGTAAAGATATTTTTCCCAAAACTTTAGTAAGAAAGGGTGATAAGATTAATTCAGCATTTGTTGAGTTTGGATACCGAACTAATAACAGAGCTGTGTCTATGCCTGGATTATGTTCTGTTCTGAAATGAAAATGAAAATTAGTATTACCACATTCATATTTTTCTGAATAAGTGTGGTGAATGTATATATATTTCACTACACTACATATATACTAATTAATATAACAATATTTTTTACTCAAAAATACATTTGAATTATTTAAATGATAAGTAACACACTTTTAAGCAATTTAATTGTCAGAATGTACATACTATAAGAAAGTAATTATAGTATTTAAGTAAAACTTTTTGATTATATTTTATGAGGTATTTAGCCATATAAGTCTTGCATTATAAAAATATTTTATAAATATAAAATCATAAAGGAATTATTACCCATCATTATATAATTCTGGTAACCTTAATACATCCACTTTGAGCTTGATGAGAAACTCTACAATGTGTCCTCCAACCCACACCTCTACATCTTTCTCAGTTGTCAGAGCATTTCCCATCAATGCACTGTATTCAAATGAAGCCCGAGAATTGGCATCCTCATTTAGCTTTCTGACCTTAATTAAAAGAATTGAATTTGTAAAGCACAGTATTTTATAGACATCTATTGTATGCCATAATGATATAATATTACATAGGTTTTAATTATACTATGTTTTGCTAACCTGATGAATTTTGTACATTTTAATGAGCTCTGAAATCACATCATTGAGTGACTTGGGATTATTAGCATTCCAATTAGTAAGACTGGGAACGCTACTAGTTAAATATGCCTCATCTGGACTATTCAAAAAACTGTCATCGTCAAACCGAAAATCTGGTGCAAACCACGGAGTTGAAGTGTCAAATATTACATCCCACTTCAACTTTTTGGAACAGTAAGGCAGCACTAATCGGAACTGACTCTCAGCTCCACTTGCATTACCACCGATTCTCTCTAAGTCTACCTTTGTTTTGCAGAGACCTAATCAGAGCAAGTATTTAATAATTTAATTATTAAAAATTCCTAAAACCATGACACCGAGTTATTCTTAAAGATCACTACCTAGTTTCAAATCCTGATAAATACTTTGAATGTAAGGACGAAACATTGGTGAAATTTCGTTTAAAAATCCAAAATTATCTACTGACATGTTTGATAATTAAAAATCAAATTTCAAGGAAGTTAATTTAAGAAATTTGATTATTACAAAATCTGAAATACAAACAATAAGTTATGAGAAACCACTAATATATATATATATAACTAATAACTCATTAATATCAATAAGAATTTTTATTATTCAAAATTTTGTACTGACAGAGGACAACAATCTCAATTGACAATTGACATCTCACATCGAACGTTTTTTTTTCTTTTTCTAAATTTCATAGAAAGGCGTAAGGAGCTAAGTCCATACTGCAGACTGCCTAAAACATCATAAGATTAAAATGTAAAATTGATAAAAATTTCACAAAAGCAGCAACAGACGCAGAATATAATTTTTATTTATTAAAATCGCGTAAATATAACACTAAGCTCAACTGCATAATGTATACTGCTCGAGGAACTATTAGGCTAATACTAAACTAAATAGGTAAATGAAACATAACTTAACTAGGTTACCTTAATTGACTTAATAGCACGTAATAACCTTAGACTACTTAAGGCTTACAAAATAATTAAAATTAATTTATGTAAAGCTGAACGTAAATTGTAGTTAAGGGTCAAAAATAAAAGTGTACCATTCTATATGACTTATCCGAAGGTGGAGGAAATCCCACCCACACGCATTTCTAAGGAGGATTGATGCTAGGTCTACAATCGGACCTAAAAAACATTGCCAAAGCTCTTGCAATATTCTACAAATATTGAGGCGATCCCAAGCATCTGGGATAAGGGCAGGTGGACAATGATTTTAGTATATTTTAATCGACTGCAAAGTTCATAGTCATCACAGAGTAAAGAATATAATATTGTCGTTTAATTATTATTATTTTGACATAATCTGTTATCTGTACGATACCAGCGATTTGAGTAGCGCTAGGCGCTAGCGTTCATCTATGAGAATTGAAAAAGACTTTGCTTTTTATTTTATTATGTCCCCAGGGATTGTTCGTAGTATTTATGGCTATATTGTCTAATGTATAAAGTTGAATAATATGAAAGATATTATGGCTTCCACTAAAATGATTAACATTTCTGAATTATCAAAATTGGCAAGGAAGTTCAATTGTTTTTATTTGTCAGGTAAGTATATAATATTTTTAATTTCCCGTTGTATCGATTTAATTGCCAAGCAATATCTTTCTGTTTCAGGATTGCATCAGGGCATATGCAAACCATTTTTAGTAAATGGGCATCAAGTTGGTCTTATTCGCTCTGATGTTCTCGCGCATCTTCGATTATTTCCTGAGGTAATTTGTTTACATAAAGTCTTATAAAATAATGAGTTCTTGAAATCTTTAAAATTAAAATTCTTTAAACAGTTTTTTCTTAAATGTAATATATTTTAACAGGTTTTTACGATCACAGGAAAGTATGTAGAACTTAATCCAGCATTTAGAGATTATCAAGAAAGAACTTCAAAAGTTGCAGAAGTTCTGCAAACTTTAAGAAAAGATAACAAAATTTGTGCACTCAAAGGTTGGAGAGATGAGGTATTTCATAATTGATAGATGAAGTATATGAAAGAAGAATTGTGTATATAAATTTAGTTGAGGTAGTTAATTGATGTTGCTTTTATACTATAGTGTTTTGAAGTGAGCACCCCATTCTACCACGAGAGTCTACTAGAGATGGACAGAAGTGCTGTCTGTCTGTTTGGTATAAGAAACTATGGGGTTAGTGTGAATGGCTACCTTTTTCATCCATCTAAGGGTCTTTGTATCTGGTTGCAGCAGAGAAGCTTTACAAAACAAACATGGCCAGGTCTGACTTTATCTAAAAACATAATTTATTGCATGACTTTTCTTTTAATTTTCTTAATTTTATACCTGTAGGCCAGTGGGATTGTTTTGTCAGTGGTGGCCTAGCAGTAGGATTTGGTATTTTAGAAACGGCTATTAAAGAAGTTGCAGAAGAAGCTTCTGTTGTTGGAGAGCTTGTGAAGAATCTGCTTCCAGCTGGATGTGTTAGGTATGTGATGTATCAATTGCACATCAATTTACCTTGAGAAATATCATCTCAATTCAATTTCCTGTTTTCTCTCACCAGAAAATTTTAAACATTTTACATCAATATGCATATTCCTTCTAATTTTGAATATTTACAAATGCACAACATACTTGCCATTAGAAAGTATTAGCATTTGAAAGCAAAACACTAAACCATGCTTAAGAAAATTTATAAAAAAAAAATCATCTTTAGTATTTCTTGAATTTGATTGAAGAATACAGAAAAAACAAAATTGATAATTATAAAACATTTTCATTGTAAAATTTCAGTTTTTACTTTGAAAGTGAAAGGGGTTTGTTTCCAAACACAGAATATGTGTATGATCTGGAGCTTCCATTGGACTTTGTGCCACAAAATGCAGATGGTGAGGTAGAAACCTTTGAGCTCCTCACAGCAGAGGAATGTGTACAGAGAGCTCTGTCACCACAATTCAAGACAACAAGTGCCCCGGTTCTTATGGACTTTTTGATCAGAAGAGGTTATATTAATCCTGAAAATGGTAAGAGAGTTTTTGGTCTTAAAAAATGGAGTTTGGCTTAAACAAGCTTGTTTGTGATGATCTCTTTCAATATCCAGTTTAATAACAAACTACCACTTTTTTATTCCCTTACACCCTACCAAACATTTTATAGTATATTTAAATTGGAATCTTACCAGAAAAATATTCAAACTACTCAAAACTATTAAGTATTAAATATAATAAGAGTGAAAGACTTATTTTGTATTTTTATCTGCTTAGCAGAAAATAATTTAGTTCATTAGTTTTACGCTTATAAGAAAAAGTAACATAAAAAATCAGATTGATGCTTTAGAAACACCTGCAGTGTTTTTTATGTGAAAAGATAAAAATAAATAATAAAAAAAAACATGCTTATTCTTTTTTAATAAATATAGATTAAAAATAATTCAATATGGGCAGAGATTGTTGTTCCATCGTGGTGGGGGTCGATGATATCCAATGCCAGTACTATATGTAAAAACGTTTATGAACTGCATCTCAGTTTTGAATGCGGATTGGGATCTGCTGCGGTGCAGTTACTGTATTAGATTATTGTAACATTTGATTTACTTTCTCTATTTTGCATACAACTGTAGTGGACAACTGTTATTTCTACTTAAAACTGTTAATAATAAAAAACATTGATTTATTTTATTGACCAAAATTTGGACTTAAACATTGATGCGAATTAGATTATTTAATATTCAATTAGGTGAGATCGATGTTGCAAAAACCAGCACATTTTTAAAATTTTAATCTAGTTACCTAAATATCTAATTTTGTTAATACTGTAACTTTTTATTTATACTTGTATGAAAATACTATATATATTTTAAATTACAAAATTTATATTATTAAAATATGGACCCTTTTTGTACATAATTGAAAAATATTTGTTACAGAACCAAACTACCGACACATCGTGGAGTTGCTGCATGTGCCACTGCAGACTATTTACAACTATTCTAAGACAGATATTACTACGAATGGCGATGTTCAGAGTCCTGAGAGTTAATTGTATAATTTAAGACGAGTTTATTTAGTTTGAAATAACATTACTTGAAGTTATATTAGAAATAATTTTTAGTCAATCACACCTGTACTTCGTCTTAGACAACTTGTATTGGTACATTTATTAAAGTTTTGTATTGAATATGGCCTAATTTATGACCTTAATTTTGTAACTTGGGTAGACTCTAAGTATTGCCTGAGCGTTCTTTTTATTATCAGCCTTTCTTAGCAAGAAAGTTGAACATTGACCAAGTTCTGATATTTATGTAGTATTGTTGGAAATTTGTAGACACCACAATAGTATAGCTAGGGATGTTTAATTTCTGTGATACTTTACCAATTTGGTATAAGGAATTTGTATATTACTTAGTTCCATTTATTACCTCTTTAATAACTTTGCAAAGCTTATTTATTGTTTTTTTTAAGAAAAGAATGAAGATTTTGAAAATAATACCGATGAAACATTACTCAGTACAAAGCCATGATTTGTTAAGTCACCAAGTGAGTCCATTATCTAGTCAGTGGCAGTAAGTGGGAAATCAATGATTTTATTGTGGTTAGTAGATTTAAATATCAAAGTAAAATGAAATTAATTGTCTAGCCCCGGGCAATGTTGTAAATCATCGAAAAGAAAATTATGAATTTGTCATTGTTTTTTTATGAAAAATAGTGAGAGTTTAAGCAATGTTTTTATTGTTTCGAGCCACATTGGAAGTATCAAATATTTAATTTGAATGATTGTCTTGTAACAGGCAACATTGTTAGTTTGATTAGATTTAGATCATGTCGCCTGATATGTATTTCTAAATATATAGATATAGTGTGTGTAGTGTAGTATTAAAATATTTGAAATGCTAGTGATATCATGAATTACGTCAAAACAATTTTTATACATTTCTATGAAACAATGTTATTGACGAAAGACTTTATTGATATTATTATAACATGTAGATAATTTATCAAAACCAATAATGTAATCGTTTTTTGCTACATTTAGGGAAATAGTGCTTTCCTAATAATTATTAAATAAAAAAAAATACTATGTTGGTTTTATTTAGTAAAAATTAAACTATGTACTGTTTTAAAGTAACCAATATAGGTCATTTATTTAATTATTATGGTGGTTTGATCACTCACAAATATATTCAAGAACTGTGTTTGAGAAAACTTAATAAGTTTCCAAAATGGCAACGATATGTTGCCATTTTACAATGATATCATAAACAACAAAACAAATGGTAAGAGGATCATCGGTCAGAGGATCAGCGTTCGTGTAAAACGTTTTAATTATTGAAAAACGTTACAATTTAAATCCAAAATAACCTATATTTGTCAAAAAATATTTTGTTACCTATAAACATACAGTTGGTTACCCCTTGTGAGTGTATGTTAGTAATCATCACCGCGAGAGACGACCTCTTTGCACGTGGGTCTCAGCAGAATGGTGTGTTCGAATTGCGCCGTGTAGCAGCCCTTGACGTCGCACAGCGGCGGGTAGGTCACCACGGCGCCCTTGTCCACCAGGTCCTTGAGCGCCATGGCGTACCGCGTGGCGCCGGCGCGCTCCAACCATCTCTTGCAGAAGGCGAGGGTGCCGAAGTTCTTGTTTATCAAATTAAGTAATTGTTTTGATGACTGCAATCTGTGGATATCGTTATATGTAATTGGACAGGATTAATCCTACAAGATATTGCACGACCTTAGCTTTTGATTGTGTAAGTAACAAATTACTAAAATTTTATTTATATTTAACCTTAAAGGTACGAATTGTTGATCGAAGTCTTTCATGTAGTGGGAGCAGTCCATGTCGTCGTGTACTTGTCCGCGACCGGTTGAGCCGAATGTTTCGATGGCGTAAAATTCGTTTTCTTCCATCCTTGTTGTTTCACCCCCTTTCACAATGGGTACGGCTTTGCCGGAGTGAATACCTAAAAGTTACATAATGATTGAATTAACTATATTGTTATAATGCATAATTCAAATAAATTAATTTAACCACTGTTATGAAAATGTAACAAACTACTAACGATAAGGTCCAATAGAATGGCCGTTGAGATTGCGAATTGGTTTAACTTGATAAATTTGTCCATCCAGTTCCACCTCATGTGATTCCATAACCTGAAAAAAAGTTACTCATTACATTCATTGTACTTTTGTAGTTATGTGAAATAAGTAATTGTTAAATATTACAAAAAGGTGTAATGGTAACCTCTTGTACTGCAGCCCCAATGTCACACAGCCTGACATCAATACCAGAGGCTTTGATTCCGGCTTCAGTAGCTTCTTGAACACCCTTGACAAGTGCATCATATCGAGGATTGAAATGCAATGTGAATGCACAGTCAATGATACGCCCATTGATATGAGTACCAAAATCTATTTTGACCACATCATCATATTCAAGAACTGTGTTGTCACCTAAGAAGGATATAATCATTAATGAAACAATGATATAAAGGTTAATAAAGGTATGGAAATCAGTATTACTTATCCAAAAATTGTATACAATAGAAAAATATTTCACTTACCTGTGTTTGGTGTATAATGAGCAGCACAGTGATTACGACTGCAGCCTGTAGGAAAAGCAAGACCAGCTTTAAGCCCATTTTCTCCAATAAGACGTCTTCCTGTTGCCTCAAGTTCTTCACAAATTTGAATCATAGTCATCCCTGGTTTAATCCAGTCGCGAATATATTTTCTTGTCTGCAATGTGCACACTTTTAGGTCAAACTTAATGCTAATTTATGTGTGTTTAATTTTTTTTTGAGAAATTACAAGAGGTTTTTTAAAACTTTTTTACCATACCATTCAAGCCACTAATTTAGTCTTATAGGCTTTAAGAGGTACACATTTTATTTACTGTCTCAATAAGGTATTATTAATAAAGTCATGTATTAAACACCTGTCTGTGTGCTTCAGCAGCCTGTCTTATCTCTTGATATACATAATTATGCATTCTGTCTAAAGCCCTCTTTTCTTCACTGCTGAAGCGGTCCTTAGCAGTCCTTTCATCTATGCCTTTGGCTGGTCCATGCTCCATTATCTGACCCTCAGGGAAGTTACCTATATATTTATCATAAATTTATCTCTTTTAAACATCACAAAAAGTGAGAAGCAGAATATTGATCTTGACTTTTAGGGAGTCATTGGGTTGATATTTATTTTTTTATTTAATTATCACAATTAGGATTGTTTGTTAGTAATTAAGAGACATGTTATAAATATTGCCGATAGTTATATCAATCAGTAGGATAAATTTTAATTGTAAATTTAAAATGAGTTACACATCTCTGTGTAACCATATAAAAAGTACTTTTTAAATAAAAAAAAGTGTTAAAAAATAATAATATTATGACAATATACCGTCTGGGAATAATTCGGAAACTGGAATAGTAGGCGGGTTAGTTTGAGTTTTCCCAGTATCCTTGCTTTTATTTTTTTTCTTCTTTTTTTTATCATCTCCATCTCCAGTATTATCTTCTGTAGCTAGTGTTTTTGCAGAAACATCGTTGTCATTATCAGCCGGAACATCAGTTCCCGCTAAAAATAACATCCAATAAAAATAAATGTAGATGAAACGTAATCAGCTTAGTTAACCAATTACTTGCTATAATTAAACTTTTTTAGCGTATAGTAACTATCCCTTCAATTGCTAAAAAAAGGTCATTTTATGCAGTTTGAGTCACATTAAATAACCTAACCTGTCTTCTTCTTCTTTTTCTTTTTCTTGTTTTTCTTCTTAGCGGGGTCTTTGGTCCCAGTCTCTTCTACACAATCTCCTTCGTCTTCTTCCTCTTCATTTTCAACAATACTTGTATCATTTTTGGGAACTTTTACTGCAGCCATATCGTTCTTTTATTATTTTACAAAATATAATCATACAGCATGCGATGGCTTTCAAGTTTCAGCAGGTATGTTATATGTACTCTGTAATTTGTTCTGTATAGGATGTGTAGGTCGACAACAGATTATATGATACAATACTACTGTGAGTTTTTTATTTACCTAATTTAGGCATGGATTCTAGGTTTTGAATTTATCATTTACCAGTAATTTTTTTTTCATCTGTATTATGTAAGTGGGTTTGATAATTGTTATTCTAAAATTTCTATAGGTTCAAATGTCAAAACACACTTCATGGTAAGGTTTAATAATATTTCCTATGGTCCAAAAATTATGTTTAAGTCATAAAAACTTCTTATCGAATCGTTAAAATAATATTACTTTTAGGACAATTTCAAAAATAAGTTTATTGTAATATTGCTCTATGAGTTAATGGTAGGCTTTTTGGTAATCGATAGAGTGTGACAGTTGCATATATTAAAATAAAACTGTTTATTTTGATTTTAACCTATCAATTCACATTAAGATTACTTCATTAAATCAGGAATTTCTTCATTATCCCATTTGATAATTCGCGATATCATAGTATGGTATTTGATCAAATTTAGATATATGAATTCATTAATGTAATTTAATAGATTATTTACGGTTTTTTAAATCCTTTTTTCATTTTATTCCGCCAACACTCGCAACTCCTTTTTACATCTGTTGTTGGCATACTTGCAAAATTAATTTATTCTATACAAACAACTTTAAGGACATATATTTAAAATTTAAAGGAACTGTTATAGGGTTTAAGGATTGATCCTTTTTAATAAGAAATAAAAAGGATTTTAATTAAGACAACCATCGAATGTAGAAGTTGGAATAGGACTGACTGGCTTCTGGTTAGGATATAGAGACCCTAAGATAATGAAAATGATTAGTAGACTAACAGGATGATGAATAAGCATTAAAGGGTGCAAGGGACAGTTACACACCTCCCCAGGGTAGACTAAACTTTGGGGTTGAACTTCGCAGTTCAGGAAAACATAAGGATATTATATATTTATTCTAATACTGGGAGAAGGAATATCCTTTGGTTTCTGGGGAATTTTACTGACGTTAACGGGAATGGCAGGATCGGGTATAGGTGATTGATTCATAGGCGAATTCATTGAAGTTGATCGGTAAAATAACGGAAATCGGTGGGGATGACGGTTACGTGATTTAATATACAAAAACAACTTAATTATACAATACAGAAAGATAATCCAAGTAATTAGAATCAATGCAATTGTATAGCGGATCTCGTATTTGATTATTTGGTGTTGGTTGATAATTTCGTTTACATTGAATTTAATTTTTACTTAGTTTCCGGCGTAAAAAGATCAAGAGTAATATTTTGTTTTGTTTTGTTTTCCTTTATCTAGAATACTGCAGGAATCATTTATTATATTAAAATCTGAATGGATTACGCTAACATTAATTTTCATGTATTTAAATTTAGGAATTAATTTAGTGCTTTTACAATACGCGAAACAGCCGTTTGGTATATTAACAATACCTGTTCCAACAATTTTTAATTCAGTTTTGTTTGACTGGAACATTAAATATATAATTTAGTATTTTTAGTTTGTACGTAAATCCAATTATTATTGTTGTTTCCATAAATCTAAATGCCCGTAAGTAATGTCCGTTTGACACTGTTTTGGTAGAGCACTTATCACATTTGAAACTAATTCACTTTCGCAACTGGGATTTGCACTAGATACACTGTCATGACGTCACATATAAATTCACGAGGGCTTATCACTCTGCATTCTTTTAACCAGTTGAGGTTACAATATTCTGATTTATTTTTGGTCATTGCGACATATTTCCTCGTGGGAATTATAAAACTAAATGAGTTTCGTTTAACAAAATGATGTGGAGTAGGTAATGTTTACGATACACATTGTAATTCTTAGAGGAGACTAATGGTATCCTAAGTACAAAAATAATATTACTGTTTTGACAATAATAAACCACGTTAGAAATATTCATTAACATGTGTATATTACTTAACTCTAAAGAAATCAGTAATTTAACATCTACAGGTAGATATTTATGGTTGTCGACAATTTCTTGGTATAACTGCGTGGGTGGTAATACAGCCGGGTGTACAATGTTTTGTTCATTGAACATGATAGTATTTGTTATATCTTTTAATTGAAATGATAATGAGAGTACAGTGGCTTCCAAACTATTTATTATTGAATTAATATTTGTTCTTAGATTTAACTCGTCAGAAGCAACAGAAAAGTTTTTTAATTTTAAAGATAGATTGTCAATACCATCGCTAAGCCTGGCTTCATTAATTTTTACTTTATGTAAGGTCTCATTAAATTTGGACAATCTGGAAATAGTAACTAAAATGTTTTCTTGAATTAATGAACCCAACCTTTTCTCGTTACATTGTACATTTCGTCACTTCAAACACGCCAAAAATCACTCCTTAATACGGTTGATCATTCTTGTAGATCCTAAATATCCCGCAATGGGAATATAGTGATTTTGTTTTAAAATTTTAGGATATATAATATTATTATGATATATGTGGATTTCGATATTTGTACCATCAAATAAATAAGCTAGCATATTGAAAGTTTTTACGAAGGAATGCCTATCGAAAGGATTCTTAAAGTCAGATATACTAATTTCGTTGTTTGAAGGATATGACATTATTATTTCATCGCGTACAATTTTAAAACATCTAAATATATCTGAATATGAATGTTCATCAAAATGATGCAATTTGGTGAACGGGAAAAGGAAAGTTTTATTTTCAATTATTAGTGTTAGAAAAGAAAGCAGGGTTCTTTCCCTTTTTAGGAAATCATCGTGTTCTTTATTTGGACAGTCACTCAGAACTTCTTGTACATAGGGTATGGATTCATCTAACTCTATAGTGGTAGGTGTTATTACCAATTTTTGTGTTCCTTTCAGGAAGTCTTGATTATGTTCTATAATACTAGTATTATATACTTTTGTAGGCGATTTAAGAACTTTATTATAAGTTTCATAGTATAGAGACAGATCTTCGGGTACAGAGGATTCAGTAGTGGATGCTAAGGGTAAATTATTTGATTTTGCTGGGGGAGTTTCTAAATCGAGTATTCAGGGTATGGCCACCTAGACAAAGGTTGTGGTTGGGATGGAATTTCAGAATTAACTGTTTGGGAAAGAGATTGTTCAAGAGAAAGAGGATTTATAGGAGCAGAGGCATCGACAGGAGTAGGAGGATTCAATGGGCTAAAGTCAAGTCCTTGTACTGGACTGATATCTAGCGTCAAAAGATCTTCAAGAGTTTCTTGTGAATTTTCGGAAGGTGGTAATTCCAGATCTGGTTCTGAGTTTGTATCATTGACGGGGTTCGAAGTCGCATTATTTTTATTATCAGGATTCACGGTATATTTAGGCATCGGCTGCGGAATTTAATTTGCCCTTTCGGTACACAATTTCATATTCAAATTCCTCTAAACATAGTCGCCATCGTTGTAATTTGCTAGAGGGATATTTGTGATTAAATAGCCATTTCAGTGATCTGTGGTCAGTTACAATATTAATTTTGTTACCGTAGAGGTAGGGGTGGAATGTTTTACAATCATAAAGGATGGGTAATAATTCTTTCTCTGTTGTACTATAATTACACTCACTTTTATAAAGTGTGCGAGACGCGAATGCTATGGGCTGATCTTTACCAATAAATCCTTGAGAAAGTAAATAAAGTACTACGCCTACTGCGTAGTTCAAAGCACCACAGGAAAGGATAAATGATTTAGAAAAATCAGGGTAAATAAGTAAAGGGGCTGTTGTTAATTTATGCTTCAAAGTATCAAAAGATAATCAATTGTTGTTGGGTGGTTAATTAATGGGTTCGGAACTAGTCGGGCACATTCCGATTTAATTTCTACGTGAATACAGCCGGGTAAATATAAATATAATTGTTGTTGGTTTTCCCATTTCAATGAGATATGCGTTTTTAAAAGATTGGTAAGTGATTTAGCAGTTTTAGAAAATTCTGGAATGAAACGATGATAGTAAGAAACTAGGCCACGAAATGATTTAATATCTTTAGGGGATTTGGGAACTGGAAATTTAGTGATTGAATCGATTTTGTCGGGATTAGGCCTTACGCATTTTTCAGTTATTATATGACCGAGATAACAGACTTCTCGTCGAAGGAACTCGGACTTTTCGGGTTGTAATTTTAAGTTAAAGTCTTTGATCCTTTGAAAGATCGATTTAAGATTTAAAATATGTGATTGGAGATATATGACCTCGTAGAAGACAATATCATCTAAATAAACTAAACATCGAGTGCCTTGAAGCCCTTTTAGAGTGGAATTCATAAGCCTGGAATGTAAACCATGCATTCAATTCCAAATAGCATTTTTAGGAATTGAAAATGTCCTTCTGGGACATTGAAAGCTGTTTTTTCTTTGTCTGTTTTGTTTAGCGAGATTTGGTGAAAACCGGATGCTAAATCTAGAGTGGAGAAGTATTTGCTATTTTCAAGTTGGTCTAATATTTCAGCTATTTGTGGTATAGGATAAGTATCACCAATTGCAACATCATTAAGTTTTCTATAGTCAATACAACAACTCGCCATTTTTGTATGTTGGAGGCATCAAGTTTCTTGGGCACTACCTATATTGGTGAAGACCACGGGGAATCAGAAGGCCTTATTATATTTTGTTCTAGTATTTTATCGATTTGGTTTCGTACTTCTCTTTCGTGGTATTCTGGGAATCGATAAGTTTTCGTATGGATTGGCACTTCAGTTAAAGTTTTTATTTCATGTTTTAACGAGTTTGTATATGTTAAGTTCTCTCCAGGAAGGTGGAAAATGTCGGAAAACTTAGAACACAACTGTAAGAGTCCCTCTTCTTCTTAACTGTTAGGGTGTTTAATGCGCAGATGTTTAAGAACTTCTTCTGTTCTCATCACAAATTGGCGGTATTTTTATGATATATTGCAGTAGTAGGATTGAAATTGAATTTTAATGGAGCAAATGGGATAAGTTCTAAGTTTAAATCTGATTTTAATGTAACAGGTTTTTCAGAGGTATTAATGACGGATTTATTAATTCTTTTATTCTCCTTTACACGTACTAGATTATTTGCAACTAATAACGTTTCAGAAAGTTTCTTTTATTAAAAACTACTTCTTCTTTGACCTGAGGGTTTCGAACAGAACATTCAATGACAGCTTATGTTCTCGCAGTAATTACATATGAGGCCATGGCGACCCAAACGGTCTCATTGCTGAGCATCTTTGGAATGACGCTTGACAGTGAGACCCTGCTCCCGACCACGATCGCCAACTCTGCGCGCTGGCAATCCCACGCCACACACTCCTCCAGGGTGTGCCGAGTCCTGTGATCCGTCATAGTGGTGACAGCAGGTGGTCGCCTCTCTCCTCGCAACCCTGTGCAGATACCCACCGAAGCAGCTGTGTCCCAAGAGCATCTGCACAAGGCGGAACGTTAGAGACCCATGCCGCCAATCTATCCACTAGTTGAGGTGCTGACGTAGTAGTAGACGTAGTAGACGTGCCCCAACAGTGAACAAACCCGCAGCTGGGGATTCCAACTCGCGCCTTCACCGCTGCACCGTCAAAGCGAAGAACCTGTCAAAACCGGTAAGTATAATTCACGCGTGTTTTCAATTACGTATTTTTATAAGTTGTACTTTGCTTCAGTCGCATAGGTCGCAACTTATAACAGACATCAACATCTCTCTAATAACCTGAAGAGACAACAAATTTGTTAATTTAGCGTACAACTTTGCTGGCAAGAATCCTACTTCTGTCGTCACCAGATTCAACAAGTCGCGAAAGCAACGCATTTGTGTGGAAAAGCCTTTGATTGCGGCAGAGTATAATCGTCTTATCCTCCTCAATCAACCTCATGAATAGCTGTCTGGGTAAAATTAAACTTCGAAGCAAGCTTTGGTTCATGCGATATTTTCTAGATATTCCTATATAAAATGCTGGTTTCTTATATAGAAGAGTTCATACTGAGGCACAAAGTACTAGCAAAGTACTAAGTTCTGCGGATTTTCAACCAGAATAAGAAAAAAGGCCTATGTCAATATATTGCTCCAGAGGTAATTCGATTACATCACATAAAACACTGGCCTGTATAGGCTGACAAACGGTTGAGATGCAAAGTTCCTGGATGTATTGCCACAGATTAAACAGAATGCCAAAAATACAGCGTAGCTCTTTGTTTCAAAAAACTTAATACCTGTTTTATGACATTACATACAACATCACATTTTTAAGCGTTTTGACGCAGTGATGCATTTCTGCATCATCATATTTTTAGCTGATAATAAAAAATGTTTTCAACTCGTAATTTATTTCCTTATTTTTACGTCATATAATATATACTAATTTTCATCCAATTCCATCAGTAAAATTTAAAAGTATAATCTTGCGCGCTAAAAGGTTTAGTACTGAATATAAGCTAATACTACTACTATTCTTAGCAAATTTCAGTCGCAACAATTAAATATTGATTTGCTTGTTTTTGAATTTCATTTATCTATCTCATTCTAATCCACAAAAACTATTCTCTGTGTATTGGTTTGTCAAAAGTCAAGACAGTCTGTACTCTGTACGTCAATAACATAACAATAACTTAGCAGCTAGATATAACTATCTAATTGTGTTTAAATATTCAATTAGGTATAAAGTAAATGGCCAAAGTAGTTGAATATATTGTATTCAACTTAATTAGGTCGCTTAAAATAAACCTCACGAGTGTTGAAGTACAAATATCTGTTAAAAAAATACTAATGAAGGTTTATATAAAATATTATTTAGATGCGAATACGACTGGCTCTTAGTGATATTTCTAATACTTACTTCTTTTAGTACAGCATTAACTTTCATTCAGCCATAAAATGAAAAGGCTGATGGCCAGCACATCTAGTCTCCTACGAGAATATAAAAGTTTTGCAGTTTACATAACACTTCCCTTACTTTCTCAGGGATTTGGTGATATATTTTTTCGGTCAAAGGCACTCTTGACCGAACTAGTTTTGGTTGTTATAGTTATTTATATTAACACATATATATATTTACACATAATGGCATAATCATATTTTTGTTTATAAGGTTGTAAAAACAACCGGATTACAAATAGAATATATATAATAGAATGCAAATAGGATCTCTTAGAGATGGTCAGCGTTAGGATTCTATTCGTCTTCGGTGATCGATAGCCGCTGGAGTGATATCGATTCGGCAACGATGATGCAGCCAGGTGCTGGGTGCCCACATCTCCTCTATATTAAACAGGCTGGTAGGAACTAATTTAATAGGAAATAATAGATATCAACTCATAATTATATCAGCTCGCCGTTTATGTTCTATTGTTATATAGAAAAATTAAAACTTGATTATTCATGTTTCATTTTTTTACGGTTGTACGGTGCTTCCACATGGTCGGGAGCCCTCACTGCGGATTCCAGGACCCTTCTGTGCAGAACCCAAAGGGTCTTAGCGGTGAGGGTGATCTGTGGGTACCGTACGGCGCCCTTCACTGCGGCTACACTCCTGGCGAGCGATCCGCCTTAGGAGCTACAGGCGGAAGTGCTCGTTGGGGTGTATTGCCACCTGGCAGTAGCCAAGGCTGGGAGGGTAAGGCTCGAGGCGGCGCGGGTTGGGTCTCTAGCTCACCGAGCTCTGATCCGACGGTACGGTGGGAATGGGAGTTAGGGTCCCCGAACGCGGGTCTGGCGCCAGTAGGGTTGGTTCATAGATCGTTGGATCAACCGGTGACATGGGACTGACTTTCCGTCTTGTGTAGGTGCTGACGGAGCACGGGTGCTTCGGCGAGTACCTGCACAAGATCGCACGCAGAGAGGTGACCCAATCCAGCAACCACCGTGACGAGGCCGCAGACATGCATCATGTCACAACCTGGCTGAGTGCGCAGCCTGGGACCCTCAGCGTACTGAGCTTCTGCGAACAAGTTATTGCCGCGAAGGAGGTTGCGGAGCGGATCAGGGAGTCAGCCTCCACCGCTGATAAGCTCCGAAGGGGAAGGCTGGGGAGAAGGAGGCGGGAGTACGCCCGACGCTTCCTTCCTCAGTTGTAGTGCCTTGGTGAGTGAGAGGGGAGGGTGACCCCTTTCAACAGCCATAGGCCTACGTCGTGAAGGTGCTCTCGTTACTCGGGGCAACCTTATTCGGGGGGGGGGGGGGGGGGTTTGCACTGGGGCGTCATGGTGAGTGTGAAAGCGATCCCGTGACGTTCCACAAAGGCGATGAGGATAACCGTTGGTTTTTTAGTGGGTAGCCTTAAAAATGGCAGCGTCGTCCAAGCTGCCAGGTAGTCCTACATCCAGTCCCACACCCGGTCATCACCTTCTTGGCCGTAACGGATTTTTCCAACGGAAAAGAAAGTAAGATAAGGTAAGGTACTACAACTACCCGAGAAAGAAAACATGCAAACTATAATATGATAATGCTCTCTATATCTGAAAACAATGTAAGGTTTTAGGTTTATTTTTTCAGATCGTTATAAAAAACATCACGACTGAATTATATTTAATCTCTATTTCATTTCCAATATAGTAGATTAAAAGAAGTAGCAATTACAAGTTTGGTGCTATCTATGTCAGTGTCTTCCTGTTACCGAAATCGGTGTAATTTTTAAACAAGATAGCTATCAAAACAGTCGGAGATCGCGTGATAAGCAGTGCAGTACCGTCGTGTTTACAAAGGTCGGTCCGTAGCGACCGTAGCCCACATAGCACGATGTAGGTACAATGGCGTCTAGATGTTTTGAGTCAGTCGCTCGCCGCGTGCCCTGCTGATAACACGTCGTTCTAGCGCCTCCCGTTGCTAGCTACGACGCCGTAGCGTATTGTATGTATTGTATGTGCTTTAACAACAATACGCTTGTAAATATCAAGTTTTATTTTTCAGTATATTTAGTATATACATAGATGTTACAATTAAATTAAAATAAGGACTTATTGGTGTATAAGAAGTTAATAGGGATCATAATATATTTAAGCGGTAAGTCTATTCTTGTTTACGTAATGTAAGCAAGCGTCATAAAACAACTTGTAATTGATAGAAATAACGTCAGACGGAACCGATATTCAACTTAGAGTTGGATATCAAGCGACCCATTGTAGGTTATTTATGTTACCCTACTCTTAGTTTGATTATTTTTCTTATTTACATGTAATCAGTATTAGTCTACTAAGTTTGTTGATTAGTTTACTCAACCTTGTCGACATTTCTAATTATACATTAGCGAGTGCTACAGTTCTTAGATATTTTATTAATAATATATTAAGCGTATTGAAATTTGAATGATAGATAAGTTTTTGTATTAACTGTTGTTTGTTAATTGCTAAAATAATGAATAAATTGGGAAATAAAGTAAAATAAACAACACGCGTATAGCACAATGTTCCAACGAGTCGAAACGTAAATAAACACGTTAGGATCGTTTGCGTGAGACACGTGACTCTATTGTTATTTAAAATTTATTTTTTATTAAACATAAATATGAACAAGAATATTAAATGATTAGGTACTTTAAATTAACTTTTTAATATTTACCGATGTATAAATGAGTTCGTTTGGGGTCGTATGCGGACGGCGACACGTCATATACGATTCGGAAATATGTCAACAACTTGTCAAATTTAAAAACATATGTTTACTTCTTTCTATGACTCATTATCATAACAGTTAATAAATAACATAATAAGTCATACCATTAATATACATGACTCTTATAATATGAAAAGCAATATTATATTATAAAAAGATAAATTTAAATGAAATACGTAACCTGGATAAAAATGCATGAAATTCTGTACTTTTTCTAAAAATTAAAACAAAATCATACATAAAAGTTTGCTTAGGTGCATTTCTCTTTTAAATTAATAAATATTTAGAATTTTAAATTTAATTTACAATACTCATATGGTTATTAACTAATATTTGACAGTATTTATTTTTAATGTTTTGGTTTTATAGTCTCGTTTAATTTTTAAGAAGATTTCGACCAAAAAGAATTATGTTTGTGTTAGTAATGATACCTGAAACGGTTATAGACGCCTGTTATTGAAGCAGGACTCATGAATATTGAAAGTAAACAAATTCATGAACCAAAGATTTTACGACAATAGGAATAACCAAAACGATTACAAACTACTTCAAAGTTTTGATCTGCATTGTACGCTGACGTTTGTTTACTAAACTGATTTATGAAGTCAATATTTACAAACCTGCAGTGCTTCACGTTGTCTTTATATTTTTGTAATAAAAATGGTTAATTATTTTACCTCCAATTTCTCCTGCTTCCACTTTTAAGGTGCTTTACAATGGGTGTAGCCCAGCTTCCCAACCAAAGGTCTATTAAATCTCTATACCAAAATACATTAAAATTGTTTTCAGCAGCTTTGGTTGAACTTAAGAAACAAACCTACACATTTAATATTAGCGTGGAATGTAGATACGTCAATATTTTTTCTGTATAATAAATGTAATACAGAGTGTGTAACGTATGATAATTGTGTGTTTGATAATTGAGACTAAATGTTTAAAAACACCGTTCTCTTATCCTGCATCAACACGAATATTAAGCCGAATGAGTGAATTTGATGTACCGGGAAATGTTCTACAATATTGAAATATTAAAAAAGGGAGCAAATTCTATTTATTTCATAGATTTGGTAATATTTGGTAAATAACAATGTAGCTTATTTAGGTTTAATACAAATATTGGGGCAGTTAAAAGATATTAATGACTTACGTTTTTAAATTTAACATGTATGCTAGCTTTTTTAATAATTACAGCTTTTATTTTTAAATACCAAGTGTAATAATTAATCATGAAATGCCGTGCGGCCTATTTCGCTAGCCTAGCTAGAGAATATATTTTATAAAGTACGTATTTACTTCTGCGTCTCTGTATGTGTTGTGTTGTATGTACTGGTATTTTATGTAAGTGTAAAATTTATGTTTTCTATATACAAGTGTATGCTAATTTGGCTAACAGCATAGTCAAAATGGCAAATATAGTATTTACATTAGTTTCGTAGATATAACGACTATTTTGTTCTCTTAGCTAGTATAAAATCAAGTAATTAAGTACAGCTAATTGGAGTTATTAATTATTAATAGTTCAATGTAAATAGTAACCCCGTCTCTCTCATTCTCCAGATGGTTATATGTATGTTGAAATATCTAAGGCTAGTATCACTGTAAGGGATATCAGCGTTTAGGTACAAACGTATAGTATAGCAGTAATACTGCCTGGCAGATTTTGTCATTCTAATTGTTAAAATTATTTAAGTCAGTAAATGAGTTACTAATGTTTACAAAGCAGACCACTTACGTTTGTTAAGTGTCAAAACGATCAGCTAATAGTTTAAAGAGAAATGTTAGGCTTTATGTTTTTATTAAATAAGTCATACCTGTTATGTATATAATTAAAATTCATGAACTCTACTAAGTTTATAAATCAATAAAGAGGCTCTTACGTCTTTGTAGTATTTGTTTACAATTCTAATGCTACCACGGATGTTACCTTTAATGTTTAGTTATTGACATTATTAAAAAAATGTTTCAAAAATAATTATTAAATAGCTGATTGTAGGTGACTTGTTTTAGAACTCTTATTGTCTGGAATGTACATATGACGGGTGACAGTCGGTGACACTACTAACGTTTTTATAATACAACCGTAGAGGTCAGACGTAGACCATCAGAGTTTTATTTCATTTTAAATGATGAATGAGTTATATTTTATTATACTAGCCTCAATAGATGAGAACGAGTTGGACTTCTGCAACTCGTTATCATACATTTATATGTAACTAGATTTTGCCCGCGACTCCCTTCGCGTCGATCGACTTTATTTTTTTTTTTTATTTTTTTTTTTGCCAACTTTATTTCCAAAATTGCTTTCCACGGTAAGTGGATATTATTAATAAGATATTATAAATTATATAATAGGCACATCTTGAAAGTTATTTCTAAATATTAGTTATGGAATTATTAGATTTGGATAAATTACTTTGAAGATTACCTCCAACAAATAAACTTATAAAGTATTAACTCACTAACATACAAACTTTACCTCTTTATAATATTAGTATAGACTAAAATCAAAATATGAGATTTGTCATAGTTAAAGTTCACATTGAAAATTGGCACTGAAAGCTGAAATTTTATTCTAAATCCCTAATAACTTATTTGTAGTAAACAAACACACACTGTCAAAGTCAAGTATATATTAGTCTGATGTCTAATATTCGCTAAGTACTCGTAGATCGTCACCTGGAACAATAAAAATATAACATAATTTTATTGAATTTCACATTATGTAGTGCCTTTACTATAACATAAATTTAACTTATAATTTAGCCTCAGAAACACGTGGTCGGTTATGCTATTAACCTTGAATTTAGAAAAAAATATGAAACGTTCAAAATGGATCAAACTGCATACGGTGAGCAAATTTGATTTAATCGGTTCAGTAGTTTAGGAATCCATAGCGTACAAACAAAGTGACAAGTAATTTATATATATTAAGATTTAATATTGTTACTCAAACCTACATTGTTACATAGAGCGACCACATGCGTCCTTACAACAATAATAATACGATGGGATTTATTTATATATAGCTATTTATTTATAAATAAATAGCTATATATTTATAAATAGCTATTTATTCGTGTATGTTTATTATTGTACAAATATGTACGTAGGGTATTAAATACAAAAATCTAAGATTTTCTTTTCTTAGCGGGTTGTTTGGTATTTTATTGTTTTTTTTAATATATACATATATATTTTATTGCTCGTGCTATCTGACTGATCTACTCCAAACCATTGAGAGTAAATGTCTGGAAAGTTTATTTCTAATAAACGAATAGCCAATGTCAAATACGATACATTTAAACTTTAATACAATAAGGTACTTTGTATATTTTATTTAGTGTGCCTGAAAGTTTCATAAGACTTTAATTTTTAAATAATTTTATAGTGTTTTGTTTGTTTAATTGCTTAATTGTTTTTGTTCCTTTTTGATTTGGTTGTTTTACAGTTCGTTACATAATAATTTAACATAATAATTTAAGACAAATTGTTAAATAAATTTAACTTTAATTTTTCTTGAATATAAAACGTAAACAAGTTAATATAGAAAACTGACAGCGTAGGGTTCAGCTGACAGTTCTACGTAACTATGATATGTGTGTTAGATTCTTTAGTTATTTATTTATCTTATTGTAATTTTAGGTACTACTCTCTTGATTTCTATGAAGTAAACAAACTGACAAAGCACAAACGTGTAAAAAAAAATTTTTTTCCACCAAATATTTAACTATTTTACACAATTCCTAACCTAAAATGAATTCTTCGATCACCATTTTGTCGAGAGCCGTTGTATTTGACGAAAGTTAGATTGAATTAATCTAAAAGTATTTTGGGAATTGAACAATTAGTTTAAATAATGCGGGGTCATTCTTTTGACGGAAGTATAACAGTGGGTGGGCGTTGGCCGATAGATCCTCAAAGCGCGTAATCAATTTATAACGTGACGAGATAAATGTAATATGAAGTTAATGTTCTTTCCAACTTAAAATTTGTTAAAATTACGTTAATGACAAGATGTATGCTTATTTAATTTAACAATAATATTAATAGCTGTAACGTATGAGAAATAGTCGTTTATCTTATTTTTTAAATCAAAGCGTACAATCATGGATAATAAAGGTTATTGATACTAGATGTAAAAAACTAAAAAAAATAACACTCATCAATTATTAAAGTATCTATGATTTTACACTTGGATGAGTCAACTCAACTGCCACTTAACTTTTCTTTCTATGACCTGCCAAAGTACAAGTTAGTTGAAAAACTTTCAAAGACGAACAATTTAAGATTGGAAGGAGGACGGCTTACTTCATGCTAAATTAAACAGCATCTTAGCCGTCTATTACATAGAAGGTTATTATATAGATCTGCTCCTCAATGAGTCTTTACAAATATTCTGTTCTCGAATTAGGATGAATCAATATTTTAGGAATATATTGGATGAACATTTTGTTGTGCTCTCTTTAATATTTGAGGTTACTAAGTAATAAAATGAATGCGTGTTCTTTTTGAACACACAAAATACATTTGTTTATTACCTTATAATATTATACAGACAGATCTGGATATTGGGAAATACCTACTTTGGTAAATTGGAAATCATTGCTAAATATCATTTTAAAACTATTATTTTCACTTAGAAGTTAGTTATAACAGAGATACGAGTACAGTTACTTGAGGCGTTACTTATCTAATAACATTTATTTGACTTTATCTCTCGGGAGTTGGCTTCCTTTGCCGCCTTTATACTCAAAAATTCAATTGGTCAGTGAACAAGGGGTCGCCATTGCCATTTAGCTCGTATATATTGCTTTAAATATTAATATGTTACTGTCAAAATGATTCCCAGACATAATGAATTATTGTAAGCTTTGGTAAGTTTGATAGAAAATAAGTGAGATGATTAATTGAAGTTCAAAAATTGATTTAAAATAATTAAATTACACACAGTTATGTGTCCTATGTCTACATTGTTGATATGTATTCTAACTACTAAGACGTAATAGTATTTAATGTACAAAGTTAGCCTCCTTATAATTTTATTGTTTGATTACCTATATAGTATTTATTATTTGTAATTTGACTTTCGTAGCCTTCGTTTATATTTACATCGGCATTCTATTTTTTGCGTTTTTCATTTTAAGGGCTACTCAAACCGGAAGCCATTATAACGCCGGCACCGTCGGCTCGTCAATAACTCATGATGTCTTTATTTCTGCTTTGAGATATCTTACTTCTAGACAGAATATGAGTAGAATAATAGATTCGTTTCTTATTTCATTATATTTATTATATATATTTATTACATTTAGGAGAATTAATAATAAATATCAATAGTAATTGACTATTCATAATTTACAATTGTTCTTTCTCTGCCAATAATATTCACTAATTATTAACTTTGCACTTCTAAAATATTATACAATTTAAATTATTTTCTAAATAGATCTAAATATATTAAAATATCTATATTCTAGGTGTTGTTATTATGTATTTGTAATATTTTTTACAGATCTTGATAATACATTATTCATAATAGCCGTGAAGGTATTATTTCAACATGGCTGACCCTTGCGTTATGCTCGTGAACGGGTGCTGCTTGCGGTGACTAGTCGTGTTGCTGGCAACGGTTTTTGTGTTTTAATTTGTTTTATTTCTTAAATTATTAGACCGTCCACGCAAATTGATTGCGATGGTTCTAGTTGTTCGTAAATTGCTCATTTTACTTATATTGACATTTGTGAAACAGTGATCACAATAAAAAAACACCCGATTGAGTTTGTTGTATGGTTCTTCCCAGACCAGGGCGCGTTTGGAACCCTCGTAATTTTAACTTTAAGTTCAGAGGTGTTCTTGCAGAAGGGCTTATTTCGATAAGTATGGTATCGGAATAGGCTCTTGACACCTCTATTTGAGGTACACAAGTGATCACTGAGAATGATTCAAAGTGGAGAAGATTTAAATAAATAAATAAATAAGCAAACATTGTAACAATAGTGTGTTTTATAATAAGATGATATTCATAACTAGTTTACGTTTATTTACTTTTCATCCGCGCCGGCGTTTGTTACTAAAGTTGGGTAAGGTTACCCAATTTCTCGATGATAAGATAAAAAGTGTCTGTTTTATATGTAAAAGTCGATATAATAGGAAAAAAAATAATAAACTATGCGTCTTGAGAAATTAATTAATATTCGGAAAGATTACATAATGTATGTATCTTAATAATCTTTCTCTCATATATCCGAATGTATATAACAAGTCACGTCACGTCACGTCAGTTCAGACGGTCTTATCACAGGACGTGTTGGGGAAGATATTCGGTTTAAAGTTATTAATAATACAAAAATACTTCAAAATAATATACAATTACATTAACATGTTAATATTAGATTAGAGTGTTCAGTGATAAGATATTATTCGTGTAGGCCGCGTGCCTCGATTGGGGATATTTTATAGAACCTAATATATTGAACGCTCTTACAACATTGTGTTGATTTTTTAATGAAGATATCTATTTATCAGGCGATTCAATAATATGATGTTTTACGTTACTGTTATTTATCGCGATCTCCAAATCACGATGTTCACTTTGTTTATATTTAGAATAAAACAAGTAGTAATAATCATTTAAGTTAATATGATACGATATATGTATGGTGCTGGAAACAATGGTCTACTTCGCATCGTATGATAGAATATTGTCTAAGAATTACAAACCTGTTCTATCAAACTGGTGGTTTTAAAAACATTCTTGTATTGTCCTATTCCACGAACTTTCCCTTGGAACGGGTCAACGCTGTATTGATCGGTTCACCGCCGCACGGGGAAACCCAAAGAAACACAACATGCTATCAACAAAACCTAAATGAAACGAGTGCCCTGCTCGTGCACCTCACTTACGTTTCATGTCTTCATCAACATTTACCCACAAGAATATGCAGCCGCTATAGGCCAATCTCTTCCACGCTTTTAAATAATATGTCATCTAAGTAGAGAATTGATTCTTGATGATATTTTTCACGACGGATGGAGACATCCGTGTCTTCTTCTGTATCCTTCTTTTCTTATAATTATCCTTATTTAAACTTTGAACTCTTTGAGTGACATACTTTTCCTTCTCTCAGATTATTGTAATGGTTATATCTATATGAGCACTCTAAAATATAATACTAAAAATATAATAATTAATAAAATACCCATACTTTCGTCGTAACTTTTCTTTACTTATTATATTAAGTAAAAATTAACAGATACTCTCAGCTAAACTAAGAACTGACTTGATCTTTGATTTTTTATTCTATCTTTAAACACTAACTCTAACTATTAATTACTTTATTAAAATTATCAATTAATATGTTAGCCCTGTTGTGTATCTTTATATCCTCCTGCCATCATCGCAAGTACCTTCTCCGCTCTTCTGTCATAAAACATCGCTCTGGAGATTCAAACTCATTGGAAATGTTCAAGCATTATGTTTTTTTCTTTTTCTCCGTTCTCTCATAACCATCTCTACTATTAATGTTGATATTCAACAATTATTTTATTAATATCATGTATATTACAGGTAACTAAATATAACTATTAAAATAAATGTCTATCATGAAAAGTATATTTGCCGAACCGAAATATAAAATACCATTAGCTATCGGGTAGACGGTCCAATTGTATCGTCTGATGGAGCGGTACAATGGCACAGGTCGTTTGAACGAGTCTATTGTGGCGATCCTGATTTCAGTCATTCTATTCGATGCAATGAATGATAAACCAGAAAATAACGCTTAATAAATCTTCTTCGCCTGCCATGGTTACAATACATTATTTTACAATCAAGACTTTTTATATGATTATTAAAATTCAAAGAAAACTAATTCAAAACTAATTGTAGATACGCCTGGATGATATGTTTAATAAATTATTACTGTAATATACGACCTTAAGACATCTTGTAACATATGAAAGTAACGATAATAAATAGAGAACCTACTTAGAGCTGTTCTGTTCTCGTTTACTTTAGAAGTGCTAAGTGATGGCTCTCCAAGCTAATAGAGGATTTCAGAGATGGCCTCTTCCGTATTATATTATCATGGAGATGTAACATATTTTATCTTTAACTTGTATTGACTGTACAAATGTTATTTTTTAAAGATTTTTTTTATATAAAGTATTCGTTTCAAAGATTACATAAGATATAATATAGAAGACGGTTAAACAAAAGTAGACTACAAACTTCGCTACGTATATTTTATATTCGAATTTGAATTTGTTGTTATGTTGGTATACATGTTTCAATCACCTCCATACTCTCCAACATTATGGAGCGTGTATTGAACTCGTGCCTTTTAGCATACCTAGAAGGTAACGATCTCCCCAGTGACCAACAGTACGGGTTTTGCTAAAATAGGTCTACTGGGGACCTTCTAATGTATGCTACATACGTTTTAGGCGAGGCCTTAGAGATGAATGGAGAAGCGGTCGCCGTTTCTCTAAACACCTCGAAGGCATTTGACAGGGTCTGGTATGCGAGCCTTATAAGCAAGCTCTCAGCGTACGGTATATCTCCTGGTCTGAACGTCTGGGTTACGGACTTCGAGAACCAGTGATCCCTCCGAGTAGTTGTTGACGCATATTCCTCAGAACCCTTGACAATAAATTCCGGAGTACCTCAGGGGTCCGTTCTTTTTGCAACTCTCTTCCTGCTGCACATTAACGATCTGCTCAAACCCGGTATCTATGGGTACGCAGACGACAGCACAGTTGTAGAAAGATATCTGCCGAGTACTCGGGCCAGTAAAGATCAAATACAGGCTGAAAGAGAAGCCATGGTGTAGCATTTGAATGACAAGGTAGAGTAGTATGGGGCAATGCCAATATTGTTAAATTCAACCCCACCAAAATGCAGACGTGTTTATTCACCGCCAAAAGGAGACCTTTCACCTTGGCTCCTAATTTCCAGAATGTGTCTTTGGAATATAGTGACCGATAAAGTTACAGGGAATATATTGGCATCCTTGCAATCTTTGTCCGGCAGTAATTCACACCGGGACAACTTCTAATATTACATAAAACAAGGTCCAGTCGCGTGTGGAGTACTGTGGCCATTACATGGCCGGTGCCGCAAAATGTCATCTTGCAGTTCTAGACACAATTGAGAGGTGGTAAAAGAGGTTAATTGGCGACCCTGAACAAGTGGAAGCCAATCTTCATAGCGTCAAACAAAGACGTAGAGTTGCCAGTCTCTCAGTATTCTAAAGGATACATTTTGGTGAGTGTGCGAAGTAATTACATGACCTAATTCCCCCATCCCCGTAATATAACCGGACGTTTCGACGCATGGCGATCCATCCATCCTTTGTAGTAGACGCGCCACATGTCCGAACGAAGCGCTAAGCTTTTTTTTTTTTAAATGCGACAACAAAGGAGTGGAACAGATTGCCTGCGTTGTTTTTCCTATTCGAATACAAAGTTGGTCTTTTCAAGGCAAGAGTGAATTGGCTTTTACTAAGTTGATGCGCTTTACCACCTACGACAACAATTCCACTTCCTATAAGGTGCAATGTAGTGTCAACTTAGTTTAAGTGTAAAAAAAAGAAGTCCAAAAATATATCTTTAAATTTTCATTTTTTTGAATATTAAGTATTTATGTTTTATGGATTTTAGTAACATATAAATTAGAGCTCATTCTATCATATATTATTGTGTGTATTAACAACTTTGATATGATTTAAAACAGTGTTACAATCTATCCCGGAGCAGTGAAGTTGAATTGTAGTCACGCAGAGAGGTCATGTTTTAAGCGACATCAATTACCATCGGGCCTCGAAGTGCATTAGATGGATCGATATCTTATTCTATTATGATTGTAGGTTTGTACGCTCAGCTTCAGTAGCTTCACTATTCATTATATACATTTAGATATCGATATCTTATTCTATTATGATTGTAGGTTTGTACGCTCAGCTTCAGCAGATTCACTATTCATTCTATACATTTAAATATCGATATCTTATTCTATTATGATTGTAGGTTTGTACGCTCAGCTTCAGCAGCTTCACTATCCATTATATACATTTAAATATCGATATCTTATTCTATTATGATTGTAGGTTTGTACGCTCAGCTTCAGCAGCTTCACTATTCATTATATACATTTAAATATCGATATCTTATTCTATTATGATTGTAGGTTTGTACGTTCAGCTTCAGCAGATTCACTATTCATTATATACATTTAAATATCGATATCTTATTCTATTATGATTGTAGGTTTGTACGCTCAGCTTCAGCAGATTCACTATTCATTCTAAACATTTAAATATCGATATCTTATTCTATTATGATTGTAGGTTTGTACGCTCAGCTTCAGTAGCTTCACTATTCATTATATACATTTAAATATCGATATCTTATTCTATTATGATTGTAGGTTTGTACGCTCAGCTTCAGCAGATTCACTATTCATTATATACATTTAAATATCGATATCTTATTCTATTATGATTGTAGGTTTGTACGCTCAGCTGCAGTAGCTTCACTATTCATTATATACATTTAGATATCGATATCTTATTGTATTATGATTGTAGGTTTGTACGCTCAGCTTCAGTAGCTTCACTATTTATTATATATATATTTACATATTTACACTGTTTTGTTACTAAATCTATCCAGTATATCAGTAAAAGCGCTCCTTCACGTCGTTCCTACGATTTGAATGATATATGGACATGTAAACAAACAGTATAGTAAAGTAATATTACATATGTAGGTTGTGCTCACGGCAAGTGATTGTTTTTCTATTTTAAATAAAATCATCAAAAATAAAGAACGTATAAGGGGATTGTATTAGTAACAAACATTTAGGACGCTCTCTTGCATTTTTTTTGTACATAGTGCTTAATAAGTAATTCAATATAAGCTTGGGTTATTAGTAGCAATTTCAATTAAAAAGTGAGACAATTAACGGATGTAAATAGGGCTCGATTAATTTATTTTAGTTATTTTCATAGTATTTTGTCTTAACGGCATTTTATTATGGGGCAGTGTTGCTGAAATAAATTCTGTATTTATTTTACAAAAAAGAGCCGGATCGGATTGTCGGGGACCCAGTGTTCTGTGAACGGCTGGACTCTTTTGCATTGCGTAGAGACGTGACTTCTTTGTACGTTTTCTATCGCATTTACAACGAGGAGTGCTCCGAAGAGCTTTTTGATCTGATGCCCGCTGCTGAATTTCACAACCGCACAGTACGACATCGCCTGCAATACCATCCTTACCACCTGGATGCGTGGCGATCCTCTACTGTGCGGTTTCCAAGAACATTTTTTCCATGTACCACAAAGACGTGACCTGTGATCCGCACGCTCCTTTGCCCTGTTATAACAATAAAAAAAAAATAAATAAATAAAAGTTAGAGATTCCCTGAGAGATGTTTTTAAAGAAGTTGGTATTCTTACGGGGGTTTCTTAATACATATTTAATAACATATTATTTGGACAAATATTTAAAAAACAGTGACAAATACGCTATAAATACAAGAAATAAAAATAAACTCTCAACGCGGAAATATCGTCTTCAAAATGTTAAGAAATCCTTTATGGGCTTCAGTGTACGCATCTATAATAAGGTTCCACATCTTAAACCAATATCTTAAACCTTTCTTTTCTTGCTTTTAAATTAAAAATTAAAAGTGTACTGTTAAATGGAGTTTATTATAGCATACAAGAGTTTTTAGTTGATCGTATTTCGATGAACTAAAAGGTTAGATTGTGGAGTTTTGCTTGTTGACTAATTTGCAGGATATTTTTTTTTTTTTAAAAGAACAACTGTTGAGTTTCTGGCCAGCTCTTCTCAGCAGAGCAGCATTGCGAGCTGGTGATAGCTTACTCAAGGACATACTGACATACTATACTGACACTTTCAATGTAATGTAATGCAAACGGTTCAAAAGTGCATGTAATTGAACTTGAATAAAGATATTTTTGAATGTGAATTTGAATTTGAAAAAAAATATATATATTTTTAAGATTAATCATTATCTTTCCAAAGTAATATAATATTATTACATATTTTTATTAGTTTATCACCGACTTTTGGGATAAAAAATTTAACCCCCCCATAAAAAAGGCATTCTTGTATCCAAGGCTAATTATGATATTATAGGCCATGTTGACAATAGTGGAGTTTGACAATAAGCCACTCTTAATAAACTCTTAATATAGTATGAAAGCAACATCGATATGGCTAGAGATTCAAACCTGCGACCTCTGGGACGGGGTCCTTTATCATATTGTATTAAAGATCAACAACTCTGCTCATGGTACTTCTCTGTTACCACAGTCAAGGTGCTGCTTGAATTCTTAGTTTGAAAATAAGACGCTTTATATTTACTATTACTGGGCATCTTTAAAGTTTAAGTATTTTTAAATATATGAGCATCATAGAACTGATAGTGGTGTGATTGTTGTTACTTTTTGATCCGTCCACGCTAAATTTTTATTTTCTCACACATTAATTATGACTAACTCAAATACATCGAAAGAGTTCATGTATGATAAAATGAATATAAGTATAAGTTAAAAGAGTATGCACGGAGTTCCTTTCCGTTTATTCTCCATGTGCCTACCCTTTGGACCCGTACATTTAGAGTTGGTCGTTTCATAGTATGTTTGAAATAAAACATATAACACTTTGTATATGACAGAAATGAGAATCGTTAGAATTTATATTATTCATTAAGCGCAAACATTGCCTTGAAGTAAATTCAGAGGTCAAATGCTTGTTTATTCAGAGCGACAATCAAATTGTCACACACGTCACTATACATACGTGACGATGAATTCTATAAATTTAAATACCTCCATAGCACATAAGTCAAATAATAACAATTCCTGTTCTCTTTTAATCATGGTACATCTCAGCGTACAGAATCGTGTAAGGGCCCTTGGTATTGTACGAAGATATTATTAGTGCATTAATATATGATGGAAATATTTCGTAGACACTGGCTAAAGTTGTGATTGCTTCTGTGACGCTATCGACTAATCAGTGAAATACTGGATTTTATAACTTATTTGTATTTTTTTATTAATTGTGAATATCTCACCAAAACATTTTTTTTTCAGATCTAGTAGTTTAGGTTTCTAGCATTGATTTCTTCACACACACACAAACACTTTCACAGTTTCAAAAGTTGAACTTTCTAAATACAGTTGTTTTATTTATTTATTCTTTATTGTCCAAAAAAAATGTACAATGGGTGGACTTAATGCTATAAAGCATTTTCTACCAGTCAGTCAACCAGAAGAAAAAAAAACATAAAAAAGAAAAAAAATGCAATAAAACAGTATTACTTAAAAAAACTAAAGTATTACAAAATTCTTAGACTTATTATAAAAAAAAAACATATTTATTATTGTAGATATATAAATGTAAATGCGAATACGTAAATAAATATAATAATAATATAAAATATATGTAACATAATATAACATATATTTTATAATATACACAACATAAATACAGACAAGGAATGTAATAGAAAATTAATTTATAATATTCTGAATAAAATATTTGTGGACAGATTTTTTAAATATCATTCTGCTTGGAGAGCGTTGAATATATTCAGGTAAGCCGTTCCAAAGTTTCATTGCGTGTACTGTGAAGGAATTTGCGAGAAACCCTGAGTGGTGTGAAGGGACGAAGAGTTGGAGATTAGAAGAAGAGCGAGATGCAAGTCATGAGTACTTCCTAGTAATTGAAATTTACACTTTAAATACTGAGGAGAAAGAGGATCGTTAAGAACATTTGACATAAATATCTTGAAGATAAGTAGCCTATTTAGCTTTGAGCGGTCGTGCACAACAGCAAAGCAAATGCAGCTATTAAAAAGGCATTCCAATTTATTAAGTATACTTTCAGAGATATTAAAGCAGCACACATCAGCATAGTCTATGAGAGGAAGAATAAGTGATTGCACTAGCAGTGTTTTGGTCCGAATTGGTAAGAAATGTTTATGGCGGCATAAAGCACGAAGCGTATTAGTGGCTACGAGAATGGTCCAATTTTTAAAGTAGGGTCGATATAAAGACCGAGACTGACTGTGCAAAAGGAATTATTATGATGTTGAATTCTACTGAATGGAGATCAATAACAGACAATTTACCTAGCTGTCGTTAACTTGCAGTAATGTAATTGATTGACATTGATGCCAAACTTAAGACTAAAGAAAATGAAACCAAGTAGATACACGAGATGGTTGTTTTATGATATTGGCTGGCAATTTGATTGATTCGATTTTGCCAATTTCATTGAAATAGAGCTTTCGGCTATGATCATTTACAACTATGGGAAGGAGAGAGATGTAGGATACTAAAGAAAAAGTTAAGGGAGGAGGTGTAAGCAACGTGCAGTCACTTTAAGTGAAATAGCTACTTCGCACTGGTCGTATCAGAGAGGGCGTTACTCTGCGGGCGAGCATACTGGGAGAATAAGAGATGCAGTCTAATCACTACAGCTAGGTTAATTAGTTTAGAATTGTAAAAATATTTTCTGTAAAATATATATATTTTTTATAAAAATAACAACTTAAAGTTTAATTATTGTACAATCAAGTCCCTTACTTTATTCTAAACGTTATTTTGTTGTAAATCTGCAGTCATTCCATATATTCTAAACCAGCGACTTCGTTAGCTCCCACATCAAATAATAAATCATAAAATGTATTTATTTAATAAAGCCCTCTCTACACGAGATATCTATTAGTCCATAACCGTATTTGCTTAAATTTGTTTCCTGTTTAGGTAATAATATAGCTATGTTATCGAATAAGTTGTAGACAAAAAATCTACTTGTCTTAAAAGTAGATTTATTTCTCGGAATTAAAAATTCCTTTTCTAAAATATTAGATCACAATAAAGTTTTAATTGTGACGTTATAATTGTAATGGTTTGACAGGGTGCCAGGGACCAGACGCCACCCCCGTCACCCCCGCCACCCCCCGCGGCCCCGTGCATCACGTGACACGCAAGCCGGGTGCATTGCTAGCGTTTCGTAGAACTTATTTACAAGTGGCATGTAGATTAGAGTTAGTACATATTCCATTGGGGGTCATTTGTCGTAAAATGAATGTACACCAAATTAATATTAACCATGGCATATATTTATTATTAGCTGTTGCCCGCGACTTCGTCCGCGATGACTTCAGAACACAGGGCTCATAAGAAACTCCTTTGCTCGAGATTTTTTTTGGTCAACATTATTTTTAAATTGTTCTGCAAGAAAAGCCCTATTATTAAATCAAGGGAATAATATAATATAGCATAGATCCAACATAAAAATTGGTCAGTGATCCAACGGGATAAAAAGTATCCAATGTCCCTCTCCTGGCTTTAAGTTACCTCCCCATCAACTTTCAGCCAAATCGGTTCCACCGTTTTTGAGTTATAAATATTGAAACTAACACGGCTTTCTTTTATATATATTACAAATGCCTGTTTTCCCACGAGTGGGTACTAATAGTAGAACTACTGACTGCGGGACAGATAAAACTTGAGTGTGAAATTGCAAACTTAATTATAATTTTAACTATATTATAACGAGGGTTCTATTATCACTACAAATATGATTAAGCAAATTTTTAATCATAGTCTTTGAAATGAAGATACGGAATTAATTTCCTTGCTAAATATTTGCCGAAGAAAACTAGGGGGTGTAGCTTGGAAGATACGATCTTAATAAGAGGTTTGAAATAAAATTATATCTTCCTAGACAAGAACGTAAAGTAAATTGGGTAGATAGAACTATTTTCATAATTAAGAATTTACGACAGCAACAAACTTATATCGTGTAACTTATCAAAACATTTTCAATTAATTATATTTTGAAATCAATATTTATTTAAAAAAATAAATAAACTTAACATGGATTTATATATGATTATAGATATTATCAAACATAAATAATAATTAGTAAAAAAAATGCTATAAAACAATTAAAAAATAAATAATCATAAAGTTAGTTTGATAGTTATTGTTTTGTTTTCATTTCTATATTCCTCGCAGAAAGAGTTGACAAATATTTGAATACAAGACAATATAATAGTAGAAGGGTTTCATTTGTCTTTATAAAACAAAACTAAAATAACGCACGGCTAGAACAAGTCTATTGTAAGAAAATAAGTTATAAATTATTCTCTTAGTATAAAACTTTTATCAATGGCAAAAACTCGAAAAGCAATTTCAAAAGTATTATTGGAGTCTTATAAGTTATTGATTTAAGTACGAAAACTCAAAGCTTTCAATCTGAAACTAACTTAAGTACACCATTGCTGCCTACCTACTAACAAACATTGTAGCCACGGAGAGTGGAGCAGCATTCTGACGATGTATCTCACTCAGGATGGATTTATTAATATATTTGACCGTTTATGATTATTTTGTAAAGTCTTTTTGTAATAAATTCAATTTATATGTGTTTTTTGTAGATATCGATGAAAAAAATATAATAATTATAATTACTACAATAATTCAATTTCATTATATTATGTTTCAAATCTTTTTAGTAAATTGCACTTAAGTAATGGATCTCGTTACTCTATTATTGCCTATTCTTATATATTCCATACTCGTAATGTCGGAAGTATCGGAGACTACAGTCACTAGCTGTCGATAGGAGGTATATATATAGTACAGACATATACAGCGAGGGTTGAAAGCGTGGGGTAGCAGGTAGGGTAGACCCTGGCTCAGGCTCCGGTTAATTAAAAAAGAGCAACCCTTACCTAAATCTTCATAAAAGTTGTATAAGCCGCAATCATTGGACGGATAGATATGATATAATGAGTTCATTCAAAAAAGTATATTATATTATCCAATATTTAATATGATTATTATATTTTAACTATATTTTGTATATTAATAAATATTTTTATAAATTAAAAAAAAATCATAGTTGAAATATATAATATTTTAATATATTTTAAATGTGTATTATTTAAGTAATTTTTTCACCGGAGTTTTTAAAGAGATACGAAATTATATTTTCTTTAGTGTAAGCTCTAGTTACAGCTTGAAGGTTACTTATAAGCAAACATCATTTTCGTTGTCCTGTTAATAGACAGAGATATTATTTTTTCGTCAAATGAGGGTTGTTATACTTAGTTACTGAAGGTTTGTTGAATCTTTCCTCCAGTAGCTGCTTACATTTTTCTTTCATTTGTTTTGTAGCTATTTATACCTATTCATTGTGAGCTCGTCAGCAGCACGTGGACGTGAAGTGAAGAAGTATCTTCTTTGCTTCTAACCACTATCATATTTGTTGAAATCTTTCTTAAAATGAGACATAAAGAAGAGTTTTATTATAATAAAGGAAATGGAATTGTCGATGTTATCCACGAGGTGTACTATGTGTACCTCACAGCGGAATATTCGCGGTCAGATTGAAAAGAGGCAACTTTCCTATAAATACAATTTGTTTGTTTTCACAGTATACTTAAATCAATATTTATATTTAGAAAATATTTGATTTGTTTCGTTTCATTTCGATTAATTAAATAAATAAAGTACATCCGAAGTTAAAAAGATAAAAAATCTGCTTCAAAAAAATAATACATTAGATCAGGATCAGACGAAATAAAAGTATGTTATTATAAAATTGTCTGTTAGTGTTATTTCGATAATCAACAGTGGAGCAGCGTGGTTAGGATAAGATGGACATTGTCTCTGTTTCTCACTAAATAAAAAAGCACACTGTCACGGTGGCGAGCGATCCCCCTTAGAAGCTACAGGCGGAAGAGCTCGCCGGGGTGTATTTGCATCGAACAGAAGCCAGGGCTGGGAGGATAAGACTTAGGCGGCGTGGGTCAGGGCTCTAGCTTAACGCGCCCTGATCTGACGGTGGGAATTGGAGTAAGGGCCCAGGACCCTATCTGGCAATAGTGCAGGTGCTAACCAGACTACGAGTACATGCAGAAGATCGCACGCAGAGAGGCTACCCCCTCCTGCCACCACTGTGACGAGGCAGTAGACCTGGCTCGTCACACCTTGGCTGAGTGCGCAACCTGGAACCGTAAGCGGACTGAGCTGACGGCCGTAGTCGGCCTCTGCCAACCCTGGTCCCTCCCAGGGTAGAGGTCACGGAGCAGATCAGGGAGTTAGCCTCTACCGCTGATCCGCTCCGAAGGGGTAGGCTGGGGAGAAGGAGGCGGGAGTACGCCCGACGCTTCCTTCCCCAGCTGAAGTGCCTTGATGAGAGGGGAGCCATAGGTCTACGTCGTGAGGGTGCTCTTGTTACTCGGGGAATCCTACTTCTTTCCACCGGGGCGTCACGGTGAGCGATCCCGTAGCGTCCCACAATGCCGTTAATGGTAACCGTTGGTTTCTTAGTAAGTGGCCTTAAAAGTGACATCGTCCTCGATACTGCCAGGTAGTCCCATATAACCACCCTGTCATCACCTTCTTGGCCATGTAACGGATATTTCCAACGAATAAAAAAAAAAGAAAATATCCCAAAAGTGACTCATTATTGCGATGGGTGTTTGTGAGTAAAAAACAATCGAATGGATCAATAATTTTTCTACTGCGTATTCGATTGTCGATTTAGTAGTTCATTGCCATGATCATTCGAATAACAATCGATGAACTACTATTTTTATAATTAATTTTGATCTATATATGCGTGCGTTCGTAGCGCTGCGATACGAATTAGTAGTTATTAGTCGATAGTTAAATAAAATTCGGTCTGGCTGCGTCTGTTACTATTATTTACAGCTGCAGTTACGCTTAAAGTATTAAAGGAGTTTTTTACTAATTGTTACTGGGTGGATTGTAAAATAACAGTAAAATATTTGGAATGTTTTCATTATTCGAATTATATTTTTCCTAGTATATAAAATCAGTGAAAAGATTAAAAGAGATCCAATATTTATGTTTTTCAATATATTCTTCAACACAAAGAAATTGATCGACGGTTTTTTAGACATCGTGTAAAGCAATTATACGCGGCGCGCGTGACCTTCTCCTAAACAAATAAAAAATCAACTAATTACTAAAGAAGAGAGAAATTGATTTCTAAACAATCGTCGCAACACCGCCGCACGCACACCAGCAAGATTTCATGGGCGGCGGTGATCACTTTACACCTGTGAACTGCACGCTCGTGTGCTAACAACTAGTAGCAGTAAGTACTTATTCGACCAGCCGACGAGTACTAGTCGTCACTCGCTCCCCGCGACCGCAGCGCGCGCTCTTCATTTACTAATTAGTAGTATTACAAACGAGTGACTTAAATAGTTATCGACTACTAACAACTACTTTCAATAATCGACTAGTTCGATTGTTTTTAGTAGTCATCGCCCATCGCTACCTCATTATAGACGTTCTGTATCGATCATTTAATATCGATTTGTAACATTTGGTAATAAAAAAAAATATAAATGGTATTAAAATTTCAATTTTACTTAAAATAATCACTAAGAAAAGAAAAGCAAAAAAATATGAGTTAAAAATATTGGTGGAACCTCGAGGCAAAGTAATATAAGTATAAGTTATAATTAGATATATAGTAAATCTTGACGTGTTTGATAAAAAAAACATTATTTATAATAAAAATATAGAGACAATCATTCATTTTATATAAGTTTAACATCACCGACACCATCGCTCACAAAACAACCTTCACCAAACTATCCAACTTTCTAACCATATTTCTATCGAGGCTTATATTTTAATATTATTAAACAAAACTGTCTGTTTGTTCGTTCAATTAAAACTAAACGATACATGATTTAGATGTAGTTTAAACGAAAACCTTGGGAAATGTGCTTTGTAATCAATTTATTTCACCTGAATAGCAAACAATTTAATGCTTTTCTCCAAAACTTTTTAGCAATTCATATTCAATGGCCCAAATACTAATAAACAAATACTAAAGTGAGAATATAAACAATAATTTAGTGTTACAGTACTTCTCATTTATTTTTTATCCATACCTACTTCTTTATCAATAACTTATATTCCTTAAAATTCATTAGTCATCAATATAGCTCTTTTCGATTTTCATTTGGTTTATTGGTTTATATAGCAGTATTGGTTTGAGATAACTGTTAAAAAATTGGATTTTTCTTAAATAGGAATTACTGATTATTTAAAAATAATGTCATTTTTATAATTCTTTTGCGTTATTTAAAATGATTTTAATAACTAAATATCTTAAAAAAAAACATCTATATTACTAATATTTTTCATATTATTTAATTATTTTGTCAGTAGCCGTTTAATAAAATTTAAATATTAGATTTATATGAAATAAGAGCATAATTATCGATAAACTGACTGAGATTAATATATTCTTAAATTGGAACAGCTTCAGTTCACAATCAAGTGCTTTAAGGATTTAAGAAGTCGATTATAAGAAACGGTAAAACTATGAAGAAATTATAAATGAAGTTAATTGCGGAATAACTTTGTTCTACCGTCTCGAAAAATACATCGAAAAAGTGGTTTCAGAATTTAAATATCGAGCGTAGCGTCCCGACGGAGGCTCCTCGCCGTGTGAATCGTGCTATTCGTTTTTACACACCTTTGAATACGTACTCCTTAATACACGTTCAATTCTATCAATCTAATTGAACTGCCCTTGAATATGTGGCGTCTATGATGGCGTCTCCGTCGATTATTTTATATTAATATAAAATATACACAATGTGTTACATAGCCTCTATTTATTGACCAAAACTTCAATTAGGTGCACTTTACTGAAATTTGCTGTAAAGTTACCGACATTATAATTTTTTCACAAACTAATAATAACAACGTTATACTCATCATCTTCACTTACAAATTCATTCGTCATCTAATCTTAAGTCGTTCGTTTCTGCGGAACTAAACATATTAGACGTTCTGCAAACAAATTTAGTTTAAGAAATCCGTCCACAAATATCTATTAAGGGTTAGCAATATATTATATTCTTTATTGCACACCACAAGTATGTAAGGTACAAGACAATTTATAAGTAATAAAAATATATATATATAAGAAATAATATGAAACAATAAAGAAAAAAGAAAAATACATTTTGGGTACACAATAACAGGGTCTTATCGCTAAATAGCGATCTCTTCCAGACAATCTTATTTGGATAAGATTGAAGAAAGGTAAGCAGAAGAGTGGTGCATAATACCAAAATATTTAACAAATAACTATACAAAGAAGATATAATATAATATAATAATATACGTAATTAAAGTATGTACTATTATAATACAATAATGTAAATTAACAACAACGTTGATTACAGGAAAGAGGATATAACACAATGAATAATAGAATATTGAATACTTATATATAACACTATGTGGAATTTAGCAACTGACTTAAATAGTACTCTTTGAACAGCCTTTTAAAAGCAGTCAAAGACCGTGCTTGTCTGATATGAATAGGTAATGCATTCCAGAGTAAAACGGCTTGAACACTAAATGATTTTTTATAGAAAGATATTGAATGGTCAGACAACGGAGAGTTAGATTGTCGCAAGATCTAAGAATTTTGCTGTGAGTGCCTAGAAATTCGAATTTTTCTTTTAGATAAAGTGGAGAAAATAAGTTAAATAAAACACAGTACAGAAGCGAAAGGATATGCAGATTCCGGCGAAAACGAATAGTTAATTGACTTCAATATTTCAGCCTAAGCCTTGCGCAAGTATGACCACGTATCTGAATTTCGTTCTCAACTCAAGTGGTTACAAAGCAGCGCTGTTCTCGTCAGATATTTGAAGTGTTTTTTAACAACAACACTCGTACAATTTGATCTTTGTATTTTTATTGAAACAAGCAGTTGAAATAAAGTTTATAGGAAAATATCATACGTGTTGGATATTTATGAAGAACTTAGAAGTAATGACCAATTTATGAACCTGCAAGTTATAGGGCCGTCATCAGCGCCTGCGCACACACGTGGTTTTTTAAGCCGTTATTGTTGTTAGTTCAGTTTATTTTCTTTCAGGAGAGAAGGGGAGAAGGGGTCCGCGATCACGCACTCCCTGGATATTTTTCGTGTCAAAATTAGAGATGTTAAAAATCATTAAGAAGAGCTACAAACAAGAAATTTAATTAACTCATTAACTCTACACTCAATTTTCTTTTTAATTTTTTCAATAGATTATTGAAAAAAATATTCAATCCGGAAAATTTAATTCCTGTGGTTAAACTAGCCACGGAGCTAATTTAGTAGTCGGTTTAATGTTTAATTTACTTCTTCTATATTAATTAATTAATTATTAAATATCAAATGATACAAAATTAATATACATTTCTAATAAATACCTTACGCATGTGTATATTGACATATATATATCAATCATATTGATATATATATTACAATAAATATATAAACTATAAGCCAACAGTTGAACAGCCATAAAAAGACTAAAATCGGTAGGTATATTAGAAAATATAAAAAGATACAGAACAAATTTTATTTGAAGTTCGTAAATATTAAATTATGCTAGGCATTTAATACTGCACTTGAAACGTATGATGTTTCTGGTTTAATATGACATAAATACCCGGGCTCTCATACATGTACCGAAGAGTGTAAAAGCTTTTACTGTCTTAGCGTAAGATCTATAGATATTGAAAACAATCCCGTATAGTGTACAGTACGGTACAGTTGAATGCCCCTATGAATGTGTGATAATGTAGCTAATATAAAAGTATTTATCTGTTTCGTTTAATATCAGCTAGAGGTCAACAGTTCATTTATATTAATTGATTGATTTCTGTCAGAAACAAGTGAGGAGTGATCGTGAAGTTGATTCGTTGGTGAGTGGTGTGCCCCCCCCTCCACTCCCTTACTGAATAGGAAGTGTCGCTCAAACAACTATGTACGACATCATTTTTAGAGAGAAGGAAGGATTTCCGCTTTGCGCTGTTACTGTTAAGAGGAGTTATGTAAATGTTGTAAGCGTTCATTTGTTTTAACAACATTTCAACAAAGGTGTTATAATAAGTTATTCATTTTAACATTAAATGTTTACATTAAAATGATCAAAAACTCTTAAATAAACAATTATTTAAGTTATAGCGAAACTATATACTTCTTATTGAACAGAAACGTAAAGTTTCTTGGTGGTGAAATTTCTTTTTACACTTATCATGTAAGGTGCAAAAATCTTTTAATTAGGTTAAAAAAAAAACGGGGCTTGTTGGGTAAAATAGGGACTCGTGTTATTTCTTACTCTATAAATGTCAATCAACAAAGATTTCGTTACTATTGTTTTAAATAAATTTTCCTTAAAATATTTGTATGTTTTTCGATACACAACAATGTTCGTATTGGTATTTAGCACCTCATATTTAAAACGGAAGCAGAAGATACAGTCTGACAGAAAAGCTAAATGTTTAATTATTGGTAAAATATCAGTGCAAATATTTTTTCAATAACTAATTGCTACGTGTTATTTACGTAATACCTAACACATAGCAATGGTTTAAAAAAAAAAAATGTTTGTTGTTGAGAGCAAAACTAAAACTACTATCTATATGTTCTAAGAGATGAAAGCTGGTTGAAGTTGGTTGAAGACAACAAACATTTGAAACAAACTAATTCCCACGCGATGTACTTGATGTAGACGATCTCCGAACTTTATGACGAATGACATATTTAGTATGAGGATTATTTTACTAAAGTAATGACATTCGGCCCAACAGGGTCATGCGATCGATACTGGTTTCGGGGTAAGGTGTAATGTTTGTTATACAACTATACGAGTATATATATATATAGGATGATCCATCAAATTATATTGTGATATATTACACCATATAATGTTATTTTTTTTATGACAATAATGTATTTTTGTTTGTAGTAGGTTCACGGTTGATTGACATTAAGGATCATTTTGTACGAGACTTTCGAACTTCCACTGTGAATCGTTGTCTACCGGCAGAGCTTCTAGTCGTGCAATGGTGAATAGTATATAGATAACAAGTTCTGCAACAATCAGACTTCTGTGTAACGTGGATGACGTTACACAGAAGTCTAATATCTAGAGAAAACCAGAGAGCAAGCTGTAAGAGGAAAACTTGCTTATGAGTCATACCCTGTCAAATGTTTCCAACCGTATCACTCACAGATGTGTGTGGCATATACTAGAAAATCCCCAGTTGATCGATTCCATCGAAAGCTATTTGGCAGAACTTGGCACTTTTCCAGTCTCAAGAGAGAGGGTACAACGACGTGTCAGTATAAAGTACAGTACAATAGCAGCAATACCGTCAGGATCATTGGCCTTGTTCACGTCCTGACCAATCTAAATTCGAACTAACAAGAAAAACGGGAAGTGTCGAGTTGCCAGCATCTAGATGTGAAGTGAAGTTGATACAGGTGTAGGAAATGTTCTCAATAGCTGTGTCCACCACTACCACCACTGAAAGCTAGGATGTTCAAATATATGGGAACCCCGAAAATATATGCCATCGTTGGTATATAGGCATATGCTCGCATGCTGATTATAATGGTTCTCTAGGGTGTATCCTGATTGGGATAAGTATAATATTAGGTCTCTGTGAAAAACAAGTGGTAAATTTGTATCGAGTTGATGGTGGATAGAATTGAGATTGACTGCATGCCTCCAATGTAAATAAGGTCCACTTGAGAGGAGACAATGAGAAACCGCAGTACATATACATTTCCTTTTCTTCTGTTTCTCATATCTTCAGTTTTAAAGTGAGGCGGTAACGTCGCAGACCCAGTGAAACACATTGGATATTGGGATACAATTGTATCCTTGTCCTTATGTTAAATTCGTATATAGAATAACACTTATTCATGATAAAAACGACTTTAAGGATGGCGCCATAAGCGCCGGGCTTAAAAGTTTTCTACCATATTATTTAAATATCTTAAGATCTGCTCGGTTATCTAAGAGAATTAAATAATTAATTAACAATAATAACTGATTATTTTAATAATAATCAGTTATTATTGTTAAATTGATATGCATACCTCTAATATACATTGTTAATATATATTTTGTATTTACTTAATTCGTTTATATGATACCCATTTAAGAAATGCCTTGTATTCATTGTTTTCTTGCTTATTGTTTATTTATAAACCATGTGTGTTTTTTTAATTTATTTTTCATTAAATTATTTCTTATACATATAAGTAATAATTTAATGTTATAATATATATATATATATATATATATATATATATGTTGCTTTGTAATAGCTATAAATATACAAATATTTACAACTGGTCAATGCCTTCACAATTGAGACAGGGTTTCATAGAATACCAGCGTTGGGGACCGTTGGGGACCCGATCTAACATTAAGCTGAATGGTACGTTTTTTTTGGGATATAACAACACAACATTAATTCTTCTCGTGGTACCAAACGTAAAAAAATGATTTTTTTGCTTATTTCCTCAATACTATAGTTTTTCCTCATTCATGTTTCAGTTTATTTGGTCCATATAAAACTCACTATTGTCATTATTTTTTCTATTTTTGTTATATGTCTCAAATAAAAACGTCTTTCTTGTTTCTAATTGAATTATGAAAATAGCAATTCGAATACAAAAAATATTTCTTTAAACGTATTAAATTATAATTTAGTGACATCGTTTCTCTTTATTGTTCCTGTGGTTTCTCTCTCGTGAAAAGGAGATGGCAGAAAACTATGAAATGAATAATAATAACTAAAGTGAACTATAATGTAAGAATTATTATTCCACGCAATTGTTTATGTTTTTGTGTTTTCTTGTATTATGTAATGTATATTATAAGCTAGAATTAATAAATATATTTTTTAGATAAATCAAATCAATAACAAATTACCGAAAGAAAGGTCTAATAAATTGTTATAAAAATATGATTGAAAGTAATGTTTTCAAGAACTGAGCTGTTCCTATAGTTCGTTAAGTTACGTTACGTCGAGCTAAGTGCTAAATGAACATGCCTATATGTTGTCATTGTCTATTCTATTTGTAATAGCTTACGGCCGAAATCATAGCAGGGCCCATAAACCAGAATTTATATAGGACTGTGCATTTACTATGTCAAGTGGTCAGTCAGTCTAGCTTGACTCACCTTCATATATATAGTAGCTCTTGCCGGCGACTTCACCTGCCCTGTTTTATAAAAAGCATACCAATATTATGTATAGACTGTCATTTGCGAAATGACGTTTTCTTTTTACTTACAATTTTTCATCAAGATCGGTCAAGCTGCCAAGAGTACACTCAAGTAGATAGCAATACCAAACAAAATATTGTATTATGTGGACCATTTAGGTCAGTCATGAAATGAATGTTTGACAGGAACAGAAACAGTTTTATAAAAAAATAAAAGAAAAGACACAATACAGATTTATGTAGTAGTGAGGACAGGTATCTCCAGAGAGAGAGAGAGAGAGAGAGAGAGAGAGAGTGGTTGTCTAAATCAAATTTATGGCAGAAATAGATCATTCCTAAATATCCCTTTTTACTGATGTGTGTATTAATTTTATATTTTGCTATTATATTGCTCATGTATTATCTCCTAAACTACCAAATCATTTGAAGTAAAGAAAAAAGTGTTAAATAAAACTTTAATGGATGTCAATTAATATATTCCTTTAGAAATATTACACAGATATATATATATATATATATATATATATATATATATATATATATATATATATATATATTTAATATAGTCAAAAAATAAAGTATCTGCGACGTTACAAAAACGTAATTTTTTTACTTTATTTTTAAGATAAAACGTCATTGGAGCGATTTAAATATACTCGTACATGTTAATATCTAGTTAGAACATTTTTTTCTTTTTATAGCAGCCAGCGTACTTCGTCTACGAGACCGGCCCATCATGGGTTCTTAGAACAATTTAAGAAACTCTATCTTATTTGTTAAATGCGTTGGAGCTTTAGTGAAATACATTTTACTGTGAGACACTGGGGTGATTTTAAAAACAAATAATTAAAATAAACTTTAATATATACATAACGGTTCAAATAACTCACAAAGGGTTTATGTTTAAAACATTTGTATAAGCTCTATATTGCCCGACATACGACGAATAAGGACCAAAGGCCGTTAGGAGGTGGACCTTTACAGACTTAGAAAGACAATACAATACTATACTATTTTGAACGGTTAGACAGATAAATGCATTAATCTTAGAACTATACACAGACATACAGTACAGCGACGATGTCAAAGTAGCGTGCTACTCGTAGTATTTAAAATCATAACTGAATTATAACTTAGCACAAATACAACAGTTTCATAACTATGATTTTTATATAAGCTGTCCCTGTCACCTCGAGTACCGCACGCGTCTGTGCTTATCTAAATAGACTGTTCACAGTCTACCAGGAGGATGCTCCGCGGTCGACTTCATTTCCTTTTGAGATCGACAGTAATCGTTTAATATAACATATATCTTATAGAATTTGCATATTTTAGATTTTCGTTTAGAAAACCTTATAAATAATTGTTAGATACCATATCTATATAAATATAATAAAACACATCATTAATCTCTTTGAAAAAAAGATAATAAATTAATAGAAAACCGACTTACTGACTGCAAGTAGTTTATAAAAAGTGTCAAGGCAACCGTCTCATTATTTAGAGGCTAAATGTCCGGAGAAAGTCTCCGGAGAGCACGCTTTGCAAGTAGAGAGTAGAGTTGACGCATTCTAGAGTAGCGAGGACCCATTGTGAGTGGAGACATTAGACAGATTGCGATCTATTAATATATATCTGGTTTGGTTTATGATATTTATTCATCGTATATTATTGAATGGTTCAAGAATAACTCGCTTTTAACGATTTGTTTAATCATTAGTATTATTATAGAATTTAAATTGTAGTATAATATTATATTATAAGTGAATTTGTATATAAAATACTTTAAATATAAAGTTGTATAGGAATGTAAAGATTATTTAAAGTTATAACTATAGTTGTATAGTATATACTTAATATGAAGAAGAAGTTAGAGTGGATTGTAAATTTATAGAAGCAATATTAAAAATATTTAACCATTTTAGATATTGGAGGGGGGATAAGCATTGAATTAGACCACATTCTTAGCTTAGGCTAAAATAATAGCTTTACCTTAGAAGATTAGTCTTTACTTTCAGAGTAGACAAATATAATATAACATTACAGATATATCTCCTTTTTAAAGTCACATTATATTTGTATGTATAAATCATATAAATTTTAAATAAATATGGAATGAATATTTCGCGAAGACTTCGATGAATTTAACATTATAATTCAATTGGTAGAGCGACGGGACGAACGGTTTTCCAGATAGCACGGTTTCGATTAATTTTTAATTCTATATTTATGTAAAACGTTAAGAAGCTTAACATTTTAAATGTAAAGACATTTTCAAACACATGTTACATTAATTTGTCGAAATGGAGTATATTCGGTAAACGAGCTTGTTATGAATACTAAAAATTAAATTGTTAGGACATCACAAATTTACTGATGGGATGGGATGGTCCAGCCGTCTCAGCGTTAGAGGAACAGCGAACATTGCTTTCTGTTTATTTATCTGCTGAAGGGAGTGTTAAATTCATTAACCTGAAGGCACCTTGTATGAAATGATTACTGATAACTGCACTCGTCTAAGACGAAGGTATCATAAATATGGAATTAAACATGTATATTGTATTTTACGTTAGTATAAATATTGTGAACAGATTTCTTTTTTAATTACTGAAATTGATTTAATTTCACATTTTATGTCTCAATTAATTCCATGGAAAAATAGTCTGTAGAGCAGATTGAAATATGACTGTCGTATTAAAATTAAATCGGTAAGCTGCATTTTTATGTGTGTGTGTGTGTGTATATATCATATTTTATTGATATTGACATATTTTATGTGGACTTTGGGATTATTTTATTAAAGTAATGGAGTTTCGGTCCAACGATATTACGCAATCGATATCTCGTCCAGGGGAATGTGTGAAAAAACATTTATCTACATTTACCTGCCAGGGTTGACTCAATAACCGACACTTATGGAGCAAATATATAAAAAAAATCTAATTCCTTAAATATTTGTCTGTAGCACTTGTTAAAAAGATTATTATGACAACGTCAAAAATTAATATATTGTGTTTTCCGTTTCAGATTCACCTTTAAGTGTAGTGACAGTTTTTAAATAGTTTTATATCTTTGGCATGGCTATTGGAAATCAATAAAGTTAACATAGTGTAATATGAAAAGCTTTTAAAGCAATTTTCTAAGACTGAACAAACTGTTTTGAGTTACAAGTAATTGAATCCTAAAGAGGTAAAACAAAAGTGATGTCCTCGTGCGTGGTTGAAGAGGGCAGGGACGAGGGTGGCGGTGGTGAGCCAAGTGCGAGCGGCAGTGAGGTGGTCGAGCGGCCGCGCCGTGAGATGCTGCTGAGTGCCCGCGGGAGACGAGCCTGTTCGGAACAGGGACCGCATGGTACTTATTTACGTGAGTATATATTATATTTAAGCTATATTGTAGTGTTTGAGACCACATTTTTTTACCCATAAACTAAGATGACGCTAGACCACATTCTATCTGATGGGAAGTGGAAATGTAGGTACTTTTTAGCATGTCGACATTTGGCATTGAACCATGGGGATCTAAATAGAGTTCGGAATAAGAAAATACAGATTTCACCAGACAGTGATCGGAGGTACCCAAGTGGGGGGAAACTCCTACACGATACCTGTCCGGATCAGTTGTCAGCAGAAGGTTCAGGCAGTTGGCTGTATGTGTCTTTACATCAGGCACCCTTGTCGCTTGCCTCACCAACTGAAAGAGGTCCAAGGACAACGACTACATTTCTACTTTCCATAAGGTGGAATGTAGTCAAGCATCAACTTAGTTTAAGTATTAAAAAAAATACTTTTATGGTAGTTTTTAATGACCATTTTAAAACTTTATTGGTATTTTAAACAAATCTATCCCTATTTTTTATTTAAATACTTTTGTAGTGTGTTGTACATTTAATTGGATATGCACGTTTTTTATAAGACTTATTAGTACTGATAGAGTTGATAGTGACGATGGCTGAAGGGTGAGTGAAGAGGGTCGACATAGGCCGTTGTAAGTACTTGTGCCGTCACAGGATGAGTAAAAATGTTCAGTGAACAACTTATGAGTACATTATTATACAAAAAAAACAGATATAAAGATACAAATATTTAGCGAATGGACTGGATATTTGTTTAAATTTTTATTTAAGAATGTAATGAGTTTTTCAGTTTTTTCAGTTTTTAAACTGCTATAATCTAATCCGACTGTTATATATTAATCCGGCTGCATTCATGTTACTTATATCGCAGTTTGTCTGACTAGTTTCTTGCCCATTGTTTGCTTACTCATAAGTTGGTAGTTTGTCGGACTCATGATATGTACTCTCGCTAAAATTGACTTGATAGCACAACCGAGAGAATATATATATTCAAGAATTATTTATTGTTTTTTCCATGTTACTTCGGAAGATATATTTGTAGTAAGCATTTTTAGGAATAAAGATTTGTATTGTCATGTTATAAAGTAAGTAAACATTGATTGGAGTCACATTACGCTTCAAAATCTTTTTTATATCTGAGACTATAATGTTTTACTTCTTCTTTTATATTCATAACAGTTTTAGAGAAGAACTCCTTTAAAATATTGAATTCACGAACAAGATGGCCATCTTCTGACTTAGCCGTCATCTCGAGATGCTCTTTACACACACGCTGGATGGTTGAACCGCTCTCTTAACACGAACGTTTAAGATTTCGCTGAGTCAACTATGATTTCAACAGAGTGGCGAGCTGGATGTAATAGAGATGAAAATTATCCTTTATGTTAACAGATACTACTCGAGAAACTAGATATATTCTTGGACATTACCGCAATGTTTTCAATACATATAAAAACTGTCTTATAGCGTACGATTACTTATTTATTTATTCTTTATTGTATTGTAAACAAAAGGCGAACTTAACCTACCTTACTTATCTTAACTTAACTTTACTTACCTAGTGCCATTCTCTACCCTTTTTGTTGGTAAGAAATAGCGGTAGGTCTCGCAAAAATAATAAAAAAATGAACAGACTCCGCCTATTTTCCTACCATACATTTTTGACATCAAAAAGTCGTACATAGCACTATGAAACGTTAAACTCCAGATTCACGGTTCCAGAGATCCCTTATTTTTTTAACGTCTTGAAGCTAATTGCCACTACCTCAGAGGGAGATAAGGGGCGTTATGTGGGACTTTCACATCACTAAATCAGACGGTTGCCACCGCCGCCATAATTGGACGCCTCGGGGTTGCTTTCACGCGGCGTGAAGCGAAGCGCAGCACCTCGGCGGATACCAGAGTAGTTTCGGTAGTTTCCTCGAGAGGAGACCACCGTTCGCGCCCCCAAAATAAACACGGATAGTCAAGTACAACCTGACAATACACCTGAGGGACACTAATATTATAAATGCGAAAGTAGCTCTGTCGTTCTGTTACGCTTTTACGCCTAAACCACTTAACCGATTTTGATGAAATTTGGTATAAAGATGGGATTGCCCTTGAGGAAGAACATAAATTACTTTTTACAGTGCAAAATTGGGAGAAAAGATGTTAAAAGAGGTGATGAATGTTTGTATGGAAATTCGTCATTTTTAAAGATATAAAAGCAAAACTTTTTAAGAAACGAAAGGAAATAGTCTACTTTTTATCGCGAAAAAAGGGTAGAAGGGCATATAGAGACTTTATTTTTATTTTCAGCAATAAATATGACAATATATATATTTTAATAATATACTATAATAACGACGCGAATGTGCGTTATTTAACGAAATATAACGGAACTTACTTCAAAAAAAAAACTAAAAATTACATACAAAAAACAAATAAATATATATTTCATACTAAATATGACAAAATATATTTTTTAATAATCTATATATATATATATATATATATATATATATATATATATATATATATATATAATATAGATCCGTAATATAATATATAAAACAAAGTCGTGTTAGTTCCACTATTTATAACTTAAGAATGGCCGAACCGATTTGGTTGATAATTGGTGGGGAGGTAGCTTAAAACCAGGTAATGGACATAGGATACTTTTTATCCCGTCCAACTACGTTTATTTTTTACTTTACTACGAATTTTTTATTTATTATCTGACAGTAACCAGTATATGTTAGTTCTATACTATAGATGGCGGTATCAGCGTTTTCGTTGACTACATTGAGTAATTATCCAATAGATGGCGCTTTGATAAAGTACAAATGTTTCATATAAGCCAAAACTTAATAAAATAACCAGCCACGTGTTGTTGAGGGTAAAGTATAAATTAAATTTATATTATAGTAAACACAATACTGTGAAATTCAATATATATATACTTTGTAGAGTTTATTGACATGCAAAACACGTATTAAACTAATCTGAAAATTCAAGCTCAAGAAACTAAAGTAAAATTCCGACTCGGGCGGAATTCTAGAGGTCATGATAGGGATTCATACTTAAGACACGAATGTTGAAATACTATAGTATCAAATAATAGTAATTTTTTAAAGTATTTTGGAGGTCATTTTAGGCTAGAGTTCTTGAGCTGTCCTTAAGTTCATACGACATCTGTGGAATAAAATTGTTTTGCTAGGAAACATAAATAACAAAGCATTCTTTGAAAGATTATGCCTTTGAATTATGAATGCCATTTTCCTTTTGTCACTGTAGTGTTTTGTGTTCCTGGTAAACCTTTTTAAAAATTCCGCTACACGTTACTGCGCATTTTCGCACAAGTTTATGAAATAAGCCAATTATTTTATTTTCTGTAAATTCATCTTAAGCCAAAGATAGTCACGTTTTTTGATCGTCTATCTGTCGTTTATCGTCTGTCTGAGGATAAAACTTAGATATTTTTTTTTAAAGTAAATACTTATAAAATCAAGTATTAAAGATCTTAAAGAATAAAGTTATTTTAAATTACTGTTTGAAATTATTGTATTTAATCATACTTACGTATTGACTTTCTACTACCTTTAATTCAATTCGTAAGTTCAATTAAGTAATAAGAAATTAAATCAAGTTTTGCATGTCAATAAACTCTACGATAGGCGACTGTCAATGTGGCTTAACAACTTAACTTAACAAATGGATAGTTTTAACAATCGATAGACATGTATTTATCATATATTTTGGGGCAAACGGTATGTAGGTTGCTTCAACCATGATTGCGTTTTGTTAAAATGAAATATTTTAACTTTTGGGCTGTTAGCATTCCATTTACAATTTAGTATTGTTATTAGATTCGAAATAATTTCGATAGCATATATGTAAATTCGTACCAAATCTATAGGACTTGAATGTTTTATTTTTTATCTTGATCTTATTTAATAGTCTAACATTTTTAAAGCTTGAGTTACAACACATGCCCAAATTAAAATAAATATTTTAAATTTCAAAGCTCTTTGGGCTCTTATTAAACTTTATCAATATTTATTAAAGCTCGTTCTCGATGATAACGACTAAAATACTTCAGGAAATATTTTCTGTTTATTAATGATTTGATCTCCCTTGTATTTCTAAACGTACTATGTATCCCGAAATATGCTTAACAAGATTCTTTACTCCATGATAAAGTCTCGTAAGCTACGAGTTTAGTTGATTTGCATACAAATAGGCTATGAAAGTGTTTCATAATATGGATCAGTGTAATGAAAGTGACTCTCGTTTTGTTGACACCTTTTAAGATTTTTTTTATTTTCCCGCTTAGAGGTGTTCTATTGTGTCATATAATAGGTTCTTATTAAATGCGATAGAAATAATGTGTTTAATATTGTCATTTATGATTTATTGTAACGTGGTTGGGGAAATCGAAAACAAGGGTAAATTTAAATTCTATATGCACTCGTCTTAATACTCATTGTATTGCTTTTAATCTTTCACTTAAATAGTTACAAAATAATATGATTAATGACTTTTTACTCCTAAAGTAAAAAAGAATAATTATAATGCATAAAGATCGCACAGCCTTGTCCGTCAGACAACAGTCCCAGCCGAGATATCTTACATCCACCAGGCATTAATTACAAACCCATATTTTAAAAAGACGAAATTGGCAACACCTCTTCTCGGTGATCCCTTGTATTCATCATCATCATCATCATCATCAGCTCACAGTAGTCCACTACTGGAGATAAACCTCTCCCAAGGCACACCACTGAGTCAGGTCTTTGGCTCTTCTCTTCCAGTCACTGCCAGCCACCTTGCGTATGTCGTCTCTCCATCTAGCTGCAGGTGTTCCACACTACGTTTTCCACTTCCTGGTCACCACTCCAGATCTCGTCTACCCCAATGGTTGTCGGTTTTGCAGATATTACCAGCCCACTGCCACTTCAGCTTGCTAATCCGCTAAGCTATGTCGGTAGCCTTAGTTCTTTGACGAATAATATCATCAAGCAGCATCCTGCGTACAATCAATACTAAGGCGTAACGTATCAATAATAAGGCGTTGGACTTCCATGCTTGTAATGAATGGCATTAAGTCGAGCCGTTAAATAAATGAGCAAGTTTAGTGTGTTAGTGAGAGAGGAGTGCAAACAGCTCCTGAGACTTGCTACCCAGGTGTAGGATTAATTAAGGGGCCACCTCACCTCACCTGGTTGTGCTCCTCTCCCTACCTAATCAAATTTGGAATGAACCTACCAATGCGGCCTTTGAAGTAAGTTCTAGAAATGAACTGATGATAGTTCTAGAGAGGCCAAGATCTTTAAGTAGGTTATAGAGAGATTTCGCTGTTATACCTCGCGTACCCACTTCTACCGCGTACAAATTAACTATACCTATTCCTGGTCAGTTCGTTAGTCAGTTCGTAATACTTGTTTACTTTAATAGTGTGATCTTTTTGGATGTTAGTTTCCCATGGAACAGTAAGCTCCACAAGTATCACGCGCTTTAACTGTCTAGAGTACAGAAATATGTCTGGTCTGAATGACGAGACAACAATACCTTTAGGGATTCTGAACTGTTTTTCATTATATTATATATTAGTTTATAAGTTTCAATGTAACTAACAAATATGGATGTATTTCTGAAATAAAGTTTATTATTATTATTATTATTATAAAAAGTTTATATTTGAAAGCTTTTCAGTTATTATAGCGGCTGAAACTTTTCTGCTTCTTATAACTCGTGTATTCATTATTAGTGTGTTTTAAAAATATCATATACGTGTTGAGTTTTTTATACTTCCGTATATGTTCATGACTCGAGATATATATATATATAAGTAGATTTAATGTTCTTATTATATCTTCGTATACTTCTCCAACTCCAACACGAGATTATCGCCCGTTATTGAAAAATATTTAAAATAAAAAATCATTGCAACACCTAAATCAAGGATACGGAGTATTTTTAGAGATAATAAAACGTTTTATTTATAACTCCCGCGGTAGGAGGTGATAGGGGGTATATATGTTGATGTGGGTAGGAGTCCTACCTACATCGCATATAAACATATAATTGATCAGACAGCGCGTAACACGATTTACGTAGCACGTATTTTTTTCTTATTTCAATAATCTTGTCACGCCAACTATTTTTATTCTTCACTGTCATACGTATCAAGAAATCTTATTCAGATCCTTATATTTATTGGTAATGAGTTTTAAGGTGTTGCTTATCTGTATAAACTATTTCTACTTCTGCTTTAGTCAATTTCAGATAAATTACATATTTAACACATATTTCAAATAGTCTATGAACGTTAGCAATTTTTATGTTTAAACTCTCTTGATCCCATATGTCTATTATATATTTATTTACCCGGTAGTATTTACGTTATTTGTATCGAAATTTGCACGACTAGTTTCGAACCCATTTTGGGGTTTCTAACTTATGAGCTAAAAGTAAGGCGGACTCGGAAGGTGGTGGCGTGGACGGTACTGACGGTAAAGGGGAAGATATTGTTCATAAAATCAATTGGCCAGAGCCAGATAGATAGACTCTTCTACGTACATCGTAGTCCGTTATTTAGCATCTCTTGAAAACTTATTAGTGACATCGACATTTTTTTCTAATAGTATAACCAGGCAAACAAGCAAACAGGTCACCTAAGCAACTTCCGTCACCCAAGAATGCTTGCAACTCACGATCTACAAGTGCGTTGCCGGCTTTTTAGTAATGCAACCAAGCGATAATTTGTTCCATAGATTCGTTGAATGAGGTAATAAGCTTCTAGAGAAGTGCACAGATGTGGAGCGCGAGTTGTTGAGGGGGTGAGGGTTAAGGTTTCTTGTGATGGTATATTGTGAAAATCTGTGAGTGGTATAAGTCCGAACATCCATGTTTCATATAAGCGACAGAAAATGCAGAGGGAAGCTACATCTTTACGCAATGGATTAAGCCAATCGAAAAAATCTGTCTGGAAATCCGATTGGTAATCGATAATAAGAGTCGCTCTCCATTGCATCCGGTTAAGAGGGAGGAGCTAGTACTGGGGTGTCCCTGCAAACAGTTGAAACAGTACTCCACAAGCTAACGAACCTGTGCCTTAAAAAGGTGCAGGCGGTGGGCCGGAGGGAAATACTGTCTCGATTTGTTCAGTACGCCCAGCTTAAGGCCTTAATTTGGCCTTATCCTCAATACGACCTTGGAACTAGACCTCGCTCGATATATCGATTTTCAAGGATTCCAGAACTGGATGCGGCAGTTATGGGAGTACTCCCAAACAAAGGTGATACGACCAACGTTATTTTTTGAACGTTAAAACCTGTGTCTTCATGGGGTTAAATTGAACTAAGTTAAGTCGACCCCAATCTGAAACTTTCCCCAAGGAAGCTTCGATTTCTGACACAAGTTTGTTTTGGCTCTTAATAACGTTTTCCTTGAAATATTGGTGAGGCCGGTATAAAAGGCATCACCCGTATCATCTCTGCATAGCAATGAATGCCGCTACTTTGCAGCATATTATTAATATGAAGAAGATAAAGTGTAGGTGCACACAGTCTTGAGAGACACCAGAGTTGACCGACTTAGAGTCGGTACATACACCGTCGACAACAACCTTCATGCTTCTATCTGCCAAGAAACTGGTGACCCAGATGCATAATTTCATAAGAAGCCCGTAGGAAGGGAGCTCCTAGAGAAGCTTTATATAAAACTCGATCGAAGGCCTTCACTTTATCCAAGCTAACCGCCAGAGCCTTACTCTTAGTCTCAATCACCTGTGCCCAACGGTGACTTAGATATACGAGAAGATCACCAGCCGCGCGATCCCTACGCACGCTAACCGTGCTGTCAGTCATTAAGCAACTGGTGATCTTCTAAGTACCGAAGGCTAGCAGTCGACATACACTTTTGCATTTTTTAATGCGCTGGTCTGTACATCCTATACTGTAGCTGATTTTAGAGGTGTTTGGACGTTTGGATTTGGACGTGGTCTAGCAGAATGTAAGTATTGGTATCACCGCTATGGAATCTGTATAGGCATGATAGGCATGCATAGACGCGAGGGTGGTCATCGCTGTCTACGTGGAGCCATAAGATAGATAGGTCCCTACTTTCAAGAGGGGGATTCTCTAACTTAGGAGCAGTTAGTACCCCCCTGGGGTATTTTTCTTTAATGCACTATCATGGGGAAGTTGAAGTGAATTGGGCCACCGGAAACCTCACTCACTATTCAATAAAAACAAATTGTGGTTTGAGAGTGAGGCTGGAGGTGATATCACACCGGTCGAGCTTGCCTATCCGAGCGAAGCATGGCTCTCCAAAACAACAAAAGTAAAAACAACTGAAGCTATGAGTCACCTATGTAACTTGTTACATCTTGCATTGTATTCTCGTTTGAGAGTTCTATAAAAGTTGCACTTAGACATTCAATCCCCTAGTTGATAAATGACGCACCTGATATAATAAGTTTTTTAGATGACAGTTCTTCGTATCTGAACTGAAGGTTTCTTAAATTTTCTCTAAAATATTGTGAATAAATTATATGACTACGGTATAAAAACTCTTCCGATATTATTGTACGTTAAATTTAATGGTACTTAACCATTATAAACTCACATCCTAAGTAAATATATTTTAACAACATGACCACTATTATTTCAGAACACAGTTCAGCCCACCTGTGGGGCGCCAACAGCGGACGTCGGGGGTGGAGTCGTAAGCGTACTTCAGCACCGCAGATGGGTAACACACAGGGCTCCATGCCTCGTATTGCCCTTGTGCTTCGTTCCAGACGCAGCTGGCCGGTAGCACCTCAGTCTTATCGCAGGTAATACTCACTATGATAAATATTTCCTTCAAAAATATATAAAATAAATATACAATTAAGTTCGTAAGCACCAAGAGGACTTGTACTTGCGACCTCTGGGAGTTCATAAGTTTTTGTAACGATTTCTTTTTACTCAGATCTTGTAATTATTGTAGTTCAATAGAAAATATATACTTTATTTAACATTATTAATTATTAGCTCGCGTTCATCGAGCACTAAGCTCCTTATCTATACTAATATTATAAAGAGGTAACTTTTAATATGTGTTTACGTATGTTTGTTTTGTTTTCAGACAAAAACTACAGGACAGGTTTAAAGAATTCTTTCACCATTAAAAGGTGTATTTTCACTGAGCGATATCGGCTATATTAAAGTTTAACAAAAAAAACCCTATTTTTTTTAAAAATTAATATAGCCTATTAAAATGAAATAATGTAACCCAAGGTTATAAAAATATTCTACAGTATTATAGAACGTATCAGAATCCACTATAAAGTCCGCAATACCATATTCAACTACTCTAGTTATGCTATTTTAACTACTTTTTTATCTTTTAAAAGTTGATAAAATAGCCGACAATAATCAAACCATGTTATTCATACCTCAGTATTAATCTTTATCATATTAAAAACCGTTTCAATACCTGTAAAATATTTTTAAATTATTAAATTCGAATATTCTATTTAAAGGATATAACGAATTTAAAAATGTAAATCTAGAGAAATGTATGCGGGTCGTCCCGCGTTGCGTTTCGGGACGCTACGGGACGACGATGACGGTGACATCGATGTCTGTACTTTATAATTTTATTTGTCGGAGTTAATCTACAAAGAAAATTATTTAACCAAAAAATATCTTAACCAATGTGTAGAAGTGACTTTCACGTCGGATCTTAGCTATACTACATTATAACCTTGTAATAATAATAGGTATTTTCGTAAAGAGCTTTTTTAAAAATAAAGGTGACCACAAAAGCTCGAGCTAAGGAGTTTATTATGAGCTCTGTGATCTAAAGTCCTCCCGGGCGAAGTCGCGGGCAACAGCTAGTATTATATATTTCAATAGTAAACCATGCACAATATATCGCAAATATAAATGAAATGTTGATTTATGTTGAATTACAAAAAATCTACATCTACATATTGTAATAGGCCCCGAAATGTTATTTTTCTAACTAATAATTCATCATGTTTTTGGCAAAATTATGAATATGCTAAATGTTTGATACATATCATAATCATACAGTATCATATAACATCAAATACGTAAAATTTTACTTACTTTAAAGTACTAGTAGGTAAGATTAGACAATCATATCATAACTGACTGCTCCTCTCACAAACTTTCTTACAATAAATATTAACATTTAGAAGAATTTGAGAGATTGGTTTCCGAGCTAGGAACAGACCTGTGTGACGGATCGCGAGACAGTCGTGAGTCGCCGTTTGAAATATAGAAGCATTAAATAATAACTTTTACATATGAAAACCAAACAATATATACATATAAGTGTGTGTGTGTGTGTGTATTAGTTTGTATCGGTGTGCGTGCGTGTGGACGTGCATATGTAATTGAAGATTCAGGTTATAGAAGAAAAGACCTTGAATTCTTTTAAAATCTTTCAACCAGTTACTGACTACGTATGTACTAACGTGTGTTCTATCGTTTATATCCCGATGAGTCCTATATAGCCGCATCACTATCCCTTAAAACGGATGGTGTCCGGAATAAAGAGTTTTACAGTGCCGTAAAAAGGAAATCCTAACCCAGAGAAGAAATTCGAACCTTTGATCTGTAGGAGTCCATCCTGGTAAAAAAATAAGCCAACGTGTTGCTACCCACCTTGATGCTTTTAAAATCATATTTATCGGGACGTCAGCGATGTCTGTTAGATTTCTGTATAAAAAATCTAAATAGTATTATTAATTTTTCGGTATCCCATTAAAGAGATGGCCCAGCGAAAATAAAAACTTATATTATTAATAAATAAGTAATAAAATATCTATAAAGTTTTTTCACAATGCAGTTGTACTTTAGCAAATAGCACTAACCGATCTTTTATTACGCTTCGTTTCAAAAGGTTCGACCCTGGATTTCGATAATTAATTTGGTGGTCATAAAGTCAGTTCGTTGAAAAAAATAATATGAAGGATATTGCATAATATTATGAATAAAGAACGGCTCGCATCTTTTATCAGCAGGAAGAATGAAAAACATATATCTCAGATACGACATGAAGTACGCGCCCTCTGTAATAATTATAATATTTTCGTTTTATACCAGTCACAAGTTTTGCAAAATCCCTGTAATGTCGTGTATGTTTTATTCTACTATAAACATAAGGTAGTGTGTTTTTATAAATTATATTTATTTAAGTATTTATGATAATATTATAATATCAGCACAAAGACATCAACCAATTAAAAACGAAAACCATAATTTTCGTGACGCGGCTTACCTCAACAGAAACGCTTTGAGTGTCTCGACGTTGACAAAATGGACTCTAACTAGTGTTGCCAAAATACAACACCAAGACGAGACTTAGTCCAGTCTTGGTCTTGCTTAATTTTGCAGCAAGCAAGACCAAGAAAATCTGGCTATTACCTAGTTACGTAGTCTATTACTAGGTGTTAAACGCGTTAGTTTAGACTTTGGAACAACACATCAATATGTAATATGACACGACAGGTCATCTGACTTGAAATGGAAGGGTTTAATGTAGGTTAAGGATAATCTACATATTTAAAAACAACACCGCTTAAATAAGAGTACAGAAGCGTTGACGTGCGTATTAATTTAAAAACACCGACCGACCGACGGCTGATCTTAGTATCGCGCAACGTAACCGAGATACGGCGTTATATTAACCTTCGGAAGAGGTGTTACTACACTCAACCTATTAGGTTAGTTTTAAACTTTGCTAAATAGATAATTATATTACCCACATTATGCATATATTTATTAACGATACATGTAGATGAAAAAGTCTTCAACACGGACAGGACTCGAACCTGCTACTTCTGTGAGCCGCCTCCACCACTCTGCCAACCGAGATACGGTGTTATTGAGTTTACGCAAAGTGCAAGAACAAGACTTTTTTTGGCCAACACTAGCTTTAACTTCATTGAGATCGAGGTCCTTTGTTTAAAAATTTTGCGGTTTATTATAATTCAGCCTTAAAGAATATTTTTTACAAAGGAAAACAGAATCCTCCTAAATTATATTTTAGGGTTCAAAATATATACGCGTTTATTTATAACTCATTTAAAGTCAACGTAGTGCGATGAGACACGAGTACTTAATTACACCAAGACACTTATATAAATACGTTTATGTTCGTTTCTATTATGATGTAGAATCACAATAACAATTATATAAATAGTTACGTTACCTCTTGTCGTGTTATTCAGGGAGTTTCAGGAACTCTAAAATTATATGATTCCTTTATCTTTTCAATTAGAAGATAAAAATGTTGAAGTGCACTCATACGTAATGATGCTTTTAAGACCACTTCAATTGAAGACTTGTTAGAAGAGCAATATCATTATAAGCTACATTATTGATACCTTCGACTGGAACTGTCTAATTATATTGATATTGAGACGTAAATAGTTATAATGAAATAAATAACGTTTTATGTTTTTTGATAAACACTCTAAGAATAGTGGAGACGGTTTATTGGAACGGAATGAAGATAAATTTGTGGGTTCCTATATAAAGGATAAAATAGAAAGCCCCATTTGTGATCAGCTCTGAATGAAAGAAAGAAGCTTCACTAGGTTATTATTTCTTATTACTTAGGTATATATTACCTAATAACCCTAGCGTACTAAATATAACAAAATGAAAGTGAATTCAGTAAATTGGAATGTTCTTGTCTGCAGTTTGTAAAAGTAATATGTTTGCCAACAGCGAAGTGAATGCGAGCTCTCCTTACTAGTACTACCTAAGTTTCAAGACGTTTCAGTAACAATGTTACGAGGCTAATTGGATCATAAATTGGACTTCGATCAAGATACATTTCCTCGTATACCTTCGAGTCTTTATAACGCTGTGACTGTAGAAAACTTCGCTAAAACATTTTCATTAAAATTGCACTTAATAAGATTCCTTTAATGAATTTCGTTAAGCTACGACGGACTCGAGCCACATTTGTAAATAGCGCTCGAAGATAATATTTTAACAAGACCACTAAATTACTTTCTTAATCCATAGTGACGTCAAGATGCGATGTAACTATATTAGCAATATGTGAGAAAATTATTTGTAAAATAACAAAATGTTATTGAAATATAATTTGCACTTAAGGCAATAAATTTAAGCACCGCTTGGGATGTTCAGAGAAAATATTCGTCAATTCTTATTCGTAATGGCCAAATTTCCCGCGTTGTATTTCTCATTTCCATGTACTTGTGAAGTGAATTCTTATTATAATGATTTTATTTTGGGTTCGTACATTTTATTTGAAAAGTAAAGTGTTGTTTTAATCTCTAGGTGTCATAAATTGTTTGAAACTGATATTATTAATAATTATTATGTGTATGTATAGTTAATAAAAATAAATATATAAAAAAACAGCCAAGTTAAGCTAATAGTTTAATAAGGTTTAATATACCTGCAGGTATATTTTATAGAGCTAACGTGGCAGTCTGCAATAAAGGAGACGGAGCGGCTCTACATCTAACTGCAAGACCGCGAGGATAAACATTAATATTAAAATACTACCGAGCTAATAAATGCTGCTTAATTAAGTTAGCCGTTAACTACGTAATAAATATATACACACTGTATATATAACATGTATTTTAAAACATATGTGACCTGGATAGCGAGGTCCATAGTTTTTTTCCACGTGTATGTTTTTAAACTGTAAAGTGAAAAAAGGTTTAAATGTTTTTTGTTTAAATGAAAATACAGACCATTTTAATATGTATTTTTACAGTTGTTGTTAAAGTACGGTTCCCATTAAAAGCGAAAAAATATAAAACTAAAGCACATAAAGTCGACGTAAACAATTTTGAAGAAAAACACCTGTGGGAAAATAAATTACTGTGAAGTAAGAGCGCTGGTTCTTTGTACGTCAGATTGTTTATTTTGATTCATTGCTGGTTAGAAGAAAAAAAAAATGTATCGAGATTCAACTCACGAAGGTCGCGATGAATAATATAAGACAGCGTTATATTGAAAGAGTATTGAAAAGTGATTTTTTCTATTTACCCAGTCTCTCCATAATGTATATATGTAATATATATGAAGAGTGGCGTGGGAAATGTATCTGTACATAATAAAATAATAGAGATTCATTAAACATTTATTGTAAATAGTTATAACTACGAGTTACACCGTCCTCTAATCAACCGTTTTTGAAATGATCTGTTTTTTCTAATTGTTCGGGAATCACGCAAAACTACTTGTATGAAGTATTTATTTTGAGGAATTTTATTTTGGTTACGGCATATTGAATACCGTAACCGAACATACGGCATATTGAATACTCTACACTGAGGAAAACTCTCTTATTTCACGAGTACACGTAGAAACTGATTTAAGATATAACTCTCCGATCAAAAACCAACAAAAATATCCTTTTTAACTTTTAGTAATGTAACCTTACTGTGTTAAATAGGGGATAAAAGTGTTAAAATTGTTTATTTTTTATTTTTGCCAATATAAAATGAAGAACAGAACGATAGAGTTCCTCATACAACTTTTCATGATAGAGTTGCGACCGATCACTTCATTCTAAATTATAAATTTACTTTAATATTGAAATAAAACAACAATGAGATACTTCTAAATCAATATTAACTCTTATAACCGTGCGTCGTACTGCTTCAACTGTACGTCATGGGTTTGATGTAAAAGTTTAATATTAGGATTGATTAACTTTTACATTATTAAATAAGGGCAGTATTTATCTTCTGGTAGTGTGATAGGACACAGGAAACAAAGTTTCATTTTCATTATTTGCGTTTCATGAATAAATAGTTCAGGGCAATTTAATATCTCATATCTGTCTGTCTGTAGGTACTCCAGGCTGTGGGTTGTGCTTGTTCTTGGATCACGACCAAACACACATGAAACTTTTATTTTTGATATTATTCCTGTGAAAGTTCAAAATGATAATATTTTAAGTAAAATACTTACGCAGGAAAAACTAATATAATATTTTAAATAAAGCACTGAAACATCTAAATCAATTGTAAGTCGGTAAGTGAGCATCTTCTTACATCTTACAGCTCAATTATTTTGCATCATAAGATAAATAGCTATAATTTAGATGGTGTTTAATTTTGTTTATAATTTGGTTTTTCATTATTATTTTTTGTATATCTTTTCCTCTCTGAATCAATACCAGTGTGTACGTCAAAGAGAAATATCAGGACGACCTGTTTTGATTCCTAACTTAATCATAAATTGACTTTTTTTTACATTAACTTATTTTTAATTCATTTGAAGTCAGGCTCTGTGATTCATTTTTTAGTTTTGTTAGCTAAGGTCGTTTGAAATTTACTTCTGGGTTATATAGAGTAAATATGATGTAGAGAAAATGAGCTTCCCAAATTCAATATCAGTTAAGTTTGTAGGAAATTTAGATGTAATAGCTAAATTCTTTCTTTACAAATTCATGAATTTATATTTTTTTATACTTAGAAATTTTGTCATAGAAAATATTATATTATCAATTTTTATTACAGCGCCATCTAGAGTTTACATTAGTAACTTGATAATCGTTTGAATAACAGGGCCATCTAATTCTAGAAAAATACAACAGATGGCAGTTGTTTGTTGAAATGACGGTACGGTCGTGTAAATGAATGCCATCATTTAAAAATATTTTTATTCAAGAAAAAATATTTTAAATAAAAGAAGTAAGTAAAATAAGATACGGTAAATAGAAAAAAGACATTTCAAGATACATTACAAGACATTACAAGATACAGAACCCATACAGTACAGAACCTATACAGTACCCTCCCCGAATATACTTATATATTCGGGGAGGGTACCGCCGGGGCGTCACGGTGAGTGCGAAAGTGATCCCTTGGCGTTCCACAAAGGCGATGAGGGAAAACGTTGGTTTTTTAGTGGGTAGCCTAAAAAATGGTATCGTCTTCTATGCTGCCGGGTAGTCCCACATAACCACCTGGTCATCACCTTCTTGGCCGGGGGAATCCGTAAAGGATTTTTCCAACGAAAAAAAAAGCATATAATATGTAATTGCAGGATAGCAGTAGAAACCGCACTTTTATTAAGATTATAAGAGAAAATAAACTGTATTTGAATATTAGAATTTGAAGTAAGCAAATTGCTACTTGACTTTTGGAATTCACATCCAGCAAATTCTGTGCCGTGATAATCTTTGATGTTTGAAATTGAAAACAGAAATGTTTAAAGTTAGTAAGAGTTTAATAATAATTACATCTGCTAGTAATATATCTTCACTAGAAAACCAACCGGGATTCGAACGAGTACAATGTATTAATAAGACGGTTTAGGGTCTAAGTTGTCTGACAGTTTGTTGACAAGTATTAATTAAATAAAACAATATTGTCACAGGAAATTGTTCAACTGTACGTCACAGTGTCATTGAGGTTTATCGATAGAGGCGACTCTTGGTACAAAATGAAGTAGAATCTCGTTGTTGGTTATGACATAAGCCTGAATAAGCAGATTCAACCGGCTGTGTACCCGGTGTACTCGCACGGTAAAATACGTGAAGTGATGGTCACTGCGTTTCTCATAGGTAAGCATACCGAACCTGCGCTGCTGACACGGCTGTTAAGGCCGCTGCTACTTGTAAACAGTAGGCGTATCAATCCTGAGTTGAGGAGATGGTTACCAACTGGTCACTGGTAAGGATTAGAACTTTCGAGTATTTTAAAGTAAATACCAATATGACTTCAGATTCCTCAAAAGCCCAATAGGCAGAGCAAAGACCACACGTATGTCGAAAAAATGGGCTATTAGCTGATGAGCTACCCACCTCGGACACTGGGTAAATATGGGCGCTCTGGGTTTTAGCCAGACGTCATTTCTGATGGCCGGGTATGACACCATGGCCTATACGACAAACGAGATTTTTAATTCTTTGGGTACTTTAAATCAACGTACATGAACGTACTAGGACAATCTCTTTTGTCCTAGTACGTTCATATACCAAGTGGACCGATGGAATTTCTCCAGTCATTCTCCAAACATGACCCTCGGAGTTGACACCGGTACAGTGTCCCCTTGTCTTTTTTTCAGCATTTTCAGTATCATTTAGAGCCTTTCAACATCGACATTTAATACTCATGTGTGATTTAGCTCAGTCAGTTGTTGTTACTAACAATTGTTGTTGTTTGATTTAATAAAAAATATATTAAAACATTGTGTCAATCATTATTACATTAAAAAATGTTACTTCTGAAGAAATTTAATATTTACATTTATTAAGAGTAAGTAGTAGTTTAAAGAATTTTATAAGCTTTCGACGCTTGTCGCATAACGTTTCCCATTAATTAAAAGAATGATTACATTTTATTCATAAACTCTGGATAATACGTCTTTTCTACGACATTAAAGCGAGTACTTATTAAGTTAGTTAGTTAACTAATATTTTCATTATCAGACAGAAAAACCATTTTAAGTAATAATATCATAAAAATATGTATATAAATTTATTTTTCATGTAAAATAATAATATATATTTTTTATAAAACATTCAATGTTTGTTATTTTAAAAATTATATAGTATTAAACTAAAATTAGATATTACCTTTATCGCCATGGAAACAGTATTCAAATGCATTGTTAATCTTCGACATAGGTAATAATAGGTAAATATGAAACAGACAGAAATACTAATATAAGTCCCATTTGTAATGAGACGAAGCTTCTTAGCATTCCATGGATTCACCGTGCGGGTGCCGGGCCCATAGCGTTGCAGGGAGAGGAGTGCAAACAGCTCCTGGGACTTGCGACCCAAGTGTAGGTTTAAGGGGCCCCTTTAAAATGCGCATTCACGCTCACCATCAACTGGTTGCGCTCCTCTCCCTACCTAACCAAATTTGGAATGAACTTACCAAAGCTGCCTTTGAAGTACGTTCTAGAAATGAACTGATGATAGTTCTAGAGAGAGATTTCGCTGTTATACCTCTCGTATAAATGTACAATAATCTGCAATAAATTCTTAATTATAAATACTAATAAAAATGCCGTTAAGTTTCTCGCGATGCTTATTTCTCTTATTGAGTTTATTTGTGTGGATTACTTACGGTTGTTAAATAAAATTACTGTAATTTAACGAGCATTAACATTACATAAGCGATAGATGCTTTATTCGTTTTGAACCCCTCGTTAAATAAGAACCTCGCTCCGGTTACACGATGAAAGATTACTACGTACTATACATGTTTAAAGTACCTACATGTTTTTATAGGTTTAACAAATTTATAGATACACGTGAGATAAAATAAGGCTTTTTCAAAATATATCAAAGAATGAGAATCAATTTAGCAGCTGAATACGAAAAAATAAATGAATCAAGAATTGTTACACTTATTGGATGTGTAGTACCTCCTACTACTTTAGTTCGAGTTTTATAAATGCTGTCGGCGCTCAGACAGGCTACCACTCTTTACTTAACGACTTTTCCTCTCTATTTTCTTCTACATACACGTTCCATCATACGTTTATTTTGAAAGCTGTCTTTGGCACTTTAGCAGGAGCTTACATCAAATATCAATCAGAGCGTGGGCCGGTGGTAGGGGCGCCTGGGTTGATACAGATGCTTTCAGATGTATTAGCGACGTGTCAGTTGACGTTTTTTGTTTTATGATGAATATTTATACACAGTTAGCACAAAAGAGCTGCTGAAGAGCACACATGTACCTACATCTATTTACAGATATTTATTTCGTTGTATTATTTTCTTTTAACAGTGTTTTAAGTCATTTTAAAAGATTAATGAGATATTCACTTCATGTTGATAACAGTACTTCTACTTTTTATATCTCATAGTGATTTGTTCAATATATATTAGTTATTTATTTATCATCTGGTCTCTTTGCTTAGTCTGCGTAATAGTAAATTGATTGATTTTCAGTATATTAAACGACCGCCTGTCCTTGCGGTTCGTCTGTTTGTATTGATGGGTCCCAGGATTAACCACCGGCCATGACCATTTCTATTACTCCGGCTTTGGCCGATGAAAAACCTGCATTTCTTAGAAGAAATACGTATGCCATGAAACTACATGTGGTAGTATTGTTCTCATCTGTTTGCATCGGGGGCGCCCCAGCACCAGCTTCTCCCTCTTGACCAGGTACAATGGAGAGCGACTCGTATCGTCTCGATTGCCAAGACCTTTTTAATCGGTTGATCCCTTGGCATTGCGTAGAGAAAACAGGGTCAAGCTACCCCCCTGTTTTCTCTAACGCGTATACCATGGGGAGTGTTCTGAAGAGTTGTTTGGACTTTTACCACCAACAGATTTTTGCCATCATCCATCCCGATAAAACCTCCACCCACACTACCTCAAGTAGCGCTAGCGCTCAGCTAGCGCTCCACCACTGCACGATTCTAGAAGTTTTTCGCCTCATACGTCGAATCTGTGGAACCAAATATTGCCTGAGGTATTTCTCGACCGAAACGACGTTCAAAACTTCAAGAAACGAGCGTATTAAATGGCTGGCACCTGTAGCTCCTGAATCGCAGATGTCCATGGGCGACGGCAGTCGCTTGGGTGACCCATTTGCTCGCTTGCCTTCTTCTTAGATAAAATAAGATAAGATCTGTGTCCAGCAGTGGAACATGTATAGCCATCAGACTAAAAGTAAAGTAAAATATCAACTTTACTTTTTACGTAACAACTTTACCGTGACCCGTACTAAAAGCTTGCTTTGTTCCGTCATAAAATTTCCAACAATCAAACTAACCGTAACTAAGTGAAAGTTGTACCGCAACTGAGCGTTATTGAATGACACGACACTAGACTGAGTTTGCTTATTGCGCCCGTCGTACCAAATATCGACATTGCACGTTCCTATTTTAAGCACGTGAAAAGTAAGGGGTGGCAAGGGTCTGGGGTAGGGAAGGGAGTCATTCAACAGGCTACGGTCGATACAGGCGGCTCCGCGCAGACACGCTGCCTACACGCTAATGTCCATCAGTGGGGTGATACTGGCAACTAAAAGCATTATAAGCAATTATACAATAAAGCAGTCTATTGAATTATCCATAATTACGAGGACTCTGTAACTTCTTTATTCTCCTATTTGTTTTTGTTTAAAGTTTCTTAAGGCATTTTGTTTTTTTTTCTACTCTAAGAGCTATTTAAAATGTATATCTAAAAGTATAAAAATATGGCAGCATCTAACTATATACATATATAAAGTAAAATGTGAAGTAATTGTAATTGTCAAATTCAATCAGTACGTATAGTCTCGGAGCAGACTTGTTATCAATATTTCACTTATAAAGTTTACTCTTGTAAATACGTATTTTGATTTTTAAAACAAATTTCGCACTCAAACAATGAAATGTTCACATTCAGACATAAAGTTATATCACATTTATTTAAAAGTGTATTATTCTTTAATAAAAGGGAATTGTGTCAGGTAGGATGTAGCTTTTTATTTGCGCAAGCGGTAAGTACTTACCGGATATTCTTTTGAAATAGTAGATATACCGGATTGGAAGGCGGATTACTACGTTACCTTTGAACCATCTGGAGCCAGGTGTAGGATCAAGTGTGTGTATACATTTATCATGTTTTACGTTTTGTTTGTATCGGTGTTATATTGTTATCTTTATTTTGATGTGGTCTTTAACACCAATGGAGCCCTAGAATGAGAATATTGTTGTGTGTTATATTGTATAATATATACTAACTGCTATCTTCGACTTCGCCCGCATGTAATTCTGGGGATTGTTACTCATTTGGAGAGATATTTTACTACTGATTAAACCCAAAACTAAACATATACCGTTTCTTTAATACCTACGGTCATATATTATTATGTTAAGAATTAAAACTGAACCATTCTCGGACTCATTATTTTCAAAAAGTATATATTATGCCACTAGCGGACCAACAATGAGCATTACATGAAACGACACGAAACGAAACCGACCACCCTGAGGTTGCACTAAACAACTACATTTATACATTTACCTTTGTTAAAGTCTATGGTAAATATTAAAGTAAAACGTTGAAGATGAATAGTTAGTGGCGTTCGGTGTCTTCGGCACTCAGAGCAGGTATTATTTTAATGAGTTTTCAGCTGGTAATATGTCGGCCATGTCGGGTTAAATGTTTAGTATTTTAATAAATCAATGTTTCAACTGAAATAGCGATACATCAGCGCGTTTCAGCGGATAATATGGATTTCAATTAAACCTTTGTTAGATGCGGAAATTATGACCGTAATATTATCACATAATTTATTTGTTTCGAAAAATAATTTATTGTTTACGCTGAAATATAATTACGTTCTATATTTCGGATGCACCAAAAGAGATTTATAAGATATTTTTCTTTACCGACCGTATTGAGGTATTTATAAATATAAACAATATAAATACTTATCATAACAGTACCGTTATTAAAAATAAGAGACATGATTAAGTTCCATTCCACGGGAAAAACTTATCTGAACCATATCACGATATTAAGTGAGAGAAATCTTGGGCAAAACATAGTTTAAAACAAAATTTATACCTCTTAAGAGTATTTATTTTTAAAAGCCTTATTCTCGTAGCATGTCTTGATACTTATTCATTGTTAAACGTTATTTCCCTTCGAACATCTAATAGCCTCCTAAAAATATTTTTAAATACATACCCGTTCATTCACCCTAAGACAGCCGGGGTGGGTCTTACAACTGCCACAAAGTAAAAGATGCCTTTAATTTAACAGATTCGCAATGTATTTTTTTTAAGTTGTCAGTTTCTTACGTACCTTCGTTAACAAATCATATTATGAATTAATATTTTCATAAATTTCATTTAAACCTTTGTATTCTTATAAACAAATTGTCTAAAAGAAAATAATAAAATACAGCATGCACTAGACCCAAGAACGCGCGACGACGGGTCTGTTATGTGTTCAATCGATATTGAATGGCAGAAGCAACACAACTGTGTTTCTGCTTTAAAGCATATGACAACGCTTATTGATTTCCTTGGTTGGTTCTGCTTTACAGTTCCGTCATTCTACTTTATATTTTTTTGCTTCTTTGTTTGTTTTGAAACGCAATGTTAGCTCCTGTTTAGCAATATTGCCATGTAAATTATATTATACTCTACTCTATACATTGGTCCCTGGGAGGGATACACGTACAGCACTAGTATCGGTATATCTGCTGCTTTGAGGAACTATACCTTTAATACAGGTTTTTATTATTTTCAGTGGACAACACTTACTTGTAGATCTGCAATGTTACGAAAATAAACTACATATTACACATAAATTACTGTAATTAGTACTAACAATATGTGTACCGCAGAACCGTGTGATGATAGTAGGTTCGTATCTCGTAAATGATTCATAGGTATTAGTTTCAATACAAAACACGACACTATCACTATTGACATAAGTTGATATACATTATACAATGAGACAGGTATGTACTGCGTATCTATTACGATAACATTAGCTGAAATCTGTGGAGCTGTGAGTTACGACGCCGGTTGATTTAATATCTTATTTCATTATATTTTTTGGTTGCTAAATAAATTGCCCAGAGTGGATATTATTTAAAATACTTTTTATTTCTTTATTTATTACTTATAACCGTGTTTGCGTGACCTTTGTATGTTACATCACTTACAAATATATATTGAAGTTTAATCCGTATACGCACCTTACATTCCTTCATACTAAAGAAATTAAAATCTATTATCTCTTTTTTCATATAAAAACTTTGGGTTGGTTCCATTTCTGTTTCATTTATAACCGTATATGATTCTCCACGTGGGACAGACTTGGCAACCGATAGATGGAAGGTTAAAAAATAATAAGTCTTAATCGAATAGGGCAAGGCAAAAACGTACAGAGTATAATGAATAATATTATTAATCAGGTATACTGTGTGTTTAGTTGGTTGTAATTGTCATTAGATCATCTTTCAATCGAGTTGGTTGTAATTGTTATTAGTACATCTTTCAATCGAGTTGGTTGTAATTGTCATTAGATCATCTTTCAATCGAGTTGGTTGTAATTGTTATTAGTTCATCTTTCAATCGAGTTGGTTGTAATTGTTATTAGATCATCTTTCAATCGGTTTGGTTGTAATTGTTATTAGTTCATCTTTCAATCGAGTTGGTTGTAATTGATATCAGTTTATCTTTCAATCTAGTTGACTGTGATTGTTATTAGTTCATCTTACAATTGATTTAGTCGTGATTGTTATTAGTTCATTTTTCAATCGAGTTGGTTGTAATTGATATCAGTTTATCTTTCAATCTAGTTGACTGTGATTGTTATTAGTTCATCTTACAATTGATTTAGTCGTGATTGTTATTAGTTCATTTTTCAATCGAGTTGGTTGTAATTGATATCAGTTTATCTTTCAATCTAGTTGACTGTGATTGTTATTAGTTCATCTTACAATTGATTTAGTCGTGATTGTTATTAGTTCATTTTTCAATCGAGTTGGTTGTAATTGTCATTAGATCATCTTTCAATAGAGTTGGTTATAATTGATATCAGTTCTTCTTTCAATCTAGTTGATTGTGATTGTTATTAGTTCATCTTTCAATCGAGTTAGTTGTAATTGTTATTAGTATATTTTTCAATCGAGTTGGTTGTAATTGTTATTATTATATCTTTCAATAGAGTTGGTTGCAATTGTTATTAGATCATCTTTCAATCGATTTGGTTGTAAGTGTTATTAGTTCATCTTTCAATCGAGTTGGTTGTAATTGTTATTAGATCATCTTTCAATCGGTTTGGTTGTAATTGTTATTAGTTCATCTTTCAATCGAGTTGGTTGTAATTGTTATTAGATCATCTTTCAATCGAGTTGGTTGTAATTGTTATTAGTTCATCTTTCAATCGAGTTGGTTGTAATTGTTATTAGTTCATCTTTCAATCCAGTTGGTTGTTATTATTACATCTTTATTGTTATTTGTACATCTTTCAATCGAGTCGGTTGTGATTGTTATTAGTTCATCATTCAATTGAACTCAATTCGATCAATTCGATTGAAAGATAATCTCATGACCATTACAACCAACTGGTTGTAATGGTCATGAGATTAAGCCATGTAATTGTTCATCTTTTGAACTTTACATACAATATATAATATAAATGTACAATAAGGATTTTCTATCGAAAACAAAAGTTGAAAATACATTGCCCGGTTAAGGACTTTAGGGGAAGAAAGGAGGTCGTGTGGTCATCTGGCTTTCTTAATCATAGTACGAAAAGTAGCTATAATGTAGGTAGGTATTCGACATCGCTCTTCTCTAAGAGGATAATGTAGTAGTAAGAGTACAATCCCGGTCAAACCTGCCTTTGAATGAAAGTTTAAGTTTTTTGTAATTGATTAAAAAAAACAAATTTTGAACTAAAACTGGAAAGGATATAATAAATGTTAGATTAAAATGACTTATAAGTGGTTATTTTAGTTTTCCGGTTAAAGTAATTTATAACATTATTTTGTATAATGTTTAACCTGTAAGTTATTATACAGTTCCAACAAATATGGTCTTTACTCCAAAAAATCAGACGAGGTAATTCAAAAAAAATATTATGAAGAGATTTATCAATAAAATCTAGTAATTTTTAGTTTATGAAAATAACTTTCTTAGTTAAAATCTCAAATATATATTACATATTTAGGAAATAGTATGACAACAGCTGAATTTAAAGCCCTACATATAATGAATGCTAATTCCTCACAAAACTTAGCCACGACTGTAAATGACAAGAGATGACAAGAGATGACAAGGGATGACCTCAGTTTGGAAATGACACGTCTGCGATACAGTCGCGGAAGTAATTTAATATAATAACTTGAAAATTCATATCATTCAAACTAAGATTATAGAGCATTTCAAAGGATAAAACATATTCTTGAATATATCAGAAGAAAAGAAATAGCAAATAAAAACAATCTCATTCGTGTCCCAGTGCCATGTATGAGAGCCGTTGGAGTACGTGCTGGTGAATACTCGCAGCCACTCGGACCGTTCATAACTATACGAAGAGCATTCTCCATCAGCTCGTTAATGTATTACTTCTTCGTTGTCTTTCTAACTTGTTGGATATGGGGCTGGGGCTGTATAATGTTGATTCAATATATATTGACAAACCTTTCTGTATTTAAATTTTGTAGTGCGGTAAAGTTCATTATTATAGGTATCTTGGATTTGTTTTTGTTCGGACTCTGTTTAACGTATACATTATACCTATAATACTGTGGTAATAGTTTTCGACAAATAAACATACGGTGTATTAAATTACTACTTTTAGTGTTACGCTACGTATGTAGGTCAGTGTTTGTTTTATTTTCGCTGTGTTGTAGTTTAAATCAGCTTCATTCTATGTTAACATTATCGATTCGTCCATTTTATAATAGAACTAGCTCCCGTAGAGCTCTTGTTTAATGAAGTCGCGATCAATTATGCCAATTTTAAGAATCTTTCTAAAAAGATATTAATAAAGCAGATTCACAGATGGGCGACATTTTTACAGCATTCGGCAGAAATTAAGACCTTTCATAAAACATTGGATTATTCGTCATTTATCTGTATTTGTCATATATTCTATATGATATGTGCAAGGGTTTCGTGTGAACGCGTCGACTAGATGTCGAGTAGATGTCAAGTAGATGTTGGATCGATATCTCGGCCATGAATAATTAAAATGAGCCACTTTTAAGTGTTCCCTGGCGTTAACGCTTTGATTGGGTTACACAGATTTCATTTGCCGAGTTCAGGGAGACCGCGCTGAAAATAGGAAAAAAATATTATTTACGGGTTAATCTTCGCGTTAGAGATTGAATTATAATTCCAAGTTATGTTATATATTCAGATATCAAAAAATATATTATTAATGTTATATTGTATTTAGTTAACATATTTGTTTTATGTAGACATGTAATATATAATAATATGTCTACAATAACAATCTATCTAACAAAGGTATACGTACAACTCATACTCTTGTTAAATTGTATATTTCAAAACATATCGTTATCATTTCGTCAATCGTTATTCCTAAAATGTATCTCGTGTCACATGACTACGAGTTGTTAACTACTATTTTCTTTTTCTATCCGAAACATATGAGTTGGTCAAATGTAAGTCAGTTTGTTTCGTGCCGTCAGCCGTCACTAGTACATGTGAGGGGTGCTTTTATTATTTGGTAGATTTATTTGAAGTTATCAAGAGAAAACAAATAAGCTGATAAATAAATGTTAAATAAAATGTTTTTAATTTGTAATGAAATAGCTCAGGTAAAGAAGTTATGATATAATTTGGTAATTCGTCGGTCCCAAAGAACGCCGTCAAGCCTTTAAGTCCGCCGACTCGTTTCCATTGAATTCATTTAATCTTGTTCCCTGACAGTATTTACTAAATTAAATGATGACCTTTATTTCTCCTGATGTGCGCAGGCTTCAAGGTGATTTTGATTTACTTATTGAACGTGGTGAACGTGATGTTACACTTCATCAGTAAGAAGACTCCTCGTTGTAGCCGTGGGTATAGTCGGCATCATTTGAGAAATAAGGTACTCAAATTATTAAATAAAATATCAATCTAAGAATCAGACCATACATTTATTTATTTAATTATGATTACTTACTAACATTTTGTTATTCGAAATATTAAGTTTATAAAGAATAGTTGATATCATTATATTACAATATGACGCACTGTGTCTAACAATAAATATTCTGTTAACGATTGAGCACGGCACGGCACGGTGTCGGCTCACTCTTAACACTTTCAAGATAGACGAACAGACAACAACCTCTCTTTAGTAGCGCGTTGTACTTGGAGTCTACTTTGTTATCATATATTAATAATGACCGTGACTCTAACACCCATTACAACGAATAATTGTATTTTATAAATAACTGAAACAGTATCCACGTAGAGTCTCGCCGGTTCTTCATCTCGGCCCCAGCCTCTGGCACCGAGCAAGTATGGACTGACGTTTCAAATGTGCAATCTTATATGAAATAAAAGATGTGATTTGTTTTTGAAGTTATACTACTAGCAAGTGGCATAGTCTATTAATAATGAAAACAAGTTAATATGAATTTATAAAAGCAATAGCAGTTGGACAATTAATTTGATAAAATACAATTTGAAATTGTTCACTCGGAGTACATTTATCTCACAGCTCAGTGTTGTCTAACTTACTAAGGTATTTCTGACATAAATAACTAAAATCATCAATCTCACTTCATTCTCTACATTCATTCAATTTACATTGATATTATTACATTGAACGTGTTACTGTTGAAACAAACTATTTACCAACAGCAGTGGTGTACTTTTGGTGTCGTCTTTATTGTTGTTAATTTAACATATACAATGGCCATTGACCTTTATTATAGAAGGATTCAGGCTTAAAAAAATGTTTCAGTTTAAATAAAACAATAGAAAAATGAACGCTTACTGAAATCAATTTTATATCAAAGCAAATTAATGTTTCGGTGAATCGAATATTTCCATACGAGTGATTTATTTTTTATTGGTTCATTAATTAATTATAATGCTTCGAGGATCCCGGAATGAACCGTTCATGTATGATTATAAAATGAGTTTCATTTTAATTATGTATGAGTTTCTCAAACGAGGAACACCTTATGTTTTAAATAATAACACCGAGGTGACACCTCTCACTACACATTATATGACTCTGATATATGACTTTTACTTATATATGACGTATAGGTATACTCTGCGGTATATTATAAAGTAATTCTTTCTATACATAAAACAGTTAATACTAGTACTAATCAAGACCTTTGACCTTTCAAAGGTCTTGATTAGTATAGAGATTAACCCTTAACTTTGTATAAAGTGCATAATTTAAATTATGATTATAAATATTTATTGTTTGGAAGTATTTTATATCTACTTTAAGTTATTCATGACTTTAATATATAATATTGACATTTATATGACATTAGTAGGTTCGATGAATTTAGAGTTTTTGCAGAATAAACCGATTTAATTAATTTATCTTCTAAGTAATACATTAATCACGATCAAATATAAAATTTATTTAACAGCGAAAGCGTTTTAATTTTCAGCTTATTTCATTTCATTTCGTTCCAAAAAAAGATCTACACAAAGACATCATTCAATTTAATTTGAAAGAAGTAATGCCATTTATAAAAGAGACTGAGGATTTTATATATTTCACGTAATTAATGCAATGTGTATTGATTTTGTTTCAGGTAAGGTCAGCTTATGACTGCGGTGAGGAAATTAAAAACTTCATAACGGCCACTAAATTATAGTACAATAAGGTGGATACAGACTTGAAAGATAACAGTTATACAAAAAAAGTGAAATATGTGTTTGTGATTGCTAATTACATTATTTATAGCTCAAATTTTGATTTACTCCTGCTGTCAGATTCAGACTGACGTCTTTTGTCTTTTCTGTGGGTCTAGAGTCTAGACTCAATTTTGATGCAGTAGAACCAAAATCGACGGTAACTTTTAAAACTCGTAAGCTTACGATTCAAAATGAAATAAATATACTAAACTGAAATACATTTCAGCAATCCTGAGAAGAAAGAGCGTTATTCTATTCTAATTCTGTTTAATGAAAACCAATAATGTAATTCTTTTATGTTTCTGCGTCCTTATTGATAGTTAATATTATTTTCAACTATATGTGCCTTTTTTAAAATTTATCATAGATTATCGTCGTCTTTTCAGCTCTGAAGTATATTATTTTGAGAGATAAACTTATACTATAATAATGTAAAATGGTATGTATGTTTATTAATTGGTTTATAAAATAAGAACCCCACCCATCACTAAAGTGGTGCAATCAATCATTCACAGTCATCTGATACTCATTGAGGATGGCGTTCTAATTGTACATTTCTATATAACATGTTCAGATGTAAGTATGTTCGTATTCATGTGTTCTTTTGTTGTTTAATCTGAGTCTTGTCACTTAAATGTTATTTTTGTTCAGTGTGAGTGTGATAAAGACGAGTACTATGAGCTGTGCAATCGATGTTGATTAAGTTCTTAATTGTTATTCCGACTCTCTTAGAGACTGAACAACAAAATAATAACATAGACAAGAGCTTTTTAGTCGGCGCCAGTTAATTGTTACTTTGTGAAATCGTATAATTACATACACAATGAAGTGTCCGGAGGCTGGCCGTGGATAATGACGGTCCGTTTTGTAACCTTCTATTCAATGGACCTTTTCAAAGTTGCAGATCCATCTACGTATGTTTTTTTTTTATAAATTGATACATTATTCTTCGCCCGCCCATACCTATATTATGTTCTGTAATGGTATATTGTTGACAGATTTTTAGCTGAAATTCAGTTTTAATAAAAAGTCTTCATATAAAATTTCATGTTTCCTTCTTCGGAAATGTAAATTCTCTATTCTGGGTTAAAATTCCACTAAACTTCGTCTTAACGAGTAAATGTCAGGAAATAAGTATATTTGTTATTTTGCTTCAAGTTCTTACGTTAATTAAACCCTTGAGCACTATTTAAGAAGCGTATCTCGTGTGGGTAAGAGGTGTGGTCGCTTAATGTGGACGGATGCAAAGGATGAACCGGGAAGAGTCTTAAGTATAAAAGTGGATAAGATAAGAGTACCTTCTAAGAAAATACACAGAGTGCGTGAAAAATGATATGACAAAGAAGCAAATCTGCTCTGAGGTGATTGTCAGCGTGGAAGAAATATTGCACCGACCTCAAAAATTGGGAAAAAGGAAGGTGGATTGCCGGTAGCATCGGAAATATCAAGAGTAAATCATATATAGAGCTTACTAACTGTCTGTTATAAATGTAGTAATAAAAAACAAGAGAACCTAAGCCTAGGATGGCAATTTATAAATTCAAGAATATTTAAATGTAGGTTCTCAATTATAAGAAACCGAGCACGGAGTCAGTCTCAGCACAAGATAGAGCGTGAACGACGATCTAATATCAAAGTAACGAATACCAGTTTTATTTATATATATTGAATAAGGAATACTGTCCGTTGTTTCCACATACACATTTACACACACACGCACACACACACACAAATGATATTTGTTGTATATATTATGTATTGTATCTAGGTGCTGCGGTGAACTAATAACATTTATATATTTCATTGTATCTTATGATTTCATTAAATTAAATTTGAGGTCGGTCCTTGCCGTCTTTCAATAAAATTAAGAAGTAATGGAATTAATATTCTATCCGATAGAATTTAATTGGATTGAGTTTTAATAATCTTCAGTCAAATTCTTCTTTTTAAATTTAATTGGATGTTATTTCACTGTAATTTTAGTACTTGTATTATTTTGTTCAATAACTTTTACAATTATTAGTCATCTCTTATATAACTGGGTTCTTGATAATATATTATTTCTATAACTACATGATATTAAAGAGCTCGTGAAGTCAGAATCATGATGAAGTTTTAGAAGAAGAAGACTGAAGACTGTTTCAATTATTATTTATCTGCTGTGTCAGACTGTACAGGTGTACAGGTGTACAGGTGTATAGGTGTATAGGTGTACAAGTGTACAGGTGTACAGGTGTACAGGTGTATAGGTGTACAGGTGTAGAGGAGGTGTGACAGTTATTTAACTTACGCTGATGCCAAAATAAACAATGTTTAAATTCCTCTTAGGTAGCATGACATTTCTCATAAATAGCTCTGTTTAAATAATTACTACCGTCTTTAAGATGATTTATTAGACGAGTGATATTTCACCAGAACGTCTCACTCAGGCCTTACAGATGATACGAAAAGTTGAAGGGTTTAGACAAACAAAATAATATTAATTATGTTTTTCTTTTCAATATTTCAAATATATTAATATGAAATGTGTTATTGACAGTGAGAGGGTCATCAATAAAAAGTCATGAATTGAACATTCTTGTAAATTAGTGTTTTCGTGGTATCGGTAGTTTTGACTATTTTATTAAAACGTCTATATCCAGCCTATGTAAATATTATATTATAAAAATAGAAATAAAACACTACTGCTTTCATTATTAATATTTATAAATTAAAAGTACTTTTAAAAGTTGTTAGTTGTTATAAGAGAAGAAGCATTGCTCGAGAGGACGGTGAGTTTTACTCGTATTGATATTTTTCACAAAAGCTCGTTGAACTTGAAAAAGCCAATTTGTTAGAGTCGCCGCTTTCGTCGTTATAAGATCTTATAACATTTTACACTTATGTCACCTACGTTAGCAGTTAGTACTTTTAACAAACACTGCCTCGATTTAAATGATAATAATACGTTCCTGATATTATATATTATTACCATATTTATATAAATAGCTCCTACGTTGACAAATAATAGAAAACAAACACTTCCTTGTATACTTTACACAAACTTTGATGAAGCTTGTGCACTAACATCCGTCATCAGTCTTTAAAGATGTAAGGGCTGATAATTGAGTTGATATTAAACGTTCCAACCTTCAAGTAAACTTGGTGGTATGTTAATTATAATAATATTTTATCTCGTATGTTTTATATGTGTTTCTGTTTGTTATAGACCTACGAAATATTTAAAATTCATTAATTCGCTTGATGCTTCCATGATGTTATTAATCCATTAGTCCAAAGAACAGTATAAAAGTATAAATAATAATTTTCATATTTATTATTATCTTCATTCGTTTTGAGCTGTGTTCTGGGCGTTGACCTTACATAATATTTGGAGGTTTGACAAATAATGTCCTGGCTTTTAGCTCAAGCCGTGCCAAATGTACCCTCACTTATAAAATTTAACAGAACTTAGTGCTGTATTTAGTCATTTGAGAAACAATGATCATCGCAACCTTCACTTAAATATGAATATAAAATATCACTATAGTAATATTGTACGCTACTTTAATTATAACTATTAATATTATTATTTAATATTGTTTTTGAGAATGGTTGTCACAAACACACATACTGAAACTATGTTAAACTCATTTACCTTTATATTAATATAAAAAATATACAAACAACCCGAATGTACTTTTTAATTTACTTTTTAAAATAATCTTTAGATAAATATTATTATTTATCTAAAGATTATTTTAAAAAGTATTTAACAATGTAGTTTTTCACGTCTCTTTATGTTGAATAACGTCGCTGTCATCTTAGTAAGATATAATAAACCGTTTAGACTAGACTAGACTGGACTAGACTAGACTAGACTAGACTATACTAAACTCTTCCAAACAAGTTGTTAAAAGTTTACATAAATTCTGCCGTAATGCACTATTTAAAGAATGACTGTTTTAACATTTTATAGACATTAAATAATAATTTATTATTTCGTACATATTCAGTAAATACCGAAAATTAAAATAAAAAATATAACGATACATTATAAGGTTTACAGGTTTTTTTATATTTTATTAACTTGATAATTTTATTTAATATAATGATAATAACTTTAAATTTATCATGATAACCAACATCACTCGGTGCAAATCGATCGTGTGTGTCCCCGTGAGCCCCCCTGTGCCCCCGTGTGCCAGGGCCGGCCCTAGTCCTACCATTGCGCGGGCAGAGCTACTACTACTACTATAATAAATATTTAAATAGTAATTTGATATTTAAATATTAATTTATTTAAATATCAAATTAATATTTAAATATTTTTTTTAGATTGACAAAGTTAAAATAGTGTATGATCATTGATGCAGAAGTTGTATTTTGCTCCCTCCTCGAACTACCCGCGGACGAAATACGGAATATAGTTGATAAATAAATTAAATAATGGTTTTTATTAAAGCTTTTCATTATTACTCTTAAATTTCAAAAGAACAATTTTCTGAGAATATATTATAATAACTGTGGGAGATTTCATAGCCTAGATAAATTCCTTTAACATTAATTTTTCCCAAAGATTTACAAGTTAAAATCCGGCGAGCTCGCGCTCGCGTGCTCAGACGTTAGTGTTTCTTGTTAATATTTACGTATGGGTCGAGAGTAACTGATGATTTACAAACCGCTGTACATTATGTACTACATATTGTAGTTATTTATAATAATTCACTTTATTAAACATCTCATATTTGATATTCAAAGCGTCTTTTGGCGAAGTCTTCTTCAATTAATATTGTATTTCTAGATGATCTATTTTAGAAATCGCTTTTTCATCAATTGAATGTTGAATTATCTATGAAAATATTTATTTGGTTCCGTAAATATATTAATAGTATACAATTTAATATTGTGATATAATTAATTTCACTCACTATATATATGTAAGTTGTTTCGTACCTGATACATTATTTAAGGTATATTTTAAATAAAACATCTAATATTATATGATGTAGGAGCTCACTTGAAAGGAGTGAAACCTTGGTCGTTAATATATTAAAGGAGAGGCATCTCAAGTATTTTAAACCCTAATGTAGCTTTTTTTGTTCTTCAAATGAAAAGTCGTCTGAAGGCGCTGAGTCAGCATTATTTATGATTGCTCTTTAATTTACTTCGTATTTCTTTCTTTAAATTGATTTTAAGCATTCTTATTTTATAGTAAATCGAAACTTAAACTAAAATAATATATATATAATATTTTTGTCAAAGTTACTGAAGTTAATGAGTGCTACCTATGTCTCTGTGATTTCGTTAAATGCCGTGCGTATCTCTAGAAGTAGTTTTTGGACCAGATGCTGCCGATGCCCGCTCACGGCTCACGCGGTCTTAGATATAAATAGTCGTCAATTTGGCAACAAAATTGACGCTATGATAAGTAGCAAGCTTTCTGTGATTTTGATACTACGTAGTGTCGTCCGTCCGTCCGTCCGTCGCGGCGTTCCTCTCATGATGACCAACAAACATCTCTTACTCTCTTTGTCTGCCGGCTGTTTGTTATCTCTTACATATATTATATACGTATATTATGTATTTTCCGTTAATCTAATAACGAAATTTAATTACATTGAACTTTCTATATTTATATTCGAGATAGAATAATATTGTTTAAGTTAGATGTATGTGACCCTCCTGCGGCTAACGTATTAGACAAATTGTGACCAACCTTCATTGTATTAGTTAAACCTGACGAGGACGGCTGCTGCGTCATCAATGACTGATCCCTAGTTTTTTTAATACTCGTATCTTCAACATAACATGTATGTATTTTAATATTTAAGAAGGGTCGAGGCAGTACGAAACAGATACTCTATCACCGAGGCTACTTATTTAAAACCTTTTATTACAGGTGAATAGAAAAATGCTATAGAACAACGCATTTTACAAAAATATACTGTAGCATTTAAGATGTTTTTTGTTCGTAGTAGTTTATTATTGAATTTTAAAAATATTATTGATTTAATAATTCACTTTATTTGCTTTCGTTAACTAATTGTCAAACTTACCTTTTGTGTGTAAAAAAAATTATGTTATCTAATAATATGTAACGCCTTAAATAAATCAAAAATACATATCAAACACTAAACAATTGAAAGCGAAATCTGGAAATATAAAGTTCCTGTTACTTTCAATTAAATATTGAAGGATCAGAGTTATTGCCTGAATATTATTATGTAGTTAGTGGACCGTCCACAGTCACACACAGTCACACACAGTCACACACAGTCACACACAGTCACACACAGTCACACACAGTCACACCGCACACGTTCTACGAGAGCAAAACTGTATAATGGTCGCAGCGAGTGCACAGTTACAGCACGCTCAGGGCCAAAACAACAAGTCAACGGCACGTCAATAGTGATATAACATCAAGACGACCTATGAAAGGCCACAGCATCTCTATCTCTCGCGTCTCCGCAACTCCGCTCATGGAAACGAACGGTCCGCGGGGTGAAAACCCTTCAGCGAAGGCACTATAACACAAGAGACTCGAGAGGGACAAGGTAAATCGGTATTAAGCCAGAGGGTTGAAGGGCTAGAATCGTAGGTGTGACGTGTCGCCGAGCGGTATGGTCGTCCCGCTCGCTCGGGGCTCTAGGCTGCGGCGCAGAGACGCTTCACGGCTCCAGTCGCGGTCTGCCGGCCGTCGCGACGCTCGCCCGCTGCCGGCGGACGTGAGATGCACCGCTGCTGACTGCCGACCGTGCTGCAGCCTCGTGCCAGCCTCGGCCCGATCCTTTCCCTTGCCGCTCCGTCGCGCAGTGTGCCTCCGGAGCAGCGTTCCATGTTTTAAAAGCCTGTGATATAAAATTGGAGTGTATATCACATAGTGACATAAATACATTATACGCTGATGTTCGCGAGTGATAGTAGGTTCACTAATGGGTTCAGTTTGTTTAGGTATTATGAATTATTTGGCACGACGCGATCGTACTTACGACATATGAGATAACAGTTTAATCTGATAATCACGCGGTAAAAACAATCATTAGATGCGTGCGGTGGGCGAGGTACCACGGCGGCCAGCTCGCCTCGCGACTCACTCGCCTTTTAAATATATTACTACCGGTGTTAAATGTGTCAAGTACGTTTTAGTGACGTCAATTTTAATATTATTTCTCTACTCGTATACATAGGAAATAATTTTATTAATAAATATATATAATATATTTAGCACTTACCGATATACTGATCGTGATGTTTATTCAATAATTCGTTTCCTAATTTTGTATTGACTACGCACTTGTTGAATGTTCGCTGACTCGATCAAGACGCAGTGTCTTCTCTATACAATTACAACTACACATATATACTTTAAATAAATCAACTCTAAACACAACAGAGGAAGATTATGATTTGACATTTTGTATGACAGATTTTAAATTTTAAAGTAATTAAATACATAAACTTATATTTTGCCAAATCGTTTACTAATAACAAAAAGTTTTTTATGTTTATTATTTGTATCTTTACTGTTGTATGGTGAGAAGGAATTTAATATACTTTCTTTATCTGTAAGATATGTTGTGTGTAGATGGACGTTTTTTATACTAAGTACTAAATATAAATGAATTTGCAAAAAAATGTTTGTTAATAATTTTAACAGAAGGAATATAATAATAATATAATCTTAGTCTCTTGTGATCTTACAGTTTACTGTACCTAAATACATTCCGGTGACTGGTAGGAACGTCGTCTATTAAATTATTATATATATTAAATAAGATATCCGGATAGTAAAACGTATTAAGTTACCATGTTTCAGCAAACAAAAGTATAGATTATTCTCTAACTCTAATAATAAAGTATTCAAAATAATAATACCTGAACAATTGTCTGTTGTCTGATGGATTGAAGTTGTTTTCTTATTTCCCTAAATATATATTATTTTCTTATCTCACCATCTGTTCGGGAAATTGAATGAAATGACGTAGCAACAATCAGATGGAAGGACACCAACACGAAAAAACCATTACGTTATAGTCTCCATATATATAGCTGCTCCCTGCGACTCCGCCCACATGACCTGCACATTAGTTTATAACTACTGATTCAACCTGGGAAGAAAACTACCAGCTGGAGAGCTCTTGCAGTATGTTAATATTGTGTTAAAAAGCACCTTTTTCATACTGGTCATAGTAATCGTGTTACAGCCTTAAATCATATTTATGTACAAAAAATGGACCTACATGTAAAAAAAAATTTTTCAAAACCGATTTTAAATTCTAGATATTAACACTTTAAAGAAACAAAAATTAACTCTTCGACTTTACAATATAATAAAAAAAATTTATAGTATAAGTCCGTCGCCTTCGTCTGCTTTTAATGTCATATCGGAGCGCTTATTCTGTTAATGTCTGAAATTTATTACAAAACCAATAAAGTTACATTAGAAAAGTTAGCGCGGTCGTTAAGTTTTGATAATTTACACGCAACTTTATTTTTTTCTTTAGTAAGAACCTTCTGAAAAATAATTAATTAAATTGCTTTATTAGTTTCCACATGGATGTCGCTCGAAGAACAACTTTATATGTAAACTTATATAAGACTGAAAAAACAAGTCAGTATTTTAATGTTTTTTTGATAAAGTTACTTTGTGACACATTAAAAGACTCATTTATTCACAGATTTTTGCATTTCGAGTAAAATTTATGAATGTTTTAATACCAATATATAAAGAATATTTGATGTTATAGATATTATCATACAGAATTGCTCTTTATTTCAAAAGCGCTTTATCGTAAGTGTTTCGAGTAATTCTTATTCCATTGTAATTGCAACTATTCTATTAATTATTATTAAAGTAGGGGTAGTAGGTAGTGTATGAATAACACGACAGTCATTATGTTGGTACTCAATTTTTCTTACACTACTTACTTATATAAATGTTTTTTTTAGAGACTTCATATTATAATTTCGTTCGTATCGAGTTACGATTTTTTATTCAAAAATACAGACACTTTTTAAAAATGAGTTAATTGTTTTGGATCGTATAAAGCCTACTGTCCCTTTTGTTTTTATAAATTCCTCCTGTGTAATTACGAAATGAAAGAGATTAATATAAATATAATGGCTTTGTTAACAATAAGTACTAAGCCAACTCAGCTGTATTATATTTATTTATATTAATATATATATTTCATTTAAGAAATAAATCCATTCGTCTGAGTATACTGGATGTTGGAAGAGTGTCATTGACAACATTTAAATGTACACGAATATATACTAAATAAACATTGACGTGTGTAAAACATATTATGAGAGCGGCGAAGTCACGTGACCCGATAGAGTAACTGAACTCATTAAACGATTGAAGTTTTAAAAATAATCTTATTAAGTACATTTTGCATTTTTTTCCTGTAAATTATTCACATAAATAATACGTGGATTAAATCTGTGAAAGCGTTTTCCGAATGTGAAATTCTTATTTAAAATATACTTATTTGGAGACAACTTACGTCATCTTACGTCAGATGGTGTGTGCTGTATGTGTGTGTGTGTACTGAGAGGTCTGTACTATTAGGTAGTTAGCGATGATGGCCTCAAAAATAGCAGTCAATTGAACCCGGGACCGCTCAATGAGTAGTAATTGATTGTATGCGTCAATCATCGCTCCTTACATAGAGCTCGCAATAAAGATAATAAAATAACATTAAGATATGTTTGCAGCACGTAGTAATGTGAGGACTGAGGAGCGACTCAAGGCCGGAGTATTGGACTATTATATAATAATGTAATATCGAATAATAGTCGTATTGTCTTTTAATCGATAGCCTAAATTGCGTGGTTTCAATTGCGGAGAATTCAATTGCGGAGAATCGGAGCTTCACAGTTTATATATGTGATCATTTCTAAGTCCATTTTTAATTTGCAATAAGGAGACGCCATCTTAAATAGTTCCGTTATACTTTTATGATCGTCACTATCATCACATAAAATTGAGATCAAACATAGCATCGTCACTATCATCACATAAAATTGAGATCAAACATAGCATCATCACTATCATCACAAAATTGAGATCAAACATAGCATCATCACTATCATCACATAAAATTGAGATCAAACATAGCATCATCACTATCATCACAAAATTGAGATCAAACATAGCATCATCACTATCATCACATAAAATTGAGATCAAACATAGCATCACCACTACCATCACAAAATTGAGATCAAACATAGCATCATCACTATCATCACAAAATTGAGATCAAACATAGCATCATCACTATCATCACATAAAACTGAGATCAAACATAGCGTCGTCACTATCATCAGGTAATAATTGAAATGAACAGATCATTATCATCGTCTCATCAGATTAAATTTGCGATGTATTTATTGAGATGCATACAGAATTCCTGGGGGTAATGAAACGTAAAAATATGATAATAGACTGCGCCGCTACGTACCGTGGCTAAAGCGAATACATAATATTCAATATATAACTAAATTGCAAAGGAAAACATATAAATATTTACATTACAAATGATATTTTAGGAAATATAAATGAATAATAATAAACTTTATGACTGCAAACTTTTTACAATGATAGAAATATAACTTTATTTGTTTTTTTACGAGGAACGAAAATAAATTGAAGTAAACAACTATATAAAAACAATATTTTAATGATGTGCGTTTTACGTGACAATAAAATAAATGTAATATGAACAGCTGTCTCTGATACATGTTTAGATTTAGGAGACGCCATCTTATGTACGTATTGGATTTGATCACTTTATAACGTTCACGAAGCTCCATTTTCAATTCAAATAGCTTCTACGTTAAAGAAGTTAATGTGAATGAACATCATATATTAAAGCGCTCCTATATTATAAACGTGCTTTTGAAATCACAGATAACAACACAAAATTAACTAACTCGTGGGAGCTGATCGTACACGCATATACGAAAAATAGAGTATCTTAATTTTAACAAATAAAATAATGAAACGAAACGAAAATACATAATCGTATCAATTAGGTTCTACGGAGTGTTGGCAATGTGTATAATACACGAGTCAGTACTGTAGTACTGTAGTACTTTAGTACTTTAGTAGGTACTAGACTGCGTGTGTGAAGCTTGGTGTAAATATGCATAGCATTGTAAATGGCTCGATAAATAAATAGTAAGACTCCCGAGAAAATATCTCTGAATTTGATCTCTTGATAAAAAAAAGTTAATATATATAGTGATATAAGCTATTTAATTTATAAGATATCCTCAACTATTTTTATTTGAGGCAGGGCTAAGTTGTTGAGTCTATTTGGTAGATTGCCAACAAAAGTATGTAGGTGATGTTGTCGTCACAGTTGTATTGCACTTTGGTCTGCGTCGTGGGTCTTGGGATTGGTGACAGCAAGAGTTAATTACAATTATTGAAGATACATTTATACAGTTTGTAAATACAAAATGTTCACTATTTAGGTTTTGCGTCATCACTGCAACGTTACGACATGCCGCTTTAAACATTCCCCGTTTCATTTTGATGTTTTACATTACAGTTTTTAAATGAACTTTGAACTCGCTATATAAAGCGATATATTTATTATATGAATATAGAGTTCAGTTAGATCTTTATTTTACAGTAGTGCTATGGAGTACACGTTTCGGGTCAAATAAATCAGTGAACGCATTTTATCTACAAGCATCTATTTTTAATGAAAGTTTATATTCTTTACATAACTATTCAATATGAACAGACTCACATATCACTACAATTATCTCCGCTAACTTCTAAGACTGACCTGCAACTTCTTACGCTTTACCACGTGCCAATCTAGAAGTAGTGAGTATGTCGCGGGGGGTCGAGTTGAACGCGAATGCTGTTTAAGAAGTTACCGTGTTTGTGTGGGTGTGTATGTGGTAGTGTGGGCGTGTGGCTCGTGGCGCGCACGGCACCAAGGTGGTCGGAGGGGGGCTGTTCCGTTGCTGCGTGCCCTGGTGCGGGGCGCGCGCGGCGGCGCCCGACGACGCCGACTATGCTCTTAGAGAGAGCAGCCCTCAGCTCTCTACGCGCGAATACGGTAAGTTCATTTTTGTTTTACACTAAGAAAGAAATATATCCACATCAATCAGTGGTATTTCTTAGGAAACCTTTCCTTGATGTGTGATTGTTTGTATTGCCGGTACCAACTGAATCTGTATATCGTGTATCAATACAAAGAGCGACGGTGATACATTTATATAGGTACGTGGCACTGTGAGTGACGTGAGAGAGCCTCGTAATATAAATCTCGCATTTACTTAAAAATACATAGTTTGCGTTAGCTTTAATAATAATCACTTATAACGAATAACTCTGTTGAAATAAAACTGTATCAAATTTAAATCAAAACCACTAATCATTACCGTAAAAAGCCAATCATTGAAGTTAATTTTAAATGAAGTTACATTTATCAAGATGACTTTATTTAAAAGGCCGGAGAGTGAAAATAATACGAGTCACATAATTGATTCCTTTAGCACTAGTTCAAACGGTACTTGACTCGGTCTAGGACAGGATTATTGGACTCGAAAGGCTTTATCAAATGCCTTTGTTTGTGATTATTGAAAAGGTGCCTCGATTTTATATAATATGCTTTAGTATTATAACTGAAATTTGCTTTAATTAATAGTAACCGTTAATTATATTTTATATTATCTTGACGTATTAAAAAACAAAACATTGTACTACACAGTATACAATATAAAATAATAATCTAAGACGAAACGGCTTATGAGCGATAAGATCTGCATTCACCGGTATAACGACATAACAAACAAACATACAAACATACAAACATACATAACAGAAATGCAGACAATTGTCTAACATTAAAAACATAAATGAGGGAATACAGATAAAGAGGAAAATTACTATTCTCACGTTATTGAAAAATTGAGTTGATCTTTCCCTTGTAAGGTATGTTTCTAAATAAGATGAATAGTATTGTACATTAGTACTGGTGAATGTCAAAGGAGTGCACAAATCAGTGCTTTGATATTCTCCGTTAATTTATTTATAGCCATCGGGAAGTATTTAGGACTAATTATTAATTTAAACTCATATTTTACAAAACGCTTTTTAAATTTGAAAACTCATTTTCATGGTTCTAGTTCGGGACTCTTCTAGTTTAGGAACATTCTTAATTTTGTTGTTTTTTAGTCATATTTATATCGTAAGATGCCAACAAAGGTATAGTTAAATGTCCGTACAAGTTATATTTAGCGTTTTGTAAATATACGATGGTTGTAAGATGAATTAAAGGCAGTAATCATTAGTGATGTTTGGTTTAATTAACACCCGATATCATTCAGTACCTACTGACGTGGTTTACATTTAATACGCGTTAAGTATGACTTAAGAACGATATTTAATGAATCTTCTTTATATATTTATCTAACACATAGTTACATGTTCTTAAAATCAATATTAAATATTAGATAGACCGACACAATGGTATCAACTCGGACAAAGTCTATAGGTCATAGTATTATACAGGATTTATATTATTTTCTAAATATTTCTGCAAACTATATGAGTGAATATCAAAAAAACTGCTATTTAAGTACATTTTCGTCAGGGCAGGTAAAAGATACTTTTATTATTCCGTCTCTATTTCCATCTCGTATTCATCAACGCGAGGACAACATTGACATAATTAGTATTTACACACAGACGACTCTCCGGACACGTTCATATTATAGTTTATGTATGAGGAGAATTATCAAATGAATATATGTTAATATGTAATCAAAGCATTACATAGATTGCTGATCCCAACGCGTGTAATGGAACTATAAATTCTTAGAGTGAAGCCATGGCACGGACCTGTCTGATGGATGGTCTCAGTGTATCGTGGATGTATTGCTGAGATTGTTCTAAGGTAGCGACGGTGTTTTTCTAGCAGATAATAAATGTCAACAATGTTACAATTATATATTACTTTTACATTGTATATATAGTACTTGTAAGATATACATACATGTCATATTGATTAACTCTTGAAAACTTAAATGAACTTATTACAGTACGAAACTACAACAACAGTACCTACCTTACTCGGTGATGTATAACGGTGACAAATAATATATATATTATTTGTCTGTATAGAAATACTGTAAATTTGTCTGTGGATCTTTCCTTTATTTATAATACCATGAGTAGTATACCATACCTTACCAGTTACTCTTAACCGACTTCGTCCGTGTAAATGATAATGTGGTTTCTTGAAAGCGGTATGACAATAACATAGGGTTTTTATATATATATATATAATAACCGGTGTGTTTGTATGTCTGTGTACGGGCCGACGGGATTAATACAAATATATAACAATAATGATTAGCGTCAGAAATATAATTTTACATTTAAGTATAATTTCAAATTTCAAATGAAGTCTATAAATCCAATATAAAGTAGGTATGTCCGTACATCGACAACGAAAATGTTAAAAAGTTAATAACTTTTTACCTTTTATCGTTAAGTCGTTACGATGTCATTCTGTTATATGCATATTTAAAAACATCTGCTTCCCGCGTTCCTTCATATGGAAATAAAATATATTTTGTTACGAGACTGGTCGTCTAAATCAAACAATATAAAGAGTATGAAAAACCATCGAAAATCATAAAATTTAACTTAGAACGATACTGAAACACAATAGTATTTGTAGTTTGTTATATATGTCTGTCTTTATATAATAATTCAGTTTACTATTCAATAAGACACGCGTCGCGAAACTTGTGTTGCTAATAAATGGTGTATTTGCGAAAAAGATAAAAGCAATGTTACAGCTATTAGTGACGCTCCGGTTGTTGCCGCGGTGCGGACGGACGGACGGACGGACTGACGGACGGACGGACGGACGGACGGACTGACGGACGGACGGACGGACGGTGAACATTTATACAACTTTATAGACAAATTGAGACAATACACCTTTTTGTAGTCTGTTTTTAATGATGTTTAGATTTAATCGATAGAACTATTTAACACTCCTTAAAAGTTATCTCTTTAAAAGGTGACAGGGCAGCCGTGGTATGGAGAGTGTGTTTGTATGTTTGTATTGTCGTTCACCTTGATGTACGAAACCTCGTGGATGAAGAGCATACGTCGTGTAGATGGAGGCGACGACACACTCCTTGCTGTATGTACTCATAAATATAAAAAGTAGTCATAGATTTAAAAACGCCCCTTCAGTCAATAGCAGTGACGAGCGTCCTTCCATTAGTAACCCGACCGCATTCAGTAATAGAATAATTACACCCACCGCTTAATTGTTTCAACGAACTATAATATATCAAGGTGCAGGGAAATATTACTATTGTGAAACTTTCATTTCAAAAGCATTTTTCTATAACTAACTCTTGATTTTTTCATTAAATTTAATTTGGACATTTTATGGAGCATACTTGAAGACTAAATATCTCGACTAGAGCTGAACTTAAAATGTAAAAAAAAAATATCATATAAACGAACTTACACATGTTCAAGTATCGTAAGAATTTGGTACATTTTGGATATACTCGTAGCATGCTATAGAATACTGTTATGAAAGATGTAAAAACCGGTCAGAAGAGTCGTCGCGAGCTATTGTTAATAAAATATATGCGAACGTTGTTTCTCAAAGTATTTCTCAGCGGTGACTCAAACGCTAAGACACTTTATTGAACTTTTATGACCATAAGACACTTTTATCCGCAAATTGCGCTTTATTTTACGATAACTTTCAAAGTTACGAAAGTTTAAAGCCCGAGCACTATATTTTCATTAAGGACGTTAAATTCTTTCATGCAAATATACGAGTATATTATAAATAAACCAATGATTGTTCTGGACTGAGTGTAGTTTTATAATGTATCTTACATTATGGGCGTTCCTATTTCTATCTTTGGAAAACTATTAGATGTTAAATACTTTAGAAATAAAACTCAATGAATGTAGGTTTTCTTTATCCATTAAATATTTTTTATAAGATGATTTGAAGCGCGGTGTCCATTCACTAGCCCTCCATCGAATACTTGAATGAAATTATTCTTTAAAGTTATTTATTGGCATTTAAGGCTACTGGCTCCGAGGTACTCGTAACAGGGTCGTAAAATAACCTCTAAAAGGTTATTTGAAAATGAATATTAAAGCTCGTAAATATTTCGTTCATTAAGTTCATTTTATATATTATTCTATTTAATGTCATCTAAACTGTCCCTCTGGCAAACTTACCTGTAGCGTTTTAGTGGTACCATTCGTAAGTGCTTGCGTCGCTGTAGACAGTACTAAACTGTACTAGAGGAAATACGACAATCCCCTCTTTAGTTAACTTTATTGATTCTACTTCGTTTCATTTATCTCAAAGAAACAAAACTCAAGGCGTACTCAACCTACAAAAACTTCAAACGCAACGGCATGAGATAACTGAGGCTATCGTCGCACGTCATCATGTATCTGAGGTACACAGGCAGGAGTTCCTATAAGAACTCATGATTTCATTCAATTTAGAATGCGTCTTGATTATTAGTAGTATATAGAATTTCTACCACATTTGTTAAAAGAAAATACTGCAATACTTAAAAATTAGTGCTAAGTTTTTGACAATAATATCTTCATTTTATATCTTCTATTCATTATTTCTTTCACCCGGCAATTCTTACTTACCTTAAAATACTCTGTTTTTTTGTGGCTCTCATCTTTCATCTCCGCTCTGATAACTCACTTAACTTTTTATTTAATTACTGTACCGGTGTCTTCATAATGACATTTATTTGGACGCTACATTCAATAGTATTTGTTTTTTATTTGAGTGAGGTTTGCCTTCTATCGCAGACACTAGCTGGAGATTTATAATTTCTTTTTTAATATTATCGTCTTCTGTATATGAATTGGTATATTACTATAAAAACATTTGTAATCTAACAATTTTGGGTTAGTTTTTTGTATATCTTTAGGCAATAAAATTATGAATTGACATTTTATATTAATAATACTTCGATAAGAGATTAGTAAATTAAATTAAATTTCGTTCAAAAGATGTCACTACTGTAGAGGTTTATTTTAATAATATATATTAGAATTTAATTGTTATCAACCTCATGGTTCTTGGAGAGTTAACTATCTCCTAAAAAAAATTCCGTCTCCATTTTTAACATTAAATAAAATGGGAAATAGTTTTTATAATAAATATATACTTTAAAGGCGAATTTTTAATTTACAAGACATGTAGGAAAACGCGACTACGAGTTGCTATAAAGAGAAGATAGAAAACTGTATTCATAGATTTTATAAGATTGTATTATCTCATATTTTTTATCTTATATGTCTATGAATAGCAGCACGTCTATAAAGATATATATTTAGTATAGTCAAGTGTGTCTAATGAAGTTCCCTCAGTATGCTGCAGGAAGCTGTTTGATAATTTGCGATCCTCCGTACGATCTCATTTCTGATTAAACTCTCAGCTTAGTCCTGTGTTTTGTATAACATTCTACCATACTTATAAATATATGAAATTGTCATTTCAAAACCCATTGAGAGAATATCGCTAAAGCGGTATTGTTAAATCATGTCATAATTGGAATAACATTTTGAACTTTGTTATATTGTTAGTAAAAAGATCTAAAGTGCTTGTATTTATAAATTTCTTAATAATTGAGTAAAAATTAATGGATCATTACTTAAATATTTAGGCTTTGAGAAAACCAAACTAACTGAGAGCTGATATCTAAGAGACAAACCGTATAGTAGTTGTAGGTACTTTTTAACAAAGCGTGTCGGAGTATATTTTACAGAATTAGCAAAGTATGTGCCACGAAAATACACAAGAAAATACTGGTAGTTGTTGGAGTTTGAGTTTAGTTTGACGTTTATTGGGAAAGTTTAAACCAATCAGGTTCTCTAAATCTCTTATTCGGTGTATTCGAATAATCCTCTATCTTTAAAACAGACGTTGATCAAATACCTTTAAATTATAACTTTGGTTGTTGTAACAAAACCTAAGTTAAGAATCCAGCCGTTGGATTTCGTTACTTACATTCAATTTTGATTAATTTAAAGAATGGTAAGAAATACAATATGGTACGTAATATAGCAGTGTCTAAGTGGGTATTTGTGAATTTAACGCCGCCCGTGGGGCTGTAAGAGCGTGCAAGGCGGGACTCATTTAAATATTGACACGTGTATCGATTGTCGATACAAGCCGCACCGTGCTGTTTGTTTTAATTGTCATTTGTACTCCCATCGGACACTTGGAGCGCGTGTTGGCGAACTAAATACATGCAACACTTTAATATATACTATCATATACATTATTATATACTTTTAAATACATATTTACTTAATGTTGTAGATTTGAATTGCTTTTCTATTTCACATTTTAATGGACATGTAATCTATAATAGTAATATTAGAATGAACACGTTTGATGATGATGATGAATGAACGTTTGTACACGTACGAGGAACGCTTACTTATAAATACAGTTAGATGGTGAGGTAGTACATGTGCCGTTGTGAACGTATGTCATTCTATATTTTAAAAGGATTCCGGAAACGGAAAATGAAATTTAAAAATAATCTTTACCATCGAAGGGGAATAAATTAATAATAGAAACGTATCATAACGTTATACCTACTATTTTTATCTCATTTATTTTATCTTAACATTAAAATACAACTTAGCGCTGTCAGTGTTTTTGATAGTCTTTAGTATTTTAGCATGTGACATATATTCACTGCCATCAATTTTTTTTACAAGGACTTAATATAAAGTACTGTGCCTGTATTTTATGAAGATATATTCCTATAGTGACGTATACGTATTAGCAATCTGATATTTCCTAACCGTCTAACAAATGTCTAGAGAGACACACAGAGAGATACTCTATGAATTACTTGTTGATTCACAACTAACGACATTGTTCTAAAACTCACTCAAGGAACAGTTATTTCTAAATCGCAATATATATTTAAATCGAATTACTATTTGAAGCAGTAGTTACCGTGTCTAAATATGGAAGACCTCGTGTTCCTTACAGGTCCATCGTCCACCGTCCACCGTCCATTAACTACTTTCAATGTATTTTATAACTACTCATAGAAACCACGTAGAAATGTATTTGGAATCATTTCGTTTATACTAAATAAAATAAAAAAGGAACAATGAACTCCATGCCGGTCCGTCTGTTCTTCCGGCCGGTCTGTTGGTTTTTAAAAATGCAGTGATTTATGAAATTCATTTTAAATAACTGAATGCGGCAACATGGGCTATAACTATTAAGTATCGGACGAAAACTAACTCAATTTTACTAATTAATTTATTTTACGTAGTTCATAAACCAAATGATATAAGATTGTAAGGGTTGTTGAGGTGTTCTGTGATGTGGCTCTATAATGTTGTTGTTAGGGCAGTTCGTTGAGAGCGTCTCAGCGCGGCGCTGCCACTAGACCAGTTGTCACTAGATACGTATTCAAACCAAAGTGACATTTACGTACGTACGGAGGTAGTTAGTTATTATTAGTTGTGTAATATAATTATAGAATTCAAGCATTGAAGTCTACGTCAGTATTTGAAATAAATGCTTTAAAATTTAAGTGCCGTGTGGTGTAATTAAATCTTAAGGTAATTTAAAATAAAATAATATTACAAAATTATGAATTTAAATATCGTACAATATAGTTTATCTTTTATATGAAAATATAAAATGTTTTTAACCAAAAATGTAATTTAAAAGACCAATAGGCTGCAAACAATATCTTTAGAAACTGTCTCGCCATTGTCTGTGCTATTGTCTGTGCTATTTATTAAAACATCTTACTTTTATAATAAAGAACATAAATACATATTTATATTATATACATAAAGGTGAAACGTCAAGTATAAACTAAGTTATATATACTTAGTCTGGCCATAAATACTATTACACTTAAAAATATAAAAAAACATACATTTGAATTTCGAATCTGTCATTTTTATACGATCGTTCATTGTGTTTTCTCATTTTGGCGTCAATACATTGTACAAGATTTTGCGATATTAAAATGGAGTGGGGTGATAAAGAGAACCGAATCGCTGTGATTACATTACACAAAGTAGGTATTGAGCCAAATGCAATTTTTAAAACCCTCCATACACTCGGTATTAGTAAAATGTTTGTGTATTGGGCTATTAATAGGTACAATAAGACTTCATCTGTTTGTGACAGAAAAAGATCTGGCCTTCCACGTAGTGTTCGGACGAAAAAGGTGGTCAAAGCAGTAAGGGAAAGAATTCGAAGAAATCCTGTCCGAAAGCCAAAGATTTTATCTCGGGAAATGAAGATACACCTAGAACCATGTCGCGTATTTTATATGAGTTAGAAATTTCTGCCTTTAAGAGACGCACTGGTCATTTCTTAAGTGATAATTTAAAGAAGAATAGGGTGGTAAAATCGAAACAACTACTGAAGCGGTACGCAAAGGTCACAGAAAAATTTTATTTACGGATGAGAAAATTTGAACAATTGAGCAACATTTTAACAAGCAAAATGACCGTATTCATTATGCTTAAAGCTCTAAGGAAGCTTCCCAATTAGTCGACAGAGTGCAACGTGGACATTATCCGACTTCAGTGATGGTTTGGTGGGGTGTTAGCTATGAAGGAGTGACTGAGCCATATTTTTGTGAAAAAGGTATCAAAGCATCGGCACAAGTGTATCAAGATACCCTTCTTCAGAAGGTAGTTAAGCCCTTTAACATCACCATGTTCAATATCCAAGTATGTTCCTTTTAGCAAGACTCGGCGCCGGGTCATAAAGCTCGTTCTACGCTTCTCGTTGGTTGGAAGCGAACGTTTCGGACGTCATCAGAGCTGAAGACTGGCTGTCGTCTAGTCCAGATCTGAATCCGCTGGATTAATCCAAGTTATGATCAATTTCAAAGAGTGCAGCTTGCTACCATGCTAAATGCCATGATAATTTGGAGTCCCTAAAACAAAATATACGATTGGCAAAAAAGAATTTTCCCATGGAAAGAGTGCGTGCTTCTATTTAAAGGACTGTATTGCAGTAATGGAGACCACTTCGAATAAGCTTTATATATTTTAATTGTTTTATATTTATGTACTAAACTAACATACTGTAAAAGAAATAAATGTTATTTGCAGTTAATTATTACAAATAAAAAAGTGTAACAATATTTATGGCCAGACTAAGTATACATATTTATATATATATTTTTTTGTTTTATTCTAGAAAAATTTGAACGTTGTATAAAATTTTAATAAGTTTAGAGGAATTTATGAGTAACTGCTTGAGACTCGTAGGTTTGTGGTGGTAGGGGGGGGGTTTAACCAAACCGCTTTACCTGTGTTCAATGAATAGTTTGGCCTAACGAACTTAAATTTCTGGACCCCTGGGTACTTTAATAGCGCCCATGGGTACTGCTGTAATAACGACCTTCCGATAGTTACATTCAGCTTAACTTACTAAGAAATAAATCAGTGAAATAAAGGAATAATAAATTTTAAAAGTATGATTTAAATACAAGGTTTATTGGCTATATGTAACACTAGCATGTTATACTCGCCGACCACATTAGCGGTAATTACAACAAAAAACAAAACACCAGGATCTTAGAAGTAAGGTCTTTCAAATTAAGTAAAAATAAACAGCAACTTTAATGCATTGAAGAGAGATGATCTCTGGGACGCAGTGGGAGCACTCACCCCGCTCATTAGATATAAGTCGTCTTACAGCGTGCTGCAGGGGCTGAACCTTCAAACATTCGAACGAACCGAAAGATGAGATAAAGAAAACTGATCATTCGTGACGTCATTGTTTTTTAAGGTCTCTAACATTTTTTAAATTCATATCTAATGTAGTTTTTTATTCCGGTTATTTTACTTGTTTCAGTATTTTTTCTCTCAATCTTAAAATGCATTAGGATATTCTTATTTAAACATAGTAATCGAACGAACGCCTGCCAGTAAAATAGTTTCTATGATGTGTGCAGACAATGTGAAGAGAATGCTATAACGGGTACAAACCACAGCGAGCCAATCTCAAGTACATTCTAATTTCCCGGCCATTACCTTTGTTAAATAGATATAATAGATCGCTCTGAGCTCCTTACTAGTCTTTATAAATAAAATATATTATATATACTTACATACTTCATTACTTATAACACCATGTTCTATACGTTCAAGTACCTACTCCTGTTTTAGTTTACTGAATTATTATATCTCAGGTACAGATTAGGTTCAAAGATTCGTTTAAAATTCAGACCACAAGCAATTTCTTAGGAAGGTGAGAATTAACCACTGAAACTGTTTTACAGACAGTCCAGGAATAACGAGCGACGAATACGTAATTTAAATAGCTTTCAATTTAGACGATTTATTTCAGTTGTAACATAAAATAAAGAAAAATGTGTGCACGAAAATCGAGGAACATTTTCAATTACGGGTTTATAAACAAGTATAATGAAAAGCGGTTTTGATTTACCTCGTGTGTCTTACATAGTAACAAACGTCTTCGCTTTTTCAAGATTTAGTTCAAATTTGTTGCTGTTTATTTTACAGTCGCTCCGGAGCCTATTATAAACTCTCCACGTCCAATCGGTCAACAGTCACCTCTGCCGGGGATCGAGGAGGAAGACGACTCCGACTGGCCCTTAGAGGACGCCACGGACGCAACCCTCACACCATCTTTTAAAAGTACAAGAAGTAGCACTGATACAGCCTTTACATCATCGAGGAGTTCAGGAAAAAAGCGTAGCTTCGGAAGCCCGTCATCGGTAAAGATATGTATATCGGCGGCGGCTAGAAAGTCTAACAAAGCGCGTAAGAGAGGCGCGGGGCTCAGTGTCTCGTCGGGCGGGCAGTCCGGGGACGAGACGCCCGCGCACGGCAAGATGCAGGCCGAACAGGGCAGCATCGGAGAGCTGCAGAAGTACCACGGAAGATACCTCAAGAGCCGGCGACACACCCTCGCTAATGTCCGGTGAGTAATGTATATTATGTAATGTATTGTGGTTGGCTACAAAATAGCTAATTGCTTTACAACTTTGAAACTTTGTCGATGCCACTCTCTTGTCACGTATTGCGGGTTACATTATGATGTAGAAATAGATAGAGAAGGCCTTTAAAACGAGTTTATGGCCGCAGGTAGATTTAGAGCTCGTAAAGTTGATGAGTTATTAAAATGAGAACATTTTAATTACGTCGACGTTCATTTATGAGCTATGAATACAACTTAGTAATAATATTCCTATATATTCCTTCTCTCCTAATTATATTGTGTTAAAACCAATTCTATAAAAAAAAGTTTGTTGCGTCAGAATTAAAAGCAGTTTTGGATTATATTAAGACAATTAGATAAAAGTAACTGAAAAAGTGAAGTCAATTTTTATTGCAAAAGTACTAACGAGGATTTAATTACGAAGAGATGAGAAAAATGAAGCCGCTATTACGAGACACGGCGTGGTTTACTAATTTAAAGAGACTGAAAATGTCATGCAATTATACAATACTGAAAGATATTGCAACTTGTATTTTTTACAAATAATATTATAGTTTTATTTTCTGCAACACTTCATTTTGACTCTATTATATATGTTGGTAGTTCTGGTATATATATAGATGTGATTTTAAATTAGTTACGTATATATTTTTAAATAATTAAGGCAGTTTTAATTAAAATTAAATAAATATAATATGATTGAAAGGATCATTGTAATAAGGCCGGTGTCGTTGTTATTGATTTAGGACAGCTGTTCTATCACAGAAGATATCAAATGAAAGCAATTCATAAAACGTAATTGAACGTCAAGATAAAGCTTGCTATTAAATTTCTCTAGAAAGTTTTATTATACTTTATTATAGGTCAATTCTTAATATTTATAAAATAACAATCTTGTCCTCGTTTATTGATAGATAAAGATACATAGGGTTATAATCCTGGCGTCAATTAAAATAATATATATATAATGAATGTAGTTTATGTGCAGTAATATTAGAAATTATTAAAATGTTATATATTGAGCTGAGGCAGGGCGCCCACGGGCTCATGAGATATGTGAGTGGTCACGAGCACCGCGGTGACGACAGAGATATAGTTATGGGCGCTAGTAGTGATGTACTGACTGTTGAAGTATTTATAAAATACATTGTGTATGTGTGTACCGTACAGGAGCGGCGCATCCCTAGCAGATTGCTCCTCACTGAGCTATTTACAATTCATAGTTTCTATCATTTACATGACTTACATTATTTATAGAGCTAGATTATTGTTTGAACATCTAATTAGACACATTAAAAATAACTAAACGTTTTCAAAAAACAGTTTCTTATTTTTTTTAAGCGAATTTTACATACAAGCTAAGTTAAATAGACTCTAGTAGTTGATATAAAAAAAATCTCATTCCTCATTCATACTGTTAATATTTTATTTATTAAAAGAAATATGTCAAATAAATATATTTTTAGTCTACAGTTCACCCTTCTACAATGCGGTAATGCAGTAAGCATCCGTTGCCGAATTATAGTTTATTTACCATACATATAAAGTCCAAGTCGCTTATCTAAAGGACCCTTCCTGTGCTATGAAATAATAAACTTATTTCATAACTTTAATAATTGAACTCAAAAAAGGTTACAAAATATACACTAAATTATTTATTTTAAATACATTTGTGATAAAAAGTAGGATAAACAGTCGTGAGACAGACAGACTGCAATAAAAACTGTTTACTGTACGAATGGTTTTCCAGCATTCGTACCAGTTTTATTTTAGGAGACATAGCACTTGGGCGAGAACATCCGGCACCTCGACTTCTCTAACATGTTTATGTACAATACGATACAAGGACCGGAATAGAACCGGGACAGACTTCACGACAGCTGGAATATTTAACGCACGGGCCAGAACACCTTGTCGGTAATATTTATTATATTTAACTGATAGAAGTTTATTGTAAGAGAGACGAATATTTTTTTATGCGAGACTCAACCATACAGTATATCTACAAGATTATTCAGCGTCTAGTTTCAGTATTCACTCTAAGAGCGTCATCTCATTACATTAAAACGCCATTTTAATAGATATAAAGTTTATATTCAAATTGATATTTGATGAAGTAGATTCACAAAACATAACGGTGATATTATCAACCGATCTTCAATACGATAATAAAATCAGTTTCAGATGATACCAAATCAACCCACAGTCCGGTTATTATTCATTTGAATATTGAGTAATAATTTAATCTGGATTCATTATTAATAAAAAAATATAGCTTTTAGGTCGTCTAAAGACGTAAAAGCGTGTTCTTGCTGTCTGCGTCTCAGTCGGGGTCGTCGAGGAAAGGTTTTATTTATTTTAATCTTTTCCACTTTGAATCATTATCAGTAATCAATTGTGTTCGTCACATAGAGGTGTCAAGAGGGCCTATTTTAATACCATACTTATCAAAATAAGCCCTTCTGCAAGAACATCTCTGAACTTAAAGTTAAAATTACGAGGGTTCCAAACGCGCCCTGGTCTGAGAAGAACCACACAACAAACTGAGCCGGGTGTATTTTATTGTGATCACTGTTTCACAAATGTCAATATAAATAAAATGAGTAATTTACGAACAACTAGAACCAGTTGTTGAGTTGCCAGCAACACGACCAGTCACCGCAAGCAGCACCAGTTCACGAACATAACGCAAGGGTCAGCCATCACCTCCTTCGCCATATTTGAGGGAGGGAGGGCGATCGACCCCCAACGCTACCGCAAGTAATGACTTCTAAGAGAACGGCGAGAAGCGGCCAGTTGATGAAACAGCAGTCACTAACAACGACCAACAACTGGCGACGACAACTGGCGCTGTTTACTAGTTTGTCGTTTAAATACTATTTATTACCAGGACATACCGTCGTTAATATAATTTAAGGAATTTCCCATTTTTTTTGGAGCCTAGTGGTGGGCGTAGCAAGTTTATTTTTGTTCCGGGTATTAATTTTGTGTAAATCACAATTTTTCTTGAAGTTATTAATATTCTTATGTACGTACATTAAGTTCTTATAAGTATATTGATTAAATACAATCATAATTTTGAATTCTTTGAAGTTATTTCTTAACGATTCTCTAGGCCTCATCTGATAGATCGCACGAACAGTCCTCTTCTGCAGCACAAATATAGCATCAATATCTGATGCATATTAATTTTGTAGTAATGTGTGTATATAATACATTCACGCCATACCTGATATGATGAATCGACGTCTGAGAGGGAGTGATCCCGCAGACCCGCAGACCCGCAGGGTTCACCGGACTGACGGGTATATGGATCTGATCTATCATTTTTAATATCGGGATATCAGTTTGTGGTAACGCTGTTATTTATTAAATATTATTTACGAAGTTTTATGTCTCATACATCTTCTAATAATGTAATGTAAGTTCCACTATAAGTATAAATTATGTAGAAATTAAATCAATATATTAAAAAATATCCGCTATTATTAGGGCCCTTTATTTTTGACTTTTAAATTTTACTTCAACGTAATGCCTTTCAAGTTTAATTTTAAGGCGGGTCGTTATGAGGATAAGACTGCCTGGACAAATCTCTATATAAAAATAAATGCAGCCAGTAAGCAATGAGTTCGATTATATTTTAAAGATATACGGTAGCTCTTTTGGTAGAGCAAGAGGACAGTTACGGAGTTCTGTCCGTGTCGATACAATAATCATTGAATATTTATTAAAGACTAGCTGTAGCCCGCGACGTCGTCCGCGAGGACTTTAGAACACAAAGCTCACAAGACACTTCTTCGCTCGAGCTTTATTTGGTCAAATTTATTTTTGAAAATTACTCTTCATAAAAGGCTACTTTTAATAAAATATCATTTAATCGGATAATGATTAAAAAAGCGGTATGAATATTGAGTTTGATTATTGTTTGCAGTTTTATCACATTTCAAAATGTAAAAGAGTAGTTATAGCTACGTAACTACAGTAGTTGGACGTAAGTCATCGCGGACTTTATATTAGATATTGATACCTTTTATAATACTGTAGAATATTTTTTTGTTCTATCCTCCATAGTGATAATTTTTATGACTATTTTTCTCACACCTTGGGTTATATTATTTCATTTTTATTAATCATTTCTTTTTTTTAAATTTTATATAGTCTCAATAATGTAATAATGTCGCTCAGTGAAAATGCAGCTTTCTAATGGTGAAAGAGTTTTTGGAATCGGTCTAGTAGTTTTCGTGTGAAAACAACACAAAAATACAAAAACCCAAATTAAAATGTTACCTTTTTATAATATTAGTATAGATTTATTAATGAGTGCTAAATAAAGGATAGTAGACCTACATGACACGCAGCTTTGCTCGTAATAGTCGCTCCTCGTCCTCACGCCGGTCCCTCTCATTTTATAAGATGGTATATTTTAAACATAATTACTTTCGCATTCCGCTATATTGGATCTCTCAATGTATAAAATTGTAAAATGGTCGTGTTTTGAATGCGGTATCTGTTCCGGTAGGCCAATGTGGTTTCTTGGCGATTTTTAAGAGTTAGGGTACTTTTAAAAAAAATAACAGATTAGTGTGCTGATATACCGTCCCAAGTTTTATAATTTAGTTTTTAGGGTATGTATAAATCTCGATAAAAAAGATTATTATTATTTTCACAAATTGATTCGAATGAAGACTGAAGGCTTTTATCCTCCATTTGAAACCCCAAGATGTAGAGTCTCTAGTAGGTAACTCAAGCCCACTGTATATTATCTTGGTGGATCTCTATCGGTTTCTGCAACTGATGACGAGATAGCTCTTTGTTGGCATAATTTCATCCGACGTACTGGACGTCTATCGTTATATTTTGGCCAGTTGACGGCTGTGGCGGGTTCGATTCCCCCACGGGACAATTGTTTCGAGACAGTGTCCATTATATCAATGATTGTAGAATGCCCTCTACACTTGGATTATTTCTGTAATGCGGAGTTGGTTTGAAGAGAAAAAATAATAGTACACCATCTATTTATAGCCTTAGTTTATTTTATAAAAAAGCTATGCTACTGAAGTTATACTAAAGTCCGTTCATTAGTAATTCTTTGTATAAAAGAGTAACAAACATATGTATGAGTACACACTCATTCATACATAGATCCATCCATTTTATAATAGTAGTAGATTTATCTATAATACAAAAATTACGATCTATAATTCTTATATATAATGTTAGTTTTTCACGAGAGCCATTAACATACTTACGTCTCTTCTGTAATTTAAAATATTAAATATTTGATGTGACGTCAACATGACAAGTCTTTTGTATCACTGAGCTTATCTCTTTGTCTCTGTCTTTGTCTTTGAATAGAAGTAAGATAAATAAATAACACCCTACGACGTGACACGACACGACGAACACGACTCACCAACTTTAAATCCGCTGTGACAATGAAGATTATTATAAAAAATAACCTAACTCTATAATTTGTAAGTTTAATTTAATCTTTAAAATATTTGGCAGCGGTAAGTATTTCTTTACAATAAACGGACATGTTATATTATTCGTTAATTTACAAATGTCAGCGGGTGTAATAAAAGAGATCGCGTACAACTTTTAATAAATTATCAAGCGACAGATGGTCTTCATGTAAATTATTTTTTAAAAGAAGCTTCGGTTTCAATAATAGAGGGACGACTTCTAGGAAGATATTTTTATATTCACTTCTTCCTGGTATTAGTAGTCTGTCTAGAAAGAAGTTTTTAATTTTTATTGTTTTATTATTAGGTTATTATTTAATCATTTTTGTAGTATTGTGCTACTTAGCTACTATGCTACTCTAGCCTGCTGTAGTACTCTAACGTGTCACTGTATGTGTGTGTTTGTGTAACAGATCCATGTTCAAAACCGTCGATGGTTTAGAAATAGAGTTTGTTTTGAATAAATTAGTATTAATGGTCAGTCCGTCAGTCGGTCAGTGCGTTCGCTCGGCCTGTAAATATATAATCTGTTATATTATAATATACATGTGTGTTGAAAACATTTTTGATCCCAATACAATTCTGTATTTAAAATATTCATGTAGGTATATAAATAAATTTATAAACAAGTAGGTATGCTGAGTTTATAATTTAATATATATTATTATTTATACAATAATAACTTTACGTGTGTAGTTTTTTTAAAAAACCTGAAAACTGAATAATTGTCATGATGGTGTCATATTAAAATGACTACGAGGCGTATGTGTGTGTGTGTGTGTGTGTATGTGTGGTCGGTTATTACTATACGATATAAGGTTAGGTCACTAATTATTATACCAGTATTGTGCCTCAGTTCGCATATTAAGTAGTTAAGTATACATTCAATTATTTATCAGGTAAGGAAGACTAAAAAAATATATCTTATTTTGATTAGATAATTGAACTGGAAATGTGGCAAATATTATTCTGAGGAGTATTGTGTCTGTCTGTCCATCGTATATCAAGTGAAACTATTGTATTAGAGTACTAGAACGTTGTTTATTACCTTGGTGAATGTAATTGAAACGGTGTTATTTATTACACATACAAAGTTTGTATGTTCTGTGACGGGGTCGGAGGTTGAAGGTGGCCTTGTATCGATTATTTGGATACGAAGAAGCAATAGTGTCTTTAAAGTCTGTCGTACTCATATGAGACGCAAGTACAGACCAGCTTGTGATATACTTAGTTTTAAAACAAGCTTTGTTACAGATATTTTAATATCTGAACTCTCAATAATAGTTGTAAGTTATATTTGTGTCGTGTGAAAAGAAACTTTTAATGAAAAATATTTCTCAGGACTAGCAAAAATATGATAAAAACAAAAATATAAAAGGAGATCATTAAAATAATTGTTGTACGAGTATAAACGTCGCGTCGTGAACGAAAATGATAATAAGAGGCCAGACATACGAATAAATAAAATAGTAACAAAACATTTTTTACAATTCATTACATTCTCGTAACGATTTAACAGTTATTCCACGACTCACTAATTACTTTGAAACGTCCATTGTGAGATGACGCTGCCACCGGTATTTGATACGAGGTCCGCCCTCATCGATATTGTATTTTATTAAAAACTATTTACTCTCGACTACAAAGCGAACTTGGAAATTCATATTTGAAATATTTTACGATTTTTATAAGTCACTCTTCTTTTAATGCTGGTTCTAGTAAATAAAATCTTCCTTGATAAATAGACTGTACGACCAAAAAAATAAAACGTTTCATTTTTGTTATAATGTTACAGAGGACTGGGACTATATGATACGGAAAGATTTATTTATTTGCTTAATATTCTTATAAAACTAATAAATAATGATTCGATGAATCATCGGTTGGTCAAAGTTTATAATAAGTAGACATATCGTTGTAATGAGTATCGTGTAACTAGTGCTCTCATTATAAACAGTTAAACCTCTGTTAATGAGAAACAAGCAATACTCATATGTGTATAGAATAGGCGAGATACTTCAAGGACTAATGAAGGACGATCTTTAAACGTCATCGCTTGCGAGATGTCGAACCCGCTCTCCATTTGTAAAATATTAATGAAAAGGGAAGTTAAACAAAATTATCATATTCCTATAATCAAAATACTTAAGTAATTCTAAATGACATGTGAAATGAATGCTCGTTAAGAAATGCCTTTTTTCACTCAAGTTTTTTACAGAACAGACCGATCATACCCAACAGTATTTTAAACTACGTTTTTACTTACCTTGAAATGGTTATTTTATTATAATGTACCTACTTTCTTTAAATAAGTTGCCTAATTACATAATTAGATGAAAGTCATGTTTCATAACAGTTCTTCAACATTACTTACATAAGATATATTTCTTAACGTTTACCGCACAAGTAATGTCTAACTTAATAAATGATCTAAAAAGTGTTTTATTAAAGTTTGGTCGTGTGTAATTGCTCTCAAGAGGGCAATATAAGACGTAACACTTTAAACGAAGAGGCACCACAGTGATGGTGCGGGGGCAGGTGCTCTGGCTCGTGATGACCTATGTTTTTATTTATTACGACCTATTTGAGGTATTGAGGTTTGTAAGAGGTCATCATCTTTAATCATGTTATTGATTAAATTGTAATATTTTTCGTGCCTCTGTTATACAACATTGTAAAATCAATTGTTAGTTGGTTCAAATATTATTTCTGTATAGTAATGATGTTACAATATACCTTACAATACTATTAGGAAACATCAATACGGTCACTTACTGAAACGCGTTTCTGTCACTACCAATTAAAAAGTAGTTTAGGGAATATTTATAGAAATACTATTTGAACAAATAATACTACCAAAATGAATCATTATCTTTCCTTTGTTTTATTATCGTTATTGTATTCTGCTTTTAAAAGTTTGTAATTATATCTAACGAGTTTCTAAGCTTTCAGCAATTTTTAACATGTTTAACCTCTTCAAAGAAAACAATCACGTGCTTATTTTACTAAACACGTCTTGAAGACGTGCGAACTTAGACCAATAATGCTATAGTTTAGATACTTATAATTTAGCTTATATCGTTATTATTTACACAAGTGATACAATGCTTTTAACATTACATAGATTTTAAACTTTCAACAATTCGTTTTATAGTTTTAAAAATAAATAACTTTTCAGCTCTCTTTGTTTCTTTCAATGAAAATTAAAATGTTCGTGTTTTTGTAAAGTGCATAACGTATTTTATATTTTCGGTAGAAGGTCCATTCTAAGGATGTACCCTGATTGATATGAATGTAATCGAAAAAAGAACGGTTTTTGTTTTTTTTTATTTCTTAAATTATTAGACATGCCTCGAATTGATTGCGACTGTTCTAGTTGTTCGTAAATTGTTTATTTTGTATTGACATTTGTGAAACAGCGATCACGATAAAGAAACACCCGGCTGAGCTCTCGTATATTTCATTTTAAGTTGAGAGGTCTCCTTGCAGAATGGCGTATTTCGATAAGTAAAGAATCAAAACTGACTCCTGACACTTCCATTTGACGTAGACAAGTGATCACTGGTAGCGATTCAAAGTGGAAAAAATAAATAAATAAATAAAATACATGCAACTGCAGTCAGTATCCAGACCCCGGAGTAGGCTATTTTTGCCGTTTATGAACTGGACATTAAGAAGAATAAGGTCTGTTGAAATCTTTAGATATATATATATAGATTTCATATATATATATATATATATATATATTTCATATATATATATATATTTCATATATATATGTGTATCCGATTTCATCACCGGCCCAAACTAACTTAATTTTTATTTCTCGAAAGTGAAAGTTTAAAATTTTGAACAGTTATAGGGTTCGCAATTTTAGTCAGATAGAACTCAAAAATTGCATATACACTTACTAGGACCATTTATTGGATGGGATTGCTCATGGAAAAAATCAAAATACTGGTTAATGTTTTACGTCCAAGAATTGTAACTCCGTTAATATTGAAAATGGTGGCATATTTGTCATATCGTTTGGTTGAAATAAAACGTACATCATGTCTATTAAGTTTTTGATCCGATATAATTTAAAACTACCAGCACAATATTAAAGCGGGTGTATCTAGTGCAGCTTCTTTTAAGTTCTAATAATTTATGAAGAGTAGCTACGAGCTGTGAGCTGAACGCAGTCTGCGAGTCGTTCTCTTCTTCACGACCGGCGGTTTGTTTGCGTCAGTAGATTCACGGTGCTTCTCATTATACTGTTATAGACGTTTTAATGTTTTTGATTTTATAGGTTTCCGCTCTAAAATTAATTTATCGCTACACTAGCCAAAAGCATACAATGTCTCAAATTTTTGCCTTACCTAGTTTGGCGTTTTTCGTATAATATATATATTGGTAAGTTTAATGCCGAGGGGTAAAATAGTGAAAGGTCATTAGTGTCTTCAGATCCCGTACAATACAATACAATACAATACAGACACGTACCAGCACATTCAGAAATACACGATTCCTAACATCACCTATCGTTAAGAATATTTTTATTTGTTTATAATTGTCTGGGACTAATTTATCTCTCGTTGAGAAGGTACGTGCTCCTGGCCTACAGGTATTTTACTTCAGAAGTCAAGGAATTCAAAGAGAATGCAAGAGCTTTTTTTATTATTATAAATAAAGATGAAACGACATCTTGTTTACTCGTATTGCGATAGAAGACAAATTTACACTTCTACAAATTTACACTGTTGTCAAATAAATATTTATTATTTACTTAATAATAATTAAATTACTTTATAAATCAGTTCAGAAGCCTTTGATACTGGTCAAAAGTAAAAAATAATTGTAACAAAATAGAGCCCATTGGAAAAGGAAGAAAATATAACAAAAATAAAAGGGAAAATAATTTACGCCTGATCTGAGGTCGGGAATAGGGGTGAGTTTGGTAAAGTGTTGTGTTGCAATTTCTGGAAAAACTACAAGTTCCATGAAAAAAGATTAAATGGCAAAGTAGTAAGTAATAAAACTTTTTTATCTACAATTTTGTCAGATAATCTCAAAATTTATGCTAAAAATTCAAGTAACCGAGATTTTTTTTTAATTTTTATCTTCTACAAAAAAAAGTATTTCTTCATGAAATTTAGTGAAAACTCGCCTTTTTATTATTGTCCAATCACACTGTAATTGTTTTTATTTAAACAAAATTCCTTTTTTTAATTTAATTTTGCAAAACACTTTTTTTAAACAACTCGGTGTACTTTTTGTTTTGTGGAAATCTCTACTTTCTGATGGAGTTAAAAAAATGCATACAATATACATGCAAATTTATATATAATGCATGCAAATTTTATCAAAAAAAATAGCTAAATATGTGACTGTGAATGTGGCTATGGCAATCTCATTATTATATTGACTTGGACTATTTCGATGAAAAGCTGATGTTAAAGTCTATTTCTTTCGTATTCATTGTTAATTCTGTACTCGCTAGACTACTACTGACGATTCAAAGCTGCTTTTATTTTACACACTTGCTTAGCATCTGCCTTATTGCAGATTGTACAAATAGATTCAGCCATACCAATTATCTGAAAAGAAAGAATCATATTAACAATGCCTTTACAATTTTATCATAAGTACAGCTAAACTATTTTGTCCAAAATAAACGACATTAATATTTTTGATCACATAATAATGCGATTTGAACAACATTCAAAAATACTTAAAAAAATACTTTAAATAAAACTTACATTATGTTACAAATAATAATTTGAGTTTTTTGTTTTGAAAGTTATGTATATTTTTAATACCATCAGAAAGTATAAATTTCAAAAAGGTGAGATTAAGTGAAAAAATTGTAGTTGTTAACATTTTTATTAACTTCAACTTTTTTCATGGAACTTGTAGTTTTTCCAGAAACACTTTTTACCAAACCCATCCCTACTCTCTTCCCGAGCTTTTTTTTCCGTTGGAAAAATCCTTTACGGATACCCCCGCCCAAGAAGGTGATGGCCGGTGATGATCTAATGGGTTTCATCCTGTTATTATTTTTTTGGTCACAAAAATTATCGACCTTGTACTATTCGAACTAAAATTTATGTAAACTCAAACTTAATTATTTAAGATTATTTTAATTTTAAATAAAAATATAATGTAATATTAATTGATACGGACAGAATTGTCGATGTCTTTTATAATTATATAATAATTTAAGATTGTTTAATATATTGTCATTAATACTATATATTATTGGCTCTACCTACTCTACAAGTACGTATCAGACGAGTGGCGACGGGGTGACAATAATTATTTTTGGGGACCAATTTCATTTCGTTACTGATTTATCAAGATACGTATTCACTCAGACTATATCTGACGCGTCTCGGAAAAGTAATTTGATGAACCCAAATTTTATTTTACATATATTATGTTTCCAGAAGAATAAACACATTATATGTTTATATTCTTTCTTGAACAATAAAATATGTTTATAAATTTATAAAAAATATAGTGGTTAATTTTTGAGAATTTTACTACAAAGAATAAAACTGTTAAAAATATTAGTTTAAATAAAACTATATCTTGTATATTGTTTTACATTTTTATTTAGATTATATTCGTGGTGCCAGCGCCAGTGCTAAGCTTAGTTATGTAAGTGAAAACCGAAAATATATTTTTATTTAAATAAACAAGTGGTCATGATTATTTCTAGAACATTTTAACATTTTATTTATATAGAACATTTTAACATAAGTCACTTGTTGGGTGAACAGTCAAAAACATATGAAGACAAAAACATTAGATATTTGATTTTAAATGAAGTATTAAAATAAGCAAAGCCTACGTATTGGAGGGCTTATGTTTTATGCCGAGGGTTGTTCGTATACGGTACGTGACTTAATCAACGCTAAAGCAACTATCTAAGTCGGGTCTGAACTAACTGACTGACTGACTGCATCAATGATTTAAACACTGTTACTTTACTTGTATACACCAAACAGCACAATACGGCAACATATGCATTATTCATTCACTTTGATTTTGTATCTAACCTGAGTTTCTAGAGCATACCAGATATAATAGTCCGTATATTTTGAAGGTATCGTGACAATTGTTGAAAATTTAGGGACAGGTGAAGACACTCACAGATGAATTACTTTTGTACTAAGAGAAAGACGAAGTATGTTTTTATTTGTTTTTAAGAAGTAAGCTTATTATTTTCCTCCTTACATTATGGTTTTTCGAAATTTGTTTAGGGTAATTACCTCGTCTTATTAATTTAATTATTATTAGGAGGTAAAACGAAGTCAAATGTTTTATGAAGACAGATGAAGACGCTTAAAGATGATCATGAAACCTATCAAGTACTCCAACAACAACCATGTAGTGACATAAAAGATAACAGCACATAAAACATTCTAAAGGTTACTTAGAAAATAAACATATCGGCATACAAAGTCATGAAAGTATATTGTGACTTGGTGCTTTCATATAATAAAGTGACTACTTTATGCTGCGAGTAGCAGTAGTAGCAGTAGTAGCAGTAGTAGCAGTAGTAGCAGTAGTAGCAGTAGTAGCAGTAGTAGCAGTAGTAGTAGTAGTAGTAGTGATACTACGAATATATTACTTACTATAAACTTATTAGTTAAACCCATGTTAATTAACAAATACTTTCTCATATTCGTATACTACTGTCCATTTTATAACTACATGGATTTGAAACAATTTTTAAACTTTATTACGTTTCCATCAGCGAGTCAAGCTATGGGTAGTATGAACTAGCTTTAATAAGAGCGCTTAAAACTATCAAACAATTTTGGTGAAGCGCTAAAGCTGCCTTTATTAGATTAAAGGAACAGATTGAACGGCTTTGAGGCTTTTAATAAAGGTAAATTAAAAACACTAGTCTAGTTCACAGTCACTTAAACATTTTATATAATTAAAGATGTTTCTTAATCTTGTGTATCTTGACTGTTTGTTGAACAGTTATGGACATTCCAGTTTCAACTGTTGTCTCATGATTTCCAGAATATTTTTTGCATTAAATTTTAATTAATAGCAGTTATAATAGAAAAATACTCAGTGACGCTCGCAGCTTCGCCCACGTTAACAAACATTTTTCTCATATTTCTCGATCCCTCGGGAATTTAGCCAGAACTTTATAACAACAAATATACGTGCTAAATATCATGTTTGTAGGCTTTAGTGTTCGTAAGCTGCCACGATAGAGATTTTAAATTTAAAGAGTAATTTAACTAAAGTGTATATATTCTTTTGGGAAAGTAGAAAAAATTGTAAAGGATACAATACGAGGAGGTAAGGATACGACCACTCCTGGTACCTATAGGTGCTGTCCTCTTACAACAGCACGAATGAGCAGATTTGGCCAGCTTTAGACCACACTTACACAGAGGACCGGAGTGAAGCACCGGTGCCACTGTGTTGTTAGGTCAGTATACAAACCTGTGACCTAAACATCAACCTTGAATATGACATGCCGCTAAAAGAGATATTACCTAAGGAAGGTACTGGCTCCACTTTAACCTGAGAATCAAGATCTCTGATCATTGCTCTCATTGAATATGCTGATGTCTACTGCTCCAATGACCTCTGAGCAAAATGGTTTTTAAGAAATCCTTAATAAATATATTTTGGAGAGTATTAAGGGTTATATGTATGTACGCTATATATTAAATATGCTATGTATTTAAATATATATATACAAACTTGTGCTTTGTACGCACGTGCGTTATAAATTTAAGAATGTTGGTATTCTAGTTTTACCGCCTTGTTGTTACTTACTTCTATTTTTTTTCCGGGTTGACTGGTAGAGAATTTCTTATTGCAATAAGTCCGCTTATTCTACTTATTTTTTTTGGACAATAATGATGACATAAATATATAAGTAAATCAATTTACTCTTTGGCACCCCGCTCTACATTAAATGTTGATTACCGCGACGAAGTTTACACAGCATCCTGAACGCCGTCCACGACGTCTTTCAGACAGCGCAGTTGGTCTTGTTATTACTGAACGAGACGTATATTGTGACAAAATAATACAGACCACCACTTTTTACAAAAAGCATCCCGGCTTTTTGTTTGTGTCCGCAAGGAAAGATATCCTACCGTGGAAACGCAGAGACGGATTCAAAACACCTTGGCGATCTTAATGTTTACCACCCTGACATGCTTGGCACGTTAGGCATGACAAGTTAGGCACGTTACCTTGACTACCGGGGAGATACATGTTTGACTTGGCAACGACATCTTTCCTAACTTTTTAAGATTTCTACTCGTCTCTCGGACGTGGATATCCATATACCCTTCCTAATGAGCTTTCTGCTGATCACACATTCTGACAAGTCGACGTCGACGCTCCTTCGGGATTATTTGACCCATGCCTGGTTTAGAGTGACGTGCCCATTCGCATTGAATGGGCACGTCACTCTAATATCTCTATTCTAAGCTATAGCTGAACGGCATTCTTAGATAAATAATAAATGTTGAATAGAAAAATAAAAATAAACTTACATAAATTTAATCCCTGGTTAGTTATCTAAGGATTGAAGAATGGGCTCTAAATATAAGCATATATAATGACGAAAGTTGATATACAAGAACCGACCTCAAGAATTTGCCACGATATCACCAGCACTATAGTATCTATTGTTAATTAAACGGCTTTGTCAGTCTTGTGGCACCGTGTATGTGAATATTAGTACTAGTTTGGTAATATTACTTGAATCTAGATAGTCGCCATACTATTAGACAAATATACATTACACAACACCCTGACGTCTCTTCTATAACCTCATAATTAAACTCGCAGTCTCTAAACTATAAACATCTTTAACTGAAGTGTTAAACTGCGTATTGTTTCATCGACTGTAATTTAATTAAATTCTACAAAACTTTCTCTGTTTTCTGTTGCCTTGCATTTGTTGCATTATTTCACATTAGTGTTTGAAGTTATAATTAAACTAAGGAACATTAAATGAAGGAACTTCAAAACCACACTGTTAGTTATTTAAGATTATATTTTTAACGAGATGCATTCTACCTATTATTACTCATGTTAATGAGTTCAAAAATAAATTCTTCGTGTATCCTTAAGGAAAGAAAGAAAGAAAGATAGAAAAAAAACATTATTATTCATACTTAGTACATGGGAACCCAGACCCCAAAACTAGGAAAACCCGTATTATGGTTTCAGTGCCTTTCGAGACATGAATAATGATTATTTCATATTTTACATTAGCGGATTATTCTACAAAATATCATTAAATGTTGTTATTTAAAAGGGTTATTTATTGAATAAATGATAGCGTTGTTTGTAGGTGTGTGTGTGTGGGTGTGTCTGTTTAGACGTGTGTTAGTGCATACTCTCTTCATTACTTCAATATAAAAAGTAACTCTTACTCTATTTTTTCACCATGATGTCAACTAAGTGAACTGATGAATTAATATATTTTCCGTACTTTCCTATTTTGACCGGTTAAAAATCTTTTTAGACAATTGTATATTTAAGTTTTTTCTTGTCAATTCGTTGATTGCTGTGATATCTTTGCAAAAAATATTTATTTTATTTAATTTCACGCCATTTATTTCTTTAAGAGAAAGAAAATGACATACATACATACATATATGTGTAGTTATACATCTAACGTTGCCGAATTATAAATAAATGAGATGAAGAAAATAAAACTTTCATGTTGTTCTAATTTTCTGGACATCCCTTCGGCTTCAGTCTTTAATTGACACTCACATAAATACCTCAAAAATATTTTATCTAATTTTATCAAGGTTTGTACAAGAGGTGTTCTCTGAACAATCTAATTAGTAATGAAGAGTGCTAATGTTAAATAGGAACATTCTTTAGTACCTTCGCTCTGTGGGGGAACTCCACATAAAACACTATAACTCTTCGGACTTGGACTTAGCACTGTAATTTCGAATACATTCTTCCTTTTCTTGTCTTACAAGTGACGCGCATTAATTATATAATTAGTTGTTCTAAAGTAGTTATTTGTTCTAAAGGCTTTTAAATACATATAGAATTAAAAACAAATCAATACGTGGTGGTGGTCCGTTGCGTGGTAGTAAGTGGTGTTGTCCTTGAAGAATGAAAAGAATATATAAAATAAGAAAATGATAGGAGCAAGAAGTGGATTTAGGGGTCTTTGGTATTTTCTTTCTCACGGTACAAAATGTAGCCTAGCTTTTTACGGCGATCTTCTTTGTAAAAGGGGTCCTCTGATAAAGGTCACAAAAGAATGTAAACAACTGCTACAACTAGTGTCTACACTTTCACGAGGAGGCGCCGGATCCCACCGGAAAGAGAGGGCGATTATGTGAGACTCTTTGACATCATGATGAATGATTTACTATATTTTAGATACCTTACTGTTTCGACGGTCAACAAGTCTCACAGTCTCAGTGGAGCGCCCTGGGAAGTCGCTTACACATACGTCTACTTTGCTCCGACGGAAGTCCGTGTGAGTGGTCACCTCGGCACGGCTTGGCTTGCTATAAGGCACTCCCCGCAGTCGGTCAATACAAGCTTGACACGTGGCAGTTATCGGCTTGCTCCCAGACACCGTCTGACTTACTCGATGGTAACATACGAGTCCAGCACTTGAGGAAATACTGACGTGCTTATATGGTTCAACTCTATTTTCCGAAAATCTTATTCAACTAAAAACATTTTTGTGGTTTTAGAGGAATATTTCATAAAAACTAATGTTATGTTACAATTGACTTGTACGAATAGATTAAAAATACTTCGATGAATACTGTTCTCTCTCATCTCCAAACTTTTAATATTATAACCAAACAATCATAATAATTAATGATCAAGAGTCGGCCGCCGCGAGTCACACGGCGTTGTAGTATTGTGTAAATATCGTACAAAGCATTAATTAAACGGACAGTGATAAGTGTATCATGATTATGTGAAATGTAAGATGAATGTTTTATAACAAATAGTACACAATTACCAAACGTAACAATAATAACATTAAATACAAACCCAATATGATTTAGAGCTATACGAGTAACTCCCCGGTGACGCGCACTCGCTAAATTATTTAGGAATTATATTCCTCTCCTTATTTCTTTTTTATATAAGATTCGATACCCAGTTTTATATTTCACGAGAGCGAAATGTAAACGAACCTATGTCAATAATTGTCGGAAAAGAAATGCTGACGGTCACTTAGAAATATCGACAAGTCACTTTATCGAAACACTATTTGTACTTAGTACTATAAACTTTATAGATTGGTTTCAAGACTCCGTGTGTTTGTTATGATTCTCAAAATAAACTTTTGCTTGAGATTTGGAATAATATTTACAGAACCGTCCCGTGTCCACAATACGTGAACAAAATATATTTTTAATGCGTTGATTTCTTTTGTAATAACTCAGTTTTAGTACATGCAACTGTGATCACTAGACGTTATTTGTCAAATCAACGTACGAGTATCATAAGGCAGTCTCATGAGTACTTCGTCGTATGACGACACACTGACTGACGTAACCGCTCGCCTCGCGGGGAACAGATGGTAAAATAATATTAGCACCATTATATGTGTAATACATAATTATGTATGAATTCAGTATACAGTCAATTTAACGTAATAATAATAAGATTATTAAAATAATTATCTACATGGAAGATATTATCACAACGTACTGTCGTCGTCGTAACTGAGATGTTGAAAGAAAATTTAAATTGACACTTGAATACGATACGATGGCGTCCTTTATTCGTCTTACAAAAATTTAAATTGAACGTTTCTTTAAATAACCCTCTGTATTTCAGGAAAGTTTTAAGTAAGAAGATTTTATTAATTCTAATATTGCTTCCTTAGTAAAAAGTCTCTTAAATCAAAATACAATCTTAAATCAACACTTCGAAGTATTTTTTATTTTTGATAAGAAACAAATAATATTATTTTTGTGTTACAAAATGTTATTTAAATTAGTAATTACTGTTAACGGAGTTAATAGCAGGCACCGAGTAAGATGAAATACGATAAAAAATATACATTCCTAAGTTGTAAGCTCATATTGATATTGATAAGATTATATTTTTTACACAAGATGCTTCTAATAGCATACTTCGAAGATAATTAAATAAATGTACCCTTATTACCCTTCATTACCCTTCATTACCCTTCATTACCCTTCATTACCCTTGATGGACGACGTTAAATAATAGAATGATATTAAACTGTATAAAGGCTAGCCGTAATTAAGCCGCGTTCTGTTGTTCTGTTCTCTTGCTAGAAGATTTTATTTACGTTACAAATTTAAATAAGGTATATTTTATTACCGCTGTCTCCGCAGCTTTAGTTAAAGATTCATTAAGTAAATAAACAATACATTTATTAACTATTCCAGTAAATATAAATTGTGGAAGTGTGTTATTATGTATTACTGATATGATTTAAAATAAATTGCTTATACTTCGAACTGTAGCAGGTAAAAGTGTTCTTCTACCGATATGAATATTATCGTACCGGTACCGGGGGGTTCCTTTTTTAAGTAGATATTGAATATTTTCAGTAAATTTTCTTGATTTTTTGTCCGATCACAGGTTTTTGACACAAAAAAGGGATACATAGGAAAACAATATATATGTATAGCTTTCCTCAATGTTTTCGGTTTTCTAACATAAATAAATAATAGCTATAAGGTATATTGTATCCTCAATGACGATCGAGTTATCTAGAATAAGCTACAATATCATTCCGCCTCCCGCAGCACACCCTGGGCACCGGGGTAGCTCAGGGAGCTAACGAGATCCCTCTGGCATTGTTATTCTTGTAGCAATAAAGTCGTTATCCATTTCATATTTAAAACTAATTTGTAAAATGAAACTTCATTTTACTATTTTTTTATCTGATGTTGAAATATTAAGAATGGAATGAATGAATGAAAAGACACGTTTAGAGATTCATTATATTTCGTAATAATAACTTGATTACAGTTTTTCTCAATTCTTAACACCTGTAAACTCATTTACTTCAGTTTGACTTCTGATCTTATTAACAGCTGTTTACTCTCTTCAGTTCTCTCACGGCTCCGGCTTCTAGGCTTTTAGAATTCAATTTAAATTTTAATTTTCTCCTAAAGCGACTGAAATAACTGAATAGAGTTAGTTATATTTAGAGTCGAAGATATAGAAGAAAGTTTATCGGCTATATTTGCTTTTGTGAGTAAATGAGGGTTGTGACAAAAAAATTTAAAATAAAATAATTAGATATAATATTGTTAGTTTTTGAAAACGCTATTATTTTATTTAAGACTGACGACAGAAACGTGAAAATAAAATTATGTAAGTATCAAAAGTATCAAATCACAACCAATTATATCCAGTCAATATTTTTTTATTATAATATCTATTGAAAGGAGTTTTATTCTATTTATAAATAAGTATTGAAGTATAATAATATATAATTAGGCTTTAGAAAAGCATTGACCTTAGCGCTAAGGAAATATAAATATCTCTCACCCTTTACCCTTTAATTCTCTGCAAAATACATTTTGCCTGTTTATAAATACGAAATGTTTATCTAAAGACAATAAAAACATCATAATTCTTATGAATGTGTATTAATAGTGTTGAAGTGTTCTTAAATAGTGTTCACCCCTGACCTCTTCCACCTCTTACATCGACGTACGCGGCTCTATTTGTGTAACATCTAACTCTACATTCACCATCACGACGTTGTTCTCAAATTCCTTGTCACAAATATTAATTTCGTCACGTGCAAGTCATAAATGTGTGTATAAATATTATTTTTTTCTGGCAGTTGATCGCTTTTAATATGTTTCACGTGATAGTTGCGGCTGTGGTGTCGTTTGACGCATTTCTTCCGTTTTTTCCTTCGTGCTATAAAATTGAATATTTTTAATGTTTATTTTATGATTCATTTTGTACGGAATTATTACTATATGGTGATATATTACTGCTTTTAAAAAATATCGCATATAAACCGGATCGATACTGTTAAATATATATATATATTTACCTCGTCTGCTTCGCTCCTCCTCGCCGCTCAAAGTAATATTATCATCAGATACAGTTTTGTATAAAATGAGAACATTTGTCACTGTATTGTAATGATAGCCCACATTCTGTTAACATTCTATAAGTCACCTTTACTACAGTGACGCGCCAACGAACAAACAGACAAGCATTACTACACACATAATAACACGAACCAAGTATATTAGGCAAACTATATATTGTATACATTCTAAGTCTCACTGCGACTGTATAATATGTTTTGTTGATTTGTCTTTGCAATTATAACATTTATTATAAATTGAAACATCCGTTACTGGGGTTTTGGTTTATATTTTTTCTAACAAAAGTATTTCTCCGACTTCATGTGAAGTTGTCCCTAAATGAGGAAAAACATTGGTTAGATACATGTCTGAAATACATGAAAAAAAAATCGCATTTCAGTCAATTCCAGAATAGCTTGAACAAACGACAATAAATAAATAAATAAATAAATGCTTAACTAACACTAATATAAAAAACTCAAAAAAACTTTTTTGTTTTAAATACATGTGATATAACTTTATCACAATGTATTTTGTTAGCCATAAATCCCAATGTCTGACGCGACGACCGAAACCAAATTTGGAACGTCTGTGATGAAATACAAAAATAAAGAAACACGGCAGCTTGTTGTTTATTACGAACGTAATATAAATAAAAACGACAATTACTAAAGTGTTTACATATTTTTTAAAGTAATAAATATATAAACAGGCTGGAAACTCTATTCTTCTTCGTTAATAACTAGCTTTTACCCGCACATTCGTTCACATCTTGTTTTACATAATATATGTTATGAGTCTGTAAGATAAATTAAAGTATCTGAGACCATTCCTGGTGGCGAGACCAAACTGACCTCGCTGCGGTGAGTTTGGATTTACTCTGGAGTGTTAAACAATAGAAGTTATCAGTAGCTAAATTAAAAAACAAACCCCTCACTAAAACTTGTTGAAATAATATATTTTATTTAAAAAGATAATTTAATAATTATAATGTTAATAAATAAGTAAATAAATATTGTCGGATATCATTAAACACGGCCGTTTGATCCCAAGCAGAGCTTGTGTTATTGAAATCAGCCAGCTACTAACTAAATACTTAAATATAAATTTACACTGTCTACCTAGATTGTCATGAGAATATATTTTTAAACAAGGAATTTTCATGCATTCGTTTTTGTCCCCTTTTACCCTCTTGGGGGTGGAATTTCAAAAAAAAATCTTAATACACCTCAAAATTTAAAGAAAAGAGGACGGTGGGTATGTATCTGCTATAGATATTTCATTGACTATTGATTCTCCAAAATTTCTTTCACTTTTAGGGTTTTTTTAATAATATTTTTATAACAATGTATAATATTGTCGGTTGTGAAACAGAAACATGACCACTGAGTTTATGTCAACCTGTCGTATTTGGTACTAAGAGTCAACAAATTTAGATGGAAAGCAAACCTTCTTTGCATTTTACCCATAGGGGCAGGTTAGCTTCTGTTTTGATGATCCTACAGATGGCACCACCGCTGTCGCCGAAGTGATACATCACGGATACAATGGATAAATATATACCAGGCTCTATAGCGCTACTCGGTGGTAGATCACGGCCCTGGTCCAGTGCGTGCATTAGAGCAGCCACTATCTCTACGTGACAGGCTTATCTATTACTTATCAGGGATCCGGACTCTAGAATTCTAAAAAAATACAATGGTAGGCACAGTGGTATAACTATCTAAATCAGAATTCAGATCCAGGTTCTTTAAACGGAAAATCGGTAGATAAAAGTCCAAGTACGTCACCTAAACTAGCAACCTGAGACCTAGGACATAAAGTTCGAAGAGGTCTCAAAAGCTACCGTCGGCAATTTCTGCCAGCTTTCCGAGTTTTTAGAGATATTCTCCGCGCAACGACTTGAGGCTCTGTCCCAAGGTAAAAGATGAATCTGATCTTCTTGGCACTTTTTTTACCTCAAACTTGACTGTGGAAACACACCGCCTGCCATTTAGCCTCAATGTTGGATATAGTGTGTGACAAAAATCAACAACTCTGCTTTTCTTAGACGACGTAAAACGAGTAGTCTTGAACTTATGGAAGACAGACTTGTTGTCATTACCTCCCTGCTGTGCAAAATTATACAGAATATAATAATCCGCCAGGTCCTTGAGGGTTGCCAGTTCGGACTTAGCTAGTGGATCGCCAGTTAGTGATTTTCAGGCAATATGGCTTTTATCATGGTCAATTGGTGGAGACCATTGACAATAGGAGCGAAAGCCCTGCAGTTAGTTTGGTTATTTTGAAAGCGATCACGTATGGCACAAGGCACTTATTTTGAAGCATATTTTTTAAGGGCTTCTAGAATGATTATGCAAGTAGACCACCACTTCGACCAGTGCTGAAAGAGACTTGTGTTTTCTTTTAGACATTCTCTAAGGAACGTTACGAGCGTTTGTCAGTTTTGCGGTCACTTAAGAAGCAAGAGTAAGTTGGAATGGCAGAAACTGGGGGTGATGAATAGAGCGAGATAGTACTTCACGTTGAACCTTCGGCTTGCGATGTATAAAGCGCAGGTCCAGCTACACATGCCGTAATGTTCTCATCTCTTGTGACGATCTCCCCAGTATCAGTTCCAACCATTTGAAATATTTAACTTTGTGAAAGCTTTCAAAAGCTTATTATTCACATACAGTTTAAAACTAACAGGCTATTATACTCAAATGAAAAAAACATGGGAAATAAATAAAATTATTGATAAAATCGGTGACATCCAAAGAGCCAGCAACAACAACAACAACATTTCAGCATTTGCGAGATTGTTTGACTCCTCCGTGGATTTTCAGAGGCCGCCGTGCCATGAAATAACTAACACGAACAACGGTTATACTTCCGTCGAAAACAAATGTCAACTAAAGAAAAATAATAGAGGGGGTCGCTTTGTCATACTACATAAACAAAATATCTAATAAAAATAAAATTCTGGTTATAATATTGAAGTAAAAGTTCAGAACAATATGCGTTTTCTACCGCATTTATCAAGGAAAGTGTTCCAACAAGCTATTTAAGCTGATTGCCACTTGCATTTTCTACTATATTTCTGCACGCTATCTTCTACACCTCCTGGAAGCTGTATAAGTTTTTAAATTATCGAGTTTTATGTTGTCACGATTTTACTAGATATATACTTATATACTTAGTCTCGCTAATAATACTGTCACAATTAAAAAAGACATAATATTACATTTAAATTTGGAATCTGTCATTCTTATACATTTCTTTGTGTTTTTTAATTTTTAAAGATGACTTGGGACTTGTTGCCTATAAGATAAGCACTGGTCCATTGTTAAAGTAATAATGTAAAACTGAATGATAGGGCCCATCTCCAGCAGTAAAAAATAATGGGTGGTCAAATCAAAACAGCTTCTTAAGCGCAAGGGGAGTTCACGGAAAAAGAAAATTACGGACGAACAAAAATTTACTATTCAGCAACGTTGTAAAAAGTAGAATGACTGAGTTTATAGAAGCTCTATAGCTATTGTATATCCCAATTTGTCAACAGAGTGCAATTTGAAGTTGTACCGTCTTCAGCGATAGTTTGACGAGGTGCAAGCTATCAAGGTGCGACTGACGATTGTTGAGAAAATGGTGTCAAAAATCGGCACGAGCGTAACATGATAACATTTTTTAAAAGATGGTTAAGCTTGGTTAATGGTCAAGCCTAATATTACCATGTGCCATAGCCGAGAATGGTCCTTTCAGCACTACTCAGCTCCTAGCACTACCCAAGCATGTTTGGAAACGAACGATTTCGAACTCTATCCAAGCCGACATCTAGTCCTGATCTTAATCCGCTGGATTATTGATAATGTTCAGTACAATAGAGTACGCCGTGCTCTAAACGACATAATACTTGGTACTCGTCAAAACGATACATAAAAATGATTTGCAGTGAAGACTTGATTCTACTGATGCGAGCTGCCTTAACGTTCAAAGAACTGCCGACGTAACTTTAAATGAGCTTCATATTTTTAAATGTTATTATGTAAATCTATAATCTAACACTCCTTACAGTAACGAATGTTTTAAACATGAACATGAATGTGAAACAAAAAAAGAAGAGTTTTCCTCGTAACAATAGTTTTAGCAACAAGACTAGACACAGAATGGTAGAGTAATAGTCACCTCTTATCTTTGATGCATGAAGAAGGCTGAGACTAGCAGACCTGAGGAGGTGGTATTAACGCTGGTATTATATACTGACGAAGTTCCTTTGACCTTCATTACCTTTAAAATAAAGATAACCGCTAAGATGTAAGTATGTTTAGACAGAGAACCTATAGCTGTCAAGCTGTACTAACTAAATGACTTAAATTAATTAGTTGAGTACAATTAACACCCAGCTGTTGTAACTTGGTAGTGCTGTGACAATATGTTAAAAGGTAAACCATGGTGACTCATGGTGTGTCATTCCGTAGCCTGTGAGTGTAATAAGGCTTACCTTAAATTAAAGAGTACGAGTATATTACAAACATAAAGCTACACTAGAGTGTGGATTTCAATTTTCAATTATTTGTAACGAGCTAGCAATCTGTCAGTCAATATCGCAGCAGTGGTAGTAAAATATAGTACTCAGTTAATAAACCCTGTTACCTTAAAACAAATCCAATTGATTCATTAAGGGACGTCTGAAATTTGAATTGCTAATATTATTGTTTTCCTACACCGACAACTGATACAGTATTTGGGTCAACGTTGGCTTTGTGCTGAGACAAGTCAGATTGGAATATACCACGTCACTAATGGTAGCTTATGATCTACGTTAAGAATATAACGATTCTATTATATTATATATATTTAAATACACGCCTCAAAGAATGGTATCTTCATGAACCTGTGCCTGTGTTTTGACACTTTTTTCATAATAACATGGCTCACTCACTTCTTGATGGCCAATATTCCACTAAACCATCACTGAATTCTGGTAATATCTGATGATTGATTGGGCAGCTTCTATACAGCTTAGAGTGAAAGTTCAATCATTCTGTATGCTAACCCATTGCTGAATTCCATAAACTTATAAAAGTAACACTTTTCTATGACTATATATATTTATTTTTAATAAATATTAATAAAATTAAGTACAAAGGTCTTTTTAGTTTTTAACTAAAACTTGTATATATTGACTTTTTAGAATATCGACATGTTTGTGTTTTTATTTTCAATTTGATTTTTGTTGGTAAATTCATTTTATTTAACTTTATCGAGACTCTATTCATATAATAAAATTAAATACATATTCATATAAACAGTTAAATATATTGAGTTAAATGTGCGTAAAAGAGATTATTAAAAATCAGTTAATTTTGCTACCGTTGTAACTTAAGAAAGGTCTTAAGTTGAGATGAAATCGATTGCTTAATATAATACTTACAAAGACGGTCTTTGTTAAGCTCTTCGGAAGCCGATCCGATCAATAACATTGTGAAAAAGTTTTGTGTAACTATGAAGTTGTATGACGAAATAAAAGTTACTTTGTAAAAGCCAAATATATATTACACCGAATTTCATTAATGTTGTACTTAAATGAGATAGTTTTACGTCTTATTATAAATAATTGTATAAAAACTCAATATACTTTTAAAACTCAATATTCTTTCAAAACTCGCGCCATCTGTGAAAAGAAAGTAGAACTGCTTTGAACCTGAAATAGAAATTCAGTGAAGGGCGCTGTTATACCAAATAAGTACATAAATTTCCTGTAGATGTCGCTTATTTAAAACATTTACATTATGAAAAATGTTTACTAAAAATAACAAAAAGGTATTAAGTTCTGAAATAATGAGGTGCGATTAAATGATTTGTACTAATTTAAAAAATTTAACACTTTTACATTTTACTATGAAATTATAAAATAAAATTGTCGTTCCATATTTATATAAAATAAGCTGAACATGGCTAAATATTTTTATAAACATTTCCAAACGTAATTAATGTACTATTCCTTGTTTTTTATAACTTAAAAGCAGTAAATAAATTGTGAACGAGGGTAGCTTCATTATATATTCTTTAAATAAAACTATTTTAACAAATCTAACTCGCATTAATGGATATATTTTTAAAATTATAACTTTAAAATTACTTGACGTTTTCGATTACTTTTTTTTATATTTTAATAAATGTTGTTTTTATTGAATCGAACATTGCAGGTGTTTCCGCAAGTAGTTATTTTATACAATATATATGATGATGACATGGAGGGACCCGGATACGATGTGGACATTTACGTTAAAAGAACGCTGAAAAGGATACTTTAAAATGTTGATGAACGAGCGCAATCAGTTAATATATAAAAACACTTTGAGTATGGTGAGAAACAATTAAATAGATGATATAAAAAAGACGGTGAGAAGTATGAACAATTGGAGGACAGAGAAGTATGAAAAACAGTGGGCCCAGATGGCATACCTTTAGAAGTATGAGACAAAGCTTCTAAGCATTCCATGGATTCACCGTGCGTGTGCCGGGCCCATCGCGTTGCAGGGAGAGGAGTGCAAACAGCTCCTGGGACTTGCGACCCAAGTGTAGGTTTAAGGGGCCCCTTTAAAATGCGCATTCACGCTCACCATCAACTGGTTGCGCTCCTCTCCCTACCTAACCAAATTTGGAATGAACCTACCAATGCGGCCTTTGAAGTACGTTCTAGAAATGTACTGATGATAGTTCTACAGAGGCCAAGATCTTTAAGTAGGTTATAGAGAGATTTCGCTGTTATACCTCTCGCTCCCACTTCTACCGCGTACAAATTAATTATATACCTATTCCTGGTCAGTTCGTTCGTCAGTTCGTAATATTTGTTTACTTTGATAGTGTGATCTTTTTGGATGTTAGTTTCCCACGGAACAGTAAGCTCCACAAGTATCACGCGTTTTAACTGTCTAGAGTATAGGAATATGTCCGGTCTGGATGACGAGACAACAATATCCTCAGGAATTCTATACTGTTTCTCATACGTATCCATCATTATAGTCCAATCGCGAGCCGCCTCCAAGATAGAGTGAGGCTTTTGTTTTGTTTTTTTAGACGATGAATGAATTCTATGAATCTTTTGGTGGTTGTTATACTCTTTTGCGCTCTAGCTACTGAAAGACTAACCGCTAGCCGTACAAGTTCTAATACTTTATTGTGGCACCGCGAGTATTGACCTTTTTCCAATCTGGGAGAATCTTTCGGAATGCATTTAGATATAATTTTAATAAGGCTTAATGTGACGAAGGCGGTGCGCGTACATTAAATACAATCAAAATTAAATTGTGAAGCTGGCAGCCATGAGTGCGTCTCTTCACACTCACACCACATGTGATAATTAATCAATTTATACATTATTTTTTTCTTTATTGTTTATTTACTAGCTCTGATTATCTTTAAACCACTCCTCGTAGCAAATTTACCTATTATATGTAGAATAATAATTATTACATAAGCATATATAATATATTTAATAACTATAAATAGATTTTTAATTTATATTAGAATGTAATTGTAATTAGAATTTGTTATACCAAAAGTATAGTGATCTTTTTCTACCGTCCTTCTAAAAAAGAATTATTTTATCTCAGATAAAAATTTAAAAGATTTTACCTAAAGAGAATACTCGGATTAGCGAATTTATCAACATGTGCTAAAAGCAAAAATAGTGATTATTAGAGACCAGTGACCTGTGAATGGTACTATGACAGACGAGCGGAGCACCTTCATTGTTATAAATAATTCAGACAATATGACGTCAAGAGGGAAGGAGTCGATGGTTTTAAAATATTTTGAGGTTAATTAATACAGCTGAAATCAACAGGTTTTAATTTGTTTTTAAAAAAAAGTATCTACGAAGAGTACAAGAAGACATATATCTTCTTATATTTTAAAGATAAATAAAAGCACAGAGGGTATACACGTAACTTCTGCAAACAGAACAAATACTTAATTAAATCGACAGGAGAGGAACAGGACAGGACAGGTCAGGACAGGACAGGACAGGTCAGGACAGGACAGGACAGGACAGGTCAGGACAGGTCGGGTAGTGAAGATTGATAGTTTATATAATTGAACTATTGGACGGCGGCCAAATGTTCGAGATTGGCTGATGACTAATAGATGTAAATCATACACATATATTATAGACACAAACATTAACACCTGTGCTTGTCATTTATCGCGGTGGTTAATTTCAAAACTCCAAAATTATTAAATCGATTTAATAATAAGTTTTCTTATTAACATAAGCTGTTATTTTATTTTATTGTTGTGAAAAAGAAAAGTTTTTAGTCCAAAATCTCAATATACTTTCTATATTATAAATAAACAGTACTATTCAGATGTCTTATCGATAACCTTACATATCATCAAATAAACATTTCGGCTTCATAAATCGCACGAGGCGTATTTAAAACTTATTATTTACTTTCAAAGCAAGTTGGTAAATAATAAAACAACAAACATGTTTCCTTATCTATGTATATATTCTGTTATAATTAGATAGAAATACTTTAATGTAATCCAAGCAAGATCTTTACTGTTCAAGACATTCGTTTAATTCATTTAGGAAATACACTTGGAACTGTTTTTTATTCTCTTCTGAGATCGACCGCGAGCGCTGAACAAACCATCTACGAGATCAAACTTATAATTGCTTTTACCAAATAAAAATATTATTATACAAAGTATAATGTTTACTTCAAAGTAAAGAAAAGACTTTTGTATATAATAATATAATAACATATACTTACACTGGTTCGTGTTTACGAAAGGAAGGTAACACTAGAAGACGTCTAAACTTAGAAGGCTTTAAGGTTTAACATTTAACTTGGTAAACACAAAGGTGTTTGGTTTTATTTATTCTAGCTAGATATCAAAACTCTTACTAATTACGAAGCTTTTAATTTCTATGTGTATTATTATTAGCGACTTAATTAGCAAAATAATTAATTCTACAAGTGTGAAGGTCTTGGCTGCTGGTTAAAGTTTTGAATCCAAATGCAGATGTAAATTAAAAGTTCAATAAAATTACCTTTTTCCTCCGTCAAAAACTTGAAATCTTACAAAAAGTTTCACTTTCAAAAACCTTAAAATGTTGTTTGTAATACTGTGTCTTTTTAACGCGCGGCAAACTTTAAAGATTTTTTTTTATAAAATTTGCAACATAATAAGTATATTTAAATTTATAATATAATATATAATATATTAAAGTAAAATTCATTTCATTTTAGTTAAAATAACATAAATGTAACTTTGTTTTTAAGTTACGTTATAAAGATATTGTTAAAAACATAGACTATCGATTCCTTTCCAAAATATTAATCAACTCCATGTCTTAGTCTTCTCAAGTAATTAACAAACTAGAAACACTTTGACGGTCAATTATTATCGATTTTAATAAATTGAGAATGCGTGCAAAGTTGTTAAACAATATTTATCAAAATACCGTTGAATAATACGATGTAATTGCCTCTCCTAATATCTTAAATGTTTAATTTATTAACACTTCAGTAAATGGTTTAAAAATGTAAGGAAGACGCTTATCCGCCGTTATCCGACTAACTGCTAATTGAATTTAGTTGGAGAAGCCCTTCGTTTGTTTGTCATTTCTATAATATTGTTAGGAAATGAAGTTTGAAGGGCACCAAGTCTATTTATAAGTCCGCACTATATTGTGTATTGTGACATTTATTGACTGATTCTTTTAACGTAATCAATAATAAATCCAGTTCACTTTGCGTGTAATTATTATGAGTTTCTATTCAATTAGACAACAACCGTTATGTATTTTGAGTTTGAAGAAAGACAACCAAAGATCTGTGGTCTGGGAGTGGGTCGGTTATTACTTGACACCGTAAATACTACTGACATGTTTAATAATTAAGTATATTTCATGAAGAAGCATTTTTGATATTCTCTGAGCTTCTCCTCTCTTATTTAGCCGATGCCATCCTTCGACCGGACGAGTCTCAGGTTCGGCCTCGATTATATATATACCTATAATTTTATTTTTGTTAATATCGATCATTAAAAAATAAAGTTTCTTACACTCCTTTTTGTTTAAATAAAATCTGTGGGACTCATAATTATTTTTTTAATTGGTAAAAATGTAAATCATATTTTCAAAATCTTACTGAATATATAAATAAGTGAGTGTGACATCAAGCTCTCGGTGTATACAGATGACAGCTCCCGGCGTGTCTCGTTGGGTTATTATATATGTTTATAAACGGCACGGCGCAGTAACAGTACACTGCCTATACACCTAAGATGGCACCAGTCATTCCGTCATCACACGCAATAAAGTTTGTGTGTCTTGTTGTGTAACTCGTGGTTCCATCGATTTAATATTGATTCAGGTATAGAGACCCTCACTGGCGTTATCTTCACCTATGTTTGATACCAACATACTCGTACTACAATACCTCACAAACTAATAAAGTCTGACAATGTGTTAATACTAATATTAATAAATATATATCATTTTAAATTTCTATTAAAATAAACAATAATTTTATATAAATATTTCTGCATTAATACTGACATATTTTTTTAAGTAGGTACAGTCTGCAATGCTTCAGACTTATACAATTAATCATATTACAAACAGAAAACTCTTTTTTATAGTGCGCTGTTCATAAAAGTATTGGACTAAGTACGCAGTACATTTATCTCACTCACTTTATTTCAAATATTGTATTACTTGATTTTATTTTCTAAAAAGTGTCTCAAAGATGTCATCATATAACATATTTACTTATTGATGATATAATGAAGATTGAGGCCAATATATATATAATATCATATGTTCGTAAGAGTGTTTAAACAATAACAATACATACAGACATACCGAGTGGGAGTGCATGGAGGTAATACGAGATCCTTTGGCTTATAAGTAACACCAGTTCGGCGGCTGGTGGTTTCAATATCTGTTACTTGTACTAATTCCTCGGGATCACTGGCTTTTCTAATAAAACTATCCCCTGAAAGGTTTTAAACATATAATTATTTAAACGCAATAATATGTCTCTTTATATAATTATTATTTATAGTTTAGTTTTGTCGTAGCACTAGCAATGGTGGTATGATAACGTGTCTGAGAGGAACACTTCATCCCGTACTTAGTGTAACTCTTGTACTCGAGTTCTGAGATGAACTCATTGACGAGAACACACTCCTGAACTACGCTCCTTGACTTCCTGATTATAGACGAATTCTTTGATAAACATGCAGATGGCTCTGACGAATAATAATATTTTGAAATATGAAACGGCCGCGGCCGGGTACTACTGCTACTACATCTAAGGAAGTACTCTTGAAGTCGTCTATCAAGAGACAACATTAACTACAAAACATTGTAATTTATATCCGTGATATTGAGCTCAATACAATATTGTAATGAGCCACATACGATGTTTGGGGGAGGGGGGGGGGGGGGGGTGTCTCCCTCGCTGGTGCATTACGTAACTCGCTCGATAAACGTACCGCGACCACGAGATCAGTGCTGTGAGCTTTGTCAGTGGATCATTATAATATTTGGGACATGGAGAAGGTATATATTGAAATATTAAAATCTAGTAAAAAGGGCGTCATACGTTAGGGACATTAGCTATTGTAGCTATATATATATTAACGTTCAGAGCTACGGGTCGAAGCTGAACAAGAAACAGAATTAAAAAGCTTTTTAGGTGGTGGGAATGGTGTAATCTTTCATTTATATTTTTTTAAAAGCACAGACAATTTAAAAAAGAAAAAATAAATCCGTACTAAGTTTAGTGACATTATAGCCACGTTGACTTCTAAAGTAGCTCTCTTAAAGTAAGCCATTCTCAATTCTATCAAAACTTAGGTACTTTAACAGATAACATTTTAAAATACAGTTAATGCTTTAGATTATATGTCGCAAAGACGTGTCATATAATATATTACATAATATGTATGTGAGTTATTATGTAATGCTAAATGTCAGCGAGGTGTAATTTGTAGAACGTAGACGAGACGAGCCTTCAACTAAACACGTGGGTTAAATATAATTATTTATCTCAAAGATATCATCCTCTATCCTATCCTCCTATCCTATCCTCCTATCTCAAAGATCCTGTGATATAATAACGTTTCAGCCAGTTTAAAATAGATGTAATTATGTATCTAGATATACTAGATATAGATTTATTTAAAGATACAAAGAAAAATAAAACGCGCATGTGGTCTCTAAATAATAAGGTAGGTATCTGGATATATCTAATTTTCAAATGCAGCCGCCGGGTCAGATAAAAGAGAAATGAATCTCTACAATGAGGCTGTGCGGGGAATGTGTTAGAGTAGTCTTAATAATAAACATATTTTAGATATTCTCAACTCTTGTATAAGTTTAAAGAAACTACAAAATTTAAATAAATTAAAAAGATCATTAACATTTTAACCATTCAATTAATATCTCAACGCTGTCAAGTTAAGTCAAACGAGACAAAGGAGTCTGAAATACTAAAAGTCAAATGAAACGAATACAATAATTATGGGTTCAGGTCCAGTCGAGACGTAGCTCTGTATCCGGGATGGAAGAGCGCCAAACCAATTAAATGTTGAAGTCGCACGGATCCTCCCCTAACCCTTGAACTGCTCCGAGCACCCTGTCCAGCTGCTCACTTCGACATCTGATCAATTTGATCTGATCTGACGGGGCTCATCGTGATTATCATTTGAAGTATGAAGACAGAATACAGGGCCATCCTGTGAGCCCAATTGTAATTTCAGTTTAAATACTGGCACTTTACAAACATAAACTAGAAAAAAATTTTAGTGAAATATCATATTAGATGTAAGTATGATATTAAAAGAAGTCATAATTCATATAAAACAGACAAACAGCCCGCAGTTATCGTCTTAGTTAGAGTCACCGATATCCGTACATAAAGACACGGGTAGGAGCCACGTTTGTAATTGAACTGATCTACCACTTCATATAAAAACTAATGACGTAATTTGCAGCATCCAGCATCCTTGTTGATAAGTTAAAGGTAAGTTAAGCTATGAACCATTAACTTAACCAAACATTTTTTTTTAAATTATCAAAAAAAGGAATGTTTGTTTTTCAATGGAATATGTTTGTTAATTAATAATAAAATGAAACCTAAAATATATTTCATAAGATATAGAAAATTACATTATTTTTGTTTTCATTTCGAAGCGTCGTTATTTTTAAGATATATAGACGTAATAAATAGAGCTTCTCAGTCATTTTCTCTCGAGGGGAGCCAATAATTGGAGTATGATACAAATGGGTAAAGAAAGCTGGACGTGTTACAATACTTCAATAGTCCATGTGTTATTTACTGTTCAAGTTAACTTGAGTTTAAACTAACGACAGATCAATACATCTGTAGTTTCATCTCCGTTCCTTGACTCACGGGAACGCGATGTACTCTCCTATCATTAACCTCCTCGGTGTAGGAGCTGTAACGAAAACAAAGCACTCTTCAAACAAACATTCTAGTACAGATCTACAGAAGGACACTCATTAATTTGTTATTATTTCGTGTCACTACAGACCAGTGGGGCGACCTGGATCTCACATACATCATACTACATGTTTGAAATTTTGAGATTTTGTGAGCCGCCAAAAATATATTGTCCTAATACTATAATGTCAAAATGAAAATCAAAGCAACACGTGATCGGATGTTCTGAGAATACACATTAAACAATGATCTCAGTTTTACACAAACTGATGAGAAACAACTATAATAAAAATTGCAAGTTCCAGTAAATAATAATTTATAACAAAATATATATTTTTTTTGCTATTAAAATTACTAAAACAATGATTCATTTAAAACTAAATTGCTCTCCGTGGAGTTTCTTGTTGGTTCTGATGAAGCTCTGGTATCATTTATTTAACAGATAGAAATAAACGTAGACAAATCAACATTTTAACGTCTTATTGTGACTGACTCAAATGTTCCAGGAGAGTAAAATCACGACTTGAACTGCTTTTATAATTGTTGCTTTAAAGTTTTTAATAGATACTTACCTTTTGAAATATCTATACATTACTAAATTTGACTCCTACTTGTAGTTAGTTTACAAAAAAAAACAAGACGAATATAATGAGAAGGTTTTTGATTTTATAATTCATTTATTTCTGAAGGATGTTAGTTTGACACATAATGGGTAAGAAATATGTATATATTTATTATTACTATAAAGGTAGATGGACAAACATTTTGAATCAATTATCATATTAATACGGGCATGTTTGGTTGATCACATCATCAGACCTCATCATCATCACCTCAGCGGAGGATCAGACCCAGGACCTACGAGGAGGCGGAAGGAATAGTGGTCTGTTTATAAAAACATAAAAGTTCGAAAAATTATATTTAAAATTAAACAGTTTAAGTATCAAAAACGATATTTAATATGATTCGTGTATTTCCAATGTTGGTAAAGTATACACAACCACATTTATATTAACTTACCCTTTCTTGAAACTTCGACCGCAGGCCGCAGATAAGATTGTGTTTCTGTCGGTCTGTCTGTAACTAAGTGTAATTTATTAGGAATTAACTTATCACAACTTGGATAGGAACATCTTCATTGAATGGAAAATATAAGCGAATGTTTACATTGAACTTAATTCAAGTATTTATAAATAATTAATGTAAGTTAGAACTGCCTCCACTGCACTAAACAGTAACTATTACGAAATGTTTTTCTAAATATAATATTCCAAATTTGGTTAGGTAGGGAGAGGAGCGCAACCAGTTGATGGTGAACGTGAATGCACATTTTAAAGGGGCCCCTTAAACCTACACCTGGGTCGCAAGTCCCAGGAGCTGTTTGCACTCCTCGCCCTGCAACGTGATGGGCCCGGCACCCGCACGGTGAATCCATGGAATGCTAAGAAGCTTCGTCTCTTAGCGAGATTCTTTTCTTATTGAACTGTCTCATTTCGTTGTCTCTGATTGTGAAAAAACAAAATGTGACCTTTATAAACTGTTCGTGAACATTTTAATAAAAGTATACAATTTCCTTAACAACTTCACAAATTAGTAGCTATTTGTCCGTTACATAATATATATATATAGATTGGCGGTCGTTCATTCCACTTTTATGTTTTTTATTGATTTATTTCGTTCGCTTATTGAGTGCGGGTGGAGCCCACATATTAATATATTTTAAACGTACCCACAGTAGAGCTGTTAAGAAGCCGTGTCTGTATATAATTGATATTTGTTAAAGTGTAATCTATACAGCAATGGTTAACCAGTTTTTGTGCAGGGTGGAGGGTGAGCGTTACGTCAGAGCCGGTCGATACGCGCAGCCGGGGGGCGGCCCGGCGAGTCTCACCAACTTTTTAATACTCTGTTTTACATTCTTCACGTTATTTTACTTTTCTTTTACCAAACAATTAATGTGTCAGTGAAAAATAACCGCAACAAAAATATACGGTAAAGCTCTCTGGGTGACAGCATACGTACTTTCGGCTTTGAGAGATTATCGCGGAAAAGACGCTTGGACAAATCTGTCTCTGGTTTTAATAATCTCTTTTAAAAATAGCTCCCACGGAAATATACAGAAAAACATTTGAATATTTTGAACGCGGCTACGATACATATGGAGCGACCAGATTTTAAAATGCTTTCATAAGGTGTTCAGCAAAAACGAGGGTTAAATAATACTAAAATATAATTCGAAGATACAGAATGGTTATATTGTATTCTAAACAAATAATGTATCTCTTAGTTTAACGAGTTTAATTATATTTTTGGATGAAACTTGATTATAATGGATTAATATTTAATAATTGTTTTCAGGTAAGTGAAGCCACAACTGTCACTCGATAAAGGGGACTTGTAAGTACATATATATAAATTACAAGAAGACGAGTTATATTACCACTGTTCAATGAGTTTCTAAGTAAATATATATAAGTGATTTGTCTGTCAATAAAAGTCGATGATTGAAGTATTTATATATTGTATCCGTATTTTATTTCTCAGAGAAACGAATATAATATATGCGATGAATAATCTTAAATCCTATTCAAGTGTCGTATCTAGAACAACACATTCACACATTCACATTCGATACAACTGTTCTCGTCACTATCAGTACCTATTTATAACATATCCAAGATAAACCAACTAAGACACTAAAAATACTTACATAGATAATAATGAAAGATAACGTTACGTAATAATAAAAATAACTAAACGAGTATATTTAAGAACATACTGTGTGAGCTGACTCACTGAACAGATTAGTTAATAAAATGTTCAACCAAAATATTTATTTAAAAATATGCTGTTACAATAAATATAAAGGTTCTATCACAATTTATTACGAAAATTTTTCTTAAAGTATAAAAAGAACGAAAATATATTACTATTACTACTTATTTGAAAAAATACAACGGGCATTTCTTTTGAGGACTTCAATAATATATTAATGTGATTATTAAGTCTGTCTATCTGTCTGTCTGTCTGCTTATCACGTGTCATTGATTTCTCGAGCCTACATATGTACTTGTATTTATAATATAACATCAGCTCGTCCAGGTAACCAACTATATATATATATATATATATATAGTTAGCGCTACAGTTGTGATATAAATGTGTTCAACGGCTCTGATGCTTTTCCATTTCACGCCTCGTCCGTACGATGCAGAGGGGACATACTTTGAAGTATACAATCATCGTCAGCTGCTTCCACTTCAAGCAATCGTTAATACAAACATGTCACTAGCCTTCTATTACCAATAACTGCAGTAAATTATATATTTTAAACTAATATAGAACATATAAATTCACATTTAATTATTTTATACCTGAGACGAACAAACGTAGAACAATAATTGCTTCTATTTATTTGTTTAATAAAAAGGTTTGATTTTAAACCATTTCAGAACGAACAGAACTTATCGAGGTAAAGTATATAATTGAAATGAACATTCAATAATGTGAAATAAAGACTCTTCATGGTACATCACTTTCTCGACGCCGTTTTGTTATAATTAGTAAAGAATTATCACCTCTGTGAAGTATGACACAACGAGTGAGAGCACGGAGTGACGGCTGAGGGCACCTCACCTCCGGTATTTGAACACTTTAATGTTCTATAATTATTTATAATTATAGAGAGTCCAGTTTGTTTGTTATTGTAGTAGATGTTGCAGTGCGACTGAAATTATATTATAACATTAAGACCGAACACTTCTCAGTTTTATAAGATTACAATTTATGAAGATTATTTAAACATATGTTTCATTTATACAATAATGTTAAGATCTTTTTGATCTGCTGTCACTATTAATGATCAATGTTAGTATAGTATGAAACAATATTTACAATTTTATTCATTCTTAAATTTCACATTGATTCAAATTAAAGATGTCTGTACCTGCTGAAATGCTCCGCAGGACATCTACTAATGATATACCTGTCATTAGTTGTCCCCTACTTAGTTTTACAGTAGTGTGGGCCACGAGAACTATTTTTAAAATTAAATAAAAGAGTATTAATTAATATTAATAATAGTAATACTTAAATAAAGGGCCATAAATAAAGTATCAATGTATAATAATATATTTATTATATTTATATTATAATAAGTAGTGCTCTTCAGTCTCCGCCCGATGTTGGCGACGTACATGATACCTGAGCACCTAAATATATAACTAACTAATATTAATTACTTCTGAATGATTGATTATCTTAAATTTCAGGTTTACTTCACAATATTCATATATTTAGTAAGATTTTTTGTGATTTTGATAATCCTACAAACAAATACATTTTCTAGTACAGTAATCAACTATTATAGAAAACATTCATCGTTAGCAAATTTAAAGTTATTGTATGATTTAAAATAAAGAGATATAATATACTATAAATTACTGACTGTTTATATTTTTTTATTGTAAGTGTACGAGTTAGACATCGTCAACAGACCGCAGGAGAGAATACAAGGAATGAAAGTAACCGCTCAAAAATACTATTAATACCTAAGTAGGTTTTATTTCTCAACACATAATTTATATTGTGGTATATTAAATACATTTCAAATAATTAATTTATAGTTCGTTGAATGCGTGCTTTGAGATTTAAAATATTACATAAGCGTAAAAAATAACTGTCAATAAATATTGACAGGTATTTTACATATTTAACAATTATAATATAAATGACACTTACCTTAAGAATAATGTAAAGTCAGGATAAGTTTATATATATGACTAATTTAAAAACGAAAAAACAGTAAATAGTATTTAGATGTCTAAATAATCATACAAATAAATCAAACTCGTATGAGTGATGGAATTAATTCGTATCGTGACAACGAGAGCCGCCCGCAGCCGCCGGCTAATAACAAGTTAACGATATAATAACCGACAGTCTGTACGTACGTACTCGAGTGTTATCAACGGTGCCTATGAAGTGTACACTCCTTCCTATCAAACCTTATCAAAACGTCGATTTTTTATTCAGATGCTGGGTTCCGCTTTTGTATGGTATAATAAATAACATTGTGATATTTAATAATAATGTGGTCTAGAAACTAACAGAATACATGTCTACTGACGGGGTCGGAATTTAAGTAATTCTGACCGTACGGCTCGAGTTGATAAATTCAGTGGTAATCATCGATGAGGCGGACCGCCTGTAAGTTCCATTGAGGCTGGACCTCTCGGGTTGCTGGTGCGCCCTAGTGGTGTAGTGGTGTTGCGGTCGGTGCGTCGGCACTCCGCTCCGGGCCGTGCCTCACGACGGGTCGCATCCAGTCCTCTCTGAACCGCGAGTGAGCGCGCTGCCTCCCGCGGTGCGCCCTCCGCACCTCGCAGGAGGCACATGCCTACGAAATGTCACCTACCTGCACATATTTCTGATAACGTCTGATTAGCAATTAGTACCGTCTTAGATTACGACCGGTGCCGTTCAGGTGTTCGGCTTCACGACGTCATTGTTTTCATTTTTTATTTAAATGTGTGTCTTTTGGATAAATGGAATGTGTACTTAAAATTCAAGACCTTGAAACTATGATATGGCATTTTTTGTGCGACGTTTATCAACGGTTTATAGTGTTGACGGTTGTTTTTTAGACGCGTGTGCTTATTGTGTTGAGTTTTAGCCACTTTGTTATAAATAGTTTAACAACCGAGCCGGAAACAGTGCTCGCGTACTTTATTTTTGCAATAATTAATGTATTTTAAATGAACATGATTAATTAGAAGGCGAGGTCTTCGTACCGGTTTTGTTTACCATTCGGAGCTGACCTTGACGGTAAGAATACAAATCAAGAAACAGAATAATATTAGATTTTATTTATGTAATGCTATATGTGTAAGTACGGGCTCGGATAAAAACAAAACAAATAAATAACAATGAATAATAACAAACGCAAGAAGAATAGAATATTAACTAAATGGTCACAGCCATACCTGTCAAGAGACACGGACGACACACGGACGACACACGGACGACACACAGACGACACACCGACACGACACAGAGGCGAACTGTAGATGCTTCGCTCGGAATCATATCAATTACATACAATACAATGTTCTATTAAGATTTGGCGCCATTGTTCGATGACCATTATTTTATTATTCCTTTATATTCCTATGCCACCTAAGACGGCATATTAATGTTAAACTACGTGACGCCCTATTTGGTGCTCGATATGCGATACTTTCGGAATATAAATTGGAAGAAAATACACATTTTCGTATGAGAAATCAAACAAATATTTTCAAGAGTTTCCAAGATACGATCGTGAATTCTTGCGATAAGTTCTTTGATATCAGGTTAATGATTTGAGAATCTTGTCACCAATTTTCTTCATCTAATATAATAGCAGACTCCAAAACACTGACCATCTATGTCCTTAACTTCACTCTAAACAAATAATACGTAAATCATTATTGTACATCACTACTTCATATCTAAATGCTAAGAGATACGTTTTTAGTTTTTCAATATATCGCTTCTGTCATTAAATATTATATTACACGATGAAAAGTGGAAGTTAATTTTGTAAATCTCATATATTTTTCTCTTTCATGAATAAATTATACTAAAATAATGATTATAACAAAAAGCCAAAGTCAATATTCAGTAAATACAACTTTATAAAGCGTAAAAGTTTAAATGTTAAAAGAGAATTGATTTGATTTTTTGGGTCGAGTTGACAAATCGTCTACGTAGATGATGTATTTTGTTGATGACCGTTGTTAAGTTGGTATCGTTTAAGACAAAGACTTCTGCGCTGGTTTGGGATGTGTCCATTGTTTAATAAAGTAGATTGGGTCACTCGAGCAGTCATACATAAACAAAAACAATGACACTCTATACAAAAGAAACGATATCAGAACACGGACGCGGTTCAAATATATCGCGAGGGCATGCCTTCAGAATGTTTGTCACGTTCTGTTATATTTTTATAATACACGTAATGTAACTTGTGTTCTCTGGATAAGCCTCTCCCCACTCTCGTCTGTTCCTCTCTTCAAATATCTGACATCAAGTAACCTTTGTAATTAAAGATTTTGATAAGAGCACAGTTTCTTAAACACGATATTATTTTGTCTTCATTTATTATTAAAGAAAGTAACTAATTGTTAGAGAAACGGAAACAATATACATTGAAAGTGTATTCGAATGGTCTATATATAATGTTTATCGTCATTTAACACGTATATTAGTTATATTTTGGCTATTATGTTTATAAACTGTGGATGATGTCGGTATAGAAGTATTGTTCTCTTAGCAATCATTATATATGTTATTTATTATATTATGTAAAATAAAATAATGCGTCAATAGAACAAATAAACGTACAGTTTGTCGATCTTTAGTGCAGACTCTTATATTTTTAAAAACATATTATTCGCTGTTCTAATGACACTCTCTCTGTCTTGAAATTGTAACATCACCAGTGAATATATCTCACAAAGTTTTAAATTACTAACTTCAATTGATTACTATTGAAATAACACTTTCTAATTAAGTAATTTAAGTAAAAGCCTTGTAGTCAGTATGGATTCACGAAGTTAATACCAGACAATTGCTATGTCCTGAACAATCCAAGATGACTCTCGAGCTATCCACGATTTCAAACATAAATCTTCTTTCCAACTTGAAACTCGCTCATTTCAAACGTTCACTAATTCACCCATTTTGGAGGCCTTGAGGAACCAAACCGCGACAGCCTTCATACAGCTGAGCCTCTGACACTCACATCTGATTGTATTGATTAGTCATTCCGACTGTAAGGTTTCTCAATAAGAACATATAGATTGTAGTTTATTAACTGTACTAGCAGTGGACACTACTACTTAATTAGTAGTTGTCACGTAAGACATGGCAAGTTAGTTAAAGTAGCCAAAATAAAGTAATATTTTATCAATTATTATTATTACCGACTCATAAAAACCTACTGAGAACAATATGATATTAAACGGTCATTCACCCCGAAGAAGAATTCAAAAAAATGAGAGATATAACGTATGCTTAGAAGAAACTAATATTAGAAACGTTATTTAGTCGTCGTGTACGTACTCCCTTGTTTTATTGCTTCAGAAATACAATTTTATATTCGTAATTTAATAACTTTATTTCTTGTACCGTTAATTGTAATTATTAGCCATGTTATAGAAAATGTTTTTAGATTTATTTGTCATCTGTAAAGTTTGAAATTTGTAAAGATATTATTTTATGCGGATGCCAGCCACAGACAGATGTGCTACTTAAATATATATATATATTTAGTGAAACATACACCATTAAATATAATGGTTTACTTCACGGATTTAGCTTTGAAATAATATAGAATTTGGTTCGCATGGCGTATGTCAAGCCGTAAACCAGACGAGTACATTGATGCTGAAAACATGAAACAAGTTCCAGAACGATTCACTTTTATCTTTTGACCGAATGTCAGAATGTCAGAATATATATATCCGTTACGGACGACGCTATCCTTGTGTACTGTCATCTTGACAATTATAAGACAGACAAATGTATCGCTAATTTGAAAAAAGTGTAGAAAATTAAATAATGATTGAGACGAGTCGTTTACGAGCGATTAAATAAGTTATTATTATACAATATTACGATGTATTGAAGTATATTTAACGAGTAGGTAATAAAACATAATACATAGCATTCATGAATAATTACAACGGTTACTGTTTGTTATAAAATTACAGTTCTCTGGGTGATGTGCTCTTATATATTTTGTTATAACGACGTACGGCGCACATATTCTATTATTGTCATTTCTTTCAGCCCTTTAAGACATAGTTAGAAAGTATTTATACAGAGTGAACAATTATTATTAATAATATCAAAATGGATTTATTACTAAATTGTTGAATTGTATTTATAACAATAATAATAATATTACAGGACGTGTTTAACATTTACATTACAGTTATAATAAATAAACAAGTTTGTTGTAAATAAAAGTAATGAAGTGGTTCTCAGTGAGCGCGTACGACGTCACACACAGTGCGTCCTTCAAATGAATTGTGTTTATATTCTATTAAATAATTAACTTAAATTGATTGAAACTTACATCTTTACAACTTATACATTTTTTTTATATATTTTGTTATGAACAGATTATTTAACTTACATGTTTTACATATGATACAACTTCATATGTTTATTAATATCCAAGTAATGACAAGTGTCCTGTTTCATTACTTTATCAGTAGTACTATTATTAACGACGGCATTATTTTAAACTTAATCAAGACAACACCATTTTTTTGGAGAGAAAATTTATCTCATTCTAGTTCGTATCGATAACAGAAATTAATAACAACATATATGAATAATCAAACTAAAAATATTATACAATAATATAAGTATGTACGTCGTCGGTATATATTAGTTACAGATAATGTTAATATATAAAGGTATATTACAGTATGTACTTATAACGCTTCTATTTACCGCCATTATGTACTAACTGCTACTAAACTCATAAGCGTCCATTAAATAATAAATAGAGGTCACATATTGTCCCTCTTCAATACCTTCATTGTTTGAGGTCTGTCGACTCGATCTTAAAGAAATAATTGAATTATTCATAAATAGGCTGCTAATTGTATCCTGTGTGTTATGTTTGTGTTTGTTTGACTGAATATATTAAAATATCACATCTTACTTCATATAATAAAACTGCTTCTATTTATATTTGAGTGACGAACAAACGGAGAGAAAGAAAATGAAATTCTTATAATTAAATATGTTTTTTTACTAACATTGGATCTATACAAGCACCGTAGTTAAAATAAGTTATACCTACATTAATTCAAGAACCGCTCAATATTAAATATAATATTCAAGAACCGCTCAATATTAAATATAATACCTTAGAGATGTCAAATGCTATTGAATTCAATAAGGTAACTCTGGCACTTCCTCCGCCGGGTCTCGGGTCTAGTTAAGCGTCGTTCGTTGTCCAAGGAAAGAATTCAGATAACTTTTTATTTTGCCTTTTAGTGCTAAGAAATAGAATATCTCCACAGTATAAAGTTCTTTATCCAATAATAATACATTACCATTCATAATAATACATTACCATTGATGCCCACTGGTTGATTTTTTTTATTTTTGAACATTTAAGTACCTACTACTTATAAATCCACGATGATCAATGAGACGAGGGTATAACTTGATTTGATTTCATTTACCATTCAGATGTTATTTTACCGGGGATCGAACCCGGATCTGTCCATTGGAGACGAGAGTTACGTCGACCAACTACCACGTAGTTCGTACATACTTCAAGTAGCTAGCATATAAAGTAGTCCTTGAGACAGTTTACGTGGAGTTTGATTGACGCATCGAAGGTTCGATAGCTTCTCAAACAAGGGGCTGGGCGGGAAGTGGCAGAACTGAATAATCACAATGGGCGAGCCAACATTTATAACACGGATAATCTTTACTAGAGGTTTATTGAAGATTGCTGACTTTCAGCCACAATTTGCTTTTCGACGTTCAATGCTTCATCCGTCTTCCCTTACTCAGCAGTAATGACAGATCGTTTCGCCTTTAATATATTGACAATATAAGCGTTAGTATATTTGGCTTATATTTACAATTATTACAACTGAAAGTTCACTGACTCACTGAATTTAATTTGAATATAAACTGTAAAGAGCTACTACTTAATACACATTGAGAAGTGCTTTTGAAACTACTGATGTCACTTTGTATTTACTTCTGACCTAAAGACCTATGATTACTTAAAAGCTGCAAAAATAATATAAATATAAATTAGACAGTATTCAATTGAAACTGTTATTATTTAATGTATGTTTCAAAATACAATTAAATACTAAATGACATTGTTGTTGTGGATATAGCAGCTGTAGTCAGTAGTCACCTACACCAGTCAGTAGTCAGTCGACGAGTAGACGGCCATAGAAACATCAGAAGTCAAATGTCTCTGAAGACTAAATATAGTTCTACCTCACAAATAAAAGGTTCAAAATAAACGTATGGACATTATTCACACATTCGAAATAAATCTTCTAAATGTTCTCGAAAATTAAATGTCTTAATCAGTGACGAAATAATATTCTCGTTAAGTACAATTCTTAAAGTGCTCGGTAACACACAAACACACAAACACCTTTGCTAAATTGGACTGTTTTTATGTTCCGAAGCCAGCAGTGAAACAAAAGGTACGAAGTCGGTTGAGATATTATCGTCTACAAACAATATGGCGGGTAGGTTTCATCTTATAGCGTCGTTCCCAACCACGGACAACTCACAATTTGGTCATCAGCAGAACACTTCACTAAGAACTACCCTAAAGAAAGATCGCAATAAAAAGTATCCGTCACGTAGTTGAGGGGATCCATACGAAGCGAGTTCCGCATTCCGAAGGTCGCTGTCTCCGCCCCTAGTGCTCATGAATACGACCTCTGAGAAGTAAGCTTCACAAAAAATAATACTCATAAAAAGTACTCTGACGATAAAAAGCTCTGAGATGGATTAAAGTATTTGTGAGATTCATACACTTGAAGGGTTTATGTACAATGTTAAGATAAATAATTTACAAGCATTTGTCGTTTTAAGTCAGTTAGTTGGTAAACTCTTAATATAATTGTTTGAAAATATATAAACATGTTAAACCACATGTAATTATTATTTGGTCACTACGTACTAATTCTATTAACTAGTCATTTAAATTTAAGTTCTTCAAGACGCTAACAGACATGTATAATAGAAAGACAACAATATATATTATAATATTGTAATTGACACAATGTGATTATATAATGCCTAAGCAGCACGCGACCTGTGCTGAAGTCAGTGAGTTAGTGAGTTAGCGTGCTGAGCCGGCGGGCTGTCCTTGAACTCGATATATATAATATTCGAGTACCTACATTATCATGCAATAAAAGACCCATTATGATTAAGAACTGCTATTACATTTAAACGATGGAATAACTAGTTATCAATTTTGTTAAACGTCTTTCAATGAAATCTATATTACATTCTGTATTACTCTGATTTACTAATACAGAATAATATATATATAATATATACATTTCTATTGAGATGTAATTATAAAATGGGCGGAATGTATAAAACGAAAAATAAACAGTTGACACAGAACATCATAAATAACGAAATTCAAATTTAAAATCGCTGTCAAACTTTTAAAACTCATAACTCAGACGATAGCGTACATTTTACGCTGCTAGAAACGTTTTTACGGAAAAATACATAATACCCAATCAGCGTATATTTTAGAAGTTAAAACAGATGAAAATACGAACAGAACGAACAGTAGGTATATAATAACAGTTCATACAGATCACAGTTACCTTAAGACAGAAACACATTCACCTTGCTAGGTGATAGACTTTTGAGAGACAAGTGTGTTTCAAGTGACTTAGCTTAAATTAAATAATAAGAGGTCACCGCCCTCTGCGTCGAGAATCAATTTAAAATCATATTTCTTTGAGTTTGAGTCTAAGCACGCGTGCTCCACTTCAGTTATACTCAACCGTTTTTGTCATTTTTCGGTCTTAATTTTTTTTTATCTAATACACGAAGCTTAATATGTCATTTGTAAAACTTTAAGTGAGGCTGATTTCTATAAAGTTTTTTTTTGGTGAAAGTGATCTGTGCAGTTAAATTATTTATTAAACGTTACAAAGTTGACATTTGAATGTTACTGGCTCTTCACAAATATTAATGGCACGTTAAACTGATAATCGCCGTCGTTAAGACTGAACCAAACACTTTGTGCAGCTCCATAGAGATACATAAAGACAAATGACTGTCTCTCGTACTGTAGCAGTCTCTACTGAATAGGCAGATGAACTCTAAGACTTCTCAGAAACGTCAAGTCTCAATGATGTTTGATGAATTTCCTATTCATTGTGTTCTTGTTCTTATTTTTTGTGGTCTGTTAAGATTTATTTAAAATAGAAACATTATTAAAAAATAACACGTAATAATTGTAAAAGACAAACACATCACTAGAGTTTGAGTGTGTTTTTGAAACAGGTATTAATTTTTAGAAAACAGAAAACTACTTAAAATTGATATCAGCATTAATTAGTGAATGAATACATTAATAAACGTCAACTGCCGGGTCACAGCAGTTGGTTTAATGAATTGCACGGAGAGGTGTGTGCTGGTCATTGTTACATTATAAGTACTACAATAATAGAACGGTAAGACGAGTCCTTAACTGTGTTAGAGTCACAGTCTTATAATTTAATTACTATTGTTTTATATATACTTTAACCTCGCGCGTCATCTTGGTTCTTTTTGCCATCATTTAGTAATAGGAAAAACAGACGTGTTAGATTCAAATAGCGGTAAGTATATTTTAATGTTTCACAATGTTAATATGAATTATAAAGGAGGCTACGTCTCACGTTATCAAAAAACTATCACTTCAAAACTTTACTATCCAAAGAGCGCGAAGTGGGCGGAGCGAGAAAAACTAACTATAAAATATAATTGAACTTTGGCTTTACAATAAATAATAAATGTTGAGTAATACAATAAAAATATAACAATTATAGTCTCTCTAGTCAGCAGTTTGAATAGAAATATAATAATTGCAGACGCAATGGCGTTTGTTTGAGCGAAGCTCCATCAGTAGGTAGATGTTAGTGAAGAGTGTCTGCGAGTAGGTGTACTTTGTCTAAATGAGAATAAACGAGAGTCCACGTGAAGAGTCTTATTTGCGATCCGATCTCTGATTTGTTACAAAACAAATATTAACTCCCGTTTCATTCTCTCACAACTCACTACCCGAAGTTGTTAAACAAAATATTTTGATACCGAGCGGTATTCAAAGTGTTACATTTTCAACTCAAGAATAGCATTCATTTATAGATAATATTGTAGCATTCTGTATGCTTTTTCCTTATTTGCGCATTGATAAGACATTATACTTGTTCTAGGTAAGTAAATACATTCTAAGTACGTGCATTTAACATTCTATGCATTTAAATAATATTAATAACGCATTAAATATAATTCAAGTATTCAATTATATGATAAACGGTCATAACTAATGTTCACTTCTTTTTTGTGTTACGGAAAAAAGAAATGATAACTTAAGTGTTATTATAATGAATGTTATATATCAGTAAACAAAACAAATGTTAATCGATCTCGACATGTTACTACTAGCTACTGGCTACTAGCTGGTGAATCCATCCATCTCTTCAAATAATAACTATATTTGAGAGCGACAGTTCTTGTTCAGAATGACATCGACTCTTTAATTACATTTCAATATGATTCCGTCTTGTCTGAGTTCAACTCGATGCTGTAAATTGAAGATTTATTTACAGTTTAGAGTTTAGTTAATAAAATACCAAGTCTAGTCTAATCGTTATCATTTTGATATGTATTGTAAAGATAACATTGTTCGTCTTTAATTGTCTCTATCAAATATGTTTATATATAAGTACCTACTATCGTGCATTTAATAGTATTTATGTATAACACAACCTCACAACTACACACACACACTCACAAGCACTCAGACACACACGTCACACAGTCACCCTATTGGCAAATTAAATTAGCATCCAAATATCTCTTATTAGTGTATATTATCCCAGTAATAAAATAAAATGAGGGCTTGTCGTGTTGACGTCAGCCAAGGACGTACGTCACCACGCGGATTACACTGGACGTGGCTCCTAGTTTATGGATTCCTTCACTTATGTGATTAAAATAAATAACGTGTTTACACACACACACAGCTTTATTAAATACACTGTTAATACGAAACAAATCTAGTAACTGTGGCTTTTCTATAAACAATAACAGATAACAAGATGAGCGTTTCTGTCTCCAGCTCATCTCAGGTGTTTATATAACTTTCCGATCCGGTGGTAGCTCTGACAATGGAAGAAGTTTTATATAAGATTACTTTCAATAAAGATTGTGTTTTAAAACTTGTTTAATGACATGGAAACTAACTAAACATGTTATTAAATAATTGATTATCTTTCTAAAGTGTTGTTTCAGTTTAGTGTATTATTTAATATACGAGTCGTTGTACTTTTTATGGAACCACAATATTTAAAAAGGCACTTTGGAGCGAAGCTGGTTTACTTCTTTTTTATTGTCCAATGAAACAAATTTCGAAGATCGCTGCTTTTATATGGAAATGGAACGTTCAGTGATATAGCCTGCGGTATTTCATAAAACTTTTACACGCTGCGGCTGAAATACACGAGCTAGAGGTACGTAGACAGACAGACAGACAATCACAGTGTTAGAGTTACGAGTGCTAGGTGGATAGGTAGGTAGGTATATTAGTAATTATATAGAAAAGGAATATTATTCTATATTCACAAACCATTATTTAACGTGATATCTCCAAAAAATATTATCTTGACGAGAAAGTAAACATTCTGTTAGTATACAACTTATTATAGACTTATTATATATTATATATAAACCTAACCTTTTGAAAACGATACATTATTTTCCCTTATAACCCTTGAGATAGAGTTAAATACTTGGCAAAGGTTAAAAGTCTTTTCTCTATGAACTAGAAACTTGGCAAAATTATTATCCTAAGAAATTATTATACGTTAATTCCAATACGAAACGGTACACTTTATAACTAAAAAGGTATTTTTAAAAAGTCAAAGCTTCAGAATTTACAAAAAAAAATTGTTTTCTTTATATTTTCCTTGTAAATGTCTGAGTCCCTCAGGGAGCTTGCTCTGTACGTTATACAATTAAAAAGATAACAAAATGTCTATCCGGAACGCAGCTCGTATCAAACAGTATCCTACATTTATGTTGTAATCCCTATTTATTATATATATTATATTTAAAGACGATAACTTACCCGACACGTCCGTCATGGCAAGTTCATTTACATTAAATTTATTAAATGGCACCAGAGTACACTGTGCCAGTAGTACCTGGTTAGTTAGTGTTTTTTAATCTTATCTGTGGCGAGGTTGTTATCTGATTAATTAAAATGTAATTGATCTTTTTATCTTTTATAAATATATTATCTTTCCTTAAAAGCCTTATTTCAAAAACGTTATGTTATTATAATTCATTGGTAATTATTAAATACGTTCTTTCTTTTCATTTTCTGACCTGAGTACCTACTTTTACTATTTATGTGCCTTATTTCCAAGATTTAAAATATATAGGAAGTATATTTATTTTCATTTACGTTTTGTAAATATAATTTTCAAATCATTCTATTAATAGTTTTTATTACGCACTCTTATTTAACGAATAGAACTCGTTAGTCAGTTTATAATAGTATATGAAATACATTTATTAAACACATACACACGTTCATATTATTTCTTGATGGGTTTAAGAGTAAAGGATTAACATAGAGCTGACCAGCGAGCAGTTCCGTGCAGCTGTCTCTGGAAAAACAATTACACCTTGAATGACTCAACTAAACTATTATTTACCGCTAATATTATTTTTATTATATTATTTATTTTTATTTTGCCCGTTTGCTTCGGTATCGTCATGTAAAGTTACTTTAATTTGATAACAGGAAAATAAATATCGACATTTAAATATATATAGGTATAATATTAGTTTAAATATAAGTTTTCTGCAAAATATTATGAGGAAATAGGATTTAAAATAATGTTTTTCGTATATTAGAGAAGCATTGTTGAATAAGTCTATATACTTATAGTTAGTATTATATAATTTGTTATTAGCGTACATCAAGTTGGCACTTCTAATTGAAAACATTTCATAAAGCAATGTTTGAACGAGTTTTAGGATTTTGCAAAAGCAAGCTTGAATTTAAGTTTGCTTTGGTTGGCTTCCAATTAAACCTAGATGGTTTATTTGGTACTTTCCAGTGCCATTTAAATGTCGTATTGTCGTTAATTCATTTTAAAGAAGTGAAAACAATATGAAAACGTTTGAAAATATCTTTTGAAATAGTTAGCTATGTTATGCTTATTTAAATTATAAATAAATATATGATGTAAAATAACAAATAGTACGGGCGGGGATTGAGAGGTCGCGGGTTCGACTCCCTGCCCGTATTTGTTTTTTTTTTCAATCCATATTATCATTTAAAATTTGAATAAGAAGACGACCCGGTACCACGGCCTCCATCATCGTTCAGGTCGTTTGAAGTGGGTTAAAATGTGATTGTTTCCGTGAGAGAAACGTGAGAACAGAAACACTGAATTAATATTTAGTTAGGTGAGACACATCGAGACTAACTTTATTATTAAATAGACTAATGCTGCCTCGTTACTATACTTATTAACTTAGTTACAAATGAATAACATTTGTAGTGTCAGTGAATAATAGTGATGAGACACGACAGATACATGATAACCGTTTAAGACGGTCATTTGAGCGAGTCGGCCTGAGTTTATTAGACGTTCTGTACGTTTGTTTGTTTAGTGTCTTTCATGATTTTAACATTCAGTTCGTTTTTATAATGTACCTGATGTAATTATAGTTTGTTTTTTTTTGGGATAATAATATATTTTACGTTGTTAAATAGCTCTTACATGAATGCCTAAAAAGTGCTTTATTTTCTTGTATCAGCGTTAGAAATACCCTCAAGAAGTTAACTAAACTAATATTATACGATAATTAAAAGTAGCTTTAATTAAATCTTATTAAGAATAATAATTTATGAATTTGTTTTCAAAGAATTGTAAAACTAAGACTTATATCAGTATACTACAATAAAACAAACATTACTTTTAAAATAAGTCAATCTCTTTTTTCTTTTTTCGGAACTAACAACTAGTAAGTAAAACAAACTTCAGGTGTTATATATTCAGGCGATATACAGATCACGTTCTAGATATTTCATAATACCTACTGTAACTTTAGTTTATTCACAAACCTTCTGTGAATAAACTTACTTACTCGTTGATTTTATGTAAATGGCGTCGTTGTGGTTATTCATGGTAAAATCCCGGTGAATATTATTTGACAGCCACTAAAATTTGTCTTCCGAGTAATTAAGTTTTGAATTATAATTAATTGCCTTACGAGTAAGTTATGGGTCACTGAACTTTAATACTTTAGACACTAGAGCGAAGTACAAATAGCCGTACTACTAAGTGAGTACACTTAACACTTACTGACCACTCACTCAAATAGTTTAAGAATATTGGTAAATATCTAACAAACCAACTCATATTAATTTATAAACACGGCATAATACTTCCACTTTGAGCGAAAATAACTTTTAAATTATGGTTCTTATCGAAACACAACAATACACAAACATACAAACACACAAACTAACTCAACAATAGGTATATTGAACAATAATAACAGAATTAAAATGTTACTGTTATTAATGTTTTTAAACTATCGCGACTTGTACACATTTTAAACTAATATCGGGTCTACTTCGCGATAAAAATTATCGCGAAGTGTCGTTTGTTTAAATCACTCACTTCCTATAGTAACAATATCAACAACACAAATAATGAGGAACGAGCGAGGGTAGTTACCGAGACTCGCGCCTCACTAAGACGACGCTGAGCTCACATCAGTCATCCCGTGACCACGGCTGGTGAAATTCGGCCGAAACGTCGGGAAATAAAAAGTATTTCACCTTTATTAATCTTTACCGCGAAGTAGACCCGATATTAGTTTAAAATATTACTGTTATTTCAAATATATGTAAAAAGTGTTCATTTAAAATTCACTATGTGTTTTGTTGATTTAACTCGACATCCGGTAGCGTACTTTATAAGACACGTGTCCTTTGCAAAATTTAAAATAGCTAATGTTGAAGGCGTCTTGAATAGAAACTGCTATTTAATTACCGATAATAATATATCATATATGATAATATACATTCAATACTGCTTCCGCATTACGTTCCGTTAACCACGCGACCCAAAATAAACGAGTCTAAACAGCTATTTGATCTCGTTACAACACTTAATAATAATAAGAGTACTTTACTCTCACAACCTTCATTAAAGCACGCGCTAAAGGGAAGCGCCTGTCGAGTTTAAATGGCATGTGTTCATGTAGCCGGTGCGTGCGCGTGTTCTTCAGGCGCGCTCACGCAAAGGTCGACTTTGCCACCGAGCCCTGCCTTTATTGCCTCTCCGTCTCCGTCAGGCCACTTCACTGTCAACACGAAGGTCATCCGGCGTCTTCTTTGTGGCTTTCAGCATTACCTAATAAGACATTATATAGTATACAACCCCTTTAAGGAATACTAAGTTATGATATCTTTTTATTTTTGACGGAGTTAGTTGTTTTACATTTTAATTTCCGTATTTTACTTTTTTAAGACGACCATTAATTTTTCATCGTTTCAAACACATTTTTACATTTTAATAAAACATTAATAAATTAAAATAAAACCCCGATACCGATGTAAAGGGAAGGCGCCTTAACACTTTTAGGTCTAATTCAGTAATGTTTTAACACACACACACAACCGACCCCACCGGGCGGAATATGTAAATACAATCCACTTTCGTTATCCGTATATATCTTTAATTAAAATTACATCAGAGTTTTTCTACTCAATGCTTTAGTACAGTTGTATAGTATTCCCGCAATCAATACATTCAAATATTAATTTACTAAATGAAATCTATCTCGTCGGCTACCTGTCGTAGCAGTACCTACTAGTGTAGTAGTACCTCTAAGGCGTAGTTCTTTTACGACTGTCTGTGATATATTGCAGAGGGGTCGCCAGATTTACTATCAGGCACGAAGCCAACAGATGTGACTCGCCCTCACCTCACACACATGTACGATTCCATTTTACTTTTGCTTTATCGACTTGTTGCTTTTGTTCTTCCAATGCCAAGTCATTAAAACGTCTAGTTTAATATTTTGTTAAAACACGTACATTTTCTTCATGTTATATTTGTATAAAGTAACAGTTCTTAAAGTGAAAGTTGAATGACATCGTATGATATGGTTATTTATTTAAAGAGCAGACACACAATGTTTGTGACGTCATGGTTGTTGCAAGATATGCAAGTTTGACTTTATACTAGTAGAAAATAAACAAAAATGACCTTACAGTTTCAAAACGTTTCTACAAATATTAAAACACGAATTTTAAGAACACATTCCATTGTCCAATTATCAAAGGACTCCTCTAATAGGGTGTGAATTGTGTTTTGAAAAACGGCCAGTGATGTGAATGAAGGTGGGATAGAGTCGTGAATGATGAACCGTCATCTCCGCGTGCCCGAGCTGCGCGTGGGCGGCGCGCCCGTGGAGGACGACGCGCCGGCTGCGCTGCCGCCCTTCGCTCTCACCCTTCCTTCCATACCTAGGCGCAGGCACTCCTGGATATGTGGGTGAGTTTTTAACAATTCAAATCCAACATGGAGTCGAATATTATTTTTAGGATATTTTTTTCTTATATTTCAATTTCAACATTGATATGCCTTTTTATATTCTAAATACTAAAGGAATTAAGTAAGCTTGTAAAAATAACCGGAAATATTAAGAAATATATTCAAAAACTGAAATAGTTTTCTTGACTTTAGTTAGTCTAAGCTTAAACTTTAAAGATTATTTCAACAGTTCTTAAAAGAATAAATAGCTGTTGAAAGATCAGTTACCTTCGTTTTAAAATAACGTATAATTTCATCTACTTACAAGGTTTGAAAATTTTCTTCCTCTGTATATACATACATAAATAACTAATTAATAAAACTAATTATTACTATATGTTAATAATGCTATATGCTAAGTCGAATTTCTAGTAATTTTTGGGGGACGTTTGATTTTAGAAACTTTAGATGTTAGGTTAAAATGTAACATCTATGAAGCCCCACAAACTGCACCCTGTCTTCCCGATACCGCTAAATACCGTTAAGCGTTCAGAACAGACAGACAGACAACTATTTAAAAATATATATATTATGTTTTGGTAGACATGGAGTTACGTAAATAAGTATAGGCAATGACGATGACATAATTATTTTGAATTCACAGAGAGATCTTTTTTTGATTTTGTGTGTGTTTAATTTATTGCCTGCCCACCAAAGCCTGGCATCGCGTCGTTTTTGTGATTCCTCTGCTATTGAAGGCGTCACCGCGTGACTTTCTATATTATATAAATATAAAACGTTTTCAAAATCTATTTGTAATTAAAGTCTCATTCGAGATATTTAATTCGTATTATTTATATATCTTTTCTATCAATATAATAATCTAATCGTGTAATCTTACACTACACATTTATTTACATCGGTAATTCCACAATGTTCCAATTAGACATGACAAAGCATTGGAAAAAAGAGTAAATGTTTGTTCCATTGCCAGGATATTAGGGACGTAGTTGGTTTGTTTTGTTCTGCCCGAGGCATTAGTTTCCGGGGCACAGATATATGAAAAAAAAAACGACAGCTGATAAATTTATTTCTGCCCGTGTAATCGTCTGACCGTGTCATTCAGTAAGGGAATATGTTTTATTTCTTTTCGACCCCTTATTAATTTTTACAAGCTATCTGACTTCATAAGGGCATAATATATAACAAATAGAACTCAGCTGACATATTCACTATGTATGTAACAAAATACATCTATTTTATTTGTAAATTATAAAAACATAAAAGTGTTACGTAAATGTACAAAAAAGCGACGTTAGATTAGTTTATTATCAGATGTAAGTTACTTGTTTGAAATAATGGCGTGTCATTAACAACACACAGCATTCTGTTCTTCATCTGTTCATACAATAAGATAGAAATAAATTAAAATAAATTGATTTACCGATACTAGTATTGTTTCTCATTTCGCAAGGCTGGAACAATCTGACGACACATATCGTACGTTCAATACATTTATAATACTTCATATTGTATACTGATGTAATAATAAACACTTATACCCTTTTTAATTTAACTTGATTTCACATTGTCGTATAAATCATACGAAGTATCAAATTTCTTCTATTAATGAATACTTCAATCTACAGTAAGTTCATCTCGTCCCATATCATTGAATATTTCCTAAGCCAGCTGTTTCTAATAAATCTATGATATCCAGCTATTTATAAAACATACCAACGTAGTCCCAAAACAGAATTAGGTACTTACATCTTGACATAATAGACTATCTATATACTAACTGTCACTTATGTAACCTGTATTAATATCCTATCTCTGGATTGGGTTTCTTGATAGCTAATGAGACGCTAGCTCTGACCATAACGAGGAATTTACATTATATCAACAAGACAATAGTTCTTAGTCTGTTCTGGTATTTAGAAATGGAAATGTGTAAAAGTACTTCGTGGACAACGACGTTGAAGATACGGACGTCTCTTAGAATTACAAAATGAGTCAGGTCGTGTCTGTATTGTACAAGTGTATTGGACTGTATAGCACTGTATTAGACGCGGTGGAACAATTCATTTTGCTTAATATTCATGAGTAGGTATTTCTGTCAGCGGTCATTTGCAAGACAATGGAGGCTGAGAAGACGTCATCCTCACCTCCACTATTGTCAGGACTCCTGTCTTTTGTCGTGTGTTATCTAGCTGTTACTTTACCTACCATATTCATTAAGTGTGTGATATTTTGTTAAGACTGTGTTGGACTTGTTTGTTTGTTCCCTTAATAATAACATATAAATGTAGAATGTAAAGTTATTTTATGTTTTTCACTTACGAATACCAATAAATAAATATTTCTATTACTTTGACCTTGAATACAATGTTACGTGAACAATATACCGATAAATATAGTAGGTATGATTAAAGAATATGAAGAATATGAAGGATCTGGTTCACGATTCACTTTAATAAGAAATAACGAAACAACCAGCTGTCACGATCGTTGGGAAATGAATCAATCTATGATGAAGGAAATAACACTTTAACAACCAATCACTGTTCTGATATTACTGTCTCCGAGCAGCGCAACGAGCTAATGGCGGTTTTGATAAATATATTTATTCACAAACCAGCCGCCTCACTAGACAGTTTAAACATTACAATTAATACATAATATACATATAGGATCGTATGAAGATGATTTGACTTCTATTTAAATAAATATGTAATGAAATGCATAGATGACCTTACAATTTATAAAACATTTATTTATTTATTTAGTTTCATTTTATAACTAGTAGTTAGTAACTAACTTTATGCAACCTTTAAGTCAAAAGCACTTCCAACTTACTGTCAAAACATGGTTTCAAACTTACAGGTGTAAGTTTCAAGTCATCCCTTTTTATTGGACTTCTAGGATATCCAGGAAACATTAGGTGTAACATTTGAAGGCCATGTAACAAATTCATTCTGTGGTCTCCAACACCTGTAAAGGAGACGTTCCAAACATTCCCGGTCTGTCCATTTATAATGTATCTGAAAAACCAACGAGATTTCTAGTTTCATAAAAAACAATATCAAATAAGATTGTACTCTATACTTGTAAGTATATTTTGTTAGATTTTATTTTTTGTTTTCAATGCAAGTCAATAAAGCCGTAGTATGTTACATGAGGCTTAAAGGCTGACTAATTCAATCCATTAACAGTTACCGGAGAGCTCTAACACGATTTATTTATCTTTTAGACTTTCTCTCTAAAATATTAATAAACCATGCACTTTATTTATATAGATACTCTAAAACTATGAAACGTTTTGATAAATTGTTGACATAGTTTTATATTGTTTCGAGTACTTTGGAAATTATTTTATTTCATGTTTCAATTGTGTATCACACATTGGTCATTTTAGTTATATTTATTTATTTATATTTATAATATCGTGAACTTCATTTTTACTGAGACGTTTTGTATTTTATAAAGGAATAGAATAAACAAACATAAACAAGCCACTTATATCTTTAAAAAAACTCTCGTTTTGGTTCCGTTTGTAAAAAAACGTTGATAAAGGAATACGTAATATAAGCTTTATAAAGCGTAGACATAATTTACATAAGTAACATAACTTTACTTCGGGAACACAGAACGGACGTATAGAAAATTGTATCCGTCCAACCCTTATCTTAAGAAATTTATTTGTAACGACTCTATCTGTCACGTAGACCACAGAAATGTTTGACAAGACACTACACTCATACCGACATACAAACTTATTTAGCTATCATGGAATTTAAAATTAAAATGTAGAGCTCATTTGTCACAAACCGCTCTAATGTTGTCAGCGCTTATTAAGAGCGCTGAATTCTTGTAAAAAGTTCGTTTAAAAGAAATTCTCATTCTTGGCAAGTTATTTGTAGCAAGAATAATAAAGTATCACAAATTATTTAAGAGATTTATAAGAATTTAAAAGTGATTTATAATTTATTAAATACCACTCTATGTGTGATAAAATGAAGAATACGAACCCTTTGTTAATTCACAATAAGACAGAACGTTCTCTTCACCGGAATGATTATCGAATGAAAGTTATAATTATCCTAGTTATTTTCAAGTATCAAATATATTATGACATTATGTGAAACCGAGTTGAAGTTTAGGACACTGCGACATATTTGAATCTTTGCCACCGGCTATTCTGGTCTCCGCTGTGCGTAAACAACCACCGCATAGCCCATATTATATATATCTTTATTTTCAATCATATTTATAAAGCATATTATACAATTTCAGAATTTTATATATGTATCAGTTGAAAAAATATGAAATACATATAAGAGTAACGATATAACACACACACCCCGACACTGACGACATGGATACAGCGTCCCGGGAGTACTCGTAGGTACAGTGACGTGAGACGAACACTTCGTTGGACCTACTTGTATTCATATCAAATAAAGTGAGCCATCAGGTTTATAATAATATCTATACTAATAAAGTTACATTTACAATCAATTCTTAGCGAGGGAGTCATAAAAACAACAACGACTTAAATCGACGAGCTCCGAATATTTATCAAACCATTTACAAATACAATAATCAATGGCACAGAGTTATTAGTGACAATAATTTTAAAATTTAGTAGATAATATGTGAGAACGCTCCGTAGTCTCCTGATAGTTTGCAGTTCACGCGCCCCGCGGCATGCGCACGCGCACCTTCCACGCTCCCAAACTTTATCTAAATTAAATTGAACATCGCTACCTAAAGTAATAAAAAACAGTGCTTTTCTATAATTCGTGCGTCGTGTATGTGTTTATGTGACAGTGAATATAGTGAATAAGCTACATTATATTAAAAGTAAAGTAGCAGTACGTGACGGTAGACTCTATACGAGTTTAATATTATAACAAACTGCGTAAGTCAATAATCACTATCTTAAAGAAATCTTAAATTGAAATAAAAACAATGAACTTTAATGATACAAAGGACCTTGAGAGAGTTGAGTTGAGTTGAGTTAAGTTGAGATCGTTTTCATATAACAGAGGAATAAAGATTAGTTTTATTGTCAGACCTGAAACTTTCACTCAAACTGAATTTAAGACGCAGTTTAAATTTTAATTTAAAACATCTCGCCATAAAGTGTCAGTCACCTTAAAGTTAAAGTCAATCCATACCTTAATATAGAAGTTGTACCTACATTATTGTTATTTAATAAACATTTACCACATATCAATGATTTAAAATATGAAATATGAAATTATTATTTATATCAAAGCACATAGTTTTGTTTGTTTGTTTGTTACATAATTAGTAATATTTATATTAATTAATTACATTAATTTGAATAAATAGCATTTACTTGATAGCTAACAATAACGAGTCTGTGAAATATTTATTATATTAATGTTAGTATCATTAGTGGGACAGTGTTTGTTTAAAATAGCCAACATGTCGCTACTACGACATGTTTCAATCTGAGAGTAAAGTTTCTTTTGGTAGCGTCTATCGACTTCATTTTAAATTACTTTATAGTTTGTTAGACGTCGGTATTGAATTCTTCGTTTTATGGAATTCAATTCAGTAGAAATGGAAATGGAAATTGGGTTGTTTTGTACAGTCAATACGCGTTATAAGTCAAGTCACAGAACTAAAACTGTCTTGTTTTAATACGTTTTTTAATACTATAATATAATTGAGTTGTCCGTTTGTCCGAAAATTACAATAATCTACTTATAATATTAAAATAAAGAAAATGAAAATTAAAAACGAACATTGAAGTTACTAAGAACTTATACTTTTATCTGTGGTTATACCCTTATTGCTTAACCTATGTATATGTATCGGTTGTGGGTTCCATTCCCACCTGGAACATTATTTTTTGTAACCCAGAGATTAATGTTCTGTTAACTTCCCGTCCATTATTTATATCATTGAGATAGATGATACCCCAGAACACCGAAAAATATATCCTATAGTGAGGAATTAATAGAATAAAAGAAATAAAACCATAGCCATGTTGATATTCAAACGATATTCAGGTTTATTAAAATAAAAAAATAAAAAGTCCGTTGACAAGCGGCCCCTGGTTTGTATATGACCATATAAAAACAAAAAAATAATACTCTATTTATTTTTACATTAAACTCACTTTTATTGTATTTTATAAAAAAAAAACTAATTTCACGTATACTTTCATTTAAATTTAAATAAACTATACTCTAGCTCTTTGTTATAAGCATTTTATTTTAATGTTTCAAATATCTCTTCTAAATTAAAATATCTTATCATAATTCTATCTCGCTAAAACTAAAAACAAAATTAAAAGTAGGTCACGGCTGTAGACAGTAAAATTCCCTGGCTTTGTTAAAACTATATTATTACAGTATGTATGTTGAAATAGAATTGATTATTATATTAATAATAATATAATAAAAATAAATTGCTACTTAACTTTTAATAAAGTAATAATGTGATAGTGAGTGACGACATCTACTCGCTATTCAAAACATCTATTGGACCCTAAACTCGAACCCCACAATGCTACCCATTGCCGAGCTGGAGGATGGCGCCACTGCGCTCCTCGCCTCGAGTGCCAGTCGTCACCGGCGCACCCGTGACCGCGTAGTTTCAGCTGAAGTCCGCGCTGTAAGACGGAGGCGAGGCTGGACTGTAGTCGGCTCCGAAACTAGGTAAGTGTTTTACCGAACCCACTCACAGATGTCACTGTTATAAAAACACACCAACGCTCTTGCGTCATATTAGAATATGTATACAAACTTAATTAAAAATATATTTCGTTCGTTATTCGTATTTAAATGTCCGCTAATATTATAATGGTATCCTAAGGTTCTTAAGTGTTTTATTCCTATCTTGCAGGAAACATCATTTTGGTTGACGATTTTTTTTAAATGATATCTTTAACAATTATTTAACTTTAATACATGTTTCGCTTCAGTCAATAAATATGTAATAGTTGGATACATTCAGTCGTTAATGTTATTTATTGTGTTCATGTAATAATGGTGTATCATTGTCTGGCGACTGAATCTAAATGATAACATTTAGAGATGTAATTGGGAATGTTAAACCATCGTACCGGTCCCACTACCACCACTAACTACTCTGGGACGGAAGAGACAAGTTTCTAACTTAGGCTTTTCATAACCATTGGTTTTAAATTGATTGTGTTCTAACGCAATGTCCATAACTTATTAAAGTTTATATTTTAAAAGGTTGGTCGTTTATATAAAAAAAATTGTTCTGTGTGAAGAAGATGAACAAAAAAGCAACCGGAAGCGGGTTTCATATAATAAATTAATAAACGTAACAAATAATAATATTATACTTTGAGCTCATATTACGAGAAAAATATTTACAATAAAAACATAATTTATATTAAAAATAAACAATTGGCTTAATGGTTTCATTCTGATCCTTAAAATCTTTTTGTTATTTCCTAATAGCAAGAAAAATTAAAGTAATATGATAGTACCGTCAATTAAATAATATCGACTTAGGGTTACTATAGACTAGTTTAATATACCGTTTCTTTTTACTTAACATACTTTAACATATACTTTGAACATCAAAGTTTGCTACTAGACTGTGTAGAGATTGGACGAATAGTTGTTAATACTCCTATTAACAACTGTTTACATTTATGTAAATAGTTCTTATTGTATTATTTAGAAAAGTAAAATGTTATTCCTAAATAGTTGTAATATTGTTTAAAAATTTATAGTAGCTATGTGGATAAAGGCTCCCAACGACAAACTAAGATAAGACAAAAAAAAATACTTTATACTTTGAAATAGAAAATACCGTTCTCGATGCCTAAAAGTAATTTTCTCGTGGGATATTTCACATTTGTTTGAAAGTTGCCTCTCTCCACCCACACACATTCACACACACTCACACATACATAATCACTTATACGAGTGAAAACTTTGAACTTCGAGGTTAACTAGTTCGTGTGCGCGCTCTTGAAGAATCTTCAAAACTTAGACTTCTTTGAAACAGCGAAATTTAAGGTATCATGATTTTCAAAAGACGCTTTATTAATAATATACAAAAAGGATACTAAAGTCTTATAAAATATGTCGATGGAAGGTATATATATAGCTTCCTCCGTGTATTGGCTCTATGAATTAATGTAGTAATTTGTTTTACTTATTATATGATTTAAAATAGCTAACAATTTTTAAATTTATTAAATTTGCAATGTAATATTTTATAAAACTCTACTAGCTGTACTGTAACTGTAATCTGTGGTCGAGGGTTCAGGTACCTAACAAACCCACCCTCATATTTCAAACATATTGTTATTTTTTATTACAATCTAGAGCATAATTACATACATATACGTTATTTAATACTTGCTACAATTACTGAAGCAGCCCCATTCAAATTTTTAGGTAAAAAAATAGATTACAAAGGTCGCACTCCATCTCTAGATATTATAGTCGATAGCTTTTTAAATGATCTTAAGAAGGTAAACGATCAACCAATCAGTAATATCAAAAAAGCTTGGATATATGACAACTATCTAACGTCACGTCTAAATTGGCCTTTTCTAGTTTACGATCTTAATAAAACCCTTTTGTCTAAGTTAGATGCAAACGTCATAAAGATATTGAAGTCGTGGTTTGGGCTCGCGCATTCAGCGGACTCTTCAACTTTATTCAGAGACCGAAACAATTTTGGGATGAAATTAAAGAAACCATCGGAGCTCTATAAACACCTAAGAGCTACCAAAAGACATATCATCGAAAAATCTCATGATGATATTGTAACATCTCTTCCAAAAGATAAAAATGCATCAGAGCTGGAGTCACGACTTCAATTCCATAAACAATTCATGATAGGTGCTCAAACAAATAAAGCAGGGTTAGGATGTAGCGGGAAAGTTCGAGATATAGACTTAACAAAATCCTTTATTCGGCAAGATGAAAACGATCAGTATCGAGTGCATGCGATGAATCTAGAAATTCAAAATGAGTGGGTGACCATAGGCGACTTTTGTATTCCATTAGCATTGAGGTGAACCTTACTTCATGAGTGGTCTCCAGCCTTATTAAAATTCTATCTAAATGCATTCCAAATGACTCTCCCAGATCAAAGTAATTTAGTAAGATGGGGTAAAGCTACCGAAAAGTCTTGCAATATCTGTGGGGAGGCGGTAGGAACGGCTAAACACTTGTTGGTAGGGTGTAGGGTGCTATTGGAAAAAGGTCAATACTCGCGGCGCCATGATAAAGTATTGGAAATCATACGTGAAGCGGTTAGTCTTTCAGTAGCTAGAGCGCAAAAGGGTATAACAACCACCAAAAGATTCATAGAGTTCATTAAAGAAGGCTCGTCTAAAAAAACAAAACAAAAGCCTCACTCTATCTTAGAGGCGGCTCGCGATTGGACTATAATGATGGATACGTATGAGAAACAGTATAGAATTCCTGAGGATATTGTTGTCTCGTCATCCAGACCGGACATATTCCTGTACTCTAGACAGTTAAAGCGCGTGATACTTGTGGAGCTTACTGTTCCGTGGGAAACTAACATTCCCAAAGATCACACAATTAAAGTAAACAAGTATTACGAACTGACCAACGAACTGACCAGGAATAGGTATATAGTTAATTTGTACGCGGTAGAAGTGGGAGCGAGAGGTATAACAGCGAAATCTCTCTATAACCTACTTAAAGATCTTGGCCTCTCTAGAACTATCATCAGTACATTTCTAGAACGTACTTCAAAGGCGGCATTAGTAGGTTCATTCCAAATTTGGTTAGGTAGGGAAAGGAGCGCAACCAGTTGAGGTGAGCGTGAATGCGCATTTTAAAGGGGCCCCTTAAACCTACACTCGGGTCGCAAGTCCCAGGGGCTGTTTGCGCTCCTCTCCCTGCAACGCGATGGGCCCGGCACCCGCACGGTGAATCCATGGAATGCTAAGAAGCTTCGTCTCTATATATTAAGGAATCGTTGTAATTATGTTCCTCGCTGTATGTGGAGGCTGTATATCTCCGTTCACTCTCTTCGTATTTGGCTGAGATTATTTAAAGTTTGCTTGAATAATTAGTAAATTCAGGTGATCTTCCCGTTGAAATTAATTTTGAACCTTTAAAATGTATTAAGTAGGTAGATGATTGATCATTGAATACGGATATTTAATTACCAAATTTTATTATAATATAGTATTATTAAAATACTATAATATATTAAATATTGAACTAATATATTTAAAATTGATTTTCACTTTTTTAAAACATCAAAATATTTTAACATACAAATACACACACTTTGACAGTCACACTACTACAGACGACAAATTCAAATGTAATTCAATGACCCAAATGGGTACTCTTGTGTCGTTACTCAAAACTGCGTCTAAGACTCGAAATCTCGCAAAGATCTTTCAAAACTACACGCTCTCTCTCTAAAATTATGGCGTCACTATGACACAATTCTATTCACTATACTCATAAATTGGACTTAAAACCAAATCCCCAGATTATCATAAAAGTCTCAAGATGTTCTGTTCGCAGTATAAGTGTAAGACCGACATTTTTAAAAAACACAATACACCGGATGACTACCCCTGACCTTTACAGACACACAAACAACACTGATTTAGGGCTATTTAATATCAATGCAATTTGTTTTCTTTAAATATATTTTATTACATTTACTGAATTAATCTTAGAAGTAATACATTCTGATAGTAACAGTATAGAGGCAGAGGTCTAGTTGGACAGCTATATAATATAATATAATTATTATCTGTAGTATACTGTCGCAAATTTTACATTAAACTATAGTTTCATCTATAATTTCCGACGGAAATAAAGATTCAATACTATACTAGATTGCGGGTTTGTTGTAGTTGTAAACTTACTTAAATGACTTCATATCTAACGTTACAACTAGGAATAAACTTTAAGAAATCACTTCTAAGACAACAGTAACTAGTGTACAAGTGTCGTCCTCACTGCAGACTGTGCAATATCGACCCGTGCGAGACCTGATCGAACACTCTTTGAATGCTGACTCGTCAGGATCCCACAGAGCCGTGCCTCGTAAACAGGAACTTCAAAACTTTATATCGTCTCTTAAAAATTTAAGAACTTATTTACAACTACGCTTATAGCTTTGGGATATATTTTGTACAGAGCAGATATGTAACATTTCATTAAATTAGTTTCAAATTATAATCTTTCATAGCATGTGCCCATTCCACTTATCTAATGAAACAAACTGCACTAAGCTGTGTAGGTACCTAAACGTTGAGTCATATATATGATATTTGTCTTCCACAAAGCGAATGCCGCGGCAGTGAATCGAGCTGTTATTTGGGGCATCTTGTCACGTTGGGCATAACTGGGAAGAATGCGTAATGCGTCACCCAGACGTGGATTTCAGGTGACACTTCCCGGGCTTTGGCATACTGCCCTCACGGATATAGACGCAGTGTCGTCCACATACTTGTCTCAAGTCGGGCCCCATCACTATTTAATACAATCGATTTTGCAATAATCATAATAATTAATTAGCCTTTTTTGTTTTTTTGATATGTTTACTTAGATAGCAACTTATCACCGCTCACTGTTAACAAATTCCAGCAGCTTTTGTACACAATTGTGAATAATACCTAACTGTTACAGGTACGTGTAAGTGTCGCGAAATAATTACTTTCTTAATAAGTAAAGTACATATTTAGAGCCGTCGTGTGGTCAACACTTGTTAAATTTAATTAAAATAATAAATTATTTAAGGAGAAGAAATACACTACTATGAATTAGTCTCCAACTCACAGTTTTTTTAGGTTATTTGGGTTCTGCGGCTGAATGACGTCTGCCTTAGACTGTGCAGGATTTATTGGACGTGTTGTGAAAGAAAATAATAGGCAATGTTCTAAATGATGGATGGAGAGCGATGATTGATTGATTTTATTAATTGTTACGTTCAATCAATAATGACTCACTGCTTACAAATTAAATTATATTCAACTAAGGAAAATACGAATACACATAATAAATATAGTTTTTAATGAATATCACTGATGAGATTTTGAGACGACGAGAACTTAAATACTGATTACAGTATTATTGAAATATTCAACAAACAATATCCTCTTTCAGAGTACATTGAAAATGCAAAAGAAAAGAATATAACGGCATGAAAGGAAAACAAAAATTAAATTTATGATTATATTTTTTGTCTTTATTATTCCTAATGTTATGACAAGAACACAAAATATAACTTCCAAATGCCTGTCTAAATCTAATGTTTTAATATTCTAATTGTATTTTACAAGTTACAATACCATTAAAGAGTTATTTATTTAATAAGTTCATAATATTGACTTATTGAACGGTATTGATATAATTAATTAATAAAGAGCCGCCGCTCGATAATAAAGACTCCGGTAGCCATTAACCACTGACCCACTGATTAAACTTTACATAAAACAGATTGTATAAATATGAAATTCATAAATAATCAATGCGTGTTATAATTTATATTTTTTTTTAATATAAATATTTTCAAATAATAGTAACACAATGCGTTGAAAAATTATGGCTTATAAAATTAAGATAAACATACATTTAAAAGAAAACTCAACTACAACCTCTAACAAGTAACTCGTTAAGGAGCTACAATTAATATACAAACAAACAATATTTTCTGTTGTAAATATAAACTGCTTCTCGACATTTAATTACCGGAATATTATTTAAATAGCAATTAGTTCTTATTTACATATTACCTAGTAATTGTCTCATTGGGTGAATGGATAACTTTATATATTATAACTAATTATTTATAATTATATACTAGTAAGTACTAGATGTGGATTTATTAACGTATTTAGTTATTGTTTATTTATTTTGACTTGTAACTCCGCGCGCTATGAAACATCTCATTTAAAATTAATCTTCTGACTCTCATATTAATAAATGAGGCGTGTGTAAAACTCTGCGGGAAAATTTGGTTTCAATATGTTGTGTAAGAATGCCGAATTAATTCTAATATTGAGACTACTAAATGCTATAATAGCTTTGTCTATATGTCTGTTACTAGTTGTTAAGCTTTCACAGACAAAGCAGTGGGACGGTTGAAATTATATTTAGTAAAGAGATAGTTTGAGGCTGGACAAAGGACGTAAGCTACTTTACTTTGTCATAAAAAGAGGGGGTAACGTTTTATATAACAAAATAGGAAGGTGAGGTGAGTCGCAGGACAACAGCTGTTGTATGACTATGTATAGTGTGTTAGGAGCTTATTTAAGTGAGATGAAAGTTAGAAAAAAAACCTATTTTAAATGTAATATTAATTAATACTAATAATAATAATAGTCAATACCAAAAATATATATCTTATCTTATCTTATCTTACTAAACAAATAAAAATAAATTATATTTAATTAAGTTTAATAAATGAATTGCTTTCATAATTTAAGGATTATAAAGTATTAACGACCCGGCATTTAATTAAAATGAAATTGGCAAAGCCTGTAGGCTGATTGCAATTTAACTTCGTGGCCCTTTCCGTGTTGCTTTTTTACAATATTACAATAGTATTTATTAATCCTTTGCAAAATAAAAGAAATGTAGTAATTTAATGGTATATCTTTAGATTAATCGAACTGTATACCCACGTTAAACCCATCATAGTTTTTAAAACGGGTTACTTATTGAACCTGATAGACAATTTTTTGTAATTTTTATTTTGACAGCACTTTATAAGGACTTCAATATTTATATTAGTTACTGGTACAAAAATGTTATACTAGCTTCGAAATAATTCAAAATAATTATAAAATAATAAATCGATATAAGTTAAATTAGAATTAATCAGTGTGTTGAAACAGTTATTAGTGAATAGAACCTTTTTTTAAATTGTATCTTACTTTACGCAAAATATTTCCTTGGAAAATAAAATAATAAAAATTGTGTGGGTTTTTATATATCTTCTTCTTATAAAGCGTTACAAAAGGAGAGTTCCTCTATTGTCATCGAACTAACAAACCCACGGATTGTACTGTTATATATATATAGCTGGACAATATCTTAAATACATATAGATACAAGGAAAACAAACTCTTTGTGGTATACAAGTAAGGTTATAAATAAACTGAACCAGCGGCATGTAGCAGCACGTTACCACTTGTCAGACACATCTGATACAGACACGTATTCATTCATAATGTTTATTTTCTTTTAACGCCACTTCTAACTCTAGCAGTGATCTGTAAGTACCTCTAGTTCTTTTATTTAAGTTATCGACGTATTCAAAACAATATATATATATATATATATATATATATATATATATATAATGCTGTAGAATGTTAAATTAGTGCATCAGTCTTTTTATTTAATAATATTATAATAAATCATTGTTTGATTTGTCTGTCTGTATTATAATAATAACACTTATTTATATACATTACTATGTATATAAATAAGTGATCTTAACACATCCATAGAGTAAAAGCTATTAGAAAGTCGTGTTTTACTTATTTACACTTAGCGTGCTCATACCATGTTGTGATATTCTATTTATATCAATATATTAGCTTCAGTGGATACAATTATTTTGATGAAAGACCTGGAATAGAAAGGTCTAGAATACAGAGGAATACTTCGTGTTATAAAATTATTATTATTGAATTCAGGCGTGTATGTGAGTCCACGTTTGAAGATGTATGAGGGAGACGGCATTCCTTATCATCATCAGGCGTTACCAGCTCGTTAGAAAAACAATTACAAAAAATTAACAACTTTATAACATTAAAATACTAAACACAAGTTACCCATTTATATTTTAACTAGATATAAGCAACGACATTACAATGATGTTTTAAAATATTTAAACAAAAACAGTGGAATACAAACTCTTACTCTTATTGAAACTGAACAAAAAACCAAATGTCACGTTTCAGGAACACGGATAATAGATTAAACAAAATTTAAACATGTCACTTTATAAATCCTATCTCTACCTTCGTGAGAAATAATAAAAATAATCTACTTTATTTATAAATTAAAGTAATTGAAACATTCTCACCATAAAAAGTATTAAATTAAAATGTAAAAAACACAATGAAACATAAAATAACGTAAGATATGGAAGTCATGAGACCACTAAGTTTCAATATTAGCTGAAGACATATCTGTGAGAGCAAGTTGCAGGCTCGCTTATTGCATGTCTCGTTGAAGTTCAAATTCCGTGTTTTACTTATACTGGATATTTCACAAATTTACTAATTGTCTTTGTACTGTATCATTCATTACGTATCAAATATTTAAATAATATCAACATTATTAAGAACTTATTTATTTTTTTTTTTTTTCTTATTGTATTTATTTTCATTTCTTTGAATTCATTTTAAAATGTATATATTTACTTATCGCTGTGACATAAATAAAGACTCTCATAGCCTCTTACTAGTAACATATTTTATAAAATATTTATTTATTTCCCTTTACTTGTACATCTACTTTTGAAATGAAATACAAGAAATAAAAAAAACTCTCAACGCGGAAATATCGTCTTCAAAAAGTTAAAAAATCCTTTATGGGTTTGAGTGTACGCATATATAATAAGGTTCCACAAGATATCTTAGACCTTCCTTTTTTTGCTTTTAAATGTAAAATTAAAAGTATACAGTTAAAAAAAGCTTATTATAGCATACAGGAGTTTTTGGTTGATCGTATTTCGGTCAACTAAAAGGTTAGGTTGTGGAGCTTTGCTTGTTGACTCATTTGCGGGATATTCTAATGTATATATCAAACATTGTTAAATTGTTTTTAAAAGAGCAACTATTGAGTTTCCAGTTCTTCTCAGCAGAGCCGCATACCGAGCTGGTGGTAGCTTACTCACGGACTGACATACTGACATACTATACTGACATTTTTTTTTAATGTAATGTAATGTAATTGACGATTCAAAAGTGCATGTAAATGCCTACTTGAATAAAGATATTTTTCATTTTTTTTTTTTAAATACATTTAAAGCATAACAAGTATTTCTTTATAGTTTTCTAGTTAAAATATTATTAATGTTAAAAGTACGTGTACGCGTAGTAAGTGAACAAACACACAAATATATTATTACAATAGCTTGTTATAATATATAATGGTACATAATAGTAATTTTATACAGATGACTGTTATTCAGTATCAGGAGGTGAAAATGTAGGTTACTTTTTAATAATTGTCGTTTAACCTTGAGCATACTAAAGGTTGCCTGGAAGAGATTGCTCTTTAGCAATAAGGCCGCCTTTTGTACTAATTTATCTTTTATGTGTTATTGTTTTTTTATATATTTCATTTGTTTGTGGTACAATAAAGCATATCGTATCGTATCGTATCATACTGAGTTTCATCTGGGCTTCGAAAATTGTGTTTAATTTACCTGCCTGTTAGGACCCTTAATGTTAATCTACGTAAACATAATAAGACATGGAGTATGTAGTGTTAGAAGAAATCTTTAACTATACAATATTAGGCTCCACTTTTTAATTTTTTAAAGCACGAGTAGATTTAGTAATTAATTAGTGTATGTTCGTTATTTTAGACATTAAGTAATGTATGAATGTTCTCAGAAATAAGGCTCTTTCTACTAAACGACATGAGCCAGTTGCGCTACCAACATTTAAATCAATGTTTGATAATTGACTAGCTACCTACCTTCTACTACACACACACACATGTGAGGGTGATTACCGTCGTGAGGAATGACCTCACACTCACACTGACATGGACCCATCAGACGCACAAATATTATAATATCTCTGAATGACTTCAAATATCAATGTATTTATTATCTTTGTCTCAAAAATACATTAAACTTTTATAACCGTAGTTTGAAAAGTACCAATACAATAATATCACCGCATAATAATAACAAAGTAACAGTTTTAAAGTTGTTAAATAAATCATAAAATTTACTTGAAGCATCTCTTAATGGCGGTTGATAAAAGACGACTGGTCGTTATCACAATACTTTATATTTAGTTTTCATCAGAACATTTGTAAATAAACATGTCTGCCTTAATTTTTATGATACTTTGTAAAATAATTCTATGTTATTGATTCTATGTTGTTCGATATCAAGTTTCATATTACTTTTACAAACTTTTCGTTGTTATTTACTTGTATTGTTTAACCAAACTAACAAGAGATTCAGGGTTCAATAAATTTAATAACTTCTTTATTTTAACGTTATAATAATGACAAGGATTATATTCCGATTTTCATAAGAATTAATTAAAAGAAATACATATTCATTAAAAGAAAGATAATAAAACAAACCTATTCGGCTTTGAATAAGTTACTGATTAGAACCAAACAGCAGATACAGTTAAAACTAACTACCTCGTCTGTAGACGAGAGGAATCAATAATTTGATTAGTGACAGTGAGTCTACGAAAGCGCTACACATTCAGTATGACTGAGCTCGGTCGCGCTGGACACGGCACGACTACCAAAAATCTTTATTCAAAGTAAGTTTTATTCAAAACATTTTTCATTGTCAAAGTTAATAATATATTATTATAGAAACAAAGCCTTTGTTCGTGAAGTAAACCGGTCGTTGTCTACCTGAGACGTACTCTTTACATCTTTATACCTCACTCTACATAGCATTGCAATACAATTCCAGAGACGAAGACATTCGATTAACAATTTTACGATCCAGTTATTTCTCATATTATGTCTCTTTCAAATTTAACTGCGCTATTATTGTTACAAAGTACTTATATAAAATATAATATAATATTAATTGTTGAAGCTGATGAGTTTGCTTTTATGAAAATGTCTAGGTTTTCTCATTGGGTTGGTTTAAAGTATTATTATTTGCGAAATAACTATTGCAGGTAATATTTAGTATGATTCATGATCGGATCACAAGTAATCATAGTTGAGTTGAAGTCTCTAGTTGTAGTATTAGTTGTTTGTTTCAGCAGTTCTCTATCAGATGACATGACCTGGCCCCGGTGCCACTCGGCTGAACTTGAACTGTAAACTGCAGGTCGGTTTGATTGTCACATTAGTGATAGTCAATATATAACATCTAAGATATACAACCAACTCGCTGCCGTCGATACTGGCTGTTCTTGAACTATTCTTATATATACTCCAATTAATACATTTCTTTATTTAATATATCAATTAAACGGTCGTACTTACCGTACAGGTCACATCAATTGTGTTTATATTGTTGTCCCTTACAATTATCTTACTCAAGAAGGTTGTAACTACATACTAAAATAATACTTAAAAAAAATAATACTGCCAAAAATAAATACACAGAAGTTATAAATACAAATTTCCGATAGCTGAGTGCGGTAATGCTTCAGACACATGAAAGCACCAAGGTTACGACCAAGCCCTTATCAGGTTGAAAGAAATTTTACGTGTTAAAGAAAATGTAACTTTAAATGTATTGTTTTTCCAAGTGTGTTTCTTTATTCAGCGCTATGAGTACCAAGAGGGAGTTTTAAAACGTGAGCATATCGCTTTGTTCATTGAGCTGACGAATTGTAACGAGACGGCATACTCATTAATATGACAGGTCCGAAGTTTCACTTTACAGCTTAAGGGATCTTAAATTGAAGATTTCACCTAAATAGATTTAGTTACGCTTAACTTATTTAATAAGCAAGTCAATGTGTATTTTGCATTCAAAGTACTCACGTATGTTAATTCAGCTCCTCCACTTACCTAAAGGTGAATATTTGTCAGTCATTCGTCACAGCACAAAGGCCTGTTTGCGTTTGTTTCCACAGCTTGACTTTAAACACCCTCAACTTACGACACTCGAATGTTACAAAGTCCTATTAATTTAAATTGTAAATATGACTAAACAATGTCGAAGTGACAATGGTCGTGAGGTCAGTATCCAGTTGAACGTTCAATCTGAACGACGCGCGCCCCGCGAAGCTACCTGGAGCCCGACGGCTTAGTAGATGGGACGATCTCTAATTAATATTAGAGTTTAATCGAGAGGCAATTTAGGGGATTGAAATCATTATCGGCATAGAGTGCATAGTGGTGGCGCGGCCGATAAGCGCAGGGCGAGCTCGGCGCGCCGGCCGCCGGCAGTCACCGTCGGTTGGCAAGCGCGGCCACACGCGCTCCGCGGCCCGACGCCGCCCGCCGCCAGCTCCGCCGCCGCTCGCCCCAGCCCGCACACCACACACCCCAGGTAAACACGCACCGTGCCCTCCCAGCCCTCCTACCACCAAACTGTCCCCTGTGTACTCGAACAACTTAATAAATGTCTAACTATTTAAGTAGTCACTTTAATTTGTTTACATAATATGTTTTCTCAATAGTTTTGGATGAAGATCAAAACCCTTAGCTTGTTTAGTGATGAACTTATTTTTGTAGTCGGCAGTTGACATGTGTCAGGTATTTAATGACTTCTAACGTTATTGGTTTTTAAGCGATACAGTTTTATATTAACATAACGAAAATAAAATTTATATAAAACATATTTTAATAGATTTTTAAATGTATATATCATGATGCATGCTTAAGTAATTAAATAAATAAATGTTCCACGAAATAAAACACAATTAATTCTTGTATGTTACAGTGTCGTTATCCAATTAGTATTATAATAAACACGTAATAAGTAGACGTTTGTCCTCATATAATAATTAAAAAATAATTGGCGTGTAAAGTTTACTTCAAAACGGATTAGGCCGGAGTAACATCTTATCGAGACAGACCTTGATGTGAAATTGATCCACTTATCAAGATGAACGCGCTATCACCGGCGTCACATCACTCCTATAAGAATGAGACGGACGACTATCTAGTGACACCATACTTACACCATACTTACACCATACTTACACTGAAGATTTGTAAACAGAAATTAATAATACCTACATTTATATGTCATATTTAGTATCGGCTGTATATAATTGAAGTTATTGAAAACGTTATGTATTTTGGATTATTATGTATCTGACAAATTGCCGAAATATTTTCATATAAAATACGACTCATTATAATGATACACGAAATATGTTGCAAATAATGTAATGTGTAAATGTTAATATTACACTTACGTATCTCATAAATATTAATTATATGTACTTTAAATGTAAATAAGATGTATCTTTGTTCTATTCTTTAATTAATAATATGTTTTTTTATGAATTAGTTAGTTCCTGCTTGTAGTTGAAGGTCTCGTAAAGTGCCTTTTTCATTTTACATTAAAGTAAGTCCCATATGTCCGCTGAAGCTGTTACTGCTTTTCCAATAAATGTCTTAAAATATTCGATTTCCTTTGTGGGTATTAAAGTTGTATGTTACTATGATATATCATTAAATCGTCGCTCTCTGTCTTATATCTGATTTGTTATTATATCTCGTACTGTTTGTTATTTATTATAAACAATGTTAATTTGAACTATTAAAGTAATCTAATTCACTTGTAGTACATATATTTCATTAACAGATCAGCGATACTTCGTCGTAGTCTAGTTATAAATTCATAAACAATATTAGTTAGCTCTCTCCTAATACCAGAGTGACGAGTTAACTGAGAGTTAGTTCAGTGTTCAGTCATTGTTTACCTAATTATGATTTTACTAAAAAATAAACACTTGAACTGTAAACATAGTGTTTAGGTAATCATAAGTAATGTGGAATAGTAAGTAAACAATAAGTAATGTGGAATAGTAAGTAAACAATCAGTAAACTAGTAAAGGTAATGTAAACTATCTAGGTATGTAATATTTTTCAAATTCAAAACCATTTTTATGTATTTTTTATTCAAAAGCTGGTAATTTTTCTTCAATTATATTAATTTACACAACGGATATTATCATTAATTTATAAAATTGTTGCTTGTTATCTATTTAATATTGTTTGTCTGTGCGTTATCGTGACTTTTTGACATTGTTTGCAACAAAAGCTATTAATTAACATATAGAAAAACATTATTTCTAGTTCACTAGGCCGGCCGTTTAATGTAATGTAGAGTCTAACCTGCGGTACGACATGTTAATGTTTCCGGGGTCTGCTTTAGGGAAACAAAATTATATGCAATTTATGCATTAAAAATACACAAGAAAAATAAATCACTGAGCTCCGCCATTTTAATTCTGTATTTCCTTACTTCAAAGTACCTACCGTGCTATAAACTAGTTTCCATCTAATTTAAAGCAATCACGTTTTCAACATGAAATTTGTTAACGAAGCGAAGATACTTTTATTTCCTTTAATTATTGTGTGTTATTATATATTGTATTATTTATAAAATAGACGGTAGACGTATATGTATTTGATGAAGATAATGTAAAAATAACAATGTTGTTGTACAACAGAGCGACCCAGTGAGTAGCCTCGAGAGTGTACAAGTCTGATAACGATATTAGTTCGATCAAAAAAATATAACTAATATATAATACGAGATAACAAACTAAACATACCTTTTTAATTATTAACAATAAATGTTTTTTTGATGAATGTTATAACTTACTTAAAGTTGTGACAAACAAGTGAGCTATTTAAAAAACTAGTCATGGCCCTGAGGTTGCCAGTTGAATAAATATATATTCTTCATATATTATAAATAATATTTAACGTGGCATACCAGGGTTCCAATAATAATCTATGGTAACTGCCTCTTAACTTATAACTAAATAGTCAAATAATTCACCGTGCGTCTGTCTGTAGGTATTATTACATGTATTGTAAACATCACTAGCGGTTGTCGATGATCTCGACTCTCGACAACATTCATAATACACGGATTATTTATTGTTAATAGTATATTCTAATCGTAAGCCAGGCTTTACTAGCATCGTTCAATTAACTCGATGTTATTACCTCCTGACATCGCCCTTTGATATCACATCTCGTCTGGTCTCGTCTGGTCTTGTCTGGTCTCATCGGTTCTCGGGGAGGTGATTTTGTGAACTAATTCCATAAAATAGACATTTAATCGGAACATGACATATCTTACAATACAATGAAATTTTGAATATAAAATATAATTTATATTGATTTATTTGATGAGTTCAATTTCTTCGTCGTCGTTCACCCCGGTCATCCTGGTCATCCCGGTCATCCCGGTCATCCCGGTCAACCCGTCACCCCGTCACCCCGGTCACCCCGAGTGCCACAATGGCTGTCACTGTAATATAATAGTATATCAATGCAAACGAAATTAATATACATATCTGGCAGGATAAACTTTTTTAATACCAAAAAAAGAATCTGTGAATCGAAACAGGGATTAGGATCAATAATATGAAAATGTCGGAGAGACAACCGTTTATTTAATAATATTTATGAGATTAATAATAATAAATTAACTACTATTTACTCTTAAAATAATAATAGTCTTATTAAGACGTCCCAAGAAATAGTGTCTTAAGAAATACAATTTATTTGGAAACGAAAACGATAGCCCCAGAGATAAGCGTTCAATGAAATATAAATTAAATAAAGATAATTATATTATAATATTATAAAATATGTAATCGTATCGTAAACGACGTGTTTCTTGAACGTAAGACACACTTGATAGTCGCGTCAGTGTCGGCTGACACGCGACGCGGACGGACCCGCCCGGCCGGCTGGAGACTCAGAATTAAAACATATTCACTCATACGAAGACACCGAGGTCACGACGAACATACATACATACACACACTATTGTACTTACAATAATTGACATTTACTAATTTAATAAAACTCATTTTAACACACACGTTAATTTAAATTGTTTGGTCACGACGATATTACCTAACATATATTATACAGTGGATTTGTAAGAATTATAGGTCAGTAGCAGTATTGTTTACATATATAACGAACAGTCCAAATAATACACGTGTATTTAATATTGAACGCTTTGAAAATATACAATTAACATTATTTTTCCTTTTTAAAAACAAATATTTAACAATTTAAAAACCTTAATTTATTAAATATTGAACATCAAACTCTACGAAGTTTTAATTTTCATTATAACACATTAAGATATTTGAAGTTTGAAGCTCAATGTTCGTGAGGTTCATAAATATATAATTCTCTCTCACAATTATAAAACACATTACCCGCCACCAGTCTTACCGGTGGCGCTCTCGTTCACCTCACCTCCTTTATTTCCCTCGTGTGTGGTAAAAGTTCACATGGAATCTGGCGAATTAAATGTCGGCTCTTAAATGTATATAAGTAAATATTTCCCTGAGACCGAAATGAGTTTCAAAGAACTTCAAAGATTTCTTTTGACGTTACTTGTCTTATTAATTTATTTTTAACACTGCTGTAAAAGAATATTTTGGATATAAATAATTAAATTATAAATAGACACCTATAAATGTTTTAAAATATTTTAAGCAGCCATATTAGAGTTGATAAACGGTATTTATCTTTTAAATGAAATAGCATGTGACAACTAATGACACGATGTCGTTGTCACTTTGCAGATTGTTACTTTATTTGTATATTTGTATATTTGTAGAGCTGGTACAGTTATTTGTAAATCGATATCTAATAGGTGTGACCGTTCAGAAGAGCAGTCGTCGAGAGCCGTATGAACCCAGAACAAATATATACTCAGGGTCTGATCTTTATATTGTAAGTTATAAATATTATCAATATTAATTGTCAATTGTTATATGTTATTTAATAATATACATGGTGATTATTTTTGTAAATATTATACTAATCAATGAGTAAATCTACAAAATGCCATTCGTGTTGGGGAACAGCGCCTACGTTTATATAAAATTTAGAGATTAAAAATATTTAGAATGAAGAGTCCGGTATAACATCAATACAATAACCCTCGAAAATACACTTCCAATATACTTTAAGTCTGTTATATAATATCCTATATTAGTAAATACACAATTGTAAACTATGGTAATTAGTACATTAGTATGTGGAATCACATTATTTGATGTAAGACAATGTTTGTTAATGTCACTCTTAATATTAAAGTTGTGTTCAGTTACTGGAGTCTAATTTAAGAACGTCTAAATCGTTTATAAATAGATTATAAAGCAATACTTAATAGCAATGTGACATATATAGTTAATTTATATAACTCATTTACAATGTAAGAGGGTAGTTTCTAACAATAAATTCAACGTCCAAGTAGTGTCTTCTATAAATTCTAGTGAATTATTGATGAACCATACGTTTAAGTGGCCGTAGGTAGAGGCCGAGCTCCAGAGAGCCGGGTAAGCTATCCTCCCGTGAGCCGGCAGCCTGCAGCTCTAACAAACGATACAGATGACCGGACCGTCCCAGCCGTGTTTGTCAAACTTAATACAATTAAAATACACAAGTATTAGGTGTTCTGTTACTCTCCATGTTTGTACTTAACTATGAATAAATGTATTTTAAATAATCGTATGATATTATAACGGTGTTCGACTAGTACTACGTCTATATAGTGCAATTGGTTCAATATTGTCAAGGTGCCGAAAACAACTGTTCTTGTTTGTTTCTTAATCTAATGCAATGATTATTAATAAAATATATTATATGCTGATTATAGAAAATATTTAGTGACTTTTTGTTTAATTTCATAAGCCGATAGTTTAGGTTTTGGCAATAAAATACAACAAATATTCAGAGCGCGCTTTAAAATGTTATGTCATACTAGTTTTTGCTCGCAACTTTGATTTTGCTTTGCTCGTGAATTAGATAGGGACAGAGATATGTGAATAAGATAGGAGGACCAGGGGGAGTCTACTGAAGTTACAGACATTGACTCGGACCTCCCACCGTCTAGTCACGAATACTATTAAGTAATAGTTACTATTGTCCAGAGTCAGTTTTAAAGTCAGTCAGTCATACCAAATTTCATAATAATCCATCTACTACCTTTTATGTGACTCGCGGATAAACTTCAAAATATACACACTTTTAATAACGTACGTAGTTTTGTATGAAATTGCCAATTTATATAGTTAATAAGCAAAACAATTAACTAATCAAGTGAAGTGGCAGAGACGACTTCCATGAACATCAGCTCGCTGACGTCGGACCCTCTAATGTAATTATTATTGACTGATACTGGTACCTGTCCCCTCTCCCCTCTCACCTCGCACTGACTGGACTGCGATCATTAAACTTATAATTTGATAATCTTAATTCTTATGTGCCTTATTAGTAATAAACTAAACTCACCCAAAATGGACGTAATCAGTGTGTATGAAGTATCTTTACCTGCCATGTGACCGGACCGCTATTTGTCCTGTTGACCCAGATCGCTAGAACACCTATTTTCAAAGTTCACGAAGCCCGACTACTGATCGTACCTCGTAGATTAATCACCCGCCGGCAGACGTTATCGTTACTGAACTTTCACCTTTTATTTTATGCATACTTATTTTATATATTATATGTTTGAGGCACACGGCAACTCTGAAATAAGTTTTAGTTTCACGGCTTTCTTTATTTTCGATGGACATGTTTAAAAATTTAAATACTTTGAGAAGGTTTAATTTCTCAATAGATAAAATATTTATTTAGTTATTATCAAACTTAAAAATGTAATTACTAGCTTATTAAACAAACATAGAAGCGTATTATTTTAAATGAAGTGTGATGTGTGTGAAGCAAACAATAGGAAGTCTAACTTTTTAAACAATACTAATGACTCTTAGTCGTAATTGGCAGCTACGGTGCGTCAATTAAAAGTATTGTCGCCTGACTCGGCTGTACGTTTGTTCAGTCTCCACAGAAACATACGAGGGTATTATCTGTGTTAGAGACGTGTGTTAATATTATTAAATACTTACCTTTTTATACTAGAAAACTATTATTTCATATCAGGTATATTATTGTTTAAAACTTCACAAAACTAATAGGTATGTTTATTTTTATAGTTAATCACGTGAATATATAATAATTATTATAATATAAGAGGCAACACTCCTATTCATATATGCGAGCCAGAGAACAAAGATAACTGAATAGTAAGAGCGAATATATTCGTTCACAGATAACTTAAAAATATCTTCATTTAATAGTTGGCTTTACAAAATAGGTTTGTCAATTTTATTTCAATAATACTTATGATATAATAGCGGAGTATTGTTTCGTACAATATGTTAAATACAAGCATTGCAAGTATTCAGTATCTACAAAAAATAAAACAAATTATTAAATAACATGAGACTCTTATATTAATAATAACTCGTATTGTCTACTTCTTACATACATCGGTATAAAACATTTAATACTTTCAGTATACGTGTACTCCTAAAACGTTTTTTATATTATATTATAATAATATTAATTATAATTAATATTGTGTTAGATGTGTTTTATACTAGATATATAGAAATATATGAGTCGTCGGAGTAAGTACGTTACTAATAATACATACATACAGACATTCCACTAATAGAAATCTACTAAACTATATCTGAAAAGTATCGAGCTGCTCTCAGAATAATAAATTGTCTCTGTTGTTTGAAAGCACAGTAAGGAGACACGTGATAGACGAAGACTATTTATAATACAAAGTGATTTAAGAAGCTTCAATATATTTTAACATCGACACCGTAACCCTATAATACTGTAACATTAGTTGAGGTGTGGCGAGGCCTATATTAATAAGCTATTTTCAGGCTGAAGGCTGGTGCGTGCAACCTCATGATTATTGCCTTTAAAATTACACAGCATGGATCTTTATGGTTTATTCGGAAAGTTCCATCATAACATTGAAACTTCCAATTGTATTTATCACGCGATGTTTCACCTTCAAGATATAAGTCGTGTAGTCGGTTCATTTCGTATTAGTGAGCGAAGAGAAATGAGATTTCACTCTCAATGATTATTAAATATTCACTGGTTCTGAACAAATCTCAAACTTTTACTTCTTTATTTTAAGTTAGCAATATTTAAGATATCAAAATCTTTTTTTAAAGTCTACTTATAATTTCGTCAAAGTAGTCTGCAAACACACAAACACTCCTGACAAGTGATATTACGATAAATACTTTACAACTTTGACTTTACTTTATTTAACTGAAAATATGTGCCTTTTAAATTATTGCATAAAATGTAAAAAAAAACCACTTGACTTGTCAATGCCAACACAATCAAACAAATCCAAACATTAGTTATACTGTGTTAAATACATACATTCGTCTCTCCTTTTGTGTTTGTTGGAGCTCTGTCAAACCGCATGTCAGAAGGCATACGAAGCGTGAGTTAAAATGTCTCTCGAGCTGTCTCCCTCTTTGTTGTGATCGAGGCCTTTGCCCAGCAGTATATTTTATGTTACGTTCGGTATTCAACATATTTAAATATTCATAAGGTCAATAGATCAGATATTACACGAAGACGGAAAGCGCTACCTTCGCGTGCATGCAGTGCAGTGCAATCTGCATTTACAACGAGGTTAAAGACTAAAGTACTGAAAGGTCAGATTGCCAATATAAACCACTTGTATAGCGCGAGCTGACTCAGTGGTTCGTGTAAAGAGGAAGAAATAAAAGTCAAATAGCCTTTTATCAAACAACCAGCGCTGTCTCCTCAATGAGGATCTTCTGATTTCTTTTCATAATATCTGGACTCCTATGAGTGCTATCAGTATAATATATGTCAACTATTTATGTCTGTGTTTATTCATATTTATAATAGTGTAAATAAAATATAACAATGATATATTTACATCGTTATTATAATAATCATCAAATTATAAACTGTTACCGACTCAATTAATACATTTTATATGTAAATTTAAATGACATGCCTTTATCTGATTGTTCTGAATTGTGTCAATCAAAGTATTTAAATTGTATTCGTATTGAAGTCAGAAATCAATTTCATAATTGTTATGCATTCGTTTATTAAAACCGCAAATTAAGTTGCAAAATTTAATAATACTATTGTATTATTAGCAATCACAAAGTATTATACTTAAATTATTATTTTGGTTTTATAAAAAACTATAATAATAGGTTTTTGATCTATATTGTTAAGAAATTATTGAAATCATAAATAATTTACAAACATAATCATCGCGTAATGATTCTAAAGTCAATATACTCGTATAGCAATTTGAGTACTAACGGCTCTAAAGTGTATGTATGTCTTTAGGTAAGTAGGTATATAATAATAAACAATGAAGCTACTAGTTTTAATTAATAACTGCAATACGTGGGCTGAAACCAAATATGTTTTATTGTAGAATGTTCTAAATCGTCTCTACCGAAGGCGCCTGCTCTCTACAAATGTCGTCATAAAACATATTTATAACGAGTACTATTTATATAATGTACCATAATCTTGTGAAATAATTTAACAGTTCGTGGAAACAATATCAAATGCTTACTTTAAGAAATATATAAAGAAAAATATTATGCAAAACAAACAGAATGAACAGACAGTAAAATATGAGTTGTTTATATAGTGTTCAGTTTACCGTGGAAGGTTATTTGTAAATGTGAAATATTTATTAATAGTTTTATTTTATTAATATCTTACACGGTCAAAATATGTTTAGTTTACGTCAAAAAGATATACAATTAATTTAAATATTACATAAATATTTTAAGTTTTTTAAAAATATATATTTATTTCTAATTTTTCATTATTTCTAATTTTTCATTGTATTTGATATGACACATCTATTAGAAGCATGCATCTCATAATTGGTACTTGTTTGTAAGTGTATGTATGTATGTATGTATGTATGCTAAGCTTCACTGAAGAAATACCAACTTGAATTAGAAAACATCTTTCCTTATAAAGCGCGCCCTAAGGGTGAAAATAATCAATTATAATCTGTAGATAATTCAATAACTTAATGAGAATATGTATTTATAAAAAAACATTAAAATAAGTTCAGTTTAAAAAACAACTTAATACTTGTAGTATTGTGAGTTTTCTTACATTTCCAGTATTAATAATTTAAAAACAACGCAACCTACTACCTAATTAGTTTTTTTAGCTACACAATACATTTCAGTCAGCTTATAAATTACTTAAGACTTTAATTAAAATACACAGTACATATAAAATTTCCACACAAAACCTCAGAAAAGAAGAATATTTAAAATTAATTTATAGAAAGTAAACACGCCACCAACTCTAGTCAGAACTTTAAATTCATAACTCAAAGAGTTTGAAACTTGTTTGTCGGAAAGGGAAACTGAATATTAGAACCCGTTTTATTATTTCAAATAAAAACAATTGTTTATGGTGGAATTTAATATATAAGATGTCAGTTAATAAAAGTATATAAACAATAATGTTTCTCAAAATCCTCCATTTGCTAAACTTGTCTATAGAGTGATGTTATTTATCAACGAGATCATATTTATAAAATATAAAAATATTTTTTTAAGGACCAACTCAAAAACCACACCAGCAGTGCCACCATATTTATATCAAATTAATATTGAATTTTACTTTGAAAGTCCCCCATCTATAACAGAGTAGATATTCACCCAGTAGCTCATGCTTCACTGTGTAGTTACTACTGGATAAGTATATAGCTTACATATTTTTATTAGTAAATTTTATAAATTACCAACACTGCTTTATTATTAAAAGTAGTATTTAGTCAACCTTACATCAAAACTGTATATTTACGAAGAAAGAAAAATAAATTATCAATAAATAATTTAAATTTGTCGGCGCAGCACACTCGTGGCTCGGCAATGTAAACAACAACAAAAGCCGGGGTAGTAAAGTTGTCTGTTTACAGTTTATTTGAATATTTGATAAGCTCCATACAAACGTTTACTTGATAACATCAAATATAATCTACTGAAAAGAAAAACTTTAACTTAAGCTTTGTTAAGTTGATATTAAATTTAATGGAAATCACAGATTTTAAAAAAGTTAAATTCAAACTTCTAATAACATGATTTCTTAAAAATAAGTTATAATAATATGAAGAGATATTAAATATGTGTCGTTGTGATTATTCAAACGTTAATCTATTGTAGTGTCCTAACGTCGTATCAACTCATAATACACAATGATAAACATTCATTAAAAAAATATATATTGAATAATTTAAAGAAGGACTATGTAGTGGCTAAAGTGTGTATTTAAAGAAAAATGCTTTCAAAGCGCCTTGTTAGCGATGGAAAGTAATTGGCTTTTGAACATGAAATGTTTCTGTAGATTGTAAATAAAAATAAAATTCAGACTCTCTCTTAAAGGGCAGTACGGAAATATATTTTTTCATTTTCGATTAAAATATTTATAAGTCATATAATGCTAACTGTACATCAGCGTCGCCGGCTCCGAGTCAGAGATAGATGAGCCAGTAATTATTCTTGTTTATCGCCCCGGCATCACAAGGAGTCATCGTGTTTCTCCGTCTCTTGACGCATTGGTTATTTTCAGATCCGGGCACTGCTCCTCGCATATTGGGTTGGCTCTGTAGCTCTTATTCGGATGTTTACTTGCATTCCATTTCTCTGAAACATTTTAGAATACCACAACTACGTCGTCGGATACAATATCGATGATGTACTTTGTCTGTCCTACTTAAGTTCTTATTTAAAATATAACTCACTTTAAATTCATTTTGTATTTTATGATATAAACGTTAATTTTGATATAATTCAATGTTCATTATTTATTAGTGCGGGATGTCATAAATTGTTAATTGGACATAATTTATGGAAACACTTGCAACTTTCAGTCACGTGTCACTGAAATCTGTGATAGTCTCCTCTCGTACATTTTATGTTTCTTAGAAATAATTAATTTAATTGATGTCAAAAATAGGAGTATATTTATTAGTACATTGCCAACGCAGATGAGTTGTATTTTGGCCGCTTTGCAGGCGCAGACACATACCTACATACTATAACCGCCCACGCAAAGCTCGTAACGAAACAAAATCCTACTGACGGTCAGTCTACTCTCAGTCCTGAGTACGGAAACTACTCTCAATATAAAATAATCCAAGTTTAAAATAATTGAGTAAAGATCAAGAGTGTTGTGATTCATTTTCTAGTTACGAGGTAATTAATATTCGCTTATTATTAAATGTGTGCAAAGTTTACATCAAATATTTAACAATTATTTGCCGCCTTTCAAATAAGACACGTTTCTGATATAAAATTAAATATTTTAAAATTGTTTTTGAACTGCTGTCCTCGCTACCTTATCAACGGTAGTCAATATAGATTGAGCACAAACTATATGAAATACGGACTTTTAAAATAGATTTTATTGTTTGTTTAACGGCTATCAAGTTCCTCTTGTGAGCATTTTGGGAAATAAAGTTTCCGATAGTAAAGAACATTTTCGTAAAAAGTATCACCTATATTGTTTTTTTTTCAATAATATATAATAAATTTCATAATATACATTTATCCTTAATATCTAAAGCTTCATTCAAACACATGTATATAGAAGAAACATTCCTATTATTTACTTAATTATGATAACAATTAGCGGCTTTGTAAATATTATCTTGCTATCGATTGTGAAATTACAATTGAACTTTTCGGGAAAGTTCTAACAAAGCGAATATATAGTCCTTGTAAATATTTAAGCCTGGCGCAGTTCCAACTGGCGGGTTTCATTGTCCATCAAACTCAGCTCAGAGCTTTCTTTTTGAATTTAATATAGTGGATTTGAATATAAACTTCGCATTATATGATTTATTTATTTCCAAGAATATTAATCTAGGCTTAGAAAAAAACTATAGTCGACTGAGATTACTTAAGGCCGACAAAAATGTTATGGTAATGTATATAAATAGCGTAACGTATAAAAAAACATCTTAATATTTTAGTTTCAACCAGTTGACACAATGTCTGAAAACAAGACCCTTGAAGCTGGCCAGCAGCTGGTTAAGAAAACAATGGATGAATTGATTCAACAGAGACAAACAACAGAAAAAGTAACCATTCAGGCCAGACAAGAGTTTCGTGAAAGCTACCAAGAGAGTTACGAAGAAGAGTTTGAAGAAGAAACTTTCATAGATCAGTTTGGAAATTCAACAACAAACAGGGTGGAGTCAAGCAGCGAGAGCAAAGAACATTCTAAGAGTGCTGACGTGAAGGTGAAGGCGACTGGATTGAATGCTGAGCAAGTGAAAGCACTCACTGATTGTGCTAATGAAGCTGGCCAATTAGCTCTCGACGCCAAGCCAGCCAACTAAAAAAATAATGTAATTATTATTTACTGTAATCATATTTCACTAAATACCTAACTATTATATAAATACATAAATAACTTTTGCTTGATAAATTAAATTAGTGTGAGTAGTATTTTTAAGTGTTGTTCGAGTTACACAAACCTTTATCGATAATCCCCTTCATCCGGAAACCTTATCCTAAAGCTCATCTCTGTTCCATGTAGTCACACGTAGAGTCTGTTCGAACTCAACAGTTAACCAGATCAATTTGTTTCAGGTGTCATTTGATTGTGCGTGAGGAGTTCTCAAAAAGAGTGATAAAGACTGTGTCCCGTGTTCCTCAACATATATATAAATATTGTTTTACATTAAGTTTAAATTTATTATGATGCAATAAAAGTATTTAATGAAAATGGAGTATTAAATAGTGTTGTGTGGGGTGCTACCTTTTGTGATAATTAAAATTATAATTTAACTCCTTGTTTTTTAATAATGGAGGAGGAAGACGACGAAAAGAAAAACCGCCGACCTAAACTTGCGGTTATTAGTTCTCTTAACGTTCGAGCCGTCCATTCCTCATTAGAGGAAAGCGCCTCTCTTATCCACCAGCAAGCCTCATCAGAGTCCAATGACGTACAAACATGTTCGAGCATCTCGACGGCTCAATATAGCGATAGGAGTTTTGTATCAAAAGCAAGCACATTTTCTCGCAGCGGAACTTCGAGTTCCAGCCAAGAAGAATGTGAAATGGCACAAACTAAAACTACCAGTGGCCAATATTTGGCAGCAGCGCGGGTCGAAACCGCTCGATCCATGGAAAGCCTCCGCCCGAGCAAAGATTCTTCTCCAGCGCGTCCTTCTAGTTCGTGCACTTCAGTCAGGGTACATCGTAGTTCATTTTTAACAGCCAGTGAGCGCGACGTGCGGGAAACAAGGGGGGCACCGGCACGTAGGGCATTATCAGGTGAAGATATGGGTAATTCGGCTGAAAAAAGACGAGGCTTGTTTGCAAGTACAGAACGCCGTGCCTTGCAACAGTTAAGTCTTCCGCCGCCAGAGCGACGGTTGACCATTTTAAGTCCACACAGTCCGATGGCGTGTAATGAGTTGCAGTGGCCTGTCCCTTCGGGTATTAGAGGGAGACGAAAGAAAGGAATGGTTCTTCCTAAATTAATATTACCCCGAAGCGACTCCGATGTATCCGACGTGTTTTTTGAAAGGTGCTTATTTTAAATTTACAATTATTATGAGTGTATATATTCTTATTTACTATACTTGATTTAGTGTATAAATGAAAATTTCGGAGTACTAAGTGTAAAAATAACTTTGACAATAAAAAAAACAAGAGATTCGGTATTTAGGAACATTTTACTTTAAAGTGAGTTAACAATAATTAAAGACTACTATAAACAAAATACATTTCCAAAAAAAACAGTTTAAATTTTTCAGCTCATTTTAAATTATTATAAGTATTAAAAGTACCAGATTGTTAAATAAAAATAATATATTCAAACCGAATCCGAAAATCCGAAAATCTAAAACATTACTTTTGTTACTAAAGTATTAGTCTCAATCTGACAACTGCAAGTCACAATACTTATTTTATATGTTAATTACTCAAATATATTTATATATTAATTACGCATACCTTTAATAAAACAGTGTACTTTATAAATAACTAAGCAAACAGATTATTTTGACATAGTCACTTCATTATAATTTGTCATATCAAGGTTTCCTAACAAACTCTATATATATATATCAAAAAGCGTTCATGACACGCAGACAGATAAGACACGAAACTAAATATCGGAAAGTTAAGAATTAAAAAATAATACTATTTGAATACTGTATGCTTGTTATGTAAAATAAAACACGTATTACTCTTTTTTAAAAATCGTCATTTTAACTAAACGTTATTCGAATGAAATGAAAGTTCATTAGTCACGAAACGAGCAGTGCCGCGGCCAGCAGCTAGTGTATTATATTCTTGGTTTAATTTTTGCGATGTATTTGAAACCGTCGAACAAGTGAACTCCACGTATGTGTTGGAAGTGTTCCAAGTTCGTGTACATTGTATATCACGTACAGATACCTCTACATTCCTTCTAGTATATATATCGGAATTTTATTATTTTATAGAAATCAAAGACTGAAATAAATCGTTATAGGGTAGAACTGTGCGGCTTCATACCCTTTGTGAAGAAATTCTAATTAAATTAATTATGTTTAAAGAAATTATCCTTTTCACAAATAAATTTAATAAATCCTCGTAATGAAGCTAGCGGATAACATTTCTTCATTGAGCTATTTTTTATTATGAGTGTTTTTCTTTGAATCTTTTACAAATTATTTAATGTTGCAAGGTTTCTTTTGTTTTACGTTTACAAACGTGTAACTTTCTAGAAATACTATTGTTACTAATTTTATAACGGCACAAGGACATCCCTGATGAAATGTATTTATAATTTAAAGGTTTAAAACTAACAGAATTCGGTTATTAAAAGGTCTAAAATATCGTATCATATTTGAATAATGGTATTTATTAAAATATATTGGCCTCTGTTTAACTCCAACACATGGCGATGAGAATATAATATAAAAATAACATATTTGAAAGTATATAAGAGTTTTTTCTTGACTATCATCTATGTAAAAAGGTTCAACGAGGTACATGACACGCACACACACACACACACACACGTGCACACACACACGCACACACTCACACACACACACACACGCACACGCGCACGCACACACACACACACACACACACATAAGCCCCGAGGACTTATCAATTCCGTTGATACGATAAGCGTCGAGTGGCCGGTAGTGTACCAGCGTAATAACCAAATATCATAATGTAAATATGTCACGTATCAGGTATTACTGGATCATTTATAGATGTCTTTATAATCATACAATTAATTATGAGAAATGATAAGTGAAATTAAAGAAGATTTTATTTTAATTTAAATGATCTATATATTATTCATACAAATTCCTTAAAAAATAATTATGATGTAATTAATTGTCTCTTTATTTGATAGTTCTAATTTAACAAACGTATTATTATGTAACTCTTTATAAAAGTCAAAATGGACGGTAGAAGTGGTAGTACGACGCTGTGTACTCAGTTGTTCCGCGGTCGGTAAACACTCACTACTCCGCTCTACAGAAATAGTACCGAGTCATCTGAGAGGTATGTCGTGGTAGGTGGTAGGTGGTAGTTACAGGCTCTAGACTACATTACTTACGTTTATATTACTCATTACTGATACAGTTTCGTATGTTTTGAAAAGAGAGGAATTGAATTCATATGAATATTAAGTGAAAAAAAATAAACCTAAGAGGCGTTGCATTGAAAAATATACACTAAAGCGTGACAAACATATCCATGCTCGTAATATTTGAAGAGGGCCGAAGCAATTACTGATGAAGATTACAGCATCCCGAGCGGACTTTATCTCATAAATACTACAACAATTTCACTCAGAATTCCATTTTAGAGAACAATTTCACTGTTTATACACATTCTTTATTTATAATTATATTAGAATTATATCAGTTTTAACTCTGTTTTATTATTTCATAGACGAGCTATGAGATTGGTGTTCGCAGGGAAATAGCAATTATGTTAATATATGGATCAAATAATTTAATAAAACATTTGTTATGAATAATATACCTTAATAGACCAAAAATGTATTAATCCAGTTTTTATTAATATTAATATTTGTTAAAATATTTTACCTTTACAGTGGAACGCTATTATTAAATACGAAGCCGGGCTGTTATTGAAAATATTGATCTGGAGGCGGAACTAAGGGTAACATTTCATAATATGAAACAAATACAGTGTTTAAAACTAAAAGCTACGTTATGTAATTCAAAGATGAGAAGACTTTCATATTTTTGACAATTAAAGAAAGATTGTCAGAGATACAAGAGACTGTTGGCACCTCTTTAAGAAGTTTAAAATCTCACGTGAACTTAGAATGTACAACTTCATCTTTTATCAAGAGATAAATACAATTAAACATTTAGAGATCGTCTTCTAACCGTTAATAAATTGAAAAAGTTAAAAGTATCAACGACGTGTCCTCCGAGATATGACACGGCTGACATGTTTATAGACAACTGCGAAAAAAGAATTTTGCTACGTCTCATAATCTTACCTAAATATTATTAATAGAAAAGTCTCTTAATCTGGTCCTCGTTCACTTTGAAATACAGATACTTTTCAAGGAACGAAGGCTGTCCCGACAAATATAAACGTTCCTCAGAATTGACTGAAAGCTCTCTCTCTGCCATCATTTGCCGGCAGAGGGCGGGACGCATAAGAGATAATTATTACATTTGTATAATAAAAGTAATACTGACTGTAATTGTTACTCCTTTATATACTAAATAGTACAGAATTTACAAGTCACGAATGGACACGTTTCTTTGTGACAAAGCATACATGAGACAAGTTTTCAACCAAAAAGCACTTGCTTAGAGTTACTGTAGATTTTTTTGTGTAAAATATAACGTTATACTGGCCGTCCCTCTCCACAGTCCCATTGAATACTGATCACGTTCAGTGATAAACAAACATTGTAAGGTCTTAACATAAACTACATTAAACATTCTAATATATTCCGCTAGCGTCGATCTAAATCACGTATAAATTTCCCCTATTAGTATATATTATAGTATTTTATGGTTTCATATTTAAAATTGTTTCTCTGTGTTTTTAGAATGGTCTTTAAGAAACTGGGTGTTCGATTTTTATTTAACCACATAAAAGATTCATTAGATTTCAGTTACTGAAAAGTAGATTAAATTAAGTAGTTTTCAAAGGAATGATCTTATGAAATACAGCTCTAAATAGTTTTATCGTATTATACGCCATTGCACAGTTACGGACAGTTTTATTTAATTCATGATTTAAATAATACATTTTATAACAGTGATATAGTGACGTAATACAACGAATGCTAAATCCAACTAAGATAGTTTTATTAAAAGTGTATTACTCGTGAAAATAAACAAACATACATATTGTGATACATTATGGAATAAAAATTTGAAATAAACTAATATTACGACTACGAAGGGTCTTAAGGCAAATTGTTTAACTTGCTACCGAAATATTTTAAACAAAAATAAACCTATAACAGACGAAAACGTCACTTAATATTCTTTTCGGAAATTTAAACATATCCAACATATGACTTTAGTGAAACCAGTTACACTTTTTTTGTGTTTCCGTCAAATATCAGAAAGTGTTCAGAAATAACTGGCGTCGTGCGTGAAGAATTCACTGTAAGATATATTGTTCTCAACAATTCCAATAAAACCTAAGGGTCGTTATTTTTATAACAAACACAATTGGTGGTCATTTCTTTCATTTACAAAATGACATCGCTTCTCTTCAATTAATTTAGCTTTTTATTGTCGGAGCTCTTTTGTTTCACTTTGTGAATTATAATGACCACGATTATATTAATAGATATTATAATAAGACAAAAGGGACCTTAATAAATTAATTCAATTAATAATTGGAGTCATTCGTATATGTTTCAACTAATATCGTTTTTCTTTTTCTTTTTTTTTTACTACCGACAAGAAACCACCCTTTAAAGTGTCAATAATTGAATCTGTAATATAAAAGCCCCCACTTCAGTAACTAGTGGCCTGTCTAAAAGCAATTACCCAAATAACAAACATGTCCGTGTGTTGTTCCACAAATACCTATAATTATAAATAATTAAAGTTACTAATGTATATACTAGGTCTTATAATATATAATCATATGTTTTAATTACCTATTAAGCATATAACTGAAATGATTTAGACGAACTATCAAACAAACTAAACTGAGGTAAGACTATCTAGTTAGAGTTGTGTGACGTCGGCATGTCTTAAGACTTACACACGTATAGCTAACTTAGATACAACATTAATATTATATATATTGTCTCTATTCTCAGGACAAGTCCGACTACTCCGAATAGTCCGACTACTCCGAATAGTCCGACTAGTCCGAATAGTTCGACTAGTCCGAATAGTTCGACTAGTCCGAATAGTCCGACTAGTCCGAATAGTCCGACTAGTCCGAATAGTTCGACTAGTCCGAATAGTCCGACTAGTCCGACTAGCTACGAACCCAATCGAGCAATTAACTATGTTTTACTTATATTTATCTTATTATGTACAAACAAAAAATGATATATCAATTAGATACAAAAAAATATATATTTAACAAATTTTACACTTTGTTATATCAATTTCTACTAGGTATAGTTTATTTAATTCATATCGAAATATTGGTAATTAATATTAGATTTCGTCGGAAAATAAAAATTATCCAGCCCTATTTTGTCAGAGAAAGATTTTTGAAATAAACTAAAATTTGAAAAAAAAACTTTGATGTTAATGAAAGTATTATTAAAACCACCTTATTTTGCTGACACATTACAACTTGTTTTAAATTATCGACTTACATCGAAACGTTTTGTTTCTTAAGGCAAGAATGAAGGCAGGTCCATCCACAAGGTCGCCGCTGAGCTCTTCTGACGGTAGCTATACATCTACCCTAGACATCTGTCACAAGAACGTCAGCGCAGCGTAATGAGCTGACGGAGGACACTTTTATAATCTGATAATTAAAATACTACTTCGCTAAAGAGTTGCACAAGTTTAATGTTAAATGTCATTAAGCCTATAATTTCTTGTGTTTAAATATTATCGTACATATTATTACTTTTTTTCAATGAATTATTTTATTTCTCTCTTATAACGGCGTCTGTCAGTGAGTGTCGCACTTTACTTTATTTGTGACGTAAATAATAACATAAAGAGTCTATAATTGTTTAAAGTCACACTCAGTACACTCAGTACACTCAGCACACTCAGCACACTCAGCACACTCAGCACACTCAGCACACTCAGCACACTCAGCACACTCAGCACACTCAGCACACTCAGCACACTTAGCACACTCAGTAACTGCTAACTGAAGCAAATCATCAAAATATAAATATAAATCATATCAATGAATAATGTAGTTGAATCACTGAAACTCAACTGAATATTTACAAATAGTATTTGATCCAAAAAGGGCTAAAAGAGGAATGGCAATTCATATTTAAATTTTAGTTTGAAATCAAAGGTGTTTGAAGAAACTCATCAATTCAATTACTCCTTTATATTTATCTTAGGATTTGTTTTGATTATATTTTTAAAATCATTTACTAATAAGTTATTTATCTTTTCCAGGTAAGTTCCACTCCAGGATGCGGTAATTTATAAAACTAATAAGATAGTATCGGATACGGTTAGTGATTAATAATTAGTTATTAAGTAATTAATATTTAATACGATTTTTTAAAAGTATATATATACTATGTATTCGTTGATTTTAATAATGTAAGAATAAAAAAAAGTATAATATATAAGGGTATGTCATCCCTTAATATGTAAAAATTCAAATTGAATAATATAATTCGATATTCAATTAAATATTTCATTATTTAGATTGACTTTTGAGTTGATTCAAACCTCGTTTAGGAAATTATTTGTACGAAAATATACATTTTTAATTAAATTTATGCAAACATTGAAAAATATTAAGTAATAAGCGTCCTGCTCTCTTGTTTTTAAATAATTTAAATTTTAAACGTGAAGCAATATTTTTATTATTCATTTAGCTGAATATAATATGACGGCACGTAATGTCCATACATATTTTAACTATTAAAGTACTACCAAATATTTATTATAAATATTATAATAATACAACTTGATCATCTCGTATCTTTAACAGGTGACTCTGATTTATATTGTACGTGTTTCTAAAGTAACTCAAGTAACACTAAAGTATTATTTAGTGACACTCTAATAAGGTATGTTTATAATCAATAATATTTTAAATGTTTACTTATAAAATGATACTGTCCAATTATTTGAGGGTTCATTGCATATCTTGGATGAAAAGTTATTCTTAGAGATACAACTTGAATAATTGAAATAAGTTAAAAATAGAAGTAAACCTTTATAGACGCGAGAGCTACTTACGAATAAATAATAATCCAAAGAACTTTGCAAAAAAGTACTTTTAAATCTGTATTTTCTTACTCGTTTCTATTTTATATTCAAAAGTGTACGAGGATTATCTGGAATGCCTGTTGTGCCATTTTTTAAAGTTCTTTATTCTATTTTTATTTTGTAAAAGAGATCACAGACACTTGTTATGTTTCTAAAAAATACACCTCATTTTTATTTTCGTCCCTATACAATTTGACCTGAATCTACCTCCATCATGAACGGAAACTTTATATCAAAGTTGATTTGAGTTAGGTTTTAATGGATTAACAAAATATATATTCTACTTTAAAACAACATATCACTTATATGCATATGTTATTAAAGACATATGCATACATTACTAAAGACATATGCATATGATGTCAAAGACATATGCATATGTTATCAAAGACATATGCATACATTAATAAAGACATATGTTTATGTTATCAAAGACATATGCATATGTTACTAAAGACATAAATATTTTAATAGACATATGAATATGTTATCAAAGACATGCATATATTACTAAAGACATATAAATATGTTACTAAAGCCATATGCATATGTTACTAAAGACATATGCATACGTTCATAAAGATATATGCATATGTTACTAAATACATATGCATATGTTACTAAATACATATGAATATCTTACTAAACACATATCCATACGTTACTAAAGACATATGTATAATAAATGTATTTTTATACCCTTCAACCTCCGTTAATATTATCACGCCCTCGGAATAAATCTTATATTTAGTAATAATAGTCGTATAGCAGAAGGAGTCTATACAAACTGTCATGAAGGCTTTCCGTCTTTACTTATCCCTATCTCTTATAATATGCATTAGCCGTACTTTCATCTCAAGCTCGAGGGCTTATAATTTAGTATCTACTAGTATATAAATATTTAATATGAGAGTAAATATAAAACTTACAAGTAATATATATAAAGAAAATACGAAGAAATAAACAACAAATACGTTATAAGCACGTGTCACATGTGTCACATATGTAACATCTCTTAAATGTATTTCCTCGTAATCATTTTATAACATTTCCGCTATGATTTTGATAAAAGTACATATCGTACAAATATAACCTATTAATAGTGTGTCGATTGCCGTCGTAACTATAACTAAGAAAAAATAACAGGCTTTTGAATGAGACATTATTTGATAATTTCATAACAAACAAAATAATATTATCTTGTATACCTCTAGTTATACAAAGACAGATAGAATTGTCGATCCTGGAAGTGTGAGCTGATATCGTGCGACCCATCCGCCCCACCGTCCTTATCAAATCACTGAACTTGTACGCCTCGTATGATCCGTGATCCTAATGTTAGCTCTGCTATGAACGTTACATACTCAATGTTTTACAAATGTCGATATGTTTTTATATAATGTTCCGAAATATTTTTGTTTTTGTAAATCTAAACCAATCTTTGTAAACAAAGCGATACAGCTCAGTGGAGGTATTCTTAGTTATACAAAACTTTTAATATATTAACGTTTCATCTTGACATATTAAAGTGCTATCAACGACGAATTTTACGATAAAAGATTTAATTACATTTGTGAAGTTTCTTTTTAAATAAGTTTTAATTACATAATGTTCTTAATAAGTGCAATGTTTGTACTAACTGTATAACTACATAATCAGTTATTTCCATGATAGGACACAAAGGAAGCTACCAAATTATAACTCATTTAAGAACTAAACTATTATATAATATAGCACAAGTGAGATAGAGCTCCAAGAAATCTGTATTGAAGTACAGAACGCGTCAGTACTGCAATTTATTATTTTGAGTATTGAAATGATACAAGGCTGCATATTGCGAAAACGATACTATCTTATAAAGAGCACACAAGATACAAGAAAATAATTTATAATAGATCTTAATAAAACAACTCAAACAAAATAAATTTTGTTTACTTCGCGCCAGAAGATAAATGTATGACAGCTTTATATTTAATTTTTAACAACAAACAATAAAACTAACAACAAAACAAACATCATTATAATTTATTTTAAACTCAATCTTTGTATTATTTTGTAATATTTTTATTGAAGTGTAGTTGTCAGATACGTGAAAGAGACGATACGAGACGTGGGCGTGTGTTGGTGCACGAGTGGTTCGTAAGATGACGGAGAGTTGATTCTATTAAAAATAGTTTTACAACATCGTAATACATTCTTGAAGTCATCAAAACAGGAGTCGAAAAATTGATTGTTTTAATTGTAACATAATAATAATTAATTTGTTCTAACGGCATTTAATCCAGAATTATTGCTTCATTTATTTTGATTGACTATTGACATTTAATTCATAAGAATTGTAAATATAAGTTATATATTTTAACTTAATATATGTAATTCCAAACAATTTTAAATGGACGTCTAGCAAAATATTCTTTAGCAATGCCAGTAGGTGTTGTTAAGTTCCTTGTGACGGATGATCAGCGGCGGTCTGAACGTTCACTCTTACACTATTTATGTCTATTCTATTATAAAGAAGAGCTTTATATTTATCTATACTTATAATAAATCTGTAGAGAGGTCAATTCTGTACATGAAATATATTTACAAAATAAGTAGCAGGGGGTGATTAGTGTTCGATACTGATGCCAAAAATGCAGTTAAAAAAATTTTTGTCTGTCTGTCTGTCTGTCTGTCTGTTTGTATGTTATTTATAGAAAAAAAAACTACTCGACGGATTTTAACGAAACTTAGTACAATTATTCTTTATACTCCTGGGCAGGTAATAGTATACTTTTCATCACACTACAATGAATAGGAGCAGAACAGTGAAAGGAAATGTTGAGAAAATGGGAGAAGTTGCTTGATTTTTTAAGCTTCCGTCGCGTGTGCAGCCTTAATGGTTAGAGCTACATAGAAACTATGTATAACGGAAATATTCTACATAAAAATACACGAAAAATATTCCAAGACAGCATATATCTATCTTTTATAGTTAACTCACAATAACACGCATAACTCTCGATAGCTTAGCAGTTCGGAGATTTCTTATTATATTTGTTTACTTTTACGTTTATAAAACCAATAATGCTCACCATCATTCCTAATTAAAAAAAAATAAACATTAGCACCAATTCAATAAAAAAAGAATCATTGAAATCGGTATAGAAACACCAAACTTATACTTACTTACATGAAATACGCCAACAAGACATCGCGCGTGAATAGTGAATCAAGCTATAAGCCCTTCTAAAATACGAAAGTGAATCTGCCTGTTACGTCAAAACTATGAGGGAGGACATCTGCTAATTTTTTTTCGAAAAACGACGGAAACGCGGACGAAGTCGCGGGCAAAAGCTAGTGTCAGAATAAAAAGGTAACCGTAAGTAAGTAAGTAATTACTCAGGTACAATCCGGCGGGAACTTAAAGCAAATATTAATAATACACTATTATTCTAATATACACTGTTATATTATTCCTATTCATCGGATATTTAAAAATATGTAATTTGTAATATTTTTAAAGCATTCGCAAAGAATTAACTTTTTAATATAATTTATTTGTTTTTTATATTCTTATATATTTTTTCATAATTGTATTTTCCGAAACGAACTACTCATCGTCGAAATAAAATAATGTTTCCATATATTCTATATCTACTCTACCTACTGATGTAAATCACATATCATTCTTTCTATAAATATTTTTAATATCTGGAAAATAATCTATTCAATTAAATAAGTTAGAGCACTTTTTATCCGCCTCGATTCACTTAACCTTTGCTGAGTTCTCAGTCTGTGATTACAATTCTAATAAACGTTTCTTGGAAAAAGTCACATTTCAGAACTAGCAGCAATACTCCTATACATTATATTTTGTGTTTTAAAACAAACAGCTATTCATTAGTTAGTTGGTATTGTTAGCAAACAATAGAAACTGAATATTGATTTGTTTGATTATAAATCGTCCTGTCGTTCTGTGTCTGTTGAAGAATACTCACTCTCTAAATTGATTCATTTAGAGTAGTGTAACTGAAATACTATTATTATTTTCCTTTTTTTAATTTTAATTATCGTATATACATCTTAAATAAATAAATATAAAATGAAAAATGTACGCAAATTAATAATTTAAAATAAAGCATTGAGACCCAATTTTATCAACACGGAATAAATGTCACTCACTGCTCTAACAGCTATTACTAGCTGTTATTATAACAATAGCCATACTTACCTGTACAAGGTCTATCCTGTGGTTCAAATTACCACCAGAGGGTTCATCACACTTCAGATTATTTTCAGAAAGAACGTGCTTCTAATTTCAACGTGTCTTCTATGTTCATTAATAGCCGGTTATTTGGTCCAAATATTTTTTTTTCTCATCATATCGTCATAGGAATCGATCTACGACTAGTGTAGAAATATCATTATAAAATACGTTGTTATTTTTATTATATTTCATCGCAATACAAGTGACCTCTAAAGAGGTATAGTTAATTATAAGCAGAGTAAATGTATCAGTATGTGGTTAGTATAAGAAAAAATAATATGATTTCCAAATGACTGATGATCAGTGCCAAATACAGGAGGATGGTATCATGATGATGATGATGACGACGATGATGATGATGATGACGATGATGATTTTAACATAAACGAATAATTATTACATTTTGCAACCAATTTTCTCAATTATCTTCGCGGTCAGATCTGTAAGAATGTTTATTATATCTATGTATAATATTTCAACAAATGTATTTATCAAATGGCAGTACTTATATCACCCCCAGGCCACTCTTTAGTTTGATTGTCAAGGAGTGCTGTGTGTACTGTGACTTCTCATTTGTTTTAGACCCTTAGAAAATTACTTATTTTGCATAAATACGTCTGCCTCATTCTAAAAAAAAAGAAGATAACAAATTTGACTTTACAATCTTTTTTAGAGTTATTATATGTATAGATTATTTTGATCTCTAAAATATTCTATACATATAATAAAACTGTAGAAGACTTCCGTTCGTTGAACAGAAACTAAAAATAATACTTTTAGGGGTATTCATACAAGTAACACAAGCCAAAAAAAATTGAAATTTTTCTCCGTCTCTCTGTTGTCCAACTTACGCAAGAACAGCTTGACCGATTGTGATGAAACTTTATTTGTTATATAGATATTACTCCTCGGCAATGTATATAGGCTATAATCTAATATCTCTTTGCAAGTGATAAACGTAAAAACTATTGAACTGTTTTATATTGTTTGTTTGTTGTGTTTGTTACTGGCGGTTAGGAGACGGTATTTATAAAAGAAAACAGTAATAAAATTTAAAAAAAGAGACTCAACCTAATGAACACAGTTACTGTACTAATATAAGTTAATTACTTTTATATATATTCGTAACTGTCAGTGTGTCAGACGTTTGACAGTTGGCGAGATTGATAAAATAACTAAAGAATCGGTCGGATTTATATATATTTTTTATAAATATTAATTCGACCAACTCCAATTTAATATTCATTTTTTTTAGAAAGGATTCCACTAGTTATTAATAAAGGATAATATATTTATATATTTATGTTTTTTTATATAATTGATATCTATATTATCCGTTACCATATTAGTGATAACTGTACACCTTTTAATTCATTGAATATGGGTTATATTCATTCATTATCATTATATTCATTCAGTTCATTGATGTTTTGTGTATATTTCAACAAAGCAAAGAGCGCTGCGTGTATATTTATTTGAACAAATGGCTTTTTCAGAATTAAAGAACGAAAGAACGACATAAAATAAATAATTCTTTAACTCATAAAGCCAAAGAGAATTTGTAGATCACAAAGGGCCCTGAAGTGTTTCTGATGTTTATTTCTTCTCTTACGTCATATTTACAAACCTCTTATACATATTAACTATTTACTAAAACAAATTGATATAAAGATATCACAATATTTACTTAAAAGATGCGTTTTGTTGCTAATTCTCGAAGAGATATACTAAATATAAATACAATTAAAAAAAAATATGGACAGTTCCCGAGGCAGAGCCCTGTGTGTGTGTGTGCTATGTGTGCGTGTGTGTGTGTGTGTGTGTGTATTTGTGTGAAGTTAGTAAGACAATGTTTATCTCATCATTTCCTCTTTAGTGCGAGAGATAACGCGACCTAACAGCTGATAAGGAACAGCGTCTGTGTTTTTGATCCCTTCCAGTAAAAATAGCGCCAGACGATAACAACACAACGTTGTAGGAGCCGGTAGTACGTTATAGTAGCGAACTAGTAAACGACAGACCCGACATCTTACTTGTCTTATCACAGATTAAATAAACTCAAGAAAGGACTGAAAGACACAGAGCTATGACCGTACATGTTGTTTATATATTACTGTTCTTAATAAATGGCTCCCGTAAACAAAACGGATAATCTCAATATACAAATAATTTAATCAAAGACGAAAATATCTTAGTCCTGAGGATGTTGTGATGTTATTAAGACTAACGAAGTCACCGCCGGCTGCTGGCCCTGGCCCTGGTCCTGGCCCTGGCCCTGGTCCTGGCCCTGGCCCTGGCCGACGGTGATTCTATTATGATGAAGAACTAACAACACATAAAACATATTGATATTTAAGACAATCACACATCGCACTTATAATATTATATTAAAGGTCAGAGTGTAGTTCCACGAGTCCAAGGGAAAAGTAAATGTAAACATATAAATACAGATGTTTCATTTTAATTTACATTTTCCTAAACTTTTCATTACAAACTAAGCGAGTCTTAATTTTTCATTCTTGTAAATGTGTCTACGAAGCTTACGTGTAATGATAATATTTGCAAACTAGATATTTGATTTATTTATAAGAAAATCCAACAAAAATGTTCGGTATCTGATTATGCCTACTATAAAAAATTTAATGTTTATTTTATATTTAAATAATTATGTAACTTCCGAAAAGGACGCATATTGGATAAAATTGTCCTTACACTGATATCGTAAAATGAAGTATTCAGTTTTTTACATAATATTTTAATTAAGAGGCCCTTATTAAAGTTTGCTTTGTGATTTTTGCTGCGTCTTACGTTATTAAGGACGTGAAACAACAAAAAAAAATAATTAAAAGGGGATCACTAGCGGAGTGCCTCCGGAACAAACGACGTTTCAAGAACTTACATACAAATAAATGTACTTACTTTACACTTTGACGAGAAACATTCACTTCAAAGTAAAGATGAGATTCTTGATATTATTAACTTGAATTAGTTACTACAAGGTACCTACATATGAATCAAATATTTATATATATATATGTGTGTATCTTTGTCTCTTTCTCATTTAGTCACACACGATGTAAAAAAAACACTACCGTTATTTAAAACGTGTTTAAACAAACGAAACGATCGTTAATATTTGCATTACAAGCATTGTATTATTTAATATTAATGTTAATCTGCAGAGGAATACATTGAATAGTATAATGTCGATACAATCGCATTATGCTCCAGTTAATAGCCGGCTCCTGCAGAACGAGCGGCGTCCGTGTCTATGACGGTATGCATCGACCGCAGCCTAGTGGACGATGTACCTAATAGGAAGCGCATTACTTGCAAGAGACAACTACATATAATACATTGCCCAAATATTATTTAAAATGTATAACAATGTATTTTTAACTATGATGAAACAGTATTTTCTTCCAAAATCTCAACCTTACTTTTACAAAAGTTTCTTTGTCACAATTCGTTGAGAAAAATTAAATAAATACCAGCGATTTTCAGCGACTTCAGTTTCAGTTTCATTTATTACGGATATACAAAGTAGTCTAAAATAAAAGTGGATGTGTCATCTGACAATAAAATTCCCATAAAACATCGTTCCAGTCGTTACTGATTAGATTAGCCTAGACAAAGACAGACGGACGAACTCGTATGTATTATGTATGTATGTAGTATGATGATTTTAGGAACTTTACTAACATGAAATGTGAGTATAAAGAAAAATAAACTTTGTTCAGTCACAAATGTACATTTGCGTTTTTTACTTAAAGGTTATATAATACTCAACTACAAGGCCGTTAGTTTACTGTAAGGGTCATCTGTTATCACTTCTCTTTATTTATATTATTAACTAAATTTTAGAAATAAATAACTACAATAATAAAGATATAGTTCTAATTAAAACTAAGAAGAAAATTAAAATGTGTCATATGAAAAGTATATTATATATTTCAAATATTTAATCCACATTCGTTTGAATTAATTAATAACGAAATAGAACGACACCCACTAAACAAGTTCACGAACGCATACTAGTTCAGTTATTATTGTTTTTCATTTATAAAGAGATTCAACATTCAATAATGTTAATATACATGTACGTTAAACTGTTATAAAACTCTTTCAAAGCAATCATGTTTTATTAATATCAAAACATCTGACGCAACCATTTTTAGTATCAGCAATTATATGTCTCTCTCTGTATATGTCTAGTTCTTTTTAGTTACAGACTTCGGTCACAAAATAAAAAATATAGAACAATGAATTTAAGAACATGAAATTGCATAGAGCGCCATCTATGAAAGCAGTTCAAAGTTAAAACTGTATTTTCAGTTTGAGCCTTCGTCGACGTAATTCAGCGAGCAGTCACTTTTCAGGAAAGCAGTTACAAAAGTTCACGGATATTTTTGTAGATGGCGCTTTTAACAAAGTTTATGATATCTTCAGACGCTTTTATATTAAATTATAAATGTATTATTATTTCAATATATAATATGTATGAAAAAGTAAACCAACAAAAAACAATAATAATCTTCATTTTTACACAGTTATTAGAACAAAGACATATTTAGGAAAATTAGGCTAGGTTTCTATCTTTGGGCCTTGTAGGTCATTGGCCCAGCCCCACCCCCCAGTTTGACGTCACGGGTGTGACGTCAGAACATCTCTCATCCTCTCTTGTTGATATGATTCGAAGAACTGCTTTGTTTTATTATCGTCATATTTTCATCCAACGGAAGAATGTGACGATCTTCATACAATGTAACATTATATTGACAAATGTATTAACTAACGGAGTTATTACTTGATATAGTAATAAAAAATCTGCAGGCTTTTCTTTTAATATTTATTTTCATTATTTTTAAAAGGAAAATTTTTAGAAAAAAATTGAGTGAACAATACCATTTTATTTTGTGTTTTTTAAATCAAAATTAAGTCCGTTGTGTAATGTATTATGTTTTTTTATTGTATTTTTTCAATTTATTACTTGAAATTTATGTAATTCAGCAAATCAATAATAATTATTATTTTTAATTTAGAAATGCACAATTTTTTCGCTAACATTTTTTCAGTACAAGATTATAAATTTATGAAATCTATTTTGATAATAAAATATATCTTTGCAAGGAATAAAAAAAAAAATATGAATCAATTTTGTTAATTACCAAATGAGGTGATTTACAAACAAAAAACAAAAGAAAACGATTGTCTCATTTTCTTTAAAAATATTATTCTAGAAAATATATTTCTGTATTTATTATTTTAATAATAATGACATTCTATTTCTAAATGAACATCTTGGAGTGAAACCTGAATACACAATCAGCATCGAGAAGCTTCCTTCAATTTTAGATTTTGGTTATTTTCGAAACAATTCTTCGGAGATCCAATGTATTGGTTCATTTACATCTGGGGCTTCCTTTCGATTGCTTTCCTCGTAAATGTATTTGTCAAGTATGATATTTAAAAAATGTCTCGTATATGTTTTCATTTTAATAAACTTCCTATTAATACACGCTAGCTACTCGAGATAGCACCTACGTATATAGAACATCTCGTAGGTGTAAATTATATCTATTATGTGGCACACGAAAGATATAATAATGAAATCAATAGAAATTAAAATTAAAAAGTATTTTAAAGTTTGGATGCAGCATATTGAGATGTTTAAATTATGTTATTATGACATGTCGGACCCACCTCATATGTCTAAATATGATGTGTGAGTATGTCTACTACATACACACAGGAGCAATCACCTCGCATCATTTGTTTATGAGACGGAACGGAACTAGAATTCCTTCTGCAGTTCAATGTAGCAGGCGCGTCGTAGCGGCGTAGCGCGTCGTAGCCACGTGACGTCATTACAGTAGACCACCCTGAAGCATATAAATGTAATGTACCTATTTACTTAAGAGTACACTACGTATTTAATGATATCCAAATAGATTTGTTATAAAATATGCTTTAAATATCTTCTCTATCTCTAAACTAAAAAAATATGAATAAATGTTAAAATATCCATGAAATAAATTATAAAATTAATATTTTTCCTTATGCTGAGTCGCTTTTAGATTCGCTATTCGTTATTATAAATTGTTTATTTAGAAAGAAGTTATTCATTTTCATAATGAGTCACAGATGCTAAAATTGTTAAAGTTTGTAAATGTGTATTAATTACATTTTGTACTAGAACTGAACACTTTCTGAGTAGTCATTATAAGTTCTCGTTGAAGATATATCAGATTACAGATTGACAGATCTGAGGCAATACCGTCAAACAGTAAGTCAAAAATCGATTTGCTTTCAAAGCATTGAGGTCTCGAGGTGTAGGGCCCTCTGTGTTTTGAGTGCGGGTGTGTGTGCGCATGCGCGCGGGTCCCTCTGACGTCAGCGGCCCGGCCGCGCCAGTGCCCGCGGCCGCGCGACCACACACGCGCGACTACCGACCGACTTCCAAACGAGCTTCCGATATTAATTCGCAACAATAACAATAAAATACACAGATTATATAGACATTATTGAGACCGCCATGGACGCGTGACGCGAGACGCACGTTGACTGGAGCCAGGGTGTCAGGGTGTCAGGGTGCCAGGGTGTCAGGGTGCCAGGGTGGCAGCCCTGTGTTTGTCGCACCTAAGTATACTGTTAGAACATTGTAGCATATTACATTATAAGTTTGTAGCTTATTTTAATTTGATAATTCCATTTCAGTGCATATTTTTTGTTGACCTTGTCAGTGGAGTACGCATGCGATTTTCAGTCACAATATATACAAGTACATGTCACGTTATAACTTCATTCTTTAATAATATCATAATACTATCAATGATAATATTTACTAATAAAATGTAATTTATTTGCTTCCCTTTTATTATTATTTCAATATTCTAAATAAGATGCTTTAATATTTAAAAATATATTATTTCAAGACTTAATTTTTTTTTCTAAAAGTATATTTATATGAATAGTAATTTTGAATTTAAATAAACTGACTCGTTTCATTCACTCCATTTAATGTTTCAATTAGGAGTGTCATTGGATTGTCATGAATTAAATAATATTTGAATATCAAAAGGTTTATAAATGAAACAAAAAGTGTAATCAGTAATTATTCTCTCATTATATGTTCCAATATTGTTGTTATTTCAGTTAACGTTATATTGACGTCACGCCCTCCAGTTCGTCTTTAATCTTCACATCCTCATACAATAATATTATTTATCAAACTGAGAGACATTCAGCAGTCTTGTAACACGCCACTCGGAACTTGACAGCTAATTAGTATTCTTTATGTTATTTAAAAAGTTACTACTTATATGCAATACATTCAATCACTAAACTTAATAATTTATGATCCAATTTAATAAAACTTCTACATCAGACCTAACCAAATACAAATACAAACACAAATAAGAATACAATACTAGCACTTACTTTGAGCACTTGCCATAATCAACATTAAAATACTCAATATACGAATCACTCTATTCAATTTTCTTTGTAGTAGTTGATATAAGACCCAGCTGTATATACGACTAGGTTCCATTAGGTTCCATTGGGTTCCAGTGGGTTCCAGTGGGTTCCAGTGGGTTCCAGTGGGTTCCAGTGGGTTATATCCTCACTCAAGGCGACGAAATATTACACACAGCAACGGTCACACGGTAAACCAACTCATGCGTTCAGTTGATGTTAAATAATAATATTACATGATACTCTTGGCTTATATTCAAAATTATAATAGCTCTGCTAATAATAAAATAAGTATGTAGTTTAATAATATATATTGTTTATTTGCGACATGGGGCACGTAGGTACATTATATATTTTTCAGAATAGTTATTACAGGTGTAAAGCACATGACTTAGATCTAAACAATAGGGTTTGAATGGTTTATCTTCTTGTTTGTTTTCACATTTGAGGGAGCAGATAAATTCGAAATTATAACGCTTTTAAAATATATGAAAGCATCTCTTCACCAGCCACGCTTGTTTGAATAATATATATTTTTTTTTCAAAGTCACACCTACTACTACCTTTGAATTACTCGTATAAAAGTATTCTGTCATCAATTGCTACCACAGGTATGGCTGAGATGGCTTTATTCTTCAGCTTTCACTCCCTGCTATTTGTAAATGCCCTCCTTCTGTTGTCAGCCTTCCAGACAGATGACGGCTTAAATATCATTCCTACTATCTGACACACGTGATATGTAACACACAGACACACACACTTGCAAATACCCACTGTTCAAATATAACACTTCCATACCATATACCTACGAATATATTTTGAGTCACATTCAAATACTACAGGCTTCTGCATCTAATGTTTATTTAAAATGCAAAACTACTTCCAATACCAGCTTCACTTTGCATACATACATACAAATAAAACCTTCTATATATATTAACAGACTAATGAATAGCACACACACTACGATGTGAAGTAGATATTATATAGTCGTATGTTTTATTTACAAGCTTGTATTGAGTTAATATAAACAACGTAACTACCAACCAGCCGGCCATTCGACTCTACATGATATATGGACTGTCTCTTGTCGTTTCAATATCGTATCATAGTTTGTTTATTTCATGTTTAATTTCATAACTGTTAAATTAATATTTTTTCCAATTTTATACGTTCTCTTGTCTTGGTTACTACCAACCATCAATTATTAATTGTAATCAATTTGTATAGCTATTAAAATGTAATATTACCTAAGCTAAGCTAAGCTACACCTTTGGCTTTTCTATTTTGGGTAACTTTTCGTTTTTCTTTTTACCTTTGGCCTTTCTATTTTGGGTAACTTTTCGTTTTTCTTTTTAAGACGAAGTCGTCCCGAAACCTTAAAAACCTTCTCTTTGTTCAGTTAAAAAGGACGCGGAGCCGCCGTGCGCTGAATGCACGATGCAATCTCGGCTCTCAGGTATCCAACTCTTTTGAAAGGTTTTCTAAGAACTTTTCATCGAGCAAGATCTGCCTTCCATCTATATAACCTATCAGTGGTCTCGTAGCTACAGATATAGTTACCTGTATAGTAATTTATAAGTAAACCAAAAAAAATACATTAATTCGTATTATAGTTATTGAGACGATGTGAATAATAAATATAGTTAGTATTAATTATAACTGAGTTAGACGTTTGTTAATAATTCATACAGATATCGGACGTCAAACACTAAATTATTAATTAACATTTAACTATTAACTGTACTGAATTATTTTAATCTTAAAGATTTTTTTGTTTCTTGACTTTTATTGAGATCATTAAATATTATACAACATTGCATGCGTGTGTGTATGTGTACGTGAATGCTGCGAGCACACATTGAAACTCGATCCACTTCAGTATAAAGATTTTTTAAAAATATATTATTCACTTTGTTTCAGTATTTAGTGAGTTTGTTATATTATATCGTGAATTTATTTCTTAAGTGTTTGAGCCATCCACGTCACATTATATTATTTTTATGTAATAATTACATCTTTTTGTTTTTTTATTTTCCATCTAATAATTACCACTATAGTTCTTTAAAAAAACAATAACCACAGACTTTAGTTATATTTTCTTAAATATGTCTGTTATAACAAGACCAGAATGTGTGGAATCGTTTCAGAGAAGCTCTTCGTATATTTGTTTATGATAACATTGCATCTTAAAGCGATCTTTCAGTCTCGATGTATCAAAGTACGTAAATAGAATTAAAACGGAAGCTCGTTTTACAATTATTAATTGGCTCGATAAATCAAAGTCACCGCTGTTTCGAAAGAATAGTTATATTTGTTTAAAATAAAACAGAACTCTTTAAGAATAAAACATTCTAAAAGTGCTGAAATTACAATCAAGAAGAACGTGCTACAAACAAATATACATTCCTTATAAAAACTTATTAAAAGAAGAGAAGACAGGCGCTCGAAGTAGTAGTGTAAAGTGATACTGGATAGCGGGGATTTGAGAGGAATTCTGTGAAGTTTGTAATGCGATGGTGAGGGAGTGAGGAGGCGCGCTGGGCGGAGGAGGCTCGCGGCACGCCGGCTGTGATGCGATGGGCCAGGACTGGTGCTTCCGCCGCAAGAGGAAGCGCAGCAGCAGTCAGGATGACACCCAACCGCATCACAACCGGTAATCACACAACCACTTAAAACGAAACAACACTAAGCTCTTACTATTATTAAAATATAGGTAAGATATCTCATGAAGTGTTAACGTCTAAGGCACCGTCATTAGTTCATTGAGTAACTCGCCGCTGCAGGACTCACTTAACTACGGTAGGAGTTAAACTCATTAGTGAGCTTATGAGAAATATATGAATAGCATTCAGCAAAGGGTGTGTGTTGTAGTCGAGTAGTTTGAGAATAATTACATTGAAAATGGTTTAACGATACATTTATTAACTTAGTAATACTTCGTTTGTAATAACTATCTCAGTATTGTAATCTACAGACTTGTAAATATATAAACTATATAATGTATACTCCAAACGGTACTTTTATTATTTACGTCTATAATATTTTAACAAGTTTATTACTACATTCTATTAAAACGAACTTTAAATGAAGCTGTCTCATTAGTGAATCTACTGAAATTATAAAATAATAATTATTTATAATATTGTCATAGTAATTACAGGAATATTTGGTCACATCAATTCATACATTAAACATTTGACGGGTTGTTTGATTCCTGATCATAAAACGTGTTAGAGCAAAGAAAACAATTTAAATGTTATAACTATAAATAAACACATAATAATCACAACAAGTTCTAAACAATAGATCTTCGAAAACAATGACGACATTTGAGAAATAAATTAAAATAATTAGATATACGTTAAGAAATAAATGTTAAAAAAATTAAGAACAGTATTAGAATATTTTTAAAATATGTATAATATTCACTTCATTATATCAATAAAGACGCAGGGGCCGGGTCTGTACCTATATACCGGTACTCATATATACGGCTGTAAATATATTTGTCATTCTATTCGACAAACGTGAACGCCACTTGTCTCGGACATCAGCTCAATTATTTTATTTTATTTTATTCAAAGCAGCTACTTACGTAGCTTGGAAAATCACTCGTAGAACTATAGTTTATATAAAAAAGTACCGTTTGACAGTTCCTTCAGATTGAAAAATGAGGATATGAGAAATAAAAAAAATAAAATTATTTTTATTTTTTTTGGACAATTTGAATTAACATTTAGTGATTAAAAATTGAAAATCGTGTGATAAAATTTAAAAAGTTTCATAATTCTATGGTTTTTCGGAAAATGTTATTGTAATAGCACACTATTTCAATAACATTATTCTACAAACCAATACGCTACGTCTATAAACAGTTAGGTCGGTTCGACTTCAATAGTAGGGAACTTCAAACGGTACCTTTCAGATTAGATGAACTGTACTCACTAATTTCTGAACCTTCCTATGGTTGGTTCTATTACTGAGCCGATAGTAGCTCTAAAATACACATACCTAAGAGCAATAATCTTGACAGTTTTTGAAAAAAAAGAGAGTTTTTAAAACTCTGGTTACAGATTTTTTAAACATGGGCATAAAAATATCAAACTTGTAAGGAACTTGTTGCTTGAACTCTACTTCTCATAGCTTCGCTCTACCAAAAAAAAATATCCCTAAGTTAATAAAAAACAAATTATCATTCTTTTAGTGACAATATTACTAAATTCCATTTAATATTTTCAACAATTCTTTATATTCCACTTGTGAACATTTTAAATTTGGCAGGAATTTTCTTTTGCCGATGTGATATCAGATAAGAACGGATTTTACAAAATTACACCCTCAAGAGGCTTGCGGGGGAGTAATTAAAAAAATCCAACTGTAACTATAGCTCTTATAGATTAAGATTTTGCCAAAATATAATTTTTGGCGTGCAAATTACCAAGAACGTATTTTTATGACTTAAGGTCTTACAAAATTACATGAGTTAAAAATATATGAATAACAGCTTTTCGCATTACTATGCCTTTACTGTATCGTACGATGCGTCCTCGTTATTTTACATGGTGAGATCCCCAGTAGACCTACACCAGGGATAGAAGTCAGCAGTAATGCCAGGTGTTGAGATATATTTCTAGCTAAGTAACAATAACTAAGTATTTACAATGGAAATTATAATTTTAAAAATCCAGTAAACAAAGTTCAGGGAGATAGTGTACCTATATGTAACATAATGTTATCTTATAAATGTTTATATCATTCGTATTTAATATTAAATGAATATAAAGAACACATTAAATTAAAAATGAGCAACATAAAATGAATTATTTACAACGCCATCTCTGGGGCGTACATGTAATCACATCTACGTGCAACCCGACTGCAATTACGTTTAGCCACAAGTGCAATAATACAATAGGACCCCCCAGCCACTTGTAGCCGTGTCATATATTGGTTCTAGAAGGTGTTGATCTATTTTATTGCAAACACTGCATGTGCTTTTCGTTTATTTTCAACACGAGGAAGCCAAAGCTATAAGTAATATAAAAAATGTTTTATCTTCAGTACATATTACAGGCTTTTAAACGTTTTGGAAAATTTGGTTCAGTTGTATGTTCATTTATTTCACTGTAATAAAATGTAGTCCCTCTGTATTTATGTATTATTATTATTAGTAATTAAAAACATATTAAAATTATGTAATTACAAATATATATTTATTTATAATAGACTTATTTAGTTTGTCACTGTCTTATCATATTATTTAGAGGTCAACAACCTGAAAGTGAAAAAAAAAGAAATTACTTGAATAACTTTAAAACATCTTTCTTATTATATTTCATTATTCTTATTGAGTGTTTAACAAACTTTTCTTAAACAATATTTCGGTAAAACGCTATATTAGTGCTATCAAAATATTACTTTCATATATTATATAAATATTCAGTCTTTGATTATTTAACTTACAACGGTAATATTTATATTTATTCGTGCTTGATAAAATATAGGTAAATGTATTTTTTCGTGAGTTTTCTTTGATGTCCCACTTTATTGGAAAAATCTCATTGGAAGTTACTTCAAAGGTCCTCTTAAATGTACAAAATATCTACATAAGTATGAGATATAATAATGTTTTAATTTAAATGACATTACCTCTTATTATTATTTTGTACGTAAACTACTTTATATAAAGTATAAAGACCGTTCATATCGAACATCTACGATAAATTAAATGGTTTTAACACAAATTAAATAAATTATTAAAAATAATATAAGGAATTCTAAACATATAATATTTCTTTATCTATTTTTTAATTCAGAGATGGGTCTAAGACTCCGATGGAACTTATACAAGTTATATATTGTCGATGATTTTCTAAATGTTAAAACCACTGGTGGTCTCTGGTGACTAACTGACTGACACAGTCAGCAGCACATCAACTGTAGCAGCAGTTAAGCGATTAAACAGCTCATAATGTCCTCCGCTCCTCGGGGAGCTCCTCCGCTCCTCGTCATGTCGTCATACAGGCGCTCAGTTTAAACTAGCTTAGTTATTAACTATTATATATTTTATATAAACTAAGTTACCAGTTACTATTTGAGGTAATTGCTGTTTAAAGAAATATATAAACGAAACTATATAAAACTGAAAGATCTTCTATAAATAAAATAACCATATCACAATTTATAATGACCTCTGAGCTGTAACTAAGTTATATATAGGTATATATATATATATATATGTATATATATATATATATATATATACCAATATATAAATTAGTATGTAATGCCGTTCAGTGCATTAAAGTATCTCATTATTAATGCTGCATAAAGATAATAAACGGATGACGCTAAGAGCTCATTAATTTATATTGGTTTGTATCTCTATACAAAACTATATAATTTAATTAAGTTGTATGGCGAGATGTACCGGAGTGTTATTCATTTTAAATATATTGACATCTTAAAATCTGATGATTGACTCTCCTGAGATTCGTAATATATAAATATCAAAGATTTGTTATTCATATTGAATTTCTAGTCAACAGCCAAATTCATAATATATTTATTTATCTTATATATAGCACGAAACAAGAGTAATATAGGTTGAATACTGAAAGAAAGTATTGAGAAATATTGAAAGAGGCTTTTCGATCATATACAGTCGCGTGCAAGTAAATCGACTCAAGCCTCAAGTGCGCATAAAAAGTGATATAACTTAAAAATGCCTTAATATACCTCTATATAATGTTTTACATAATTAAAGCCTAGTAATTGAGCTTTAAAATGGTGCAAGTTGCATGAAAATCGATTCAGTAGTTTAGTAAAAAAGGTTAATGCCAATGATAATGTAAAAAATGTTGAAAATTCATACAATTTCACAGTATGGGGCTATTGTGTTTAAATGAAACAAAATGCGCGTAAGATAAAAAATTTATTCGTGTCAATATTTGGTATTTCCTCCTCTAGCTCTGATCACTGTTCTCATGCGATTCTTCATCGACCTTATCAACTTTTTAATGGATGATTGTGGTATTCGACCCCACTCTTCTACCAACGCAGTCTTGAGCTCATTGATGTTTGTCGGAGCTGATTTCCTCGCTCTAACTTTCCTTTTGAGCTCGTCCCATATGTGCTCAATGGGATTTAAATCGGGGCTGAGCGGTGGCCAATGCATAGTGTGAATTCCAACTTCGTTCAGGAAATCACGTGTGGCCCGAGCAGTGTGACATCGGGCATTGTCATGCATCAAGATGAAATTTTCTCCAATAAAGCCTTGATAAGGGACAACTTGATCCAGTAGAACATTTTCAATGTAACGATCACTGGTCAGACCTCCTCCCCGGCCTCCCCCAGGAACGAAAACAAGCTCCGTTTTGCCTTCTAAGGAAATTCCGGCCCACATCATGCAAGATCCGCCACCATATGCAACGGTTTCCACAAAGCAGCACTGTGAAAACCGTTCACCGGGACGACGGTATACCCGACCTCTCCTGTCGCTGCCATGGAGACACATCCTCGTCTCATCTGTGAACAGGACTGACTGCCATTGCTCTATGCTCCAATCCAAATGCTCTCGAGCAAAGTGAAGCCGTGCTTGACGATGAGCTGTGGTCAACTTCGGGCCTGTAGCGGGTCTTTTCGGAGAAAGGTTAGCTTCTTTCAACCTTCTTCTAACTGTCCACTGACTGACAGTCACCCCGCGAACTTGACGTAGCTCCTGCTGCACATCTACGCCGGTAAGGTGTCGATTTCGGAGAGAGGTCGAGACCAAAAACCGGTCGTCACGCTCTGAGGTGCACCGGCGTCGGCTGGTATTAGGCCTCCGAGTGAAGGCACCAGTCTCTTGAAACTTTCTGTATACTCTCGAGACAGCGGACTGACTCATATTCAAACGACGAGCGACTTCTCGCTGGTTCAACCCTTCTTGCAATAGGGCAACGACTTGAGCGGCTTCCTCAGGTGTTGTATCCATAATTTTCTTCAAATGACGGCTTTAATTTGCAGAGATGTGTTCAGGTCAACGTCTAATGAGCGACTGATAAGAAAAAACGATTACAGAGGGTTTTTATAGGGGGTTGTGTCGCGCAAGTTGTGTATAGAGCGCAGAGCAGTTTACGGGAGGTTGCGTTCAGTTGCATTCTAAGTACAAGTGTTTATTTAAATTACTGATATTATGCTACCATTTGAAAGCCTAATTACTAGGCTTTAATTATGTAAAACATTATATAGAGGTAAAATAAGTAATTTTTTAGTTATATCACTTTTTATGCGCACTTGAGGCTTGAGTCGATTTACTTGCACGCGACTGTATATTTCAGTAGTTCTGTTTCTTTGATAGATTTAAATGCTCTGTTTAGGAACAAAGATGGCGATGTTTGGTTTAATGATAAATACCGTTAAGGATGCGACGATGTCGGTTAAAACAAATTAAAGTTTGAACTGTGATTGTAAAAAAAACATTGAACTTCTAGAATAATAATATCTACAGTTGTGATATTATATTTCTGTTAAATATATATAATATATATAATATTTGATAAGCGTAATTTTTAAGTGAAAGCGAGAAGGAAATGTTTTATTGTTTGTTTTGTTAAAGTTCGTCTCATAAATGAATGTTAAATGTTTGTGGTGAGGGTGATGGCACTTTGAGGTTGATGACTGCTTCCTTGAGTGACAGCGGTCAAGTTCACAAGCCACGTGCTCCGGACGTGCTCCGGACGTACCCTCATGTGTGTACAGAAACACTGCTAAAACTGAGAGCTTCATTATGAGCTACAATATTAAGAATATTATTTATTGCAATCGGGGAGATGTAGCGTACAAACACCATTACATTATTGTGTAATTACATTTTTCAAAAACAAGTTATATGCCTGATAATTTTCCAAATGTTGCTAGAAAAATTGTTTTCTTTTAGATGACACGTTTTTCTATAATTGTGATCTCGTGCTAGAAACTAAGGATGCATATTTTTTCAATAACATAATATCTTCTTAACAATGATTTAACCTAAATATCAACCTGAAATCAGTTTCCTCATTCACGACCACTTTCTGATTTGATTCGGCACCTACAAACGAACGCACGTTTGGTGCCTAGTAGAAGTGACCCTTGAGGCATGGATGCAAAGCGTCGGTTTCATTGAAAGTGACGGTGACTTGTGGCGTTTCTTACTCGAGGGTTGCGTGCCGACGTACGCATGCGGCTCGCCCCCATTCGACCCCCGGCAAAATGGCGGTGCCAACATGGCCGCCGGGCAGCCGCAGGATGCTCCGCGACGCGGCTCCTGTCCGAGACTACGTTGACACGATTTCCTTGCTGCCTTTACGTTATAACACGTATTTCCGTAACGGAACCATCAGTGGCATCGATCTCGCGCTCGCTCCTAGACGACGTGTCCTCGGCGAGTCGCGCGTGCAACAAGTGATATCCTTTTAAAAGTTAAGATAAACAACACTCTAGTATTTGTAGTAGTTGATGCAGGCAGTGATGTGATAGCGGGTCGATTATAAATATACAACGTGCCCTTTTGTCGAGTGGCGGCGCGGGTGAGCCGAGCAGCGTGACGTCGCGCTCATGGTCCCCGCGCCGCGCCAACGTCAACAGTGCCGCGTCACGCCGCCGTTCTTATCAATAATATATTTTATTTGTATCAACACGCACACGTACCCTACTCTAATCGAGAAATCACTAGCGATAAGTCTCGACATTAAATATCAATATGGCTATGCAGTCGATAGTATATGTCATCTGTATTCAAAATTGATATAGAGATAAAGCGGACGCGCCGTACCGTATATACGTGCAGCGGTGATTCACTGTCCACTAGTATAGTAGTATTCGCGATCGCGTGTGCACCGCTCGTCGCTCGTCGTTCGTCGTTCGTCGCTCGTCGTACTCGGAGCACGTGCGCGTCACGCCGTCGATATGTTTTATACGATAGGATATCGAGTCCGACGAGTTTCAAGGTGTGACTAAATTTTAAAGTGAATTAAGACCGATGCATTTGTTAGGAAAGTGTTTGTGGGGGTTGGGCCGGAGACGCGTCAGGCGGATAGCGCGGTAGGCGTGATGATCACGATTGTGTTCGCGATCTGGTCCGCGGCGCGCGCGCTGGGCTGGGCCGGCGAGGCGACGGCCTCCTCGCCGGACGCGGAAGAGGCGCCCGTGCTGCCTCGACTGCGGTCCGCGCGCGCCTCTAGTGACCTCTCCACACTCAGCACGACCACCACCAGCTCTAGCCAGACCAGTGGGGACTATTCTAAGAGGTCAACGCATGAATACAATAAGAATAAAACACACAACCGTCATTAAAGCAACATAATTAGATATTATAGCGATACTACAAATAGATATTATTTTTCACAAGTACTTTACGCAACTATAATATTTATTTAGCGATAAATGACGAGCCCGGTCACTGTGGGTCCTCTATCAGTTGAAAGTATATAAAATGAGGCTTACGTTTTAGATTTGGTTTATAAATTGGAATAACCCGCTTTCAATCTCTGCGTAGTAACAGCACTTTATTTGAAAATAATTCCGTGAAAATGTGTCTGAGTACAAACGTCAATTATTTTTTATTATCTACGATGAGCAATCATTGAATGACGCTGATGATTGTAGAAGGCCAACGAATAAATAGCTAGTTACAATGATGTGTAATAATATAAGAAACAAGCTTAGACGTCTATATACTCGTACTGCCGTTCTACACAATTACCAGTTGAGATGTGACAGACAAAGATGGGCAATGTTCGTTTAGCACTAGCTGTATATATAGTTTATAATTACAATGAAGAGTCCTAAACAATATTAATATTGTGTCGAGATGTTAAATGATGTGGTTCGTCGTTGAAATAAGCTACGGTTAGAAATAAGATGTTGTGAAATGTGTGGAGCCGCTGTTGATTTATATTGTATATTATAAATATAATTTTTAAGGTAAATGCTTTTATAATTATATAAATGGAAGGAATTCAGGCATTGGCTCGTTGTGACTAAGATACCTAAATTAGGAGTCTTTTATCGCGTGTTTTTATATATAATTAGAATGCTGGTCACTGACACGTGAGGAGTCCTTCACAATATCAAAAGACTCTATTAAAATGTGTCCAATCAATGTCGGTGTCCAACATGATGATGTACTGGTACGAAGCTAATTATTTTAAAACCTCCAGCTTGAAAGCTATATGGTATATTGAATCCATTAAGCGACGATGAGAAGATTGTTATTTATTATAAGCAAAATGTTTCGACCTTTATTGAAAAATTATAAACTTGTTACATATTTTATATACTTTATAAAATGATATATTATTTATGAATAGTATCTTGCTCTCGACAAAACTTATTAAATGTTCAATAAGCTGTTATTTCTTTCAAAAGGTAATATTAAAGTTAAAGAAAGAGATCTATAAGGTATATTATATAACAAAGATATATGTTTCTATATTTAATAAGAGATGAACGAAGAGCTATGAGAACATTCTCTCCAATTAACTCACAGCAGACTGTGTGGACAAAGATTACTCTTAAATAATCTCGCGTTTAAAATACTCCTAATTTAGTTATCTTTGTCACAACGAGCCAATGCCTGAATTCCTTCGATTTATGTAATTATAAAAGCACTTACCTTCAAAATTATATTTATAATATACAATATAAATCAACAGCGGCTCCACACATTTCACAACATTTTATTTCTAACCGTAGCTTATTTCAACGACGAACCACATCATTGAAAATCTCAACACAATATTCTATGTGTGTGTGTGTGTGTGTGATCTAGACGACCGTCTGCTGGTTGAAGTTATAGCTCCAATCCCTCGGCTTCCTCAATAGTTACTAATATACTTAAATAAATATATTATTGAACATGTCATCCTTCAATACAAAATATAAAATAATGCAATTGTAAATAAATGTGAGATTGCTTTGGACCAGCTGTTGACAGTTCCAGCTCCATACATATTTATATTACAATTAAGAGCAGTTCTATCCAATATTCGTACCTATATTAAACCAATATCACGAGGTACTTTATACAGAATTATCTGCTTACTTTTCAAGAGTCCTCGTAACAGTTCCAACACCAGCTCGTACTTCATTGATATTTCATCAAAATTTTCATCTTCTTACAATTTATTGATCTCGTTAATTCTACTTCTTAGATAGTTATCGTGCCTAAGAGAGAATGACAGAAAACTAAAAACTTAAAATGACATTAACTTTTTTGAGATAGTAGAGATGTGATGTTATTTTAATATAAGCTGCAACTACCGTCTGTTTTATAATGTACATTTACTAACGACTATGTGCTACGTACACTAACACATGTATAATGTATGTGTACTTATTTTATATACAGGTAGGTATGTCATAGTGTTGGTTGATATTTATTAATTTAATTGTCGTACAGTTAGTGCTCGTATGTAATGTCGCGATGGCAATCTAATAAATGTATATTTGGTGCCGTCGTATCGATCAAATATAATGATCCGAGATAAGATAATGACACATAAAGAATACGAAAAATAGTTACTTATCTTGCTTCAACACATAATATGCCATAAATATATAAATATATATATATATATATATATATATATATATATATATATATATCTGTGTAGATAAAGATCTTTATATAATATTTATTTACCGACTTTTGATTGATCAATTGATAAATACGTATAAAGTATGTTTCTTATTTATAGAACTGTTGTTTATTCTCCGAGTACACATCTACTTATATACTATGTAGATGTTAAAGCTAAACCTTCATTGCTTGGAACCATTCAACTGAACTTTGAAGTTTAATAATCGCATCGTACGCCTACTTGGAGTATAAACTTTCACTTTGGACGTAAACTACTTCCTCGATATGTTTTGTGTCACAAAAGAAGTCGTATAATAAGAACTACCGTCTTTATTCTATAATAACTACAGAGGAGGCGCCCTCTGGCGATAAGGACGCCACATGTACGTCTTATGTACCTATATGATTTTTCTTATGCACATAAAGAATGGAATTAGTATTAAAATTAGTACATTTTATTTCAGCCATTTGTTAAGTCACTGTAACACGGGTCATTTAAATACTAATCTAATAAATAATGAATCCGGCCGGAAAATAAATATTAAATGAAATCTTTACAATTTAGATAACATATATAGTATGTTATAACTTCATTGTTATAAAATATGTAAGTACATTTTATTAAAGTATGGTTGTTTCCTTTACGTTTCAAAGTTCAAAAGCAATATTTACGGAAGATTTAAATTGATAGAAGCGAAGCACCTTCATCACGAAGCCACTCTCTCTGTTAGTTCACCAGATTGTTGAAACTTTATAGCTCTCTAAAATTTAATAACTGACAAATACAATTAAGGAGTTGAAAAATATAGTTTAGTTCATTCAGTCGAAAATGCTTACATACATTTTACTATAACGATAAATACTATTATATTAATTTGAATTGATTTAATAGCTATTCTTTAATTTCATATTTTTTATTTTCTATAATTTAAAGCAGTTGTAAACCTCAAAACGAACCGTAAGGTAGCATTGCAGAGCAACCTTTAAACGTCAAATATTAAGTATATATTAATGCTTTTTGGAGGTTTCTAGCAATTTTTGAATTAGTTAAGTATATAGTTAGTCTGCCAGATACAATATATAACAAACTAAAACGACCGCCATGTTAGTTTTGGAGTTGTTCTTCCGGGCTTGTGGCGTCATCATACACTCATAAAAACAAATTATATTATTAGACTATATATTGGGTGATTGCTTTAGTTATTTAGTTTTATTATTTAATTGGCAATATATAAACCAAACCCTATTGATAAATTTGTATCAGTTGTGCCGTAGTGGCGGTTGTGTGTCTTATCTTGTAGATGTAATCTATTACAATATGTAAACCCGATGTCTGATTACCGCACTCCCACTGTTTACTAAATATTTTATAAATACAGTCATGTATTACATGCTATGAGATAAACACCATTTTAAGTCTTTAAATTTTATGTGAATGTCTTAGTTTCTGTTGTTTTAATTTCTGAAATACGGTCTCAGTACTGAGCTGGCGATCACGGTGGTCGCGGCTGGATTTACATAAATCGGATAATAGGTGGAGTGAAGCCCCCCGGCGGTGGAGTGCCAGGGGAGCCTCCAGGCGGCCATTGCGTCGACCGCCAATTTCCGCCAGAAGACGAACCACTGGCAGGTAACCGTTCAGGTTGAGTCGAATGAACTCCAACCACGAGGATTTCAAACTTGGTATTTTACTGATTGGTCTCTTTGTTGGGACCAAGTGTGTATGTTGAATGATCGAAATGTTTTTAAACTGGTTTAAAAATTTAATTATACGTAACATATGAATTTTATTACTAAGCAGAATTAAAATACAATAAAATATTTATTTGCGTGTGCACAGAGAGATATAACATGAATATATTATCTTTTATCTGTAAGTGAATATAATCCGTATTTTTAGTTTTAAGATATAGACCAAAATATCATTGGTAAAGTTAGTTCGGGGATTCCAAAACCTCCTCTCATCTCATCAATAGAAGTCCATGGCGACGGCACCACTTACCATCAGGTTGACCGTCTGCTGTTTTATCACCAATACATTACAACGATTAATATATATCATAAGAAACGTTTGATTTCATTTTTATTTACAAATACTATCTAATATATTTATTATATTTATTTAATAATATCTAATATATTTATTTACAAATAATATATAATATCTAATCTCATCATCAGTCCTCAACAGTAATCATTTAACACTTCTTCAGAATTGTGTCCGAATACATAAAATAATATCTTGTTACAACTAAAGGGTCTAAATATTATTTTGTTTCATGATTCAGAGACCTCTACCGACAGAAATTTGAACAACAGACATAAACTTTCAAGTCTGTTAGCGCTACACTTTGAGAAAATGTCAACAGATGTCACTACAGTTGTATGCAGGCTTCTTTTAACTTTTGTCGAAATAAAACTATAATATTATACTAAGTTGGTTTAATTTATATATTTCATCAGGTTTATTTAACATCACAATTCTATACACATATAGTTAGCGTTGCCTCTATCTATATATATACATATATACATTTATTTTATTTTCAAATGTTGTTATACTCTTATAATTATATACATTAATAGGTTGTAGAGTCGTTACTCAGAGCTGTGTTTCAATTAGAACGAACTATGGAATTATTAACAAACCTCTTATAGATACAACATACTCCAGACCAACAGTCCAACATTTTTAATAACTCAACGAGTTATGTAACCAGCTCAGTCCGATAGCTGGTAGTTTATTTACTTTTGATCCACTCTGAGATAAGCTATTGTTATATTTAAGGTATCTTTTATCTTGAAAATAATCCTTAATAACACATTTATTTACTCTGAGTACATGAAACTATGTGTATTAAAGTCAGCGTTGTTGGAAATCAGATTTAATTCCTTTGTTGGTTTCAGCTTCGATGTGGAGAACGGCGGAGGGGCCGTCGGCGCGGGGGCGCGGTCCCCGCTCGAGGGAGGCTCGCCCTCCGCCGCGCTCGTCCTCCAGTCCATGCCGCAGCGCCGCGAGTCCTTCCTCTACCGATCCGACTCCGACTTCGAAATGTCGCCCAAGTCCATGTCCAGAAACAGCTCGATCGCCAGCGAAAGGTTAGTCTTGATAACACAGAATAGTGTGCGTTTACCTCTATGAAGAAAGATTGTATGAATCATACAAAGGTCTCACAATGCAACACTACACAGAAAAAGCCGCTGAGCCCACCAACTTATCTTTAATTTTAATTCATGAAGTGTTTAGAATAAATACGAGCGCGTTATATAATGACGTTAAAATAATAAAACCATATAATAGGATATTCATAAAGACAAAGATAAGATGATAATGCGGCGTTAAGTTCTGAAGAACCAGCTGTTACTAGATATACGAGTAAACACCAGCGCTGAATCAGTATCTGCCGCACATTTCGTTTATCTCTTATCGGCTTATCGTAAAATCAAATCCTGTCCGTTCTGTTTCCTGGTCACCGAGGGCATCCCGTCGGCACAATGTTACTTGGACCATGGCATATCACGTCATCACGGTCCGAGAGTCAATTTGCAAATAATTTGTCTGCGTCGTCTAAATGTTTATACGTTCCGGTAATTTATAAATAAACAATTGTACTTAAATTGACACAATCGCTTAAATAATGTAGTGATAGGAAGCTTTGTTAAAAACATAAATTAGTGAATCGCAATAAGTTCTGTTCTTCAAATTCCCCCGTAAGTTCTGTCAAGTACAAAGATCAGTCTCCGTACATACTGAGTGTGAGCTACACTTGACGTCCTCGCTATGTGTTAGTACCGTCACTATGTACTACAGTAGTTTCAAATATTAAGTACCCACTAAATGTTAAAGTTACAATTTAAATACACAAAAACTGATTTTGAGTCTTTATTGAGTCGTTTGAGTCTTTATTGTATATAAGTATATATATATATATTTTTAATAACAAAATTTATTATTAATTACATTATATTATAGAAAAAGAGTATTTTTATTATTAATGAAGAGCAAATATTTAATATCTTATGTTGAAATTTTTATTTTATGTCATTAAAAATGTATGAAGTATTTATGAAGGTAGACATCCAGTGTGGACACGAGCAGAAACTTTTAGGTTTTATAAATAATTAATAATCTATAATATGTGAAAACAAAATAAAGTATATTAAAGTCACTTTAGTGTTACAATGAAATGTATTATATATTTTTTTATATTTAAACTTTCGTGAACCATGACTATTATATTTATATTAACCCGGCCGTATTCATATTTTATTACTATTAATATTTAATTTTAATAAAATGGCTTAATGAGAAACATCTTATTTTTAAATGTCATAAAAGAACACCAACTCTGCTCTTATTCTGTAAATCATAATAACGAGAACGTTATATAATAAAATATCAGTTACCACTCGTATTAATTAGCTTCCTCGGTTAATGTCTACTTGTTTTAAAATGTTGTTTGAAAGATAAATATAAAATAAACCTGCACGTATCTACCAAACTGAAGAATATTTATTGAGTTGCCGAGTTGAGGCAAGAAAGCTTTTAAAACAAAATGGATTCCATTTTAATTCGATCACTCTGATTTTTAACTAATTAACCGTCAATAATTTCATTATTACATTTTGTAAACTAAAGCAGGATATTTTTTGATTCATCCACGTTCAATTATATTTTATTACGACACCTTAAATTATATTTTATTTAACTACTTAGTAAATATAAATAAAATTATGTATATAAGAGTGACAAACACCTAACTACGGGCGTTAGAAGCGCCGTCATCGTCTGAATAAATTCAATTAAGAGCAGAGACAACGTAAACAGAGACTTATAATAATGACAATCGCCGGGAGGTAATATTATATCACAAATAAATACATGAACTGCTACAGCGTTCTTGTAATATATGTATTTATAAAAGAGTGGTCGGTTAGAGTTTTAGATGTAGGGTCATAGCTCACCAGGCACCAGCTGGCTTTAGCACCATCTCACATACACTCTACAATATACTGGACACAGGAGTGCTTCGGATATTGAAGTAAGCTATTTGTAATAAGACTGTCTGTCTGTATAAATGTTGTATGATTAAAATGATATAACAGTGACGTAGCTAAGTACTAGGTAGCCTAGCCACTGGCAATAGCATGCGAATGAACCCTGTGTCGTCTTGTGATAGATAGCTGGTGTTAGCTGATAATAATATTAAAGCCATGCTATGGCCACTAATACGAAGCACTCGAACTCTCCGGCACTAGTTGTACTAAGTGTGAGATGAGACCGGTAAACAGTATTGGCGACGAGTCATAACAACTTAGGCGTTTAAAGTCTTCGTTCTATCTTTCTTTTCCATATGTTTAATTGCTTGCAGATTCAAGGAGGTGGAAGCTGCGCAGCTGGACAGAGCGTACGTATATTTACCAGCGCAATTACACCTGCTTTGTTTACTTATCATCTCAGCATGTTCCTCTGAATGGCTTCTTATCCTTATTTCAGTACAATGTTACCTGTTATATTTGTTTTCTTTGTTGTTGTTTTAGTGTCTAGTTTTTTTTTTTGTAATGTCACAGGTACATTATCGGTATATGTATATATATTATCCGCTTTTTGAAAATATCTTATCTTTTATATGTAATTATTTGACTCGTTTTATATATATGTACAAATAATTAATTAAGAAGAAAATATAATAGGAAATTTAAACAGGTAAGATTAAATTAATAGGCTTAATGAATGAAATATATACTTTGATATTAAACACGACCGGCTTGAGAGTTAGACACTTGATACTGTTTCCCACAGGCTTCTTTAAATAATCTTTATCATCGCTTAAATCTAACATTAATTAATCATTACGAGTTTCACTTACTTATGTCAGACGCTAAAACAGACAGACAGACAGACAGATACCGTCCGTCCTATCCGTCATATAAATAATACGAAGTAAGTATCACTGATCTGGAGACAGACGAGCCGCTGAAAGTATTTATATAAGATTTAATAAAAGATAACAGTATTTACCTGACAGTTATGATAGAGATAAATAAATAGGATTAACACTTATATCAATTTAAATTATAATATAATAACAATTTAAGTATTATTAATCTCGTAATAAAATCCATCAAGCTAAAGATAAATTGAATAAGAATATTTTATGTTTGAGCATTGGATTGGATCGAGAAGTCAAAAGGATTTAATATCATTAGAATTATAATAATTATATTATTATTAAAAACAATTATTACACTTACACATAACAGCAGTTTTGTTACAAACTTGAAATCTTAATTAGATTATTTGTTATCGTTCAGCGAATGTGCTCTACGATGTACTGACTGAAGTATCGTTCTTAAAGGCTCATTGCTAAATAATAATGAGTTCTACCTGCAGATGATAATTCTTCTTCGACAGTCCTGTATTTCCACGTCGAACATTGATTACCGCCGCCCACCGCCGCCAGTTTCCATTAGCGCCAAATTTATCCTCGGGCAAAGTCGTGCATTCTCGGCGATGGCCGGGTAAGTGAGTGGGACGCTGTCAGCCGCCGCTGCGCCTCGGGCTCAGCTCGCAGCTCGCAGCCCGCCATTGACAGTCCGCGCGGCGCGCCGGCGGCACGTATATGTCACGACACGCTTGGTTCCGCACTCCGTTGTGCCGATAAACCCCCTTACTAAATCGAAAACCCCAAAATGTGACTGTATTTTTTGAATCCAATACGTTACATTTATAGATGAAGATACGTCTAGTGATATTATACAACATCACAGATATATCGTAAATCAAAATATCGTGATTGTCGTCGAGTATGGGTGTGTGCATGGATCTCGCGGTTGGATAAATTAGAGGTCATTCACTGGTTAGACAGGTCCCAGCCCCGTTTACTATTTCGTTGCAGTCAATGATCGATCTCTATATTCTTAGCTAGTTACAATTGCGTGGCCATCATTAATGGCAATGCCAGGCTAACCTTATTAAGTCAAAAGCGTTGAAAGTATATTGTAATAGATTGTTTTATTGATTATATTGTTAAAGCACTAGTTGCGCTGTTGTTGATAAGACGACACGAGTCCACAAAACCAGTTATCAATTGAAATTAAAATCAAACACAACTTCATTGTACGTTATTTACATCGGCGTTATAGAATCAGTGAACTAGAGTGATATTGTTACATAACTTGTGATGAAACAGTAACTGTGCAAGATTAGCTGATTTGGCAATCACAATTGGAGTACTGTGCCATGTAGTGAGAGTAGCAAAGAGAGCTCACCATGCATCGTTCGGGATCTCAATCGGAGAGACTCGGCGCCAGTGGGGGGTCTTCGTTCATTACAAAGAGTTCAGCGTCGGAACACAGCATGGCTACCGGCGTGGCGGCTTCCAGCAGCGGCGGCACGCTGCCTCGCACTCTAAGCACCAGCGTACTACGTATTAAAAACAGATCAACCTTCTGGGATAAATTCTGGGATGAACGCTCTAGACGCGACGCGTGAGTAGCATCCTCTTATCATTATAACGTTATAGCTAGACAAAGAAAACCAAAAAATACCTTTTCTAATTAATTACAATATATATTTAGTTAAAACGTAACAATTGTACTTATCTGCGTTAATTCTGTAACAAGGAAAATGAAGTAAACTGTATTTGTTTGCGTGTAATGAGATAGTTAGTGAGTGGTCTCTCGTGGTCTCTCTGGCAGTCGGGCACTTAACTTAACTTGTATTGTTGTTAATATTAAACGTTTAAAGTATTGAAAGGTATTGACTTTGTTTTTGATATTACGTAGTTAAAATAACATAAAAATCAAGTATCGCGTGAGTTGTCACAATCATTCAATGCTAACCACTTCTCTGGAGTTCTGAGACATCCAACTAATACTCTGTTACAAACTACAGTAAACGTTACTGCCAAAATAAAATATACTCGGGAATAAAAGATCGCTCGTCCCTGGAGAAATCGCCGGCTAATTAATTTGTATTGTTGTTTGTTGTCGTTTATACTATGTACGTAAACGAGATCTCCGAGTAGAATATTATTTGCTGAGCCGCTGTTCTTAGTCCTACAGGAATACACCGACCACCAGGAACGTATCTGTTCCACGATAAGATAACCACGTGGAGTATTTTATTACAGTGATAAGTGAAAAACACTCATATTTAACGCGCTCTGATTTGACTTATATTAATGTTCAAATATACTATCTATTAATAATATTTTATTTTAAAAAAGCTAATACTTGAAATATATGTCTCATTCTATCCGGAGGTTTTAAAATTAGATCTGTTATAATAGTATAGTTTATATAATATATATTATTTATGTAAACGTCTCGTGGCTTCTTGTAATGTATACTACGGAAAACGTCTTAATGTTTTGCTTAGTATACATTGAAATAAAATAATTGAAAATGTTTGAAGAAGCGTTTCCGTTGATAATATCATGTAGATATGAGTCCGTCAGACAGACAGACCTCTGATACTGTGTGTACGTGAATGATGATCGTTTTGATTTTTGCGACATATTAACTAAAGTCAATGATCATCAGACAACTGACGGCAAGATGGCTACTAGAGATGAATGATTATGATTGGTTCAGTGAAGAAGACTCTGTAGGTGAGGGAGACTGAAGCCACGGTGCTAATCTTCATTTTGTTATTTTTTATTTCTCTGCAGAGTTAATGCAGTTGTCGTAATGAATACCTACTATATCATGAATTTATTTATTCTTTTGTACAAGCTCCGTAAAATATTATAAATATTCCAAACCATGATTTACCTGACCCATCTGAGCTATAATTATTTTCATGTATGATTGAAGCCGGCTCGTTTATATAAAAAGCCTTAGATGTGAAATACAAAAGAAACCTATGTAAAAAACTGAAGGCAAGTAAGGTTTGAAAATAAAAATATAAAGCTGTATCTTTTTAAATAATTTAATGTAATGTATGACATAGTTGACTCAGGTTTCAACTACAACAAATAATGACTTTCAACCAAACATTCAAACCGTCCAAAACAGTTACTTCTTATATATAAAATTAGTTTCACAATAGACTTTGTGAAAATATTAAAAAAAAAAAATATTCAATTAACTTAGTATCACATTATATAGAAATCATTAAAAGTAAAGTTTTTATTTTAGATTTTTAAAATCACTACAAATTGGAATTCCGAACTCTTGTACATTCAGAAATTGAATAAAATTGAATTCCCGAAACCTACCCTTTACAAACAGACAGGAAAACTCTGAAAAGGTCAATATGGACAGCTCTCCTGATGTTTAAAGCATGTTTCGCCGACAGGAGAAAAAATAGGCAGGAAAAGTAATTAAGAGTACCTTTAACATTTGTTGGTTGGTTGGTTTGTCTATATATAGAACAATTATATAAGGATCGTTCGTAATGTTCAACAGGTTTTATGTTTATCTTCAAAAATTAAATACGCAGTACATATTTACCAAAGAATATTTTTAAAATAGTTAGTAAATACATCATCAAATAGAGATCTTTGGTGAGTGCAGTTGTACGTCTGTACCGTACTCCTCACAGGATCTTAGACTGAGGAATGACAATTTAATATAAATACACAGAAACATAAAATAACAAGCAGTAATATGACAAGGAGCTTCTGTTAGTGATAGGGATGTGATACGACTGCCACCGATATATGTACCGGAGTACACTTTGACTGTTTGTGTACCGGCGCTATGATTAAAGCACCTGACTTGATACAATAACAGAAGGCATTTATAAAGACGAAACAATATTAAATCTAACTTACAATTTATAAAGGTGCATTTATAAATAATAACCAACTAACACATTTAATGTATTAGGCTTGTGATACATTGCTTGTTTTTACAAAGAATATTAATTATTGCAGATTTTTTAAAGTTTAACGACTTTGCAAAGTCCGGGCTCTAATTATCCAATTTAAATCAATTAAATTTTACCAAAGACTCGCCGTATAGTCTGACCGGGCAGGGTTGAACCAGACCGGACCAGTCCAGACTAGACCAGACTAATCAAACTGACCAGAATAAAGTTATTTCCATTTCACATATAAACACTCAGTACAATAGATTTATTTAATATAAAATTACGATGTTTAAACTACAGATTAAATGTCAATAATCTTGAAGATAAGACACAATACTAGATTTAGATATTAAACTCAGTTTAGTGCGTTTACATAATCACATCGTTTATGTAGCCTCGCAGCATCTCAGTGATCTCGAGGAACACTTTACGAGATGAATTACTTAATAACTACAAATTTAAAAGAATTTTCAACAACTTTATATTTAATATTGCAACAAAAGCAATTAAAAGTTTATTTTAATTTGAGTTACGAGTAAGTAGAGGAACAATAAACATGTTTTTCATAATCCTATAAAGGAGGCAGAAGCTGCAATGTTATTTTATAATATTAAATAGAAACGATGCGTGGGCGTCGTAGAAAACACGTGCCGCCGCGAGGGTCTGCTCGAATCTCTATAAATACACGGTCTAAATGACAAAGAACAGATATGCTGATAACGTTTATTTGCTGACTCGACAGTAAAATTCAACGCCTTTATTTTGGAAAGGCGGCTGCAACTTTTGGTAACTTTAAAACAATTTTTTTAATAGATTTAATAATAATCAACAATTACCAACTCAGCAATATCTTTTTGAACAACAAGAACGTCGAAATCATTTCAGTCATTTCTCAAATCAGCTCGGACGAACAGACAATTATATAAACGTAATGGTTTAATATACTTAACTGTTAGTAAATTATATATATATTTAGTGGACTAATATCACCTTCATCGAAGACGTAACACTTCGTTCTTTAATTATATTTGAAGGTTTATATAATGGCTCCTATCAAAGTTCGATGGCAACTTTCCGAGTGGCTTCAAACAGTGACTTATACCCACCTATCTATTATATTGATTTATAAGTATTGTGTTATGAAGGTGGTTCCCGCAGGAATGAAAGAACACCGTCAAAGCTATATTAACATTTAAATTACAAGTGATAACTTGTACATAGACGAGGTGATACCGATTTCCCAAGAGATATATACCTATCCAAACTAACTGGTATTGTAAACAATAGTGCTATATATATAATGTAGCTATAAAATCCCTTACATACATTCATTCTTTGCTTTATCTACTTACGTATAATGACATGCACAGAAGATATTTCATTTCATATTTTAAATTTATGTAAAAATTTATTCACGGAGATGCAATTATCTTCTTTTCAGAGAACCCTTAGAATAAAGTAAATTCAGCGTGAATTTCAGCTACTGTACCTTCAAACGATGCCGGGATTCTTTTATTTATATTTGTATTTATAATATATATGATGTACAATAACTAATAGAAAATAACTTCGTCGTGAAACTTTCCGTTAAAAAATCTTTTCTCAAATTTAGGTTCATTAGGAGTAAAAATCACAAAAAAGTGCAAACAATTTCGTTAAAATGTTATTTATAAATAATGTACCGAGATATAAGTTTATAATTTATATTAAACAAGTAAGTGAGTCACAGTAAATGAACCCTACAGAGATTAAAGGGAATCGAAGCAGACACGTTCGCTGAATTTAGTTTATTGAATTGTACGTTTATAAATAAGATAATTGAGTCAACCGTCGCAACAAAGCTTCAGGCTTTTACGTGAACTGAAAATATAAATATTGGTTTCTACATCATCTGGCTTTTACTACTCTTATGTTTTATTTTGTTATATATACTATTTTGTATTATTTACACAATACTGTGAAATAATTTATTTTATTATTACTAGTAAAAGGGAAACGTGTTATTATAGCGCCGTCTGCTCTCGTTATAAATAATATTAAATCATAATAAATTCAGTGCATTAACGGCGCTCAGTGCGTATCCATAGTAGGTACTAGGAATACATTAAACACGAGGTGGCCTCTCAGCCGCCTACACTGCTGACTGCATACCGGAGGGACTAAGTCACTAATTATATTCTTTATTGGGCTCTCAAACGATATCGTAATAGAGTCTTAGCAGCTGAATGTCAATCGATTATCATTTTAAGAATATTCAAATTAAATATTTTTTAATATATTATTGTTATATGTGTCTAACATGGTGGCGGGACTTTGGTAATAAGTGTCAGCTGAAGTTTGAGTGATTGAGATATCTCTTTATTATTGAGCTTCTGAAAATAACAGTTTTAAAAATATTTTATTTCAAACGATGTAGAAAATATTTGGTTTAGTGACTTTTTAAATTCAAAAGAGTAATTACATTTATTTATATAGCACCTTCAACGATTACAGCTTTTGTAATTTATCAAAGTTTTATATTTTTAATGTCAGAGATCAATATTTACTAAATTTTATTTAACTTTATTATATATTATTAGTAACCTAAAAATAACTTTAAATTATTTATTCAACCCTACCTATAGTAAATAAATTAATATACTATGTATTAAAGTTGTTCAAATTTAATTTTAAAGCGGAAGTTCAATAATTATAAAATGGCTTGACCTTCTGTAAGAGACGGTTTATTTTGCTTAGTAATATTATAATGCATTCGTGAAATATCTAAGTGGAGGTTGATGTTTGAGCCCCTCCTCCTCCTCCTCCTCCTCCTGCTGTGTAAAAGTCCTTTCTTACTAGTGAAAGCACTTTGTAATAAGCTCTCTATTTTCCTAAAGGGTGCAACTAAACCTTTTATTAATCTATGAAACTTTCTTTTGATTTTTCGATACACAAATAGTTTTCGTGCACTTCTGTTTAAAAAATGACATCTAAATAGACTCTATTTAAGTTTAATCTTTTAATAATATATTATATATTTAATAGTGTTTAATATGTTTACCTTGTTGTAGCATGCCAGTTTGAAACCTTACATTTTAACAATTTATTTACCGTTCGCGAGCGTGCCTCGTCGGCGTCAGATCGTATTTACGATACTAAAAATAGTTTTATTCTTAACAAAAAATAATATTAAATTCTGACTTTTACTACTTGTACAAAAATATTTATCTTATCTTTTATTCTAAATATAGTTTATTTTGAAATCTTTTTATATTATGATTTATTTATAATAAAAGTAAGGTTTAAGAATATTAATGTTTTTATTATTAATATTATTTATTTATATATAAGTACATTACATTCAACATACAAACTATAATGTTATAAATTATGTTGTAATAACTAGTAAATGATAATTTATTGTGTTCGGTTTCATATTTAAAGACACAAACAAGATATTGTTTGATGGCATGGCGGGTCGTCATTAGAGTACACTGACTTAACTGAATAAAGTGATGAACCAACACTCAATAGACACAGGAACATTGCAGTAACGATTCACTCACAACTTACTCAACTATTTTATGGAGATACTGGCTGTTTTCTATGAACTTACCTTTATTAGCAAGCTTGTCACTAGAGTCTGCTGTTATAATATAAAATATAACTATACTATAATTATAAAATAAAACTTATTCATTGACTCTGACATCCAGTTTGAGTTTAAATCGATTTTCCACAGCCTAATTGAATTAATTAATTAATTAACTCGCGACGCTAAGTTATTCAATTACTGAGATCGCATAGTCACTAACGTAGATGTTTGTATTGTAACTGCGAGCCTGTCTTCTGTAATAATAAATATTATAATATTACATATACAATTTGTGATATAATATCGTTTATTTATTTTCTCACACAGACATTACACTGTGCCGGTGGCACGAACACTTATAGCACTAAATCTTTACTATTCATCTTTTAATCAGATAATATCATTACTGGCATTGGACTTCATTATTATTTTCTCGCCCTTAACTCATTTAGGGGTTGGCTAAGTATGTTTTTTCTTCCATACTTCCCTGTCAGTCGTCGTCTCTATACATTATCTATATATCGGCCATCACATATCTTTTTTTTAGCGTTCTCCCTCCCTTGCATCCCTCCACGTCTGTATCAAACACGCATCTAATGATATACCTTTCATACTTCCTCATAACCTGCCATGAAAAAAGACTTCCTCTATTGCCTCTGTCTGTTCTGTTCTGTTCTGACGCCGCTACCAAGCTTGCCCTAACACGCTCCTATCCTTCACACGCACACATCCATCTCAACAATATATGTATTCAATACATAACGGTAGGTAATATGATTTTATTATAGATTTTTCCCCTTTAGTTTAAAAGGAAACCGTTCATCGTTTGTCGCCCCGAGACTTGTCACTTGACTCACACATCCATCCCGTGTTGATTCTTTGCTTACAATTCTTTGATTAAGAACGTCCCGGATAATATTGTCCTAGCTTTGTATGAGGTAGCGAGAATAGGAGCAGTCTCGTAACAGCACTCCATCCAACAAAATATGAACTAAAGTGGAGGCAGTACGAACGCAATAAAAACACTCGCTCTGGTTGCCACTGTCCCAATGTGAACGTCTTTTCTGCGAACTTAGTTTTCTATTTACATTATATACAAGTAGCTAGAACTAACATATTTCATAACTATCAGCAAAATATAAATATTGTCTGTTGGATTATTTTAAAAGATCCTACTATTTATAAAACGTGAAACCTGTTTAAACTAACAACACAAATTATAATAATAACAGCTACGAGCCAGAGTACTATTATTGGATACTATTATCGACAGACGGCTACATGAGATCTCCTTAGTAAGTAAATTTTAAATAATTTTAATAAATACTCTTTTTAATACAAAAGAAAATAATACAAAAGAATGTCAAATAATGAACAAACTTAATAAATGCTAATCTTAAGTCAATATTTCCGCACGGAATGTTCGAGTTTAACGAAGGTGAAGAGCATTTTGGATCAGAAATAGGATTGAGGTTGGTGTATATATTATTACTAATATATTATAATTTGAAGCCGCCATTTTAATGAGTGAGGAGAGTATTGTATTGTATTACGTTGTATTCTATTCCTTGATTATTCCTTCACCGGCACAGTCGGTACATCTTTGTTTGTAATTTAAGAGGCCAAAACAGCGAGATAGATTGATAAATATTACGTTTTTTACTTGTTACTGTTGGAATAGCGTTAAAAACTAACTTACACACATACACACAAACACACACTTGCACATATATCACAGAGTGATTTAATGAAAACCTTCAGGTTTCAAAACGGTGAATCATAAAATAGTTTAGTGCAGTCATTGCGCAAGTCAATATTGAAACGTCATAACACTGTAATGGGTTTTAATTGAATTTAACGCATTTGCGCTTCGGCAGTTGGCAATCCTCGTAACTACCTACACCTACTACCTATTACCTATACACCTATTACTACCTACTATCCACTACCTATTGACCGCTCGTATTTGAAATAGAACCCTTTAACTGCTACGAACTGTGTTTCAAAATTGAGCCTTATTTATGATTTCGTAAATAGCTATTATAAGTACCGGGGACTCGTTAGAATAAAACATATTACATTGTTATTAAGTTTTGTTTTTTTTTACGTTTTTATCCTGTTATGTTTGTATGTCACCGCGTTCTGTACACTAACCAGTACACGTTTAAAGATAATATTCATATCTGCATTGATGAATTAAAGGCAATTGGTTTTGTTTGTTATCTTAGGCAGTTGAGTCAATCGTCTGAATTAATGAGTAATTGAAATGAAGTCAATGACAATAATCAATACAATTTAAGAGTAATTGACAACAATTAACGATTAATTAGTAATAATAGTAATTTATTCGTATTACATCCTTAATAATAAATACTAATAATAACAACACTTACTATTTGGTTGTTTTCAGTCCCTCTTCACTAAACCTTTTACTATTAAAAAAAATCACTAATATTTTATATTATGATACAACAATTTCTTCGATATTAATTGGGTTTCAATATAAACTCGTTCATTTTGAATACAATTTTAATATAAATATACGTAGGTTATTTTTAATAAACAAAATGGCCGCGTCTTTCTTGTTTTTTTTTTATTTTTAATATATGTCTCTGAAACTCACTTCATAGAGATGAAGTTGTAACTAAAAATAACTTTATATCAGGTGTATTTCTACGAAAAGCAAATTGAAAAACTTATGGTAGAAAACTGGTGATATCATCTTGGGATATATGATTGCTTGAAAACATGAAGCTTATATTTTGATAAATGTTTGTAGGAAAATGTTTCCAAAACCTTTTCACTTGTGAATATATTATTTATAATATATTAATAGTATATTAACAGCGAAAGTATACCAATTATACTTAGAGAAGGTTATATTTAATATACGTTTAATTACTGATTAAAATTAAGCAATTGAAGTAAAAGGGTATTTTTATACTGAAACCGAGCAGGTTCTGTCCGCGGTCCGGTCGCTGAAGAGCGCTTAGTAAGAGACCCGACGATAACAACATTAATTAAGAGCTTAGGATTTAAAGTATCAAAAGAACAATCAAACCACAGCCAGTGCTAATACTCACCTCTTTATTAATAAAGTACATTTCTCATCAAATATAACAAACACATTCATACAAACACATGTTGAGTATTCGACTCGAGGAAAATTTCATTAAAACTATTTTTATATAATAATATTCCAGGAAATAGCTGAGACCAGCGGTCCTGCCATTTACTCATAGCAATATTACAATAAACTGACTTTCCAATTCCTCCTGAAAGTAATATTACTTTAATAATGTTTCGATAACAAGTTGGTATGACGTCATCATAAACCATTCATTCTTTAACTATAGGAAATATTATCAACTCGTACCATGAAGTGAGTTTGACATTTGAAATATTCATGTAATATCTTTTTTTATGTCGAACTGTGACATTTAAAAAGGCATTCAATCTTTCACACAACAAGTAATAATAAAACAATATTGTTTTTAGAGCTAATGGTACCATTCAAAGTAATATTATTTTTATATAGCAACAACATTTCCCTTTTTAACTTTCCTTTTTTGGGCCAAATCTTTTGATTATTTTTATTACCTTTCAGTTAAATTATAGTTAATTGGTAAATTTGCCAAAAGAAGTACTTTTAATGAGATAAATAAATAGAATAATACGAGTCGTCTCATTGTCGAAACTCGAGTTTACATTTAGTTTAGTTTTTGTTTGTATTTTTGGTGGTTCATTGCTTATTTTAGAGGTGAGTGATTTATTGAAGACTATATAAAAATTAATTACGGTTCGTTCTGAGATTAATTTTGTTTGTTATTTTTTCCTCACTAGTCTTATTCTTGGATCATAGAAGATCGCGTCCGATAGAAACTATAAATTTCATATTAAATTAGTAGGTATATTACCAGCGACCACAAGAGTTTATTTTGATAAAAGCGATATTACGCTGTGTGTTTAAATAAAAGGAACAAGATATGCGAACGAAAGTACGTTATAGGATGCTGTGCCGACGACATAATCAGCATCTGCGGTGAAGTTGATTCAGATGTCATTAATATAATTAACTGATGGACAAACTAAGGTTAGATTTTCTTGAAAAAAACCGGATGGGTGGTGTGGTTAAATAAAATATTAAAATTATAATGCTTACGTCAGACCACCAAGTGAGAAGTGAGCGGGACACGATAATTGTATTCTGAATAACGGGTCGTTATTTTATTACTATCTCTAGCGCATTTTGAAAAACAATCTGTCCCACAGAGAGTCGAACTAAGTCAACTAAGTGGCTAACGGATAATCAGCCTCTTAGTAATCCCCGCTCGCTTAACGAGATACAAAGAAAATGTATGGTATTGATGAAAGTGGATTTGCCACCCTAGTTTCCGCTGATTTAATTTACCATTTGCTTAGAAATGTCGTCGTCTTTGTATCATAAAAATATGATATTACGAGTAAGGAGCCCGATTATTATACGGTGTCATCTCCTCACTTATTTACGCATGAATCAAGGAAAAGCTTATTGTATGTGAGAACGCTAAATATCTATTTACAAATATGATAGATTAAATATAATCCTTAGGCACCGATTGCACTCAAGAAACAGATTACGATTGAGATACTAAATATAGAAAAGTGATCTCGGATTGGTTGTTAACTGTGACCGTTTCAGACTGGTCTCGAAGCATACTCGTTGGTATGTACTTACATGATATGTTGGAGCCTAACACCAACAGTTCACGGCAGGATATCATTCCAGAATTTCTTTATTTACGATGAATCATTTTTTTTTAAATACTCATTGAAAGAATTTATTTTTGTCATACTCGTGACTTTACAGTGATATCATCACGTTTCCCAACTGGGCATGTCTCCAGACATGTAAGCCAAGTCAACCTATCATGTCATTTATCTACAATTTACAAATTTGTCTTACTAATATTATAAACCAAGGTTAGCAAATACGTTTTGATCCGGGTTGTTTATTGTAAGAACTATAAAGATACAGTAACAATTAACAAATAGCAATTTCAAAGTCATTGACGTGACCTCATATGACCTCATTGAAGTAGGATCATTGCGGAGCTAAAGGTGATTGAAAAAGTTTTGTTATTAATTTAAAATTTTGATGAAACATGACATAAAGCAATGCGGACTAAAGTTAAAATTGCTTTGAGATAGTTAAAAGTTGCCTAACATATACTCGTACAACAGTTAGCGAACCGATTTATTTGGGCGTTAACAGGTTTTATTAAAGTTCTGTGGACTGCAGAGGAGCAGTGCGGAAGAGTAACATTTACAATCTGAAAATGTATATATATATTGGTGAACGTCATATAAACTTCACAATAACTACAGATATATATATATATGTAAAAGAATCCCCATTTCCTTTGGTCACGCCAACACACATGAAAGACTGAACGGGTTTCGCTAATTTGTTGTGTTTATTATTATCAGGAAAAGTTCTGATGTAAGCAATAAATAATCAAGTTACTCGGAAAATAATATAACAAATTAAAACTTAACGACCATACCTACTTACTTTTTAAATGTAACTTGCTTAACTCTCGTTATGATGAAAACAGAATACGACGTCTGACGGGTCAGTTCGTTTACTATACATTACAATTTAAAAACATTACACCCTAGGAATCTTTAGAAATGGATCAATAATATACATTTTTCGTCTGTCTGTGTATATGTTTACGTAACAATTATAAACTCTTAAACCGATTTAAATCTGGTTTTCACTGCTGGACTGGCTACAGTGTATACAACCACTATAATACATATATATATATATATATATATATATATATATATATATATATATGTATTATATATTATGTATTATATATATATATATATATATATTGTGAAGCGACACGATAATGAACTTAAAAACAAACTTAACTTTAACTAATGATCCCATTTCATTATACGATCTGAGCCACTTTATTTCAACCGGCGTAAATCGCATCGAATAGTTAAATGGCTGTTAGTGAGTTAGTGCTTCTCTCTGATTGGTGGAGACGCCTATTAACTATTTAAAAGCTGGAAACGTGTGCTTTAGATCGTATAATAAAATGTGGCGCTAATATACATTGTGACCTTCACGGTTGTAGTTATACTATAGTTTACTAGATGGCGCTAGTGTGTAAAATAGATATTCGTATGACATTTTTTGTTTTGCTTATTGTAAATTATTTATAAATTATCTTCGATAGCTATCTAAATATGTAATATATATTTAAAATGTCACCTTTATTAAATTGAATGAATCTCTTTTTTCTATTATAATAAGCTAATAAAATATCACATTATCTATAACAAATAATAATATTTTGTCCTATCTCCAACAATAGTGAACCCGAATAGTAATCTACATATAAAAGGAGACTTTATATTATGAATAAGTATTGAATATTTTACGCTTCGATACAAACCTTAACTCTATACATTTCTTAAGTAATTATTTTCAATAAGGGTTCCTTCAAATTATAAATTCTGCTGCATATTGGATATTTGTAACTGAATTTATAATTTGTAGGAACCCTTAAAGTAAATAGTAATAATTATCAAAAATGTTTTTCTTTTTTCTGATTTAGCAATCAGACTAGGAGTTTAATTATTCAATGTTTTCACAATAAATAATAAAAGAAAAACAAAATGTTTGGTAATTATTTGTTAGGTTATTTTAATTTCATCTTTATTTTTTCGTTAATTTAACATAAAAACAACTAATTATACTGAATTAAACAAATCTATTTGAAAGAGTAGGAAGCTCGTCATCTCATCTGTTTTCATTTCCAACTGAGATACGAAAAAACACCGAAATTATGAGTATATTTTTTCTTAAATATGAAATGACAGATGAATTAACATACTATAAGTCATAGCGTAAACCGTTATATTTAATGTGTAAACTGTTGATGAAATTGAAAACAAGCTTTCTTTTTAATACATTGTCGTTATTATATAAACAACGCCCAATTCTTTTTATATTTATAACTGTATCCAGCGATTCGACTTTTTATATCGCTTTAATCTATCTCTACATAGTATTAACTCTACCCCATCTTTTATTTATCTTAATATCGAGGTATATTATTGTACAAACAACAGCTTATCTAAGACAGCTTCAATTAATAGTTCCTTCATTGCCAATAAAGTCATTAAATAATCAAATTATTTTCAAACGAATTCATTAAATGTTAGCATATTCAAATTGTTGTTTACTAAGGTCTTATTATTTCTGTGAGTGGAGTTTTGACCTCATAAATTCTCTTGAAACCTATTTAAAAGAGTATTCAAACTCTTTATGTACAATGTCGTAGAGTGCTCGTATACTCCTACTCTACAAGTCCATTTCGCGTCGTTTGTACGCACTTGAGCTGAAATATGTTTCATAAATAGTTGTTATTTAAAATATGTTTTTACTATAGCGACGTTGATTATATTTAGTCGTGTGGGAAAATAGTAGAGCTCTATGTGAATTAATGTAACATGTTTCAATTTATATTTTAATATTAATTTAAATAATAACGTAAGGTGCTTACTTTGCGCATCGGCGTCATTGTAATATTTACCAAATTAGATTTAGCAACTTAGTTAATATAATATTGTATTTGTTCACAGTCATGGCGAAGACCTGATCGTGACTCCGTTCGCGCAGGTGCTGGCCAGCCTGCGCAGCGTCCGGAACAACTTCTTGTGCCTCACCAACGTCCCGGTCTCCAAGTACGTATATATTTAACGATACAATACAATGCGTCCTTAATGTAGTCTGTCCATCACCGGCGTGGCGACAGTTCGTAATGTCTCCTCACCGGCTATACAAGGTGCTTTAATGTGTTGTTATTAAAGGAGCTCTCCATACATATCTGCTCTGCTCTTGAAATTAATTGCACAGTAATAAAATTAGTTTTTCAAATAACGACGTACTCTTTTCGTATAGACACTGTGAAAAATATACAGTTATATATTATGTGATAAGTATTCAACTACTATATATACCGAACACGTGTTTGTTTGTCATTTCACTTGATGTGGTCTCGTCAAATGTAAATAACATATCGTTAATGTTCTATCTATTAGATAGTAGTTTTAATATCGCACTGAGTGTGTAAAACACATGTTCTTTTAATTATAAAATATATAAAAAACAAGAAGATAACAGACAAATGATTATAAACCTATTAACATGGCGGACGGTTGTGTGTGTAGGTTGGCATTACCGTAGTCGTTAAGAGGACGTACACTTTTTATTAACATTATATACATTAATAGTGGCTTGTCATTATCTCGACACATAAATACTTCCTCGTGACGTCACCGTTGGCACCACACTCACTTCACTAAACATTATAAACAGTCTATTGACTATATTATTGTAAGAGTTCAGGAGCCATTGAATAATAATAATAATACTGAGACTATTATTTACTTTAGTGAACTGATTCATGAATATTTATAAAGTAATAAATAAATCAATACCACGGGATGAATGTTTGTGTTTGACCGACCGAGTGTTTGTACGAGTACAGAAAAGTATCTGTTCGTGTAGATCCTCCTTAAATAGATGAGGGACGAGTAAATGTTACTTGTATCCAAAATTAATAAATAATGAATGAGGTAAAGGTAGAGGACGGCTTCAGTCAATATTTAAATAACGTTTACATTATTATATTAACTAATCATTTTAACGACACTTAATATATAACTTATATTTGAGTTAAATCTCATTACACAAGTTGTTTTCTTTTTATAAAAGGCTTTCTTTTTCTGAATTCCAAAACAGGTATTCCATCACTTAAAAAATATGATATGTTATTCTTTTTCCTATTCTGTTACATGATAATGGAGTCTTGAATAATTATTTGATTCAACATCAGACTTGTTGAAATGTTATAAAAAACATTGATAATATTTATATTATATATATATATATATATATATATATATATATATATATATATATATATCTCGAGGACAAGTGGCTTGAGTGTATCAGACTGAATGTATTTTAAAATCTTTAAGTTCATATTACCTTTACCAATATATTATTTAAAATGAAAAGACGCGTACAATAAGTCATATAAAAGATAATAATTAAATGACTCGATCCAAGTAACATTCATTTACCATTGAGTCATCGTAGTCTTGTGATATCTGCGCACAATGGGTAGGCAGTGGGTAGTAGGTAGTAGGTAGTGGATAGTACCTACATGGTAACACAGTCAGTCCGTCGTCACCCAGGGCGTCATAACAATCACTTGAAGTGCCGCACGTGACGTGACGGTGACAAAGCGGTGACACTCCGGTGACACTCTGGTGACACTCCGGGGATACTCCGGTGACTCTCCGGCTGGCGTTTGCTATTAACTCTTACTTGAACTTAATAAGATATATAATTACCTTTTCTTAATTTATTTCTGATCACATTTGTGAAAATAGTTATTTACTAGGGTAAGGTTTCATTTTATATATTTTAAATGTATTATGTACATCTATATATATAGCGAACTCATCACGATATCTCTGGAACTACAATGCCTAGAGACTTGAAATGTGGCAAAAATATTCCTTACGAATTTTACGAATTTCCACCCTCAAGGGGGGTTGTGAGCGTTATTTGAAAAGAAATCTTATTTTTTACCTAAAGCTCTTATGGCTTTGCTAGAATATTCTTTTTGGCGTGCTAAAAATGACCAAGAACGCATTTTATTAATTTATATTAATTTTTTTTAATTGTATTTTTATACGAGTAGCTATAGCTAGCTCCTATAAATGTAGAACTTGGTCAAAAAATTTTTAAATTCACACCCCGATAATAAATGTAGGTTTTATAGAATTAAATGCACAGCTTCTGGCATCACCATGGATGTACTTTACCGTATGATACGTTCTTGTCATTACACATGGTGAGATCCTCAGTATTCCTACACCATCGATTGACGTGAGCAGTTATGCCAGAGCTTGGGATATATTCTCATATTTTCTCATAATATTTGTAACTACAAATGGTGCCATTTTAAATTAATGCAGATGGAATCCTAAAATGTTAGGATAATCACATATTCCCAAACAATATTTAAGCAATTAATTGTGAAAAGTTACCCCGGAAAGTGTTATTAATAATAATTAATAACTAACAGACAAACGAACCTTCAGCAACATTATTACAATATACGACCTCGAAATAGTTTCAGCCTCTTATAGAAGGTCGGACTTTATCGCTTAGAGAAGATTATTAAACTAAGATTACCAACTTGGACGATCCAAGTAAAGTTAATTTTAATTGACTATCAGGAACTCGTTTCCCGCTAGTATTTATATTTTAACGTCGAACGAAAATAGATTTTAACGAAAATATATTTTAACGTCATCTTTGTGTTCGTTAATGATTTTACTTAATTCATCCGTTGTCAGAACATATTCCCAATTATTTGCTGTCGGTACAAAATGTCAATTTAATCCACACTTTTCTATCATAGGTCATCTCAGTCTGGTCCACTGATATCTTCTTCCCGTATCATTCTCTTACACACTCCATCCATATCTTCTCTAATAATATATAAAGGTACTTCATCATTTTGTATAAATGTTTCTCACCTCCCGTCGGTTAGCACCTCGACGGTGACGGCTCACTCAACTTAATTGTTACGTTAGTGACGGCATCAATTAATGGACCTTTCTCCTTCTGTACCTATATAGAAGTTTATTTGTAACCCTTATAAATGTAGACGTATATTAAAACGTTTTATATTCAGTTTAAAATTTTATTTTGTAAATGACTTTCCTAAACAAGGCCGCCCGAGCAAAATAACCCCAATTATTGTTAGATCTCTCAATAACTAATACTCGTATTCGTCAAAGGCTGCGATTTATGAATATCACCGCTACATCAATACATACGTATTACGTTTCCAATTTATCTCAATTGAATGTAGCACGAAGGTTGACAGTCACTTGATGCCGTTTGTCCGTCTGTCACTGCTCACAGCGAGCACCTTGTTATCTATACTCGCAACGAGAGTGACTTCAATACGAGATATTCTTTTGCCGACCTCTTTTGTAAATATCTGTAAAGAAAATAAAAGATTTGGGACAGTTTAAAAAAGAATTTGTTTTAGATAGATAAGGAGTTTATGTTCTTGTTAGCCATAATTGATATGGCTTCGAAGAACCCTTATACGATTCTTCAGTTGATGTCGGATTTAAGTCAAACGGAGAACGGTACTACGTTACTACGGTAAAATAATATTGTATGTAGATACAATCTGACCTCTGTCTAACAACAAGATAAGACCTATGAGGGACACCAGGTCAGTTCACCGGTCGAGGACCATTAAGACAAGTCCTTAATTCCTGTAACAACTTAACGACGTCCTAAGACGTGGCACTGGTCTCTGTATCTAGGAGGGGGTGTCCTCAAGGGTATCCCCAAGGTGTCAGTATCCCTCCCTCTCACCCCGCGGTGCGCTGTCAATACTACAAATAAACTTTAGCGCTACATAAATTAACTTTACGTAATAAAAGTTTAAATTGGTGTACATTAAATGTATGTAACATTTTTAATTATGTGTATATTGAGATTAAATAGTCCGTCCACTCGAGATAAAATGGTCTCGTGAAGCTCGAGATATTTTGAGATAGATAAATATTTGTTGAGGAGCAGGAACCCTCTGTAAGATGAACGAAGTACGTGCTCTGAGTTATTTTGTTAGTCAAAGGTTGACCGTTTTAATGAAACCACAAATTCTCACACGAAATAACCGTTAATATATTATTATAATATTACTTTTATATGTAGTGTTTTCTTGACGTTTCTTGATTAATTACTAAAACACAATCTAAATCAAAGACAAACAGACATACACAAAGGGTGCTGAAACTTTAGTGTATAGAGCCACTTGATGTTATTATTAATTTTCTTTTATATTTGAAGATGAAGTCGCTATACTTATAAAACGTGTTTGAGACGAGTCTACTCCGTTCCTTCAAACAATCATCGCTCATTCTATTAAAATAAGATCAAGATTTTTTAAAAACATTTTTAGTAACCTTCACAAGATCTCTATAAAAATGGTAGTCTTATTTTAAATACATATTATGAGTCAGATTGATTCAAATAAATTAAACGTGTTGTATTTGTATGAAATAAAAACGTTAATTATATATTTATAATTATATATTTAATAATATCTTATAATCCACGTATTAACATATAAAAGTGTCCAAATACGGAATGTAAATGTATTTATTACAGTTATATTTCAGTCTTTTGAATCATTAATACAAACGATTGTTTGAAATCTTCTCGGACAATCGAAATATAATGTAGATAGAATTTTTACCAATATTTATTTATATCTGCCATTGATTCCATTGAAGTGCCATCTTTTATGCTATTCAGTATGAATACCAAGAAAAATATCGTCAAAGAGAATGAATGGATTGGAAAGAGATTTTTCAAAGCAAATGCTTTTATTAGGGTAGGATCAAGAGCGGCTCAATATGTATTCTAGACTTTAGGTAAGGTAAGATACCTTCAACGTTTTATCTTAGAAGAAAACTAATAATAACGTCGCATGAAGAAGTTAAAAGTACATCCCTGACACGCTTAGTATTTAATATATTGTTTGTAATTTAAATAATAATTATTAACAGATGTGTTTAATAATTTCAGATCACGCAGGTCTTCAGGTGCGGCGACAGCTGTAACACCGCAGCCTAAAAATTTCAATACAGGAGGTAAGCAGAGCCAGAGTACTATTATATACAATGTTTACATACATACAACATGTACATATATGAATAGGTAACTTATAAGAAATCACTAGTAGATATTTGAAGAAAGAAAAATATAAATAATAATATTTGTTGAATAGCTGCTATTGCTACGCTGTTATATAAAAATAATCAATGTTGAATTTGTCGTACCTCTGACAGACAGACAGACAGAACCACCGACAAACATATGAACGTACTTTATTAATAATTCAGCAGCAATTTAATAATTAAAAGTCTTGTCGACTACATGTCTTTATTAAACTTCATCAATAATATTAATAGGATACGTAATCTTCAAACTTTATCATCATTTTGTTAAATATAAATACTTAAAACCTTAGAATATAATTTATATATAATTAATGTTTAACATGGGTAATGAATAATTGCAAAAATATCAGAGGTACCTTGTACTCAAAAGTAAGTATTTAAAAAGATACTTTCGGTTAAACATTTTAAATTTTCATTTTACTTCTTAAAAGACCTTGTTTTATTAACTGGTACTAAAGTACGTAATATAATATTCATTGTCATATGAAACAGGATCATTTTATTAGACGTGAAAAGAAAAGAGAATGTAACGTTGAGCATTTACAGACATACCAGTATAAATAATACTTCACCGCGGCATAAAGAGAGGTAGAGAGACATCTTAATTCAACGCAGGGTTTGGTAAAAATAAATATACAAATGGCGTAAAGGTTCTCTTGGTTCTATGTCTTAATATATAAAGAGTCGCGACAGATTAAAACATTTATTTATTATTTAATTAATATTATACCTGTGATTAACAAAACCTGTATCTCAAATGTACGTAATTGTACGAAAATATTCATGTTCATTTAATATATAATATTTATAAAATATTATAAAGCTATTTGTATCAGAGTAAATATGTTACACATAATAACTCGACCATAACAGCGCCATCTATTGGGCAGAAGTTGTGTTATTTAGGTAATCAGAATTTCATTTATTGTCAATTTGTACAGACGTGATTATTTTAATCCCTTAAAAAATATAGCGAAATATATACATACATAGTTTGTAAATATTGTTTAATTATTTTTATACCTTGGTCTTGTAGATTGTTATAGTCCAATATTAGTTTACAAATATTATTATAATATTATTTTACATCATGTTTTTAAAAAATATCGGAACTCGCTTTAGCTAATAAGTTAAAAAGTTTGTTTACGTCAAATGAATTTCAAAGGTACCGAGTTCCTGTCGATCGGAGCTTGTTATATTTGTTTTGATTGGGTTTCAGTTCTCGGAACCTGTCTGAAACTCAGAACTAATATATATCTATACACTTTGACAATATATGTCTTTACCAGAAGGACATGATACTTTCAAACGTCATCGATTTTACATTTTATATTTAAAAAGCAAAAATATAAAAAATAGCTAATAACAGCGTCTCATGATAGAATCTTAAACATATTGAGAGCAATATAAAGACTCGTTTTTAAAACGAAAGTCTCACAGCTCATTGTAATGTAAATTTAATTTATATAAATAAAAAGAACATAATATATAAAAAACTAAATGCGATTTGAATGAAGCACTGCTCCCACCTCTCGCAGCATTTATTCACTATTCCTATGTCAGGTGGAAAATCAATAACTCGCGATGGGAAATCCTTCTAATAGTCTCTTTCCCTCTTCAGAACAACCAGAGTTCCGTTTGTTAATGGTAGTTGTTCTGAAAGAACGACGGGAGCGAGTATTATTTACTTGACGACAACTATGAAGCGTCAGATATTTATTTAAAGAAGCAAATGGCTTATTAACTAACACACACAACAGGAAAGTGTGCTGTGTTTATGAATCCGCATCGAAACAATATTATCAATAATCATAAAATACTTAATGAGATACATCTACAATTTATTCCTAGAACAGAATGAGTATTAACAGCAAAATGAAGTAGATACAGGTACAGATATTAGCGTCATCTAATATTATCAAAAATAAACAAAATAATAAATACACAACGCGGATATATAACATGGTTTTGGACGTATTTTGTTATATAAATAATCATCGATTTTGAAGAAACCGGATGTAAGCTAGAAATTAGTTTGTAGCCATGGCGCTAGATGTCGCTAGGTGTTGATTATAAATAAAGAAACACGACTGTAACAAAATTTTCCCGTTAGTATATGTAAAAATTATTTTATTAAAATTATACTCCACTCCTTAAAATGTAAATAAAGGGACCACAGTTTATACCTGCCCAATCGACGTGAAAAGTGTTATCTCAACTTTAGATACACCGACGCTGGAAATGTTTTTTAATCGTGTCGGTGTCATTGTCACGTTCAATTAACATAATTGTCTCAAAAATACAATGTTATATTATTATATCGGTACTATAAGTGATCAGTGAGTCAAGATGAGTCCAATAACTCACACCTAGTATGTTACTTACACATACCTTATATTTATTTCAATAATATGTGACAAACAAATGTAATATAAATAAAATATTTATATCAAAAAGAAAGTGTTTTTTTATATATATAACGCAGGTAAGAGTGAATATTAAACTTGAACATTAAATAACTATTACGACTTGTTAGTATTACTTACAAACAAAATCAACTAAATAAGTATCCGGTTCGTTCAATTTGATACAAAAACGTCTTATGAAACTTATTGACAAACTAGTGATGTAAAGATAAATAATTAATAAAATAGTTCCTTAATATAAATGAAAATATAATCTTGGCTACAGAGCTGGCTCTGAACGTGAGCACTCAAATTACTCTGTGAAAATGTTGAAATACGGCGAGGTTGTCATCTGGGCCACGACACTTACTAATGAGCCGCTTTAGATTCGATTCAGGACACTCAATGTCACTCGTTGGTTTCAGGGAAGTCTTTCAGTGGCGTCGGGCGGCCTACATCCACTCAAAACTGAGCAAACTTGTACGATATTATTTAAAGTCAGAGATAATTTAAACACGTACGAGAATTGATGATTCCCTTCACAAACATTTCGGAGAAAGTTTTATTCTTTATGATACTGTTTTAGATGATTACAAATTGATATTTATATAAAATTAAAGCAGATTTTGTATTAGTAATTTTAATTATTTGTGTCCTTTTCCTTGTCTGATATTATGTTTAATGTATTTTACAGTAAGTTTGTTAAATCATTAATTTTTTTTTCAAAAATATTTTTTGAAATAAATTTTAAATAGAAAGTTGAAAAGCTTGCGGATAAAAAATATAACGATCTCCCGGGTTGTTGTTATTGTAGTGTGTCATAGTTCTAATAGTGTATAATAGATAAGATTGATAATAATTGTCTTAGCACTCGATACTCCGTCAAGTTATTATTTAGTTCGGCTCGTATACAGGACGGATGAACATTTATATAATATATAGATTAATAATATAGTTCAGGTTGTTTTTATCATGAAAGTAATATTTAATAGTTGTATCAGATAAGTCGTAGATACGTACGTACGTTCGACATTATTAAAGACACTCTACTTAGCTGCTCTAGATAGTTCAGTGGCGACGTTACGCCGACAATAATATCTATTTTTTCCAGTCACTATGACTTAATGCCAACACCAAACGATGCCAATTGAATTTAATAATAAGAGTATTAAATTACAATAACAAGTGATTTTAATATATACTGTTACACTCATTTTTCTCTGGTTGTCCTGAAGTACCCGTATCTTCAAGTTCCATTGTCGTGCCAGGTCATGTCTCAAGTCTGGCTTATTTCTATGAAACTGCTTAAGGGGTAAAAGGTTATCTGTACTGAGGAGAAGTTCTGACTCATTTCATTTCACATGGAACATATAAAAAGAGTTTGTTCTTAAAGTGCATTAAATGGAAGATGAAAACTTTATTTAAATTTGTAACAGAAGGTTGAAAAAAATAAATTTACTACATTCGTTAGAAAGACAGATACGGTTACTTTAGTGTTTTAATGAAATTTTATTTGTACGGACACGAGTGAAGCCAAACTACTATATAAATTAAATTATTGCAATCAATGTAACATTAAAATGATACTCACGTACTGTATAAATATTATCAGAAGTCACGAAATAGTAAACGAACAACATTCTCTGGTCTACGTACCAAATAACACAATAAAACAGACACAAAAAAAAATATTTATCTTTCAAGGAGTGTTTACCTACTGTTTATTATTATGAATAACATTAGCAGAATGCATATATTAACATTTTAAAAAGAATTATATAATAAACGTCGTCAATCCAAGGTAACGAGTTAATTTAAGCAAAGCGCCAGATGCAGCATTGACCATGCCACAGATAATTACATAACACAAGATAATATAAACAATAAATAAACAATGATCGAGTATCAAGACGCCACCGACGGCCGTCTGCGATGGTTCTTTGAACTCTGTGAGATATTTAACAGTCAATATTCATAAAGTTGGCACGCTTTTAATGATATCTTATCTGTTTTGAACTAAATGATCTCTATATATTTACTCTCAATAAGGTCAGAAATCAAGTTGTTTGTGACGAGCGGATCACTGGGCACAGGCGTGCTTATACAGACCGTCGTCTCTTATCAGGACCAGTGCATCTTTGACAGCCTGTGCTTGTTTTGAGGGAAAGGTTGAAGTTGTTACTGAACGTTGACTGAATGAAGACAGCCATGTTGATCTTATAAAAAATATAATTATCTAATATGTATATAATCATAAATATCCTGAGTCATATAAAGTCATTATAAATATAAAGAATGTTTCGTCGTAATATATCTGTATGTCTGTCTGGCGGCTGTCCACAGTAGGCATACTTCTTTTACGTACATATGACAGATCGCACTCCTTTTGTCTCTGCAGGAAATATGATCGTAGCTTTAATCACCATTTTAATGAAATTGCATCTGACGAGATGACGGCCTCATGCATTTATATGTATATGTGTATATATGTGTGAATTCGTGTAATATAATAAAAAGTAAATACTAGAGACGGAAAACACGTAAGACGGCATTTACGTCAAATGAATTTAAATACGTTCCAAGTATTGTGAAACAAAGAAATGTTTGTAAAATATATTTTTTTATATCTTTAGAATGACACCATTTCGTTGACAAGGCTGAATCATTACAGAATAAGTACAAAAGGGATACAAATCTCGCTTTTCTATTGTTTTGGACCAATTATAACATATATTTTAAACTTTTTTATTTGAAGCTCAGCAGGCCGACGATGAACTAATATAAAAACAATATTAAATGAATATTTCAAATGTCAAAACTCACTTCATGGTACGAGTTGATAATATTTCCTATAGTTAAAGAATGAATGGTTATGATGACGTCATACAAACTTGTTATCGAAACATTATTAAAGTAATATTACTTTCAGGAGGAATTGGAAAGTCAGTTTATTGTAATATTGCTATGACAGTACGCGGCAGGACCGCAGACTGCAGACCGGATTTTTTTTGTTTTTGTAAGGAACCGAAATTTTATAAAGTAATATTTAATAGATAAAAAACTGTTAAACTCACACTAGCGTGTACTCGAATTTGTATTACAATAATAATAATTAAATAAAAAATATTTTTTACTGAACAACCACTCGTATTACGCAAACGATATGCCTTAGATTATCTCGTTATTTCAAAAAGAGTGTATACAGACAGATACAATTTACTTATAGATAGATATCTACAGGAGGTAGATAGACACTCGAAGTGGATTAGATATTTTGATATAGTTTGTCTGTAAACGTAAATAATATAATTAGTTCCTATCAATCGTATATCTTTAGCTAATATTAATTTATCTTTTATTGACTTATGATGTCATCGTCGTCAATTATCAATAAGTTTCGTCTACACTTACTAAGTTACAATTAATAATTATATTTTCAGCAAATTTTAATATTTTTTTTTAATTAACGAATTTTTTCTGAACATGTTATTATAAAACATGAATAAGACACAATGTAGAGTGTGTCGCTTTGTATGATTTAGTACATTTAATATCATAATGTATTCGGTCGTAAGGTTTGTCGTCATCAGAGACCTAGGAGGAGATGAGGAATGCTGGAAAAGTCAATTAATACCAACTTACCTATCAAATTACACCGTAACATATGGATTCATTTAAACTAAATACACATTGTTACAGATGAATCATATATGAAGCTAGCGTTGGAAACCGTCGAAGAGCTGGATTGGTGCCTGGACCAGCTGGAGACCATCCAGACACATCGCTCCGTTTCTGACATGGCTTCGCTCAAGGTAAGTAAAGACATGAAGACACATGGCTGCCTCATTAAGTAGACTTACCGAATGAAATTTCCCAATTGTGGTTAAACTTTACATTTAACCTCGATTGTTTTTTTAATATTTTCAGAGAATCTATTGTTCTAAATAGTCTATTATTGCCTTTTCCATAAAATAGTGTTACAAGTATAAAAAAAATTGCCCAATAAAGAAGATGTCGAGTCTCAATTTAGATTTAAAATGCTTTGTGACGACGCCGAGTGGCTTGATCCACGTCATGAGATGTGAGATGACATTGTTGACGAAGCTGATAACAGTGAAGTTAGTTGAAATTTTCTGATCGATGAGATACTGAGGAGTTAGTACCTAGAAGTAACGACGCTTCCTGGAGTTATTAGTGGAAGAGAGCGTGATCCATGTTCTGTGGATAGTAGTGAAGTCAATATTTATTGAATCAATCATAAGATTCAATAGCGGCAGCGCTTTATGGCGTTTGTATATTTTTACATCTGTGAATGTAATGTGATTCATATAATTATTTACCATAGATAAATAGGTAGAATATATTTTTAAAAAAGCAGTTGTAAACTCTACTTATTTCAGCTTTATCGATGTATTTAGTTGTTCGAACGCACTAATCACTGGATTCCTTCTCTTCTTCATTTATGGAGGAAGGCCGTAGTCTATATAGCGTTATACCACGACCCTCACTATTAGATCCTCCTGAAAATATACAGCAAATAAGAGCTGATCATATTCATTGTTTACCGAATCCCCGAAAGGAAAACTCAATACTCATCTATTGGTAGACCGAGCGGACGGAGTCGCGGGAAATAGATAGTATATTATCATTTTTTCATAACATATTTCAGTTATGAAATGTATAAAAGATAAAAAGAAAGTACCAAAAGGTGTTCCGTGTTTTAAATAAAATAATAATGACGTTATACAAGAAGCTTTTTTTACAATCTTAATATATTAGTTCATATCATTAATAGTAGGAAAAAAATTCAATAGAAAGATATATTTACCTACAATAATACAATATGACAATAACAAAGACGATACCAAACTCGTGCTTCTCGTATTTTATATAAAATAAGTTTAGAATGATATATGAGGTAACCACCTCATTATAATATTATTATATATGTATATAGTTTCTCTTACGTTTGGTTAATTATAATCTAGTCGCTAAGTACTCGTGAAGTAATTGATAGCCGTCGGTCGATATGACGCGGCTATTTAATCATTGTTGGTAGATTTCATCATTAAGGAATAGTTTTAATATTAATATATAAGCCAATACAACTTCAAGTGGATACTACTAAAATAAGTACGTATCTTAAAATAGTAGGTACTTAACTAGTTAATTAAAGGTTTCAACAAAGAGACTTGTCACGATATCTTGATCAATATAAAAGACAAACATACCGGTAAAATGACATCGTTTACTTTCACTGAAATAAATTGTATGACGTGTTTGACTTACACACAGACAAAGAGAACTTTCCTTACCTACTAAGAATAGCTTAAATCACTCGACAAATATTGAACTTACTTATTATAATATCTGTGTCGCTGCGTCGCTGTATCACTGTGTCTCTGTGTCGTTGCATACAATCAATTAGGACGAGACACTTTTTCATAATTGTTCCACTTGCAATATTTACTGTTACAATGAAATGAGTTCATACACACGGACAGCAAGATGATTCATTACAATAAAGAAAATTTCATAATATTACTTTCAGATTATTGTGTTTTGAAGATTGCGAGTGTATGTACGAGTATGGGTTAGTTACATTAAAAACAACCGCAACGTCTTATTAGAACTACGACGAAATTATAAATATGTAAACATACACAATGACAGTAAAAAGTAATTTAATAATTATTATATTTGAAACATAATTAACTTGATTGACTTTGTATTAGTGGTATATAAGCGAGTTGTATTTATTATTTTTATTTACAACACGACAAGTGAACAATGCTTAGTCTTTTGTGTTTAATCAGTTACGAAGATAATACATTTTGTAAATCAATACTGTATGTGATATTATCAATGAGACAATTCGCGAGTCATGTGTCCTGGGTTCCTGGTCTTTTACATAATTATTAGAACCGGTTCTCCATCTCCGGGTATACATGTCTATATGTAATTAGAGATTTTAATATTAACTGATGACTTATTATAAATCAATCACCGAAATATACTAGTTAGGTCGATATAACAGAAATGTGTGCCCGTCTTTATATCCACTGCTGGTAGTACCCGATACTATTGCCCTGAGCAGGCCGGCAGCTCGGCAGGTATCATTTATAATGGACACCTCGACCGCACGACGGCGAGACGTATACCATTATAGAGACGACTCTACCTTCACGTCACGTTCACGTCACGCTCACTACAAATGATAGATTTATTCAGGATTGTAAATAGTTAATATTACCTTCTACTAAACATTTTTAAATATCACTCACATAGAATAATAAATAGTATTTTGATTTATACGTGCGTGTATTTATCTCTATGTTTATAAGTAGGCGTCGGTCTTCAGCCGTGTTCGTTGGTGTACGATACCAATATTGAACTGATGTCTTTAATGTTTCAGTCATATATAGAAAGGCAGACATTGATCAAAGAGTTATTTTATATATAAAAAAAAAAACATTGTTTTATTATAGTTTTATTAAACATGAATGCACACCAATCTTTGGTACATTTTTTGTACAACATTTTCAAAGATTTATATCAACGCACAAATCTTAGTTGAAATATATTTAAAGATATTTGATTATTAAAATAAATTACCTCTAGTTTCATTTTGACTTAATGTTTTAGTGTTGAGTTTGTTATAAGCAATGTTTAGTCTTAAATAATACATTAAATGTTAAGAATAGAGTAAGTTGATAGAGCTAAATTAAACGAGTTTTTATTTCATTGCCAATTGTGTTTGTAACCTTCATTATTATAAAATAACATATTTGTTTATATATATTAGAAAAAATAACGATTCAATTTGAATACAGATATAAAGACCGGAATGTTAGACTGGTCATAGTACCCGTTGAAGGTCCAGGGCCGGCGAGTGCGCCGTGTAAGTCACGTACGCCATCTGATACCCATCTGATAAAAAGAGGAGGTGGCGCCCGCCTTAGAGCCTTATTAGACGTATATTATTAATAAGTTCTCAATTGGAATTAAATTTGGCTGCAAGTTATAAATATAATTGATAATTATAGATTGCCAGTACGGGAGTACGCGCGAGTATGTACAAAAGAATATTTGCTCTGGTCTAATATAGGTATATTAGTTTTATATTAGAACATGTTTGTTAGTCTAATATGTATCTTAATACACAGCAATACTCTTACCAAACTACACTGTTTATTTGTTGAATGCTCCTCTTGCCAAGTCAATAAGTTCGTTTATTTTATTTGTTATTATATTTCAAGTAAAACTTTCTATTTATATAAATGGAGACTGTATGAAAATAAAATGTCAATTTTAAACAAAACAAAGACGCGTGAATCCTCTCCTCCAGTACGTTATTTGAAGGTAGTTGTGATGTAATTGTATAAACAATACTTACACTTTCCACCGCGATAGTTAATTTCAGAGAATATCTTCAAGGTCTTCTCGTTCACTTCATGAGATTCTGAGATATGACTCTCTGAAAATACCAACATCACCTCGTGTGAGCTCTGTAATGACGTGTTTAGAACAAATATAAAGAAAATTGACTTAACAGAAATAACTGAAGTAAGTGCTTTTAGACTTTTTACGTTAATATTATAAAGTATGACACATTGGTATTTTGACTGGTAGGACTTGATGGTGTTCGTCGTTCTGACCAGCTACGAACGCTGGCGCTGTCGAGGTTGTCGCTTGGTGCCTCAAACACCTCGCGATGACTGTTTAGTTTTGTCAAGTTTAGTTTGTTAAATATTGAACTATATACAAAATAGGAACATCAATATTCGTGTTTGATTCTTGACGGGTATTAAGGTGGATTCTGAAAGAGGAAAGACGAGAGGGGCAAAATGGCTCTCCGTCTCGTATATCTGACTTCCAAGGTGAGAATGTACGTAAGTCGTTTGTTACAAAGAGATTTGTAATATTCCTGTAAGCACGACTGCGGTATGAAAACAAGAATTACATTTCACTGTAAATAATTATCAATTTATAACTAATTAAATAAATGAGAGGACGCCGCGTGAGTCAGTCAGTGAGTTAGTTACACGTTATGTACTGGATATTTTTTCATTTCAGACAATGGAGTTATGTCTTATTTAGCCTTATTTGGAAACTGTATTGTGAAATATTTTTTGCTTTCATTAAACTCATATTAGACTAATGAATATAATAAGATTACAATATCATTATTTTCTATAGGAAAGCAATACTTACTATACACGTACGTAATACTGCTTGCTATCGAGTTCTTGAGATATTAAATTTGAGAAATATTATTGTATAGAAGACATATTGAATATATTATTATGATAGAGAAGACCTCGTTCCTAAATCAATAAGGATCCAATTATTAACATTCATCAGAAAGGAGCGCTTTCGAAACTGACTACGGGTTGGTTCATTGACTTCACCTGACTTGAGCATAAATTGGTTTTTTGATTACGAAAGTACTAATAGAACTCGAATAATATCTCGCCGTAACCTTCGTATATTATTCAATAAAGAAGTATCGTAACAGCTGACAAAACAATCGGTATCGTAATATAAATCGTAATGTTGGGATACTTGAATGACCTGGTTAGATCGTGACGTGTGCTCCGGCCTTAGAGCGCCCTCCGCCCTCCGCCCTCCGCCCGCCGCCTGCCGCCTGCCGCCCGGCGTCACACGCGCGAAGGTTGCTTTAATTTCCTAGCTGCAATTAGTTATATGCTATTTATGAGTTGAATAGCTTTCTAACTTTTCAATAAACATACTTATTCTTAGATATAGTTGTCGTCTGATCGTGACGTAAATGTCGAATAAAGTAACTCGTTTACTTTTACCATTGAATTTAAGTGCTTACGAAATGTCAAACGAATGCCTGCGTTAAATAATTAAGTGTTATTACCTTTGAAATGATTTATTATTAAATTTGTTTGTTTATTACGTAAATGGTATAAAATGATTATTATTTTTATAAGCGATAAGTATAAGATATCTTAAGAATAGCTATATCAATCGTACGTGGGGAATACGTCACGAATGTCGAGTTAGATATAATATATTCTGACATGTGATATGTTGAAATTCGCGAGGCCATTGTCATCTCGTGTGTGAGTATCAAGGTTCTTGTTCAGGAAACATATTGACAATAAAGAATGTGACGTAGGAGAACGTGAAACCACGGCTACCGTTAACGTATCGTGAAGTGGTTTAGTCACAACGTAATTTCTTCATTATATGTGCCGCCTTTAAAGGTAAAAGAAAGCATATAAATGTTGTTCAACATTATCTCAATTAAATTACAATACTGCGTCGGTCACATCAGCAAATATGTAATAATATTAATAAAATAAAGTCACCCATCTATCCTCAGTAAGAAGATTCTCCATTCAAATTTTATTTTGAACTTTCTCTCGGTCAGTTTTCATCTTTTTGCCAAAATAATAGAACCTGCTCTGAGCTTGGAAACGTTTATATTCGTACGAATAATGAAACTGCAAATTAATTATGTTTTTAATTCATCAATTTTAATTTCTCTTGTATATTTTATGTCTGTATATTAACTGTTTATTAAAGGCACGACATCGAACAGGTTTTCTTGTATGAAAAATATTTTTTTTGTCGAATTTGCGATCATTAATAACGAATGAATAAAAACACGAACATTTTGGAAAGTAGTCAAATAAGTGAAGTTAATTAACTTACTTTTACAGAAATACGTACTCTGACAATATTATTGTATTGTACTCATTAATAGCTCACAAGAAACATATAAATATATTACAATAAAATATGTTATATTAGATGGATACATTTTCATTGACTCGGGGAGGAGCCGAACCTGCGACTTCTGGTAAACGTCCTGTTGCCTAATAAGCTACAGGTTCCGGCAACAATTTATCTATTATTCTAAATAAAATAGAGTTTTTCTTGCCAGCTACTAAATATATAGTATTACAAGGAATCCATGAAGTATTTAAGTCTGATCAGGGGTAGTAGTAGTACTTAACATTAGTTTAATAATCTAAACGACTCTATTTTTTTCTTAAAACATGTGTTACATATATTATATGTATATATACTCATCCTTCTTAGAAAATATATATAACAGTTGTTTGAATTTAGTGAATAATGAAATCAGGAAAAACCACTCATTATTTTCGATAAAATTTTGATGACTCCCAAGTAGATTGCGGCTAAAACACATACATACACACAAACATACACAGACAAATAAAGATCGCGCCTGAATTGCACTTTGGATGAAAATAGACGGTTTAAATAATCTCTTAATTAGAAGCTGATTATATCTCTCTAAGTACCTCAATATACTTAATCTTCAGCATCATCACGTTGTTTTCTTCTGTATTTTTCCACAGACTTTGTTGCCTCTAAACTTGAATCGTAAAATAAATGCTAATACTATTTATGAATACTGAATGATTATTCAATTCGTATTATTGAAAAAATATATATATATATTTATTGTTTCAATGAAGGAATCCAAGAACAAACAACGAAGAGTAGGAAGCGCCTGCCAAATATATTAATAATCACGCGAAGCAACTCTTCGTAGAAAAAACAATTTTGGATATAAAATGGAATTATTTTTCAATGCGTTGCTTTGATCACTTTTCTAAGAATTGGTTGAATGAAACAGTTGTACCAAGTATTTATAACATGGGGATAAATTATAGCTAAATAATACACCTACGTTATAATTGTTTACAAATATGATCAATATGATGATGATGATGATGGTGATGATGAACTAAACGTAATCTTACTCCTAAATCGCAATACAATTCAAAGTAGTCTTTTGTAATAATTATACTAAGAAATTGATATAGCGAAGTCAATGAGTAGTTTTATACGCGCAGGCCGCAGAGACGCACGCAGCATGCACAGACAGATGAGATTAATTTATAAATTAGATGAGCAGGTGATCAGTTAGTACTCCCCCACGACCGGTCACTGGTGATGATAATGTAAAATTAATTATAACACTGGAAGTATATATTGTCCTGCTTCCTCGATCTTCTATACTTACTTTATTTATAAGTATCAGTTTCATGAAAAGTTTGTCTTTTAAGAGCTCTGAAGCTGAATAAAGCAGAATGATGTAGTTAAATTGGCAATCTCATTTATCATTATCATAGAGCACTCAAACTTTGTTACACAAATAACTCGAAATAAAAATGTTTCTTGATATTTTTGGTATAATGTATCGAGGGGAATAACTTGAAATATGTACAAATAACTTTAATAAAGTTTCATATTTCCTCGTTCGTCTTTTCTTTTCCTTTTATAAATGTACGACTGAACCGACCTTTGTTACTGAAGCCTCTTCGAAATATATTATTCACTCGTCGATGTGTGTCATGAACAATATACTTTACCTAATGTATTATAATTTTTTAAAAAAATATAATAATGAGATAATTGTTAATATTTCTTCTTTCACGATGTTTAAAAAAAACTGCCATGCTACCGATTAGCCTGCTTAGTCACTTAAATAACAAAAACTAAAGGTCTGCTAGTTTTAGAAAAGCAATTTATTTAATGGAAATAGTTATTTATAAACAAATTGACGTCTGAATTATGTATAAAAAGTTTACAGTCAAGGAGTTTTTATGATCGACTGTCTGTCACAACTCACAGTGGTACAACTCACAGGTACCTCATAGCTAGTTATCTAAAAATACTTGTTTATAAAAAACATGTTTCTTGTTTCAAATCATTGACATTGAAAAGTAATTTGGAAATATTTTTCATAAAACATAAAGACATGTGCCCGTTAACCAGTTAATTGTATTTATCATAGACATTTTGAAATTAAAAGTGTTGTGTTAAATTTTTTGAATACCCGGCAAAAAAGATTTAAAAAAAGCAAAGAATTTAGTCTTAATAAAATATGTTTTATGATTAAAATTAAAACTATATAAGTTAATATATTGTAATGTCAACGATATTTAGTATTAATTTGATAAATTCGCATCATTCCTATATTGATTGCTATGTGTTAAAGTTAAATAGTCTTTAAGAGCCTTACCTTTGATTAAAGTGGCATTGACCTCAATTTTTAAATGCTGTTATCGGCGCTCGAGTATCAAGAAATCGATAAAACACCGGCAACATAGATATCACTCCCTCGCCATCTCCTCTATGGCCTCAAGCTTCACTTCCTATCCCTAATGTGAAGAACGGTAAAGTTCAGTGAAGTATGTCAAGGTCATGTCTAAATTTAAGAACTCGTAATGTCACGTCGGGATGAACGATGACGAGCTTCTTAGCGAGGAGCGCTGACACAATATCAAGTTTACCTGTTTTCAATAATACATGTAATTTGTAATGAGATTTGGTATGATATGATATGATATGTTATGATAATGTGTAAATCAATTCAATATATAACTGCTATCCACATTCGTGGAAATATTGAATACCACAAACAACTCAGACTGCGGTAGAGTTTTTCCTATTAGATATAATGAGTTCAACGTCTGTGCAATACGTTTATTTGTTATTAATATATTTTAATGACATCTAGTAATTAATATTCAATATATCATATTTCATGTATTTACCTTTATTCTTGAGCCTGTTCCTGGAAGATACCGTTGTTTGTTGTTATTTGGTATTATTTTGATTATGGCTATTAGTAAATTAATTAACTTGCTTATAGTTAGCGAATAATAAGTAAGCGTTTTATTGATTCTGGAAAGAGGCAGTAAATTATATTAATAAAAGCAATATCAATCCAAGAACAACATATTACCAGGCGATATTCCGCCATTAAGTAGATAAAACCGGCCTGAAGTTGTAAGAATCTAAAATGAAGCCCCTTCCAGTCGGTTACAGCCTTGCAAGTCTAATAAATCGCTAAACTTATGACGTACCTAATTACTAACGTCACCGTAGTCTATGAATGTACGATGAATCTAAAAACCTCGCTGAGGAAATTAGGGAATCGGGGATTAATTTTACATGTAAATTGGAATCCTGAGAAGTCTGTATTTTCGTCGCAAGCCGACGCGTCGTCCGTACTAATACTAAAACTACTAAGTGTAAGGCACCGGCGCCGCGTACGAACGCTTCAGTACACCGATAGTGCTCGTAATTGACGGACGTCTCGTTGTCAACGTAGAATTATATTAAAGTGCTAATTATTGCCTACGCTACATAGACCGCTCTTGATATTAATATTTAGTTATTATTTTAATTGACTATATGTGTTGTGAAATGCGCGTGTGTGCGGAGAGACAGTGCGTTCGCTGTGCGCCAGCTCGCTGGCTCAAACGCAACGCTGCTAAGATGGCACACTCAATAGAGATGTTGCATTTCCAGTTCAAACGGATGCTGAATAAGGAGCTGAGCCATTTCTCGGAGTCCAGCAAATCGGGAAACCAGATCTCCGAATACATCTGCTCCACTTTCTTGGGTATGTAGTGTTTATTTCATATTTAATTAACATTTAATTTTGATGATTATTTGTTATACTTTATGTTTATTTATCTTATATTTTTTTCTATGTTTTAACAGTACCTATACACTCATTGTCTTTCTTTATTTACATATTTTATATATATTAGGTACTGTAAACATATATTGACTACAAAACACGTTTGAAATTAGTCTTACTTTATATTCTGCACTATCCTTGTTTTAATACTCTAATTTATCTCTTCTGGATATAAAAATACAGAGTATGTATCCCTCTCTTACATTTATTTAATTTATATTTTTACAAATACTATGTACAATGTTTTAATTATTTTTGCGATAAAACTACTTTAAATAAACATAATTGTATTATTTGGTATAAATTTAAAAACTTTGTAATCATTTGTCTAAAATATGACTACTTAGTGACGTTTTTTTTTTTTCAAATAAATATGACTCATGAAGTATTAATATGATTCAGGGGAGATAGACTGCCTACTCCCTTTATAGTTTGAAGTAACAGACCTGCTCCCTACTCTTAAATCACGTACGACTGTCTGTCTATTGGCTCTTTATACGATCTTTGTGAATAACTTGAGGCCAGTTAGGCTTCTCCAATATATTGAACACGAGAACCTATAGACAGATCTAGAGACTGTTCTTCGTCTAAGGTCACTTACACCCTTCGACTGACCTTGACACACAATTAAAATTAATATTTCTTACATTTGTGAAATAAGTACTTTCTTTAAACCGCTACACACTTTGAACAAATCTATTATCTATTAATATAGAAATATTCACTTAAATACATTTTGTTAATTAAATATGTTTTATTGTGTAAGTGTGTATTATGAAATCAACACAGATGTTACTGAAATATTTAAATAATGAAACAAGCCGTAGAGTAAACAGAGCGTTAAAAAAACGAGATTTTCTTAAAACTAAACATTTACTATCACATTCCTTAAGATTTGCATTAAATCATATTAAAAGATACTTTTACATTATGATGCTATAAATAGTTAAAACGAAGTAAATATAAATGAAGTCTAATTCAATGATACATTGAGGCCACTCTTGCGCGCCGACCGAAGTCGCCTTGATGAGCCTGTAATTAATTTGTTTGTGTCAATTTCCACTGCTCGTATCTTATGTATATATTATAAATACATACATATAAAGTATACAATTTTGTAAATATATAAGTACAAGCTACACATCAGCAATCTAATTTTAGAATTATATGATAGTCATATAAAATGTTTAAGCACAGTGATAGTGTAGTAGTGGGCTGTTTAATCTAAAGATTTATAATACATTAAATGTTTTTTTTTTATTATTTTTCAACTGCGTCGCTGCACGGCTTTATTGATTAGATATAAAATGGCCGCGGAGTTAACAGTGTCCTATAAACTTTGATAACAAATCTGTAAGCCTTTACAATGATTTTATATGTTATGTCTAATGAATTACTTTTTACCTACTATTTATTCGCACGTGCTTTGCGATATCGTAAACTTACATCGACAATATTAATTGTTTATATTTAATATTGTCTAATAAAACATTCATGCCTAAGAGATAGCAAGTGACCCAGAAAAATATACTAATTAAACCTATACTACACACTTCACTCGGCTGGCCACATTCTTTCGTTACCCAATGACACCATTTCAGTTAGAGATAAAAAGGCATATACAGATTATAATTTACGTAGATACTTTGTTTATATAGGTCAAAACAATGAACAATCAGCACGCGAGACCGCCTGCCGGCTTTTGTTATCAAACATGCTTTTTGTTGTTTATTTGATAAATGTACTTATCTGATTCTTCTTCTTAAATTAAATAAAGTATAAAGTAAACAAAGTGTTTCTATAAAATATTGTATAATTGATATAAATTATTTTGGTTACAGACAAACAACAAGAGCTCGATATACCATCGCTACATGTGGAAGAGAACACTGAACGCATCAAGAAAAAGGAAAAGCCGCGCCATGGCGGACCTGCAACTACGATGTCACAAGTATGTTTTATATTCGTAAACTCAATATTTTTAATGCTACATTTTTAACCAACTTAAAAACTCTGCTATTCTAAGAATTTTATTAATGAAGTTGTCTTTTCTTGCAGATCACTGGTGTCAAAAGAACTCTTACACATACCAATAGTTTTACCGGTGAACGTGTGCCAAGGTATGGAGTAGAAACTCCACATGAAGAAGAATTGGGTCGACAATTGGTGGAACTGGATAGATGGGGTGTTGATATTTTCCGCATTGGAGACTTATCATGCGGCCGCCCTCTAACAGCTGTGGCTTATTCTGCTTTCACATCGCGGGATTTGTTATCAACCCTTCAAATACCAGCACGGACCTTCCTTGCCTTCGCAGTGACACTTGAAGAACATTACATTCGTGATAATCCGTTCCACAACTCTCTCCATGCAGCGGATGTCACCCAATCAACACACGTACTGCTAAATACTCCAGCTCTCGACGCTGTGTTCACACCTCTTGAAGTATGCGCTGCTTTGTTTGCTGCATGTGTGCATGACGTTGATCATCCAGGTTTGACAAATCAATTTCTTGTAAACTCCAGCTCTGAACTGGCTCTTATGTACAATGATGAGTCCGTACTTGAAAACCATCACCTTGCTGTGGCCTTCAAGCTTCTCCAGAATGATGGGTGTGACATTTTTGTCAACCTTCACAAGAAACAAAGGCAGACGCTCAGAAAAATGGTGATCGACATGGTTCTTTCGACGGATATGTCAAAACATATGAGTCTACTTGCAGATCTTAAAACAATGGTAGAGACTAAAAAAGTCGCCGGCAGTGGAGTTTTACTACTAGATAACTACACAGACCGAATTCAGGTTTTGGAGAATCTCGTACACTGTGCTGATTTAAGCAACCCCACAAAGCCTTTGCCACTATATAAGCGATGGGTGGCATTGCTTATGGAAGAATTCTTCCAACAAGGTGATCGTGAACGAGAACAAGGCATGGATATCAGCCCTATGTGCGACAGGCACAATGCAACGATTGAGAAGTCTCAGGTCGGCTTCATCGACTACATCGTTCATCCCCTGTGGGAGACTTGGGCTGACCTCGTGCACCCGGATGCCCAAGATATTTTAGATACATTAGAAGAGAACCGAGATTACTATCAAAGCATGATTCCTCCCTCACCACCTCCAGCTCCCATTTCGCATTCGGGAGCCGAGGACGATCGTCCAGAACAAATACGCTTTCAAGTAAGTTTCAAAAGTAAAAAATACTATAGAATTCACTGGTAATAAATACTAAACAATTTCACTACAGAATTTTCCCAAAACGATACAAAATATTTACTCATTTTAAACTTATTTACTTATTTTTAAATAAAGAAAATATTTACTTATTTTTAAATAAAGAAAATGTGTCAGAAGTATAGTTTAGTTTATTGTTATTTTCATTATAGGTAACGCTCGAAGAGGGTGAAGGTTCAGAAGATTGCGAAGGGGAAGGCGATGGTGGGATGTGACGGAAACTAATGGGAATCTATAAGAAACTCACTGAGAAGATGCAGGTGTGGTGGAAGCTCTGGCAGTAGGTGCGTCCCGCGCCCCGCAGCTCGTCCGCGGCCGGGCGCGGGACTCCTGTGGGATAATAATACTTGTTGACGCTTACCCTCGAACTGAAACGATGCGAGCATCGGGACATTTCGATCATAATTATTTGTATTATGTAATAACGCTATGTTGTTTAGAGTTACCCGACGACTAAATATGTCCCTCCAATGACTGTATAACATTCGACTTTCTAGTGTGTGTTTATAATTTTGTTTTATCTAACCAAAGATTCGGAGGTGAACTCTTTACGTCGGTACGATCCCTGTGAGTAGTTTGTCTTCTAATGTTAAATCGTGTAAGTAGAATTAGACGTCGACCTCGTATTTACCGGGTCGACTGAGTAAGGACATTGAAAACGCTTATTAATTGGTATGAAAGGGTAATTTATATTGTCATATCATCCACGTTTCTCATATTTAATACGGGTTTGCGATAATGATGTTAATCACCAAAATATATTAACGTAATAGGTATTCCTAAATGTAAAACAATTTAAGGGTAGAAGTTTTAAAATGCCCTTCGGAGTTGTTATTTTGTCTCGTTTAATTAGTATTGCATGTTCGGTCAGCGTCTTCTCAAGAAGATGCCGAGCCGAATGAATCCTGTTACATAGCTTTACTTGATTTGGTTACCTGGTGCACCTCATTCGTGTAAAGAATCGCTGGCGATTCCCTTATTTTTTCGTATTAGAATAATTGTTTATGTAAAATTACAAACTTAGTTATAGTTTGTTTATTCAAAAGTTAAGTCAAAAATTCCTATGAATAAATATATGTATGCAACTAACGGCTTGAAGTGTTGATTATAAGTACTAACAAAGGCGTGGTTTACTGCTAAGTTTTCTCTTCAGATAAGTAGATGTTTACTGACACTACAGCGGCACGGGCCGCCGGCCGGGTCTGGCAATAGTACAATGTTAAGTAGATAGATTCCCAAATTTTGCGCACAACATTGATAGCATTCATTAGTGTATATTCGTTTTGGCCTGATCTGATTGTACGCGGTGTTCTTCGATGAGGCCATGTCATTTTCAGTAATTGGTTTATGGCAACTATTGTAAAGTATGTGTAGGTTGGGTTAAGAGGATGTAGTACATAGAGCGGCGTACTGTATTGTGTTAGCATTTCACTTGTCCATCGACGTCGGTGCGAGTCGTGTAATTAATATTTGTGAGCTGGTCTCTATACTTTATGTACTCAAAAGATATTCGTTAATCTGTTGTTATAATATTTGTTTGTATCTCGCTTTTATCAATTTGTTGTTTTGACATTGTACCTCCGGCGAAAGTGTTGTTCTGCAATCTTTAATGTTAATCATTAATTTGTGTCAAGAATGAAGGTCCAATGTACATTATTTTCGTAGGTAAATTAAGATTTTATTCGGCGAACCTAACGTTTATAAAATGTCTGATTTTAAAAGCATAGATACCTATTATAGTATGAATATGAAACGTCGTACGAGGACAAAAAAAAATAAAACGCTTAACTACATTTGTGTGTTATAGAAACATTACGCTTAGAACTTTGTGTTATAATATAAATAATATGTAATAATATATATTGAAATTGTCTTGAATAATGTTTGTACTAACTAGTAGATCTGTGTGAAGGTCGATCTCTATAGGTAGTTCGCATGTGAGGAGAGTACTATACGCCCACGCACCACACGCACGGGAATAACTTGAAACTACATGTATAAAATGTATAACTAGATAGTATGCTCGTTGTGTAATATTAATTTGTATAAAAGTTGATGTACCTTCCTATATAAATAATTGAGTGGGTACTTTTAAATAAAACCCTGTATACATATGTTCGGTGCGAGTCTTGGTCTTTTTTACTCATACTCTACCTATAAGTTACACCACATTAGCTAACTACCAAAGAACAATGTAACGTACCTTATTTCATTAAATCTATTATATGTGCATCTGGCATGTCACTTTTCGAATTTGTTGTTTAGAATTACCTGATAAGTATTTTGCAGAGCGGTTTCAGTGTTATATATAATTGTTTGTCTGTTTGTCAGTACGAAACTAACACTAAGATTGATGAAACATAGTAAAATTATAAAAACCGAGCTAAGTGTGCAATGCTGGACATTTGCATTACTTATTATTTATGTTTAAAATAAAATAGCTTGTAATAGTTTAAATAAATATTTGAGTTGGAGAACATTAATGTATTTAGAATAAAAAATAATTGAAGAAAATAACGATGTTTTTTTTATTTTATACTTATTTGTGCTTCAAAGATAATAACGACTACGATACAACATCTCATAACTTTGAAAAAATACCCAATTATGGAATAAAACATTTGAAAAGAAGAAGCTATACTTTTTATTGCACTGATCTGGAGGTTGGTCGTTGTTCGTGGAGTGGCACAGAGAGGTCATTGGTAGCTGCGAGGGTTCCGACAGTTTACTCTACCAGTAGGGAGCAAACTATTCCTAATCATATTTTTTTACAGAAATGAGAAAATAAAGTAAGTTCCTGTAATTGTTATGGAAGCCTGTAAAGCCGTGGTCTTCAGTGTTTTAAAGAGACGATCATTTCAACTTTGGCATTTTCCAATCAAAAGTATCATTTCGTGTATGTAGGCAGGCAATTATATTGACTAACTGCTGTTGTGACCGCGTGTGTGACAAGAATTATTGTGAAAGGTGTTTTTAAAATGGAAAATTCACCCCTAGTGAATACAAGAACAAAACTAAATCATTAACATTAAAAATAATTTAATTCCAATGTTTGTATTTTAATACATGACCCTACCTCGTTCCTGTCTTCATGAGTATCTGCCCAAGTTGTACACAGAAGATACATATTTTTAACTTGAACAATTTACACAATGCCTATCTACTGAGATACCCTGCGGTAGATAGTTTACAGCTTAACTACGAGTCAAGAGTTCCGCGGGACGTCGGTTCTTAAGCCCTTGCCACCGACGAATACGCAAGTGGGTAAACTGGCGGAATACCGGTTTGGTGTAGGTGGTAGGTGGCTGCAGAAATTCGACATTCTCGTCTGAGTCTCCACAGTTGTCGGGGGCCAGTCGGATTGCACGCGCAGCGAGAGGTGGCATCAACTAGCCGTTTGAGATGGCGTTGGAAGTAAGACCTGCTAAAAGTAAAGGTCCCTAATCCATGGACAACTATGGTGTGGGAATAGTGGCTGTACCTATATAATCGTTGTTGTTTTTGGGGTTGAGATGCTATTAAGATAATCAGATGAGATGAAGAGGAGGAGGAGGGAGAGAGAACTGTGCGTCGATGGATTTGTCAGTCAGGAGAAGTCTGTGTCTGATAAAGAAATAAAATTAAAACAACACTTAAGACCAGGTATCACTGTTAAAATAGGCATTTTCTAAATAAATTAAAATTAAAGGGTACAGAAATAAAACAAATTAATATATAATTATGTATAAGCACTATAAAGTAGCCTGTAAATAAAGTAGTTCTCCGAAGTTGATAAATTCCAAAATTGGCACAGCGGCTTCGGTATCAAAGCCAAAGTTATTTTTTTTTAAATTTAAAATAGGCCAACATTGTACTTATGAAACATCAGACTCTAGTTGTATAGTTCCAAAGGGTAGGTCAATGGAGAAGAACCGGCAAGAAACTCTATAGATACTCTTTTAAATTATTTATTAAATTATTTTATCCATGATATTCAAAAAGTAACAAGGCATACAGATAGACTTACTTTCGCATTTATGATATTAATATAGATTAAAAAATATTTAAATAAAAAAAAATATTGATAGACACAGGGTCTCCAATAGAAGTGAAAACTAATAACTTATAATTTTAGTATTAAAATTTCATAATGTTTAAATTAAAATTATAAATATCAGTTTAGTTTTCACTTGAAAGTGAAAACTTAACAGGAATTTTTTACTTTACATTTTGATTTATTTACGATTAAAAAAAACCAAATACATTCAGTTTGCGAGTTTTTTGGACCTAATTGGATATTTTAGTTGCATGTCCAATTAGAGCATCAGGAGTTGCCCCTTTAAAATTATTAAAAGGGTAATGTGTGTCTGTGTCTATAAATAAACCACAGGGGCCAATGATAACACCTTCCTGTTTTTGTTATGGTTGCAATACTTGTTACTCCCGCTCGACCCCGCGTGTAATAGACGTGACGTGAGCCAGATTATTTTTGTACAGTAAGTGTTTTACAAGAGGAGAACAACAATCGATCGGATGAAATACTCCCAGTAATACCTCAAATATATCAATTTTTTAATATTCAAATTGCAATGTTAACTATTTCAAAAATGAATTCTATATATGTTTTTACAGGAATACCTAGCCTTAAATTATATGTAAATAAATAAATAAATGTAAAAATAAATGTACATAATTATATTATATTTTTTTTAATATTCAATTTTCAATGTTAACTATTCCAAAAATGAAGTCTAAATATGTTTTTACAGGAATACCTGGCCTTAAAAATATGATATATATCAGCCTAACTGTAAAAAATAACCTGCAGCTCATTTCTTCAAAGATTCTATAGATATTTTAATATATATAAATTACGTGTCACTTTGTTCGCTATGAATTTAGTAGAACCGATTTTAATCAAGTTTGCACACAGTATATACTCGTAGTTTGATCCAACCTGAAAGATAAGATAGTTTGTATCTCTATTTATTTCTTTTATTGCGAATTATTTGCTTATTATCTAAGTGTCATAATCATCTGTTAATTTCATACAATTCTAACAGATGCCGGTATACGGTATATGTTGAATGCATTGAGTAAGTATCCAATAGATGGCGCTTTGTTAAGAGTACGAACGTTTCATATCAGATACAATTTAATAAGATAAGCCACGTATTGCTGAGGGTAAAGTATTAGTTAAATATATATTATTGTAAACGCAATACTGTGGAATTCTTTATAATTATGTATATATCATATTTTTTATTCTATAATCGATTTTCGAGCATAGCACATACGACATGCTCTCCCAGAAGATGGCTCATATGGCTATTATATAACTGGATACTTATTGTAAGGTGAATGAGAGACTCGGATGAACGAGCCGATCCCCTTCCCTTTCTTCTATTTCCATTTATTCCATTAGTCAAACTTACCACTGTTTACCAACAGGTGATATAATACAGCTTTTAATTATATAAACAATATGGAAATACCATTAGAAGTGTTAGTTTATAATCAATTTATTAATTTAAGCACACTATCTCAATTAGTGTACTAACATCGCATTATGGAAAGTCATTCCGTTAGTGAATTAGTGCTTCTCTCCGATAGTTTCTACTTGCTATTTTTGAAAGTCAAATAGTGACACTTAAATTGGCATATATGCTATGTTAGCACTCTAACTGACATAGTGTTGTTAAAAATGTATAATGATATAAAGATAGTGCTTCTCTCTGATTGGTGGAAACTCCTCCTCGCTATTTTTAAAGGTCAATTAGCCGCTTCAATTGGATAATGAAGTGCTCGCATGATAATCAATCTACATTAATTCTTTAAAGTTGCCAGTTTAAGATTGTAAAACTGTATAAGTTATACGCATCCCTGAAATAAACACGAAAGTGAATGAGCCGAGTGAACGATCGAACTTTCAAATAAAAGTAATAAAACATAAGGTGATGCTTTTTTTTTACCAAAATAATTTTACTTTTAGCCTTATAACTTTTTATTGTATTGTATATTTTATCTTATAATATTTTCAAACAAAGCGAAGAGAGAAGCAAAGAGAAAACTGAAACTCATGTGGTCAACAGGTCTCTATCGACTTTTGAACATTTATTGAATAATTTAGACATGATTTTTTCTTCAAATATGTATCATTTATTGTATATCTTTTTGTTATTGTAATATCAACATTTTTTTTTCTGATAAATGAAGTATATTCCTATACATTGTGTAATCGCTAACTAGAGGATAGTTGGAATATATCAAGCATATAGCATCAGAGTCATATTATGTAATGTCCGAACCCTTTGTTTGATTCATTTGTTATTCTTTTAATTCTAACTTCATTTATTAAACTTACTCTTATCTCCAACTTTGAGCAACCTATATGCTTTATACATTTGCACAGCAAAAAAATACAATTATTTAGAAAAAGAAAAACATTTTGATATTTCTTAATATAGCTTCCCTATTAAAGTTGCCGATAAACCCAAAAAAAAGGTCAACTGGACTTTATTGTAATAATTTTACTTTCTTCTACCTGTATATCGGTAGAAATTCAATATAACTAATATTTTGGGTAATTTTTAATATAGTTACCGATATGAACATGGTATTGTGGTTTATACATACGGACGTTTTAATAAAAATATTATTATATTTTTATTTCAGGAGCAGCTAGACCTTATTCAATTACTCTGTCTCTAAGTCCTGTCTCTACTCTGTCTCTAAGTCATGTCTTTACTCTGTCGCTATATATCAATACTAGTCCCTGAATCTTAATAATCAAGCATATATATCCGAAGATTTTGATATCGTAGTATATATTTTTAGCTAAATAATTGTTTGTAATACTTTCTATATTTTAATGATATCTTTTAATTATACAATTTTAAACCTAACGAGGGAAAATAATGTTGTAGAAATATATCAATTATACACTTTGCCGTAAAAAATAAAAATTAATACCATCCCACACAGTGGTCGTGGATAAGTGTAACGGAAAGATGGCGATAATCTGATCAATACTATTTGGCAAAAATTGATTGACGTGAAGCCGGTGCGCTGTGACCGGTGGTCCTAAAATCTCAGCATTAACTTCTTACAAAAAGCTAAACATACCCATATTGAACAAATAAAAAAGTATGTGCTGCTTTCAAATCTACTTACTAAAATAGGAAATATCTTTTTCTTACGAGTTTATTCGTACACAGGTCGCTGGCATTTCTATTTACGGAATTACATCCTGAGAACCACATATTTTGAAGTAGTTTGAAACTTTCTTGCTCTGCAAGCAGAAGTAAAACGATTTTTTTTAAAGAAAAAGTATTTACCTAATCAAATGTTTATTAGTAATATCTAAAATAAATATAGGAGGAAGGTAAAGGTATTCGAAAGGTTCAGAGGAGTGACGAGGGGACGAGACACGACTCAGGACTTATTAAATAACGCTTCACAGCTGTTGAGTGTTCTTCTCCTGCTTTTACTAAGATGAAACAAAAACAGAAAATACTGCTAAAAATTAAATACTTGTCCTGCAACATACGAATTCGTCTTCTCTTTCCCATATTAAAGGATGGCAATAAAAGCGGATAGAGTTACGAACTAACCAAGAAACTGAACAAAAATAGATTTATAATTAATTTGTATACTGTAAAGAGTATTGTATACTGTATATTGTATACTGTATAAAAAAGTAAAAAAGAACGAGGGGTGTAACAGTGAAATATTTAATTATGGTTCCCGTAACCGTCACGGTTTCTCTTAATGTATTAAAATAGGTAAGTAGTAAGTAAATATTCTTGCTATATATTTTTGTATACTTTTATGTTCATGTTTAGTAGAATTAATTTGTACCAAACCTTTTAGACACAAATGAGTAATCAGAATCCTTTACTAAATTATATAGTCTGTGCTGTCATTGTACCACTGTCAGAACTCCCATGGTCCATCCCTAATTATGTTTTCTTGCTTTTCGGCGTCGTTTGATAATTGAGATTTAATACGTTTGCTTTTAATATACGTAATAATTTATGTGTTCAATTGGTTTTGGTTAAAAATCATATAGCATATATTTTTTTACAATGGTCAAACTTACCACGGAACTTATACAGAATTCCTTGCAGTATATTAATCCATGCAGAGATCGAGAATTAGATCTAAGAGGTTAGTTTTGTCCCCGGGTATTTTCTGTTAACTTTAAGTAGTTTTCTGTTTCTGCTGATAGTTATATATAATGTTTTTTTATTCAATTAATGTAACGGTAAATATACCATTCGTGATTTATGATAGTTATATAAACTTCATCTTATATTTATTAGGTTACCTTCATAATTTATTTTTCAGGGTATAAAATTCCACAAATAGAGAATTTAGGTGCCACTTTAGATCAATTTGATACAATAGACTTCTCTGACAATGATATAAGAAAGCTTGATGGATTCCCTCTCCTGAAACGCCTTAAATGTTTGTTTCTAAACAATAACAGAATTGTGTAAGTAACAGTTAAATCTAAAATACCCTTGTACTCTGAATATATTATAAATTTTGTTTAATGTGAAGTATTTGTTATATGAATTAGACGGCTCAGTGAAAATCTGGAACAATACTTACCCAATTTGGAGACCGTAGTATTGACAAACAACAATTTATCCGAGTTGGGTGACCTAGATCCTTTATCAACACTACCAAAACTGAAAACCTTGTCACTTATGCATAATCCAGTTGCAAATAAACAACACTACAGGTAAATACTACATTGAATTAATGTAACTTATTATGTTCAATTATAAAAATCCAATTTACATTCAGTAAAGCAAGTCACTCTAAAACTTTAAAATTATAATTTTTTGAAAATAATCAAGTATAGTGTGGCACATTATGATTCACTGTGAACCTTTTCTTTCAGGGCATATGTTGCATTTAAACTACCCGAACTAAGATTGTTAGATTTTAGAAAAATAAAACAAAAGGAAAGGGAAGAAGCAAATGCATTATTCAAGAGCAAGAAAGGCAAAGAAATACAAAAGGAGATAACAAGAAAAGCTAAAACATTTGTTCCTGGAGGGAATTTGCCTGATCCTAAAGTTACAAGTGAGTGTTAAATATGTTATTATGAATCTAAAAGGTTTATGTACTTGTTGTTGTGGTGTACCCAATATTTTTCTATATATTTGTTTTATAGATTATTGACTGTTGTTTTTGTTTGAGAGATCATTTAAAATATCCTGTTAATGTTAATTGTATTTTAATTCCTAGATCTCACACCGCAAGAGATACACAAAATTCGAGAAGCTATTAAAAATGCTTCATCACTTCAAGAAGTTGAGCGCTTAACAAGAATGCTGCAGTCAGGTCAAATTCCTGGTCAGAAACCTTTACCTCCACAAACACAATCAAATGGACAACGTAAGAAACATATCTTTAGGATTTATAATATATTTCATATTTTATATTTTATAAACATCTCAAAATGGTAAACCTAGACATTAAAGTAAATAAATCCTTCTGGAGTTGTAACCCTAAAATTTGAAAAATGTTACTTTTCCCTAGAATATGTGTATAAAATCTTTGTTAGATTGTTTTAAAAATTGATTTATATTCATTAAGATGATTTGAATTAACTCTGATCAGTCAATCCAGTCAATGTTTGATACTTATAGCACATATATACTGATTATTACTAATATTAATGATTCTGATTTCCAGAAGAGGAGTTTGAAGAGATGGAGACGGACCAAACCAATGGTCAATAAAGGTTGGGTATATAAGATGTTTAGCGATAAGAACAGTGATTACTATTATGCAGTGTACATTTTTTCCCTTTTAAAATAATTAAGCTGGTAAGAACAGTGTAAACTACACATATTTTGCTCCAAAGGTAGATACTACACATAGCATTCTAATCCAATAAAGCAATTGAAGCAATTATGATATTTGGCCAGACCATCGGCAATCTAACACCAGTCTATAATAAATAAACTATTTTTAATATCCAATTGTTTTATTTTAATGTCGCTAATCTCAATACTATTTTATTTTATAACTATCACATATAACATTTGGTGTGTATCAATAACAGCCAATTTTACAATTCTCAGACAAGATTTAACCAGGAAGTACATTTATAAGTTATCTGAAATTAAGAAAACCAGCCCCTAATAAATTAAAATTTCTCAAACATAATATTCAATAATTCATCATTGCCAGAGTCTAAAAATACAGAGTATATCATTGGTAACACAATTCTTCTTCCGATGAGCTCTTTAATGGCCGGTCTCTTATCTGGTAGAACAGACAGCATAGAATCTATAAGGTCTTGTACACCTCTATCATAAATTGTTAAGTCAATTGGATGCACACTTGCACTAGTTATTGCCTTTATTAATCCAACCAGCGTCTGAAATAAATTAAGAAAAAAATGTGATAAAATTGTTTTCAATTTACCAATAAATTAAGAATGAATACCTCCGATTCAAAAGCTCTTTTGTGTGTGCACATTTCATATAGTAAGCAACCTAAGGCCCAAATATCACTTTTGGTGTCATACGGTTTTCCTTCACATAATTCCGGTGCTAAGTAGTATGGTGTCCCAATCACAGTCGATGTCTTTTTTGCACTAAAATGTAAAACCTAGTCATCAGTTCTATCAATGTACATGTTAGAGCACCCTTTTATTAAAAAAACTTCGGGTTGCTTAGATATCACAAACATTAGAGATGTCTCTCGATAGGTATCAAAAATTTGAATAAGTATATAACATGGCATATATTTCAATTGGAAACTCAAATAATAACTTTCAGCATAAAATAATGACAGGCTTTAAATTATAAGGGGTTTTATCTTATTTTTTCGCACAGATAAAGAACTTACCTAGCTAACATCTTAGATATACCAAAATCGCCGATTTTCACAAGAACTCCATTTTTACCCGTTAAAAGAATATTTTCTGCTTTTATATCTCTATGAATGATATCTAAATGATGAATATAACTAACTCCTAGTAACACCTGACAGAAATAAAACAGGATCTCCTGGAAAATATAAATGCGTGTTGCGTACAAAACATTCTATAGCTATAAGCTATATATTCTATAGCTATAAGCTATACATTCTATAGCTATAAGCTATACATTCTATAGCTATAAGCTATACATTCTATAGCTATAAGCTATACATTATATAGCCATAAGCTATACATTCTATAACTATAAGCTATACATTCTATAGCTATAAGCTATACATTCTATAGCTATAAGCTATACATTCTATAGCTATAAGCTATACATTCTATAGCTATAAGCTATACATTCTATAGCTATAAGCTATACATTCTATAGCTATAAGCTATACATTCTATAGCTATAAGCTATACATTCTATAGCTATAAGCTATACATTCTATAGCTATAAGCTATACATTCTATAGCTATAAGCTATACATTCTATAGCTATAAGCTATACATTCTATAGCTATAAGCTATACATTCTATAGCTATAAGCTATACATTCTATAGCTATAAGCTATACATTCTATAGCTATAAGCTATAGAATGAAAGAGGTTAGCATTATTTTGGAAGACTTCCACTTCTATGGACTGCCTTAGAACTCAAAAAGATTACAACCTACACTTATTCACATATCTATAAACAATGATGTAAAATTACAAAAAAGTATATTTTAAATTTTTGGAAGAAGTATAATGGACGGGTTCAGTTGATAACACAGATCTTAAAACAATCGTTTTATTTACTGTTTGTTTTTTTGTTTGCTTGCATTACTCTAGAGCTAATGAATGCGTTTTGAGGAAATTTGGATTTATGTAGATATTTGACCCGTACATCATATAGGACACTTAATACATTAAATTGAACCTGCTGTTTTATTAATTTTGGACATCGCTGGTACATATATTCCGCTAGATTCCCGCTAATGGCGTACTCCATAGATATCATTACGTGGTTTTCAATATAGTAACAGTAATAAAACTTAATTATATTAGGATGTTTCATTGTGGAAAGTATCTTGACTTCATTTGCTATGTCCTGCAATGGAGATAGTTTCATAACACCAAATGTATAGTTTCTGGATATTAAATTGTACGTTATAATAAATGGAAGTACCTGCTTATGATCTTGAATTTTAATATTTAGTTCTATATCTTTTACAATTGTCAACATGTTATCTTTATTTTTTTCGCACAAATATACATTTCTAAAAAAAACGGAAAGGGTTACATTAAAATTCAAATTAATTGAAGAATCCTGTTATATTATATATATAATTAATAATAAGATTTCCATTTCAGTCTTTAAACTTCGAATGAAGGACTCTTTTCTCTTCTTTTCTTTTTTATTGATAGCCGACCTTTTTTTAAAACTCAATCCCTGAGTTGATAAAAAGATATACCCACTTTATACTAGGTATATAATATGTTTATTATTATTATTTTAGTCTTATCACCTCAGAGATTGAGTTTTTATACAAGTGTATAAAGATACAATGTACTAATGAACTGTAATTTAAAAAAGGAACAATAAACCAACGACGATATATTTTACTTCAAGTGATAAGTTGAATGTTTACCTACCCGTAAGTACCTTTTCCTATGGTCTTCAATATTTTTAGATTGTTTTTCTTAAACCGTTTTATAAAATCCATCACGTTATGAACACCTACTAGAGTTTTTGGATTTGTAAGGTACATGTAAAACGTTTCGATACATAGGAATCCAAAAAAAGATTAGCTACCCACTGAAAAGTAACAGCAATACTTTGATAATCAGTCAGTACAATCATAGCAATTTTATCTTATTTTTTTGTGTTTATTACAAACAAAATACTTTTGATTGCTAACTATAATAGACTTCTCTCTTCTTCTGGAATATAATAATGTATTATAATATAGTATAATTAACAATAATAATATTCAACAACGAATACGTTCGACTCAATATAATCAGATCAATATATATATGTCTTTTTTTGAAAACATATTTAAAAAAAATGACTTATGACTGTAACGATTCATAGTGTATTTCATGTGTGTAATCTGTATGACTTCGAACTTTGGCCTGCCTGGACGCATTTATATAAACAATAATCCAGGGCTGTCAGTTGTCAGTTTTTTGATGTGTCAAATTTATATATGAATAAAAAAAACCTTCACTTAAATCCTCTTTTCGGATCCCTTAATTGCCCTTTGTAAAAATCTACATTTTAGATTACTTGTTATAACAATGGGGAACTTTTTGGGATCCTATAATGCTCGAAACGTAGACCTGTATATGGATGATAAACCAACATTTGATCCTCAAGAAGGTTTTCCTTACGAACGACAACAACGAGGTATTACATCTTGAGGATACATATCCTTCATAACATATCCTATCTCTATTTCTATGTACTTGGTATCTTATATGGCTAGACAATATTTGTGTATTCTGTTTTTATATTTTTGTTACATAACTGACAATATATTGATGGTATAGAATTGTTTGTCTATTAAACAATTGAATTACATTATTTAAAATGTTTTAGAAATGATAGCCAAAGAAGAGGACCTCATTTCAGCTAGGATTCCTATAAAATACAGAGATTATTGTGCTCATCACTTACTTGAATACCAGGTGTGCCGACACAAGCATGTACCCCTTATGTACAAGTGTGCCCATGAAAGACACGCCTACCTGAATTGCCAACATCAAGAGTAAGTTAATGAGAATAAAAATGGTTTAGCCATAACATACTTTTTGTTAGATTCAATAAAATAAAAAGTTATGCTTACATTGTTTAAATATAAGTATTACTTATATCATCTACCATTGGAGATGCTTAATAAATTATGTCCTTTGATCTATATAAAACATACCTTCTAATATATTTTTATCTAAGAACAACTACTTAAAGAAATAACAAAATACTCTGACACATATGTCAGAGTATTTTGTTTATTATTTTTAATATTCTGCCAAATTACAAATTAATTTGTTAAACTTGGATCTATATAGAAACTATTTAAAAAATGGGTTGCCTGTAATATTATCCTTTTTAATTCATAAGATATTTTTTAACTCTTATTTGTTAGAAATAAGAGTTTCAACTCTTAAATATTTTATTAATAAAGATTGACAATGATACAAAAAAAAAATAACAGCTAAATATTTGTTAATTATATTTCAGTTATGTAACTAGAATGAAGGAGTTTGAACGTGAGCGTCGTCTCAGGATCAGAGAAAACAGAGTAGCTGGAGCTGCATAAACTAAAAAATATATTATTGTAAATAGTGAATAAATAGAATGCTTTGAATCAGATTTACTTGAAGTTTTCATTGTTAATTATGTAAACACTAACAGGAGAACATAAATATTTATAATAAAATAAAATTAATTAAACACCAAAAAATTATTTTTTTAACTTGTCTGTAATTATGAAAAGCCTTGTTATGTTACGTTCATGCCATATGCTTTATGTCCATTCAGCCATTCTTGCTTAGGGAATCGAGTAGTTGATACCAAAGTACACAATTCAAGAAATCTTTTGAAACCGTGACCTCTATCAATATTAAAGTTGATACAAAATGAGAATCCTTACTTGTAAATCAGCATCTAGGTATTTTTCGTGACTAGCTTTTTTCAGCAAATTCGTCTAAACCATAAAGGCTCAAACATAAACCATCATCACATAAGTTATTCCAATGCTTTGGCACGAATGAGCCAGCTCGACCGGTGATACCACAACCTCACTTTGAAACCACGACTTGTCTTTTTGCTAAGTTAATGAGTTTTCCGTAGGCCCAATCCCCTCCCCCCGCCCCCATGAGAGTGTGGTTTGAAATAAATATACCCTAGGGCTTATCAACAGCACTAGCGTGGGAGAATCTCCCTCTGGGAGTCCAAGTTGAGATCATAATGTCTGGGCTTGGCTGGGCTTTGCCACTGACCTGAGAAGAACTGGAAAGAAAAAACTCTAGGGGCTGTCATTTAATTTTCTTTAAATTATTGTCAATTACGATGATTTAAAGTACATTATATAGTAACACTCTAAATAAATCTTGAAACAGCTTGACAGCGACCGCTTCATGCCCACAGTGCAGCATCCTCTAAATATTCGGAAACATTGTAGTATCCGTTAGCATAAACACGCTCCTTAGTTACTTTCTTTAATTTATCAAACGGTAATACTTGAACGTTTGGTGGGAGCTTGTTGAAGATTTGTACACATTGCCCCATAAATAATTTTCTTACTTTTTCTAGTCGAGTATCAGGAAAAGTAAGTTTATGTTTGTTCCTTATATATCACAATATCACAATGCTTAATAAAAGTATCAGTATTCTTATGTACATATTATTTTTTTTCTAAAATATACTGACCGGCGACCATGAGTAGATTAATTTTCTCAAACTTATCTCGTAAAGTATCTATAGGGCCCAGATTGTAAGTTGCATGGTTAGCCCTCTTTTGTACAACGAAAACAGTATTTATGTCAGTAGCACTACCCCAGAGTAGAATACCATACGACATAATACTAGAAAAATAACTGTTATAAACTAACTTGGCAGCAGTGTTATCACTGAGGGATCCAATTTTTTTAACAGCAAACGCGGTCGAGCTCAGTTTACTAGCCAAGACAGCTGTATGAGGACCCCGTTGTGGTGTAGCATCAACAGTGATTCCTAGAAAAACCACAATTAAATTAAATATAGCCTTGTTTATATCGTTATAGTAATGTATGACGATGTAAACAAGGTTCTCCTTCTTTGAAACGGCATCCTCAGTGATTCCCATTCGTGGCAGATCCTCGTTCTGGTTTGGCCGATCCTGAAATCTAGATCTAGCCGAAAACAGGATTAAATGCATGGGGCAAATGCAGCGATAGCACGGAACGTATAGACTCATTGAAAAAGGAGTACAACTATGCTTCCAGGACTTTCAAAAGAGATATAGCCAGGGCAAAGGTTCAGTGCATCGTCAGGATTGGTGAGAGACTGATGAGAGCCTCCCTTCCGGAACTCGTGCGTTGTGGTGTCTTGCCAAAGCTGTCAAAGGGAACTTCTTTCATTCCTCCTCCATCCCTTCCACCCCAGCACAAGGAAGACCATTTGTTGGTCCATGACGCTAAAGAGAAAGTCTTTCTCCTAGGCATACTCTTTGCGTCCAACTCGACTTTGGATGGCCGGGGAAAGGCACCACCAACCATCCCATAAAGTCCGGTTTTATGAAAAGTGCGTAAAGCTCTTCTATCCCTGGACATTCACAAGTCATGTGGTCCCGGTGGAATCCCTTTCATTGTGCTGAAGACGTATGATCCAGTATTGGCACCGGTTTTTACGCGTCTCATTCAACTCTCTTACTCTTCAGGGGTCTTCCCGAACTCCTGGGAGTCAGCTCTAGTGCACCTTAGCCCTTAGACCCTTAAAAAACGTGACCACTCGGATCCATCCAATTACAAACCTAGTTCTTTAATGACCGACAATACAGTTTCTGTAGAGGTCGATCAGCTGGAGAACTTCTGGTATATCTAAGTCACCGTTGGGCACAGTCGATTGAGACCAAGGGTGAGGCTTTAGCTGTTAGCTTGGATATAGAGAAGGCCTTCGATCGGGTTCGGCATAAAGCGTTTTCCTCGAAGCTCCTTCCCTTCTTATGGAATTCCTGTGAAATTATACAATTGGGTCACCAATTTCCTAGTAGATGACGGTCGTTCTCGGTGGTGCATGCACTGACTCTATGTCGGTCAATGCAGGTATCCCTCAAGGCTGTGTACTATGTGTACTGTGTACCCGCACTGATTATTCTGCATATTAATGAAATGCTGCAAAGTAGCGGCATTCATTGCCATGCAGATTGCTAGTACGGGCGATGATGCCTGTTACACTGTCTGCATCAATATGTCACGTGAAAACGTCATTGAAAGCCAAAACAAAGTTGTTCGCGGCTAAAAAGATACCTTTTTTCAAATCACCTTCGTTGGAGAGTAATCCTTGAAGAATCCTTGAGAATCTATGGTGTCGATATATCGAGTCAGGTCGTACATCGCGACAAAACATCCACCCTCATCATGTCAATAGCGGGCGTTCCACCACTGTACGCTTCTCTAGAAGCTCTTAGCCTCGACGACGAATCTATGGAACAAATTGTCGCCCAAGGTATTTCTGGACCGATAAAACATTCAAACCTGCCAGAAAAGAGCGAGTACCCTTTTAAAAGGCAGGCCGGAAATGCACTTGTAGTTCTTGAGTTGCAGATGTCCATGGACGACGACAGTCGCTTAGGCGTCCCGTTTCCTAGCTTGCCTACCTCTTACACAAAAAAAATGCAAATAATTAATTTAGTGTAAGATGACTGAAATGAGTTTTCATTATGCTTGCATAGACCAAAGAGATAAAAATACAAATTTTGTCTGTGTATGTAAAAAAAACTGTAAAAAAAATCATATTGCTTGATAGAACCCTCAACTTTTTTATATGTACCTTTTCAAAATAATCGTAATATGTATTTATATTGTATATAGTATTTCAAAAATATATATATTTATATATATGATCTAAAAAAATACCATCGTTTAGAATAACGGAAAAATAAGGAATAGTGCATCAATACGATGAAAGTAATACCATAAATTCTTAAGGAACTTTTAATAAAATATGTTTAATTAAACATTTTTTTTAAAAGTGATTGTACGGCCGATACATACTTATAATATACGGTACGGTATCATAATAAAATAATAAAATTTTTGAATTGAAAATTCGTTAAAATATGTGATTAAAACGTTTGTATTCGTTTTTTTAAATAGGATAGGGAGCCAAACGTACAGATCTAAGGGACTGCCGTCGCCCATGGACATTTATTTATTTTTTTAATAGGAAGAATACAATGAATTATAAAAAAAAATCAATTAAAGGCTAACTTAAAACATGTAATTGTAGGATGGTTGCTCGCTACATCTTTAGAAAATGAAATTAAAAGAAAACACACTAATGTTGATGTGTATGTTAAAAAAAATAACTAGTTGGTACTTTATGTTTTAAAAATAACAAATAAAAATATACACGAATAAAAAAAATCTAATGTAAAATAAACAAAACAACAAAAAGTTAAAGTGAACAAAATTAAAGCTAAATAAATTGTAACTTAATTGTAAGGTATCAGTTCAATTACCATACACATTAAGGAGCCATCTGTTTTTATTTGTATTGATATCTAAAATATTTTTTGAATTTAATTTAGACGTGCTTAAAGAATTATAAAATATATCAATATGCGCGTCCCTAGAAATACAATTATAAATTTTGACAATCCTATTCAGAGGCGATGTTAGACCGAAATTAGGTTTAAAGCGCCTACTATATTAATACGATAATATTTGGTGCAAACAACACAACACAAGTCAACAATATCCCTTTCGTTCGAAAGAGATAGTCTTATAACGGTTAAGTAACCAATGATTTTAAACTATCGCGACTTGTACACATTTCAAACTAATATCGGGTCTACTTCGCGATAAAAAATAATCATTTGTAACTTCTTTTGGATTTCTTTTGTATTCTTTCTAATCTGTTTTTATGAACTTGATAAAAGGGATTACAAGCAATTGATGAACATTCGAGTTTACTTTTTCATCAGAGAATGAAATTATATTAATTTGGTATTTAATTTTTTAAAATGTTTCGTGCATCTTATTATAAGGGCTAGTGTTTTGTATGCGGATGATATAACATCATCTACATGTGGAAAAAAATCAAAGTTGAACCGACAGTGATTCTAAAATCTCCTATTTGATTAACTTTCAGAAGAAAATTACCATTTATTTTATTTCAGATATTTTTTTACTGAAAGTCATCTGCATAAAACTGAAAATTGCTGAGATAAAAACATTGAATGGAATCATTTATAAATATAATGAATAATATAGGACATAGCTTGGAACCTTGGGGTACACCTGACGTAGAAAAAAAATATTTCGATTCATATCCCCCTACAAGTGCATTCATTTCTCTTTGTTGCAAGTAACTTTCCATTTATTTTATTAATCTACAACCAACTTCGTAATTTACGACATCAAAAGCTTTAGCCAGATCGGTATATATGCAGTCGCTGATTATTGACTTTATGTGCCATGTTAGAACCTGACTTATTAATGATTTAAAAACTTTTGAGAAAATGGACAATATGCATATCGGTCTATAGTAAGACAATTCATGCTTTACCTTTTATATATAGAAATCACCAGTGCTTTTTTCCAAACGGATGGAAACATACCGTCTTGCAGTGATCTCTTATAAATCAAGGAAAGATGTGAAAAGAATAAGCGATAGAATAATTGATGTAAAAATGATATGGTAGGGTTTGATTTTATTTAATGAACATGTAGGAAGAATTAATTAAGATTATGAGAGAGTGCATGTATGTAAGGTGTACGGAAACCGTTATATTGATGGTGAATCCCTCTTGCAAGCTGCTTTAGAATTCGATCGGGTTACAATAAATACTTCGCTTGCAATGACAAAGACGAATACTTGATCATTTAGAACAAAGGCCATCACAAGACAGAGATTGATTACTTTCTATAAAAAAAGAGAAAAATGAATTGTCTCAAGAATTGCCATGGGAAGACCTTGTCTCGCAGCATAGACTGCAAACAAGCAATCTCTTGGAAGCAATGTTTATGGTAAAACTCTTAAGCAAATATGGATATAGATAGAAAACATATTATTGATGATATAAGAATGGAATGCGAAGTTTGAAAAAAGGGAAGCGGTGGGCCAAGAAATATGGAAGCTACTTGGAAAGGATTGATGTACGACTTCTTTCTTCAAAGTTGTAGCAAGAAACGGCGATCCCCATGAATGGTGCACTAGTAAACTATCTTCCATCTTAAAACTAATATTGATGTACGAGACTACACCAACTATCTTCTAATAAAACTCCTTTACAACATACACTTTTAAAGCATTACAGAAAGTTATCGAAAAACGTGTGTGCGGAAAGCGAGATTACCATAAACCAGTTGTAGCTTATATCCGTTCGAAGAACCATAGATAATTTGTTTGTCGAGTTTATGCGGAAAATAACAACATAAATAATAACTCTAGCAATGCCACCTCCTAGTACGCAGGGATATAGAGGGGGGGGAGCAATGGATGCAATTAATACCCCAGTCCCTGAAACGATAAGTCCTTGATTTTTTTTTAATCTATGCAGCAGTTTTATTTCCACTAACGGCAATCTTTATCATACGGTCGAAACTTATATACGGTTAATAAAACTATACTTATCTTCGTTATATGTTTACTATGTAAAGGCAAAATAAATACTTTTGCAGCAGAAACCTGTAAAAGAAAGTAGTTTAAAAGTATTGAAATATTTGTTAACTGTTTTCTGGTGGTTTTATTATACATAGTAATTGATTTAATGTCTAAAATGTTATTAGAAATCATAAGTAATTTTTATAGTAATGTTCTGATTGAAGAAAATTTATTCTATGCAGTGTACGGCAATACGCTAAACGTAGACTAAAAATAATCATGACAGACTCGAAGCAGTTTCAAAATGTTGCCATTATATTGAATGTGATGTTTGTGTAATTTTTACCTTAGCGGAGTATTGCAAAAAGGATCTGATTGGTTTGTGAGAATCACAATAATAACAACTAACTGCTTTTACATTCGTTCAAGTTGACATGCAACTTTACACCTTACGCTTTGCATTGGTTAAGGTTGTTAAGGATTGTAAAATGTCTAACAATTTTTGTAAACACGCTTGTCGAATACACAAATTATATGTATAATAGGCAAATGCTATTTATTGCGGAAGTAATGGCTTCCTAAATTTTAATTGCAGATATTCAATTGATATGCTTTAATAATACAGTTTTACAAATGAAGCGAAGAAGATAGAATTTTAGATATAAAACCAGTGCTTCCAGAGAATATTTGCGTCATCCGGCTTATTTCTTATCCTGTTACATACCGCGTCTGTGAAAAGCTACAAAGAAGTATCCTGAAAATGAAAAAAATATAAATTAAATAAACATTTTCATTAGTTTATGAATGAATAAATCTTTTTCAAGCTCGGCGAGCTGTTAAAATGAATACTGAAACATATAAAATGTGAACCTCGAATATGTGTTCCAGGTAATTTTATAGGCATTATTTATTTTGGATATGGGTGATGCTGGAGCCACAATGTCTGTTAAAGGTAAAGTTAAAGAAAAAGTAGAGGAAGATGAAGATTCTGAAGAAGAAGTGTGGAATAGCGAAGATGAGGACGAAACAATAGCAAGGATTCAGCGCGCTCATTTTGCACAGACTGCAGCGATGAATCCTCGAAGGAAATCAAATGCACGTCCAAGACCAATGAGCCATAAAAGGAAAATGGAAGCTGTAAGAAGTTTTCATGATTTCACTAAGAAATTAAAAAAAGACACTGGTATAAGAATTCGCAGTCTAGTTGGTAACAATATTTTAGAGTTAAGTGATTTTTCTAGTGAAGACAATAAAACTGATAGTGATGGTTTGTCAGAAGAAGAATTTTTAGTAGATCCTAGTGCTGTACGAGAGTTAGAAGAAGAGAATGAGAGTTACATTGATCCTGAAACAGGAGATATAATGGAAGCTAAGAAAATAGTAGCCCTTAGTAAAAAACCACTATCTCCTAAACATGTACCTATAACAGACAGTCCACAGGAGGAGCCAAAGACCCTTACTATTAGTGACATTATAAATGAGGGTGATTTAGATTTGTCAAAGAATGTAGAGATAGCGGAGGTTGAAGACAGTGAGCTGTGTTCAGATAAAGCTGCTGAAGAATTATTAAATATGACTAAACAAGAGGAGGGAAGTTCAGACTTTGACCTAGCCGAAAAATTAAAAGAAATGGAGCATATAAGTATAACTCCTGTAAATAATAATGACGAAGATGAAACAAAAGAGGGTGAAGATCAAAAATCTGAAACAGATGATGAGGTACCATTATAACATATTATTAATTAGATATACCAAAGTACTTTAATAATTGCAGTTATTAATAAAATTTACCTGTTTTCGGTAATTTAACCAGTGAATCCTTATTTTTTTGTATTCTAAACCACAATATTGATGTTCTCTCAGTATATCATTAATATAACTACAAGTAAATTATATTTTTAAGAAAAAGTCACCGAATCTTAACACATTAAATGTGAGAAGAAACATTAGAGAGGTAATGGATGAGAAAAACCTTGATGCCTCAACTCTAGCAGCGCAGCGGCAGGAGTCAGAGAGATTGGCTAGAGTACAGGAACAACAGAGAATTATTAGAGAGGTGTGTGTATTTTCATTTAAAAGTTATAACAAATATAAAATTTACTGTATTTTGTATCAAACCAAATGATATCTACCTGCAGATGTACTTAAGTAACTTTTGTTTTACATTTTTTATATGATTTGCCCAACATTGAATTGGAAAGATTGATGATTATAGTTTTAATTGTTTTTGTAATACTTAATATATTTATTGATTTGTTATATTTAATATGTGTATTTATAAATGTTTTTTTTATTTTAGGTTCAAAGGCAAATTGCTATAAATAGACAAAACAAAATACATCAAAAGACAATATCACTCCTTCAAGGTGGATCCTCATTATTGAAAAAGGGCTCCGGGCAAAAGTTAAAGTAAATTTTACTTTTCACTTTTCATTTAGATAAAGAGAAATTGAAATAATATATATGTATATACATAAGAATGAAATATTTATGTATATACATTAAAATTACTTTGTATTCAGTCTTATTGGTCTCACTATGTTTTATTCCTGTAAAGATCATTTATTTATAAATAATATTACACATACACATTTATATTGAAAGTGCTTCCCACAATCCTTTTATTTATAATAGTTTATTTTTGTAGTTTACCAAACACAGTGTTAGTAAAATTACCATCAGGAGAACTGAAAAAGACAACAGTGAAGCAAGGACAGGTAGATGTCACAAAGATATCAAAACCTACCATATCGGGAACCTCTTTGATTCCAAAGTCAGAGAAAAAAGAGGTATACTTAATATTACTATACATTTGTAGAATTTCTTTTAGTAATACTTTTTTTTTCAGCATTTCACTGACATAAATTTAACTATAGTAAAGGAAAATATTTTAAACAATTTAAAGATATTTGTAATAGTCATCAAACACTATTCTACAAGTATGTAATGCTTCAAACACTGTAATTACACCCTCAGGTCGTAGAAATAGTAGACAGCAGCAGTGGTGAGGACACTTCATCGTCATCATCAGACTCCGATGATTGCATTATGCTGTCGGACTCAGAAGTACCTCCTAGTCCTGAAGCTGAAGAAGATCCTGGGAACTCTGGTAATTAAAACTTTATAATGTGATTATTGTTGAAATTTTTATAAAAATATTGATGACTTCTGTTTATTTTTTATTTGAAATTAACAAAAGTATATTGAAATACATATTTGGTAATTGGTTTGCCGTTCATTCATTATACCATGCAGTGCGATTTTATAAATAAATGCATCCAATATAAATAAATATAAATAAATAATATAAATAAATGCATCCAACTAACTCATTTTGTTTATAAGTTTATTGTCGGGGTATTTTAGTACTGCTATAGTTCTTTATAAGATTTTCATGAATGATTTTCATGATGATTGAATGATTTTTTTTACAAAATATTTTTATTTGGTGTTATCTGTTAGCTTCCAACTACTGGCACCATCAGTGTTGGCGGTAGGGAAGAATATAGAAATATTAAACACTTTGCGGGCTGAAACAATTAAAGAGTTTTATTCAAGTTGCTGGGAAAGAGGTCCGTTAAATACATGATTGTAGTGTCACCTGTAGTGACATGAGGGTGGTGTTGTGACTCCAGGTCTGCACGTCAACGACGCCTACAACCTGCCGGACGACCAGGGCAGAGTGCTCATCAACATCGGTCACGCGGATAAAGAAGAAGATATATTTTTGGCGCCACAAATTGCAAGGATCATCAAACCTCATCAGGTTAATAAAATAAGACTCATGCCTCGTCTCAACCCAGTCGTTGTACCCAATTTAACAGATTTAAAATCTCGTTTTTACAGATCGGTGGAGTCAGATTTCTATTTGATAACATAATAGAGTCCGTTCAACGGTTCTCGACGTCCACTGGGTTTGGGTGTATCCTGGCACATTCCATGGGTCTGGGGAAGACGCTGCAGATTGTATGCTTCTGTGATATATTTCTGCGACACACTAACTCCAAGACCGTTTTATGTATAATGCCTATAAATACTCTTCAAAATTGGGTTTGTGTTTTTTACATGATCTTTTTATCTACGTATTTATTATGTTTGTTTTATGTTTAGATAGTTGTATTTTTTTTATTTTGCCATGTTTTAAGATTTTTCTCTAAAGATTACTTAAGTATTTCATAGTTATATACTTTGTAGGTGGCAGAGTTTAACATGTGGTTGCCCGTGGAAGCGTCCAGTAGTCCCCTGTCCCTGCACGGTGAAGTCCGACCGAGGAATTTTCCTATCTATGTGTTGAACGATAGCCATAAGACACTTCAGATGCGCGCCAAAGTAGTGAAGGTGTGTGACTTGATGGAGGGCATTGAACGACACCTCACACTTTCATTATTTGATAATGGCAGAATTATTAAGCCTATGTTCATCCTGTCCTACATATCGGTAAATGTATATGTTATACATATAGGTTATTTATGTTAAAGTACATTCTATTTTCCTAGGACTGGACCACTACCGGTGGAGTACTTATGATAGGGTATGAATTATATAGATTATTAAGTATGAAGAAAGACAAAAAACCCCGTAAGAAAAAGAAAGCTGACAAACATGAAATTGAAAAAGAAAAAGAAGAGAGAAAAAATGATAAAACTGATGGCACAGATGATATTCAGGTACATTACATAATTTGACAAGCTCTCTGACTCTCTCCCGGTTAGGTTACAGGTTTGTCTCTGTAACATTACTTGGGATTTACTTTTTACAAAATAACGAATAACGTGATTGGAAATGTTTACAACTTAGGTTAATTTACACTTTTTACAAAACAGATGATAACGTAACTAGAGATGTTTTGTTTGTTTCTTGTATAGAGTCTCAATGTACACAAACCCGATGAAAGCAGAGACAGAGATGATCTCGATAACTTAAACAAATTAGATACGGATATAAAGGAGGAGAAAAAAGAAGACACGCACAATGACGAAGAAAAGAAACTCTTGAATGGTATTTATTATTTGAGCGTTGATAAATGTTTCTGGATCTGTAGTGTAGTGAATGAATGAATGAATGAACGTACTAACGACCGAGGAGACGTCATCACTGACACATTGTAGAGTAATGAATAATGGTTGTTCAGAAATGTACGAGGCCCTGGTGAGACCGGGCCCCGACCTCGTGATCTGCGACGAGGGTCACCGCATCAAGAACTCGCATTCCAACATCTCGTACGCCTTGAAGCAGATGAGGACCAAGCGCCGCGTCGTGCTCACCGGCAAGTGGTCGTGAGAGACGAGCTACTCACCTCTCATACACACATCTATCACTCATTCCACTTTTAGGTTATCCGCTCCAGAATAATCTCCTGGAATACTGGTGCATGGTGGACTTCGTGCGGCCCAACTACTTAGGTAGCAAGACGGAGTTCTGCAACATGTTCGAGCGCCCCATACAGAACGGACAGTGCATAGACTCCACCCCCCAGGACATCAGGCTGATGAGATACCGGGCTCACGTCTTGCATTCTCTTCTCGTGGGATTCGTCCAGAGGTCAGTACTAGTATAAGTCAAAGAAACGAAGATTTCAATTATCACGAAAATCACTCCCGGACTCGATGACATCTGCAACTTGATAGAAATCATCACTAGAGTTACACTGAGTTAGTAATTTGTTTGTTTCAATGTAACTGGAGGTCTGAGTTGTGCCGTGTTCGTAGACGGTCCCACGCCGTGCTGCAGTCCACGTTGCCGCAGAAGGAGGAGTACGTGATGCTGGTTCGCATGACGCCGCTACAGCGGCAGTTGTATGATCGGTTCATGAACGAGGTCGTCAGATCCGCGTCGGTTCCCAATCCCCTCAAAGCTTTCGCTATATGTTGCAAGGTAAGAATATTGTTTAAAGTCGATGTTACGACAGTCGTAGCGGCATCTTGCTGTATGCACTACATTTCTTCACTTCAGATATGGAACCATCCGGACGTTTTGTACAATTTTCTCCGTAAACGGAGCGAGGTTAACGCGGCCATTGAGGAAGATTTGGATCTGGAGGAGATCGGCGGAGTCACTAAAGCCGGTCGCGCTAAAAACGGCAAAGCATCGAAACGAGCTCCAAAAACTCGGGTACTTAAAACAAACAGTTGAAGTAATTAAATTATATAAATATATTTTATATAATTTAATTACTTCAATAGATATAATTTATAGCAGTTATGTTAAAACCAAATATCTATCTAAAATTTTAAATGTCATACATATTACAACTGCCAGGGCTCGTCGAAGAAGCCGGCGGCCGCCGTACCTCCGTCCAGCGTGACTCCCGCCGGGCCGCCGCCGCCGCGCCCGGAGCCCTTCGGCAACGCTCCGTTCCCGCCCTCCGTGCCGTACGGACCCACCAACTACACCAACCGACCGACCCGACCGGACGGAGATCCATCCACGTCCACGTACCCGCAGTATCCTCCGTACCAGAACTCGAACACGGGCTACTTCCCACCCAATCAGGGGTATAATCAAGAATACGGCAACAACTACTACCAGCAGCAGCAGCAGCAGCAATCCTACGATAGTAATTATCCGAACCGGTATCCTCAAGGTACCGCAGAAACTTATAACCAGGGTGCGGTATCAAATTACTGGGGAAACGGCACCTATTATGGCAACCAAGGCTACTACGGTAACCAGCAATATGGGCCCAATCAGCCCTCGTCTGAGTTTAATAGCAACCAGGCGCCGGGCTACGGGCCCGCCCAGCAGTACCCGCCCAACTACAGCGCTCCTGCGAGCAGCGAGTCGTACGCCGGCAGTTCGCTGCCTCCTTACGCTAATAGCCAAGACAGTTACGGTAATCAAACGAGACCCCCCTACCAGGGCACGTTTCCGAATACCCCGGGATATTCGGAATATAACGCTTCGAATGCGACACCGGCCGCAACATATAGAAATAACCAAGGTTTACCAAATCAAGCTCAGGAATATCCCACTCAATCTTACCCCACGACATATACCGGTAATAATGGGTATGAAGGCAATTCATCGACTCCTTACAATCAGTATGGGAGCCAGCGTCCTAATTATTCCAATTATTCGAATGCCCTGCCTCCTCCTTCGAATCAGGGAAACGTTGCAAATCAGACTCAGACAGGAAGTTTGCCGAATCAACGTCCGATTAAGACCGAGCCCAACTATCGACCGAGTGATGTTAAAACTGAACCAAACGAGCTAAATCCGACAATGCCGTACAGCACGCCTTATAACTACCAACAGAATGCATCCACATATCCGGGCACATCTGAGAATTCGAATAATAATTTTAATTGTCAGTTTCCAAATTTCCCCCTATCCTCGGAAACTAAGGCTCCTCTTTGCGGCGCCAGGTCGGGAAGTCCTGTGTCTTCTTGGCCTCTTACGGATACTTTGAAGACAGAAGTAGACAAACTAAAAGCTGAAGAGAAGCAAGAAATCAAGTCCGAATCCGACGGAGAAGTTAAGATTGAAGATTTAGATACAAAAAAGATTGTGAAGGATGAACTTAAGAAGGAGTTTAATGTGGCCCCTAATTGTTCTAAAAACGTCTGTTCACCTGTTTCCAATATACATGAAAAATCTGGAAAGGATAATATGAAAAGTGACGTTTCCGAATCGGAAATCGAACCCTTTAAGAAGGGCAGGAAAGGTAAAAGCAAAGAAGATAAAAGGTCTGATATCAAGCAAAAACCTAAAGGTAAAGCGAAAGCAAAAGGAAGGAAAGACAGAAAGAATTCGAAAGAGAAAAATAACGATGAATCGGCAGAATCAGAAGAGAGCGAGAAGGAAGAGAAGCCCAATAGAGAAGAAGAGCAAGCTTTGACTAAAAAGGCAGAAGAGATGACTTATGATTGGGCGGCGGAGTTACTGAAAGATTACATACCGGGAATCATAGAGAACTCTTCGAAAATGGAGCTTTTCTTTTACATACTGAATGAAAGCATAAAACTCGGAGATAGGCTGCTGCTTTTCAGTCAGAGTCTATTTACGCTGAATCTCATCGAAGACTTTCTGGAAAGAAATTACATTCCCGGGACTGATCGACTTTGGGAGAGAAATACGTCGTACTATCGTACGTAATCTATCTTTAGATCGATCTGATCAATAAATACGTCAAGACGTAGCTAAGTGATATCATTCGCAGGGTTGGACGGCTCCACGCACGCCCTGGAGCGGGAGAAGCTGATCAACGAGTTCAACGCCAACCCGCTGGTGCACCTGTTCCTGGTGTCGACGCGGGCGGGTTCGCTGGGCATCAACCTGGTGGGCGCCAACAGGGTCATCGTATTTGACGCCAGCTGGAACCCCTGCCACGACACGCAGGCGGTGTGTCGGGTGTATCGGTACGTGGCGCTGACGGCGCTCGCTCGCTCTGATCGGCTATCCTTTGAACTCCTCCGAGTGCACTACTCACTGCACCACTCACTGCACCACTCACTGCACCACTCACTGCACCACTCACTGCACCACTCACTGCACTACTCACTGCACCACTTACTGCACTACTCTATATTGTGCTGATGATACAACTCTTATTTTTAAAATGAATAAACAGCGATCAGTAATCAAGGATGTCAACAACTCTCAGATGTTGTTCAATGGTTTAACGCTAATAATAATGCCTTGCTTAGCGAGAATAAGACTAAGTGTTTTAAATTTACTTTATCGAACGTGAAGACCGTTAAAACCAACGTTCAGCTAAAAAATTAGGATTTGGTTAATGCTGCTCCTTTTTTGGGCATTACCTTAGATGTAAGATTGCAACGTAATCTTCATATATCTGATCTGTCGAACATACACAGTTCTGCCGCTGACGCGGCTCAAAGAACACGCCGCTTCACTAACGTTGAAACGACTAGATCAGTTTACTTTAGTTATTTTCACGGTATCATGTCACGCGGCACTATAACCGGGCAATGCATCAGATTCATATAATCAATATATTTATGAGAATTTAATGTATATACATAAGAATATTAATAATTTAAAAAAAAATCTGATTTACACAAAATGAATACCCGAAACAAAAATAAACTTGCTATGCCCACCACTAGGCTCCAAAATATAGGAAATTCCTTCAAGGTTAATTGTATACGTTTTTATAATAAACTTCTTAATAAAGCCTAAAATTTGTCATTAAATTAATTTAAATAATATACTTAAAAAAAATTGTTATAGTGTAAAGGATTATATGAACGACGGTATGTCCTGACAGTAAATAGTATTGAAACGACAAACTAGTGACCCGCGCCAGTTGTTGGTCGTAGTGACTGCTGTTCCATCAACTGGCCGCTTCTCGCCATTCTCTTAGAAATCATTACTTGGGGGTCGGTCGCCCTCCCTCCCTCAAATATGGCGAAGGGGGTGATGGCTGACCCTTGCGTTATGCTCGTGAACTGGTACTGCTTGCTGTAACTGGTCGTGTGTGCTGGCAACGGTTTCTTTTTATATATTTTTTATTTTTATTTTCTTTAATTATTTGGCCTTCCCAGCGAATTGATTGCGATGGTTCTCGTTGTTCATAAATTATTCATTTTATATTGCCGTTTGTGAAACTGAAACAAAATAGGCCCTCCTCCATTTGACGTACACAAGTCATCACTGATAATAATTCAAAGTGGAAAAGATTTAAATACATAAATAAATAATGTTTTCAGATATGGACAAAAGAAGCCCTGTTTCGTGTACAGGTTCGTCATGGATTGTTGTCTCGAAAAAAAAATCTACGACAGACAAATCAACAAACAGGGCATGGCGGATCGCGTCGTGGACGAGTGCAACCCCGACGCCGTACTCTCCATGAAGGAGATCACGAACCTATGCTTCGATAACGATGAAAAGGTATACTATAGTTTCGGGAGATGGGGAGAAATTATGCCTTCTACCATTCCTCGTGATTTGTTTCCTTCAAATTTGTCGGTAGTTAAAATATGGCACCGTTCTTTTTCTTCGATAACCTTTTTCGTTCACAGGAACCGGAACTGAAAGATCTGTCGGAGCACAGGGATAAATATAGCGATCTCTTGATGCGAGGCATCATCGGCTCGCACGGGAAACTGCTATGTAAGGAGCCTTTCCAACACGAATCGCTGCTCGTCGACAGGAAGGAAAAGAAGCTGTCCAGTGCTGAGAAGAGACTCGCGCAAAGAGGGTGAGATTACAACATTTTAAAAGTTATTAAACAAGCGAGTATCTTTCTCGAACGGACGACCGCGTCCCGGGACCGGGTCCCGGGGACCCCTCCCGACCCGCCGCCGCACCTCACCGTTTACATTCATCAACATATATTGCAAATTTGTATAAATGGTTGATTCGTGTAAATCGGACGCCGCCGCGACACAAGCGTTCTGTAACGTCGGAATCCTCAGGTACGAGTTGGAGAAGAAGGCGGCGTTGGCGCCCAAGCCGGCCCCGTCGTCATCGTACCGCACGGTGCGGGCGGCCGACGGCAGCCTGCTGCAGCGCCCCGTGGCCTCCGTGCGCCCTACGCAGCACCACGCGCGCTGGATCCCCGCCGACGTGTGGCGCCGCCAGGGCATGACGGCGCAGGAGATGACGCTGCCGCTGGGTACGGACGGATCCGGGTAGCTAAGCCCATTTTGGGACGAATGTTTTAATGATTCCTTGACGCTATGCTTGCGCAGATGTCGTCATACCGACGAACTCGGCCGAGAAGACGAACATCGTCCTCAAGGCCGGTCAGCGGGTTATGGTCCTGAAGTCTCCCAAGGGAATCTACATGCAGCTGGAGTCCGGAAAGATAATTGCGATCAAGACGTCGTTTAAAGGTCTGGGTGCGAAGGGAGACGGCAAGGATGGACCGGTCGGAAAGAAAGGTGAGTATCGAGGCGGTGCTTTCTCTCTCTGTGCGTTTTGCTTTTACTGATGTTTTCTCGATAGTTTTAGGTAATCGTCCGAGCGCCGTCGGCATTCCGGGATCTCTGAAGAACAACTCCGCCATCACCATAACGTCCAAGACGGGTTCGAGACCGTACCAGAGGATCGTGCGGCCGGCCGCCAATAAAATGACGAGGCCGATGCTCCCGGGGCAGAAGATTGTGGACGTGAGGAGTCGATCGGGAGAGATGCGCTCCTATTCGGCGTTACGAGCAAAATTTTCTCCGTCGCAGCGGATGGTCAGACCCGCTTTACCTAAATCACTCAGCATAACAAAAATACCTAAGGACGACAAGAGATCGATGAACGACAACGACGCCAAACCCAAGAGCGCCGAAGGTGAAACCCAAGTTTTAGACAGCGATGAGGACCGGGATTCGGGTAGAGAGACGAGTCCGCCCAGAGAATCGAAACGTAAGGAAGATTTCAATACGGAAGGTAGAGAACCGGAAACTTCGGTTTCGATTGGCGAAAACGGTAAGAATGGAGGCGAGCCTCCGGAGAGAGAGGCAACCAATAAAGAAACGGAACCGCTAGTTTTAACCACGAATGAAAAGCTGCTCTCCGAGGAGGCACTGGAGCGCAAGATCCCAGCCGATGATTCCGTCGAACACAGAAACATCACTTACGATCGTCTCCGAGACGACGCTCCCATCGACCTCGCCGGCAAGAAGGACTCGAGTAAAATAAGCCAGTTGAAAAATTATAGACACCAGCGAGTCTGCAACCGACCGCCCGCCGAGTCCAGCCTGAGCCGACTGGAGAGAACCGCCAGCACGCTTCATCAGGAGGGACTTCCCGACTTTAGAAGAAACCTGGACGACATCACCCAGTCCTACTCCCCGGGAGCCGAGGAGAGGGCGGCCGCCTCGAGAAAGAAGAGGTCACCCAACAAGGCGGACGCCATCGAACCTCAGGCGGAGCGTCCGCCTGCCGCCGTCACCGCCCACAGCGTCTCCAGCCTCCTCGGGGGCGACGGTGCTTCCGGGTCGAGGATGAGTCCCCCCGTGCTCGGGGCGCCCGCCTCGCTGCCCGCCGGACTGCCGCCCCACGATCATCTGCCCTACGGCGCGCCCGGGAAGCGCGCTCCGCCCCTCGCCGCACCTCTCGCCCCACCCCTCGCTCCGCCCCCGGTCCTGGCACCTCCCCTTGGCGAGCCGCCCCCTGCGCCCCTCGCCGGCCGGCCTTACCCCGGCAGCGCGGCCTCCGACGGACCCTACGCGCAGTACCCGGGTGAGATACCGATCGACGGATTTCAACGTTCGGAACTGCCGTCTCGCGTGGAACAGTTACATAATCGTATCGAGTGTGTCCCCGCAGGCTACGGCGTGGGCTACGGCGGGTACCCGAGCGCGGCGTACTACCCAGGGTACGGCGGGGGGTACTACCCGCCCTACGCGGCGCCCCCGGCCGTCCGGGCGCCCTACGCCCCCGCTCCGCCCGCGCCGCCGGAGCCCTATCTGCCGCCCGATCCGCAGTGGTAGGGCGCCGCGGCGGCCGCGGTCGTTTATTCATCGGAGTCGTGTTCCGGCGTGACGCCGAGCCCGGGGAGGCCGGAGCTCCTCCCGCCGAGTGATGGAATTATTTAGTAAGAGCGGAGCGCTCGGCGACGGACCCGGGACGTCGCCGAGCGGGTATTTTAAATTGTATGTATTTTTGCCATTTATTATTATCGTAGTGTATCTAGAAGGAACGAAGAAAGTAATAAATTATAATGAACCGTACCCGGCCGTCGTCGTCTGCCGCCGCTCGTGACGGACCCTTCGTACGTTCGATTCCGTTCCGTGTGTCGAAATCCACGAACTCGTTGATATGATTTGATACGCGTGTGTGTCGCCGTTTGCTGTGATGTGTCGGTACTTACTGTCCGGTGTGTCGCCGGAGTGTCGCCGGTGTGTCGCCGGCGTGTCGCGGGCGGCGCCGGTATGTCGTAATCTCAGTAAGGCGCGTGTCCGCGCGGGGTGAGTGTGTCGCCGGTAGTCTGTAAGAAGTATTTATCGTTTAATTAGTGTAGATAGGCGTATATAATTTAGAGTATCTGTGTCGCTCCGGGTGTCGCGTGGTCGTGAAGCCGGAGATGTATTATGTATTGTCGAGTGTACGTACACTGCGTAGCGAACCGTTTGACGAATAAATGTTTCTAAAATCGATATAATCAGAGCGAAGTCATATCTGCGACGACTCGTATGGTCTGCGGTGTGTTTATCGTTAGCGGCCGATCGAAACGGACGTGTCGCTCGTGTCTTACCGCTCTAGTTAATTTAAAAAACTTTGGTAGTAAATCGATAATTAAGATGGCGGATGACGTGGCAGCTGCTTATATTTATAATTTATTTTTATAAATGTGATGAATTACTATGATTACAATATTAAGATGACCGTGGCTCATCACGCCCAGGTCACATACCATGTTCACTATGTATTGGTTTGTCATTGTAAGTTGTAACACAACGCGCCGGAGTTAATGATTTCTGTAAGACATGGACGAGGCCCGCTGTAGTTGTAACGAGAGACTCGAGTGTCCCGAGTACAAAATGTTCCAAGTCATATTATAAACATTGCATTTTAAATGGTCAAATAGTACTGTACTGAGTATCTAATAAAGAAACTAACAAACTATAGTATTTTGTTTTCTTTCATGTTTGTGACGTGTCCCAGTGAGGTGCGAGTCTAACTACATTGTAATAACTTTTAACAGATTGAAGTTGAAGCGGTGTGTGAACGCGTTTCCTCTTAGAAGGCGTGTTACTCAAACATCAGCCGTAATATTATTGAGGTTAGAATAAATGAAATAGCTCTTTAGGACACACTGTTGAGATAGAGTTGTATTGAAATGGAGCGAGCATCATTTATGTAGCTAATTATTAGCTATAACATTTATATATTTGACTATTTGGTAAAATGTTTTTTTTTAATATTGTAATTAGTTTACAACGGGCCGTCTCGGTAATGGTAGAGTTTTGTGTCAAAGGATAGACATTGCTAACGTTATAACCTCTCTGATGTTAGCTCTCGATATTACCCTCCCCCCCCCCCCCTTCCCCCCCCTACCCCCAGCTAGATGATAGCTTGTTTCTTGTCTAGTATATGTAGCGCGTCTGGATGACTGGTGATGATGACTCCAACAAGGATGGTGAAATACGTTTAAGTTCAACCTCATTGCGAGTAGGTTCTGGTAGAGGAAATCAATTACTAATTGAATTTTCGCACTCATCGCTAATAGTCACTGAATTTAGTTTAGTTTCATGATTAAGTTTTAATGTGTTGGTAAATCAGGTGGGATGTAAGATTTTCTTAAATTAGTAATTAGTTTTACTCGGCATTTCAGATGGCTGTTTCTTCAGAAAAAATATAAATTATTATTTCATACAAATTTTATTTTGCAAAAGTCAGCCACTTGGTTGGCCGTGTTTTGCAAAATATAAATTTCTACAATGCAACATGGTTCTTGTCGACATTTAATTGAGTGCTATTGACTAAAATATTTTACTTAATAAGGCTGGTTTCGACGTTTCATATCAATTAACTGAACTAAGATATCAACTTGGATGTTTTTGCTAGAAATTCGGAGCGTAAAAATATAGTTTGCTGCATTAATTACTCATTTTCGAAAAAGAGCCACATGGCCGTTTTCTGCATAACACTGTCCAATTGTGTAAGAAGTAGGACCTGATAATAAAAAAATAGTTGACTTTATTTATTTATTACATTTAATTTAAATTCAGGTTATAGTTGTTGTTGGTTCTTTGTTGCTCTTAAATAATATATGATTTGAATGAAAACCTCTTTTGTATTACTTCAATAACTGTTTTTATACACTAAAGCCAACGGGCTTAAAAGACGTACGAATGGTCTTTTACAACAAAAACGATCTATTATGGGTGGGTATTGTTGCTTTAAGAGACGTAAGAAGACAATGATGACTATCGAAAGATTAATACGGTTGTCGACCCTTAGGAGATCAAAGCTTGGAGCATTGTGAAGGACTTCAAGATAATTGTGTTACTATTAAAAGGATATATATACTCTACTAATAAGAAAATATAATAAAATACATTTAAGTATTACGATCCTCGCTCCGGAAGAACTAATGAAAATGTAAAAAACAATATTTCGAAATCAGTCACCGTTAATAAATTAATTTCGCATTTATAAAGCTTAAAAATTCTATTTCATTTTACCTTTGTGCAAGATTAAGTAAATTATTATAAATATTACGAAATGAGTACCCGACTGTTTCCTCATGATAGACCTATACAAAAAAATCTCGTACTCATTTAATGGCATTTCTTTTCTGAATTGTAAGTACCTGCCAAAAACAGTGTTCATTTTACGCACTGATTGATCTTGCAATTATGTACAGACGGTACCGCAGATCTTATCTAACTTGTGTTAAACAAAATAAAAGTTTAAGTTCAATTTCCTACACAGTTGAGCGGAGTTGGTCTATAAAATGCGAGCGTGACCGGCGTCCGCCTTCATTAGATCTATGACAGAAGGTGCGCGAGCGCAGCTATACAGCTACATTGATAGCCACGAGACTGTTGTGACAGTTGATAATTTAAAAAGTGAAAGAAATAAATAGATCAGTGACGTAACGTAACATTGTTATTTGATTTAATAGAAATGTGGGTGCAATCGATTTTTGTAAGTAAATTCATGAAAGCCAATACTAACTCGTAATATGCTACTTATTTGATAAGGAGAAAATGCTTTGACTATCTGGTTGCATGACCTTATAACATTATGTATTTATATAACAAACCCATTTTGAGATACAGTCGTGTGATTCTAAAATAAAGAACTAAAATTCAACCTAGAGGTTGAATGTTAAGTTTTATAAGTTCGCATTTAGAATAAAACAAATCATGCACTTAATTATATTGTGTTTGTACCAAATGTCTTACTGTATTTATGTCAAGTCTTGTATACGTTCAATTAAGCTTTTTAAATTAATGTATATTAACATATAATATAATATAAATAATTAATGTACATTAACATATAATATTTATTTGAAAGTTTTTCCATTAAAATTTAATAGAAAAAATACATGGTTATTGTAAAAATCCATTACCCAAGGTGGTTTTTCATCTTATTTAAAATAATCAAGTCATTAATATTTCAAATAAATTTAGAATGAAAAATAAACCTATACGGGTAGGGATTCGAACGTCTGGGAGTCCCTGGCCGTATCGGTTTATCTTTTATTCTATACTTATTTAAAACTTAAATAAGCTAAACGTGGCTATACATGTTATATATATTTTTTCAAACAATAATTGAGGTGAAAGATCCGATTCCTAAACAAACTATAATTAGTTAGGACAACGTTTGTATAATTTTCAGAAATCTGAAAATATAGTATTTTGAGCGATGAAAATACAGTAAGTATTTAGTAGGATAATAAAGTATACTTAATTTTTTTCAAGTTTCGAACTTTCACTCAAAAAGTGTATACTTTAAAATGTTTCTATATTTATAAACTAACCCTCCTTACCCTTTTAGAAATACAAGTATAAATGTTAACGAATAAATAAAATCTCGCATAGAAGTTCATAATTCGTTGTATAATGCAGGAACTAGTTAGTCCTGAGATGGTCAATTATCTCAGAACTTACTGGTTCCGACCATTTTATTATCTGAAGTTGAATGTTATAAATTTATAATTTACTTAAGCAACAGTTATTCAATCAAAACACGACAGATCTAGTCGTAAACTTTCTTCCTTACTTATTTGTCACGTAACTAATGTTTCAATATGGAGTTATCCACTTTTAGTTAGCTTTTCCCAACAAGTTATTGACTCAGTCGCAGTCCATTAGTTGCACTTTCATTTTAATATCATTCTCTTGGTAGCCGAGATAGCTCATTAAAATGATAATAGCTACATAAATGAGCTCAATGTTTAGACAACCAGCTTGCAACCTATCACCGCCTGAGCGACGTACGTACGACGAAATATAGAACATCTTAAATCACCTGACTAATAAGTTTATTTTAAAAAGTTAGTGATGGAAAGTTTTATAAGTTAGGATCCGAATAGAATACAAAGAATTGTGGTTTGTGAAACATTTTGATTCAGATCAGATTATAAATATAACATATTTTTTTTTTAATATTTTAATTTAAACTGTAAATCTATTATTAAACATTTATATGGGAAATCGTCGGTAAGTTAAGTATTTACTTATTTTATATCTATCCAAGGTACCGAGGTGAAGGAATGGGAAATGAAATCGATAATCGATACCTCGACGACAATGTAACCTTAGAAGCGTGGTTAGTTTATAATAACGTTTGAAAACTTACTTTCTGGGGCAGCTCTAGAAAGCGAAAACGTATAATAACATATTCCCATCACTGCTGGTTAAGATGTTGGACTGTCGGAAAAAGATCCTTCGTTAAATGAGATTTTACTAGACGTATTTAGTCCGTTTCTTTGTAAACGGTGCGTATATATTCCATTGATAGATAAAATACGACATAAAATCCTAGATATCCTTTCTGACAGAGACACATGTTTCTTTTTAATGAAGACATCCTGAGATACATAATCAAGTGTTTATTTTTTTAAACATTTGTTGATGGAGTCTTTGTTGAGCTCGGCTAGTGTAAATATATTTTTAAACAACCTTTACTTTTTTCGCATTGACATTGATAGCACTAAATGGAACGAAATGCAATTTACCAGTTAAGTTCATTTTCACTTTAACGGTACTTTAGTGAAAAAATATTTTTGAATATTAGATATACAGTGGCAGAGCTAGGTTTACTAATTACCTACTATTTTGATGACCACTATTTAGTATTTCTCTAAAAGTTAACAATTTGTTTGAACAAAATAATTATTTCGTGAAATCGGCAATGATCACAGTGGTCAATGATTGACAAATCTGAGTAGAATTTCGGACCACAGACTAATCTATACTTCTATACTAATATTATAAAGAGGTAACATTTCAATTTGTGTTTTTTATATTTGTATTGTTTCCACACAAAGATTACTAAACGATTTCAAAAATTATTTCACTATTAGAAAACTGCTCTAGGCAACATAGGCTATATTACATTTTTTAAAAACATCGGGATCCCTAATGAAAAAGCAATAATGTAACCTAAGGTGTGAAAAACTTAGTCAGAAAAATATAATGTAATAATAAAATAGTGCGGTGCCTCGCACAGCGTAGCGGGTAACATTTTAAAAATAAAGATGACCAAAAAAAATCGAGCGAAGGAGTTTCTTTTGAGTTGTGTCTTCTCAAGTCCTCGCGGACGAAGTCGCGGGCAACAGCTAGTACTTTGATAATTTTGATACTTTGTCTACCTAGGCTATGTAACTTTATATTTTTATACGATGTCTTATCACTTAAGTTGCTATAAGGCTTGATTACACTGTTCCTATATATAAACATACCTAGTCTCGATGTCAGCATAAGTTCTGATCTGACCTGATTGGTAGACTGACATGAAGAAATAATAAGATTTACAAGCATTTTATAACTTTTTTGAAGATGAACCTTTTATTTGATTTTATTTATAAAATTAATGTAATAAAAAAATCCTTATTGTCACATTTTTAACGGTTGATCCTATTTGTTTGTATTTTAATAAGTAGGTAGGTAAGCTTTTTCTTACCATGGCATACTTTTCGAACAAATTACGAAGTGATGTAATAGTATAGTTGTTTATTTGCGCACTTTAAACCGTTGAACTTTTTATTTAGTCAAGAAGTAGTTTTTTGTGAGTCTGTTGATTGCGTCGTTTTAATATTTATTTCGTATTTCTAAACAGGTTTTCGTATCAGTTATATCAATAATTGAAGCCATCAAAGTACCAATGGAAAGTACTGTAGTCGATAATTCGGAAACGGTTCCCAGTGCCAGTACAAGTGCGGAAACATTCAAAGTTCGACCAATTTATTATGCTTCAAGTGAAGATAGTTCGGACACCTATTTAATACCACCAGATCCCCAAAAATATCTAGAAGTCCATCACGAGGTCCCCACACCAGCCACTTATCTATTGCCACCCTCACCGGATGCTCAAAATGAATATTTCTTTAAACCTACGGAACCCGGCGAGCAAACTGATTGGTATCCCGTATCGGATATAACAGAAGAGCCAAATATTGTCAATGTTCAGCCCCACGAAGGCAATAAAATTCTTAGAACTGGTAAAACAATGAACAGAGGGCAAGTTCTTTCTATGCCTACAAGGAATCTTTTGCCACCAAGAGAAAATGCTCCAAATGACTTTACTGTGGTGTCCCCATCTATTGAATTAGAACTACCATTGGAAGAAATTGATCATACCATTTTGAATCCGTCCCCAGATGTGCACACTCTTAGAAAACCGCCACCGCGTCACTATATTAATCAAGAAAACATACCAGTTCAGCACATATCATTACCTAAATATTATGGACAAAAATATAAAAATCCCACTGGTCTGTATCCTAAGAAATATATTGGTGAATTTAAACCTATATTAATACCTATTTCCCAATATGAGGAAGGATCAAGAGATGAGATACCTGTAGCTAGACCCGTCAAAGTTATCAGTCCGGGAGACATAAAACAAGAATATACCTCACCGACTTTACAAAGTAATGATAATTCCTTTGACAATACACGGAAAGTAAAAAAATATAATGAGGCATCCAAGGTAATGATAACTTTTTAAACTGTTCGTGATTATTAATTAACGTTAGTTGTATGAAACAAGTTTATTCATATATATTTATACTTACTGTTTTACATTGTTTTAGTTAGCTCCTGAAACTGACGAAACATACAGGGAAATACCTCCATCGGAACAAGATACTTCAGAAACAAACTTTAGACATCCCACACGTATGTTCAATTCTACTATTTAGTATATAAGCTTTGTCTGGAGATTTATGCTCATACATAAGTCTATACAACAGTTGGTTTATTTCTATAACACAGGTAGGTATCCAAAAGACTTGTCGAAACTTTACCATACTTGAACTTTAAATGTTTAACGGCGAATGTGTATATGGAGTATATTTAGGAAAGTTGGGTGCCGACAGCTCGTAGGAACGTAACATGACTGTGTGTTGCACCTGTTTATGAGTCGGTAACCCTAGAACTATACCGAGATACCTAATATTTGATGTAGTTGTTTCCTAGGGATTTGTTATTTGTAGTATGAATAATTTTTGACAGTATTTAATATTTAGGAGACACTTATCCGGCTCCCGTTAAGCGGATACCTCAAACGCAGACTCCATTCATGTCCGACGGTAAACGCACGGAGTTCCGCATGCACGGTATGAAGGGCCCGCACAGCTATCAGTTCGGTTACGACACCGGGAAAGGGTGCGTGGTATTCTTGTTTAAACAAACGTTTTGTGCAGTTTCTGAATCTTGAATAACAGTTAGGAATGTTTAACTCAATAAAACAAACATCTTGCATTTCAGAAAAAATCGCCAATTCCGTTACGAGGAGCGGGACAACGACGGACACGTGCGAGGCCATTACGGGTACGTGGACCGCGGCGGCAAGCTGCGCGTCGTGCACTACGACGCACACCCGCAGCTCGGCTTCCGGGCCGACGCGCCCGTCGAGAGCGACGCGCCGACATCGTAGCACGCCCTCCGGGGCTCGGGGCACGCTACGCGTCATTGTGAATATATTTCATATATTTGCTAAACACTTTTTATTTGTTTAGATTGCGTTGAATTATTACAGAAATTAGTAATTCATAGTTTGTTGAGTATATTAAGAAATAAAATTGTATTTGTCTCTCTAATTTTAGTTCTTAATCCGTATCTGTCGGTGCTTATGTATCCACTGTAAACCGTGCCATAATATGAGTTCCGCGCTTTGGTTTATGTGAACGTGTAATTTAAAATAAAAAAACAAATCGTTGTATATTTTTTCATAGTAATTATGATATATTTGGTTCTGTTTTACTTATAATTAAATAATTAACAACACATTTATAGAGTATGGCTTTTAATTGTTATCATCCTCGTCGCCAATTTGTAGATGAGTGCTACAAAATAATAACTCATAATATCTCTTATTATATTTATCCGGTTGTTTTCACGTCAATTGTATCGGGATTTTACCCGACTAGTTGCGAACCTATACGGAGTTCTTACTCTGATAAATTGGCGAGAATACAGCCGGGTACATATATATGTATGTATGTATATATATGTATGTATGTATGTACGTCATTATGTTTTACGAAAGTTTAAATATAAACATTACTCATAATTTTGTCTTTACTGTATATATATGTACCACGTCGTACGACATCTACAGTAAGCTAAAGAGAACTAAATATTTAAAATTGAATAGCGTAGATAGGAAATGCTATTTTTTGTCTATTAAAAAACTTGTATGAAATATGTATACAGTCATTTATGAGATTGTTTTATACCATATCTATTTAAAATCATATTATGTACAAGTGAAAAATCTTTTGGTATAAAGTCCACTCTTATTATATAAAACCTGTTGTAAAAATTGGTTCTTTAATAATAATAATCTAAAACCATATTTTATAACAAAAAAAGCATTAAATGTAAAAGATAATTATATCTCTATTACTATTACAGTTGTCTTAAATCTTTGATCAATACATCGAGGAGACTGGAGGCACCGATGCGGAATAACTGAGGACAGAGCCACTGCTGTCCGAGCTCACAGTGCACTAGTGTGAGCCAGTTCACTGCGTCTCGGGACGTCTTGATCCCCCCGGCTGGCTTCAAGCCGACCTGGAAATAACAAAGTTATTAATGATTAAAGTATTTCAAGAATAATCGCTCTGAATGTTAATTAGTTAGATATTTGTATAAACTTAAACACTTAAAGAAAATTCCACTTTATTTATAAAAGTAACAATTGTATAGATAAAGTGTGGACTAATAGTAATTATTATTTATGACGAAGTAGCATCAGCAGTGTAAGCTATATTAATATAACTACAATAATATTAGCCAATTTATTAGAGTTATTGTTGTTATGTAATATAAAAAGCAACCATAATAAAAACCTTTCAACTCCCATATTGGAACTTAAATAAAAATAAAAATATACCATCTTCCCAGTCATCAGGTAATAGTTCCTTATGGCACGGCACATCACCAATCCTATTGGCAGAGTAGCATTAACGGCCTCCTTGCCGGTTGATGTTTTAATAAAATCTGCTCCAGCCATCATTGACACCATAGATGCATTGTAAATCTGAAAATAAAATGACTGATTGACTTGAGGATAAAAAATAATTTAATACTTTTTCATTCTAGAAATTATAAAATTACTTGTTAACAATTAAGTAAGCCTTTTGCAACTACATATGTGAACTGGGTCCTAAATAGAATGGTGTATTTAAATTGAACTAACGTTTTTATAACAACCAAGTTCACCAACTCCAAGTATGACCTTCAGGTGTGCACTTCCACATGCTTTCTTCATTTGAATAATCTCATCATACAATGTTTCCCATTCCCCCATCAGCACGAGGCTCCTGTCTATAACCACATCTATCTCTGAAGCTCCACTCTCTACTGCAAACTTGATTTCTTGCAACCTTGTCTGTAATGGGTATTGTCCTGATGGAAAACCTGTAGCAACTGTAAAGGAAATTGTTTTTTTTTAAGTTTTGAACATAAAAATCAATTAATTTCTGTAACCTTGTATTTTAATGGACAGTGAGACAAATGGTTCATGGTAAATTGTTACATACTCATGGCTTACAAACAATTATAGATGCACATGAAGGAAGCTAGGAAAGGGAGGGGAAAAGGATTTCTGGACTTCTATCTCTCTCTCATTATACAAAACAAAGCAATTATAGAAGATTGGTCTTCTGTTAGAGCCAGCTTGAATGAGCTGCAAATGACAATATGCAGTCAAATGACTATATCTAGGCTTTACCACTTGTACTACCTTTCTGATTGGTCAATGGTATGAAATATAATCACATGTTTTACAATTCTGATAATTCATTTTCAATCTAATGATACTTTAAAAACTGGCCAAAATAAAGAGCTACTTTGAAGTTAAACCTGACTTACCGGAAGCAATCTGAATTACATTAGTAAGATTCATTCTAGCAATAGTACTGTAAGCATCTTCGACACGGTTTGGATACACACACACGGCAGCTGTTCTTGTTTGTATGTTGCTTTCATCTAACCCTAATGGGTTGGCAGCCTGTAAATAATATTAAAAGACAACAAAATATATTAAAAACAATTACAATTAAATTAAATATTTTATTTTCATAGTTTTCACAAAGTTATAATTTTTTATTTAAAAATACAAACCTTATAGCAAAGTCTGACAACATTTGAGCGAGTATCATCACCGGATAGTGTAGTTAGATCAATCACAGATATCACTCTTAATAACCATGATTTATTAATTGGATTTGAAACTGGATATTGGTTAAGTATTTTTCCTATTTGTGCATCTACACTATTCCTATTAATGTAGACATTTTCCAGCATTGCTGCGTCTGTAAAAAGATATGATACAGTAACGATATTTTACTAAATTTAATATCTTTCCACGTTATTTACCCAAAGTTTTTCGAACATCCAGCACCATTTTATAAGTAAGAAATAATTTTTTAAATAATTATTGGAGGTTATTAATGATTACTTCTACCTAATTCTGACCAATGATAAGAACATATTATCGTAATGACAAATGATTAATAGTACTCAATACTCATTAGTATTGAGTATTGAGTTACATATAGTTTTATCTAAGCGCTCTACTATAGTCCAGTGTTGTTGGGACTTGTTATCAACTGTCAAGTGACAAAAAGTGATAAAGTTGTCAAATACAAACCAGATGTCAATTATCAGGTTTTAACAGTTTTAATACCGTAGACAGAGAATATTATAATAGCAACCATCGAGGGATTAGGCAACGTTACCACAATTAACCATCAGATAAACAGGATAGAAATATGATTATAGATTCTAGTTATTGTTCATACACGAATATAATAAACCAACAAAACTGTATTAAGTATTTCAAAAACATTTTGTCATTTACCTAAAGTAAAACTATTTAAACAATTAAAAAAAGCAGTTTACAATTTTCAATTCCAATAAATGCAACACCTAACAGAAGTATCATTAATTTATTTATATATAACGTTGTGCCACGAGTGCCATGCGGCCGTATCGGTATAGCAGGTCGGGCCCTGCCTGTAAAGTCTATACCCGTGAGTGTAGAAGGTTTTATCGATTGAATAACTCTACAATGTCTTTGATCGAATATCATAGGAAAATTGTGATGACTACATAAATGAAAGTATGTTCAATGTTCAATAATACAGCTCTAATAACTCATCTTACTTCAAGATTACAATACTTATGAGTTAAGGGGGACATTGATAGGTCAGGACCTGCGTGACAGTTAGTTCTAAGAGTATAATCAACTACGAATCAAATAAGACGATCAACAATGTGATCTTTTCCGGTAGAATAATAAGATACTTGCCCACATGAAGATAAGAATGCCTAAGGCACCTCCCACCCCGAGTGCCTAATCCGTTTTGAATAAAGTCACTTTAGATTAGAACCTTTTTGTCTTTTTTCCTAGTTTTTGGTTGACTTCACATAAGGCTTTCTTTTCTAATTCTATTACTTATAAACCTCCCTAAAGCAGCAATAGTTGGTACTTCAATACGCCTTTGATTGGTTTCAAGGGCACGAGGGATCCGCGGGTCTAACCTCCGAAGCATAGTAAACAATACAACATATTACGTATATATTAGTATAAGAAAAAAAATTAACCGAAGTAGCAAAAATAAAAAAAAAACTTTCAAAGGTAAGGTCATCAAAATTTCTTATCGAAACATTAATAAAGTAAAATTATTTTAATGTTTTAGAAAGTAAGATTATCGTAATATTACTATAAGAGTTCATGGTATGCCTGCAGGACACACAAGTTGAAACAATATTTTTACAAGTCTTTGTTTTTTATTTTCTTGGCGCATTATGACAAAATATTGCACATATTTTGATTTAATTTAGTAGCTTTCTATAACCAAGCATGCATTATAGTCTCTAAAAATATAAAACAAGCTTTTATAACTTTAGGTATAAATGAAGAAAAAAAAATATTTAAAAAAAGGTAATATTTTTTAAGAAAAAATAACTTTTTGAAAAAATTATAAAGAATCGTGCAACATTATAAGATTAATGAAATTAAGTTATTGGTATTCAGAAAGAATGCCGATGTTATTAACGGCTCTAATAAATATATAAACCATAGTAGCGGATAAGATTTATGAAGATCGAAGATTTGTTTCAACTGGTGTTGTTTTATTTATCTCAGGGCCTATTATTGCGAACCAGTGGGGAAATTATTTAACCAATCATTCAATTTATAAAAGGTAAATTTATAAGAAACATGCAACAATGCAGGTTCTTTGCTTAAAACCCACACTTTTTTCAACCTTAATTAACCACACAATTTAAAAAAAAAATCTAACCTTACCTAATATTAATAGTTGTACCAGTTGTCAAAGCATTTCATAATATAAATCATAAAAGCTATTTCTACTTATTCGTATGCCTAAGTTTCCCAATCATTACTTTTCATGGCTCTCATCAAACATTTCCCATATTTCTTTTGAACCCGTCTCAAATTATAAATCTACAAAGAGTTATTATCCTTCAACAGAGAGTATGCGCCATTACTACAGTTGATAGAAATAAAGCAGATTTTCCTCTTTTCATTATCGAAAAGATATTCTTTGTCAATTAATTTGTTACAAACAATGTTTTAAATTTTAAGTAAATATTGAATGAAAAATAACCCTAAACTTGCAGGGATCCGAACCCGCGATCTCTTTGAAACTTCAAACAGTTTGAAAGGTTTTTATACTAATGAAAAAGATACTTGGAAGTCATTTAGGAAATAAAAAGTAAAAATAGGTAAAATAATTTATAATTGATACATTTTTTCACATCACTTCTGAGATTTTTTTAAAGAATACTTTGAACGTATGCGTGACGAGTAAGGGAACGTTCGCACAAATATTTAAAGGTTTTTGAAAAATGACATTTAGGTTTTCAATTTATTTCCATTATAAAGTAAAAGTTCTTAAAACATACGTAAGTAATTTCTGGGGTATTAATAAAGATTTTTATATTTCTTTTAATGTTTTTTTTTTGGATAAAACCATGCAAGTTAGAATCATTACGTCAAGCCATGATACTTTAGTACTAGGTAGGTACAATTAAGATTTTAATTGTATAAATATTAATCTAGAAATGTACTATAACTTCTTAGCCGTCACGCAGATACAATCACATACAGTAGCTTATGTTTCAATAATACGTATCTATATATAAGATTAATGTAAGGTTTATAAGAATAGAATAGTTTCTAAGACTACAAAAATATTGCAACTTGCTCGCATAGCTATACACTAAATCAGTTACATACATGAAAGCTTATAAATATGAAATAAACAAAAAACTTACGACGTCGTACGTGCGTGTCGTTTAAATTTCCACGTGTTCTTCTCAGTATTTTAGAGCTCATATTTCTTGGTAGATATTTCACAGAAACATACGGATCCACAAATGCATTAAAATAATTTTAATAATCAACATGAAATATGTTAAACTGTAATGCCGTTGGAATAACAATTTATTGATTTCGCATAAATCCATGAAACACAAATTAGCAATCGCTTTTAACACGATCATATCGTACAAAACATGAATAACAGTTTTCAGTGTGCATTTAGAAGTGTACGTGACTTGCAGTTCAATAATTCATTCACATTTAAATTGCAATGTCGGCATGTTTCATCGTATGTCGGTATACCGTGAAATATAAATGGTCAGCATATTTGTTAGTCGGAATATAATTTTGCTACGAGAGTTCCTGGTTTGTAGAGGTCAAACTTCCTTTTGAACAGTTATAATTTTAATTACGAAAAAGTGGTAACATTAAAGAGATATTTATTAAAAAGAATATTCATTATAACAATCAATTTATTTTTTAATATCTTGTAGCATAGGTATTATAATGCATTTTTTTCTACTTAGGTACGTATAGGTTGTTTATTCTTAAATAAATGAATACATTTCTGTCGGTTATAGCATTATATAACACAGTAGTGTTTGGTTACAGTTCACACTTTCACACATCCTGTTATCTTAAAGGTTTATTTGGTTTTAGAATTCTCAACATCATTTAAGTGCTATAAAAGATTATTAAAGAAGAACTGTAAAGGTATTATTAAAGTGCTATGTATGTTATAATAAAAATATTAAATAACGTTAATATAAAAAAGAACATATTTATCATTCCTAACTAAATGGGTACCATTTCAATTCACTTGGAAATTTAAAAACAAGTTCTTTTTTAAAAAACACAGACCTTTTTCATGAAACTCAAGTATGAATTTGATTATTTAAATTTAAATAAATGAAAAGTTCATTTTCTTCAAATATTTAAACTGTATATTTATGATATCATACAGGAATACTTTGCAGATTTTAACAGTGGTAGAGCTATTGCAATTTGACTGCAGCTTGTATACGGACTGGCTCGACCGATGTACGAAAAATTCTCAAAAAATGTCGTAATATTTGTCCTTCTAAAATCAATACTATCCTGTAGAAGAACTAAGCGGATAAACAGACAGAAACAGTTTGAGACTTTATTATATTATTTATTGATGTTTATCAATGTTTATTAGTTTCAAAATTAATGTTTATTGGTTAAAAGAAATAATGGTTTATAAAATGTTCTTCTAATGGCTACATATAATAATAAAGAAAAGTAGAACCATATGTGAAAGCTCAATTATACTAATATAATAATTAAAATCAATATAACATTAATAATAAAGTCGTTATTATTTAATCATAATATATCGTGTTTCAAAATATTTATTGTCCTTTATTTCTAAGTAAGATAAATAAAGAAATATACAGTAGAAATCAAGTTCCGCTTATCAAATAACATCAACAAATTATATAATATTTATGCTGTCGTATTATTTGATAATTTAATTTATTCAATATCGGACCAAAGCTGAAAGCCGGAGGATTTCAAATGAATATTCATTACAAAACATTACAAGTAAATAAAATTAATATTAAGGGTTCATTACATTGTTGTTTAAGATATCTTTACAATTGTATGCATAAAACATATTTATATCTCTCAAGTAACGTGAAACAACACTACATTAAAGATTACAAAAAAGAGATTCCTTCGATAAGCAGTAGAATATAAACATTATTTAATATTAATCTTGTACGTCTTTATTATGAGGAAAATGAGCACACATTTTATCTGATATGATGATATTTGTAAATGCGCTTGTCTCTTGGGAAATGGAGGGCGCTAACTGAAAGCACAGTGGACAGCGCGCACTAAACGTCAGTGTTATTGAACGAAGGTATCATGAACAGACATGTGGAACACGCCAATATGGTATTAGTGTTAGCGCATTGCCTCGCCAGTTGCTCCTAAAATCTTTAAATGTTTTTATTTTTTGTTCTGTTTTAGTATAAGTATAATAGCTATAGCCTTGCATACTACTTGTACAATATAATCTAATATTTCAAAATGGTTTTCCGGGATGGTTCTCCAACCTCCCATTACGTCTGACGGACATACCTGATACTATTATAAATAAATTTTGAGTATAATAATTAACAATAGTAGTTTAATCAAGTAAATAAATATAATCTTGTTTGTTTACTTAAGTAAAAAAGTGTCTATCGTTTTATTTCATCATTATATAGCTTTGGTTGGTTGTTGGTTCTAAACCAAATCGTAAAAGTGAGTATACGAATTCAACACTGCCGTATTACACGATGGCTTACATATGAAATAAATAAACATAATTCTAACTAAGCAAAACACGTATTTTTAGTAATAATGAACTGTTAATAAACGATCACAGGTTTGTATAATTTTGCTTACTATATTAATATTAACAAGCACTTTAATTATGTTTGATTACAAAATGCTACGTTAGCGGGAATAACTTCATTACGTTGGCAGAAATCACAAAATGAAGTTAGCAATAAATATGTTATTACCCTACAGTATCTCCTAATGTATATATTACAAAAATCAGAAAGAATCGTACGGATGTTAGTGTGTCACAAAAATTATATCCTATTAACCAACAAAACTAACCAAAAACAATAATAATTTAAATATTTTTCATGAGTTAATTTTACAAAATTATTAATATTCGTGTTAGCAAGGTTCTTAAATTTATAATATGTATATAAAGACACAATATAAATAGAAACAAATAAAGGTCTAAAATGAACGATACCACAGAGGTTAATTCATCTATAATTATTTATTTACTAACTATATTTTGTACACAAAAGCTCAAGCAAGTTCTGTATTTTGTAATTAATAAAGAGCAGTGAATTGATGTGTTACAAGTTCGGTCTAGTTACTGTTCTATTCATGCGACGGAGTTCCTTTTGATTGATTGATTGATTGAGTCTTGTAATTAATGAACAATTGACGAATACTCTATTGTTTTCACGATATATGATACTGACAGAAGTTTATGACAGAATTTCCTTAAAAAAGCCCTATATTAGTTATTGGGTTGCGTAGAATTAGACAACGTTGCGCACAACATACGGTAAGTGGACGTTTATAAACCTCTTACAAACGTATAAAGTAATAAATACAAATTTTACTTTCTCTGTTTATAATAACATCAATTAATAAACAACATTTTAAATATATTAATAAGAAAACTATAGATTTCTTTATAACATTAAATACTATTTGTATAACTGGTTATTTTTGACACAGAGAACGTCCCCGGTTACGATTACTCTATTATTTACTTTATTCAGCGCTGTACTTTAGCTCCCTTTCTATTTAAAAGGTTAATAAATGTCAAAGCTTTAACATATAACATTTAAACTAGTTATGATGCTGTTCAATATATGTGTTTTTTAAAACGAAACACCTCTCAGTAACGCCGTCCCTTAGATCGGGCGTTCCTTTAGATTCTGGGAAATATATTCTGGAAGAGCAAATATATATAAATTTATAATATATGTCAACGGTGGCGATGGCGGAGCGGTAGGGTCGTTTTTTTTGTAAGAGGGACCATATCGCCGATGCAGTAAATAATAAATAACACTGACACTCTTACACTTTTATTTTGTATTACAAAGTATTATAACCTCGCTTTTTGAACTGAAGTGACCAAGTTCGCGCCTCCAAGAGAAGTACCTAACCATTGGACCTTCCACACTTTTTAAAACGACTCTGTCCACATGCCGCCAATAACAACGACAAATTGAATTGATCTTCTAGGTAAATCTAATAAATATGTATGTATTATAATATTTATCTAAGTATTAATAAATATTATATTTATATTCATTAAATTACTTAGGTTTTATTTTTTAATTTAGCTACTGATATCCGTTATTGTTTAAGACTCAAAAGTAATTCTAAAGTTATCTCAACTTACAATCTATTTAAAATATTCTTAGAGCATACCTACTAGAACAACTGAGAGTACTTCTATCGGCATTGATAATATTTTCAAAGCGTTTTATTTCAAAGAATATTAAGATGGTAAAAAGGTTTCATAAAGCTCACGGAAAAGCTTAAAGATTTTTCCAAATAAAGGATTTCGAATATTATAAAACTCTCTCGCAGCAACATCATACATTTATCAAGTGAAAAAACACTGAAATCAAATTCGTACTCGTATCCTCTTCTAATACTCTTTCTCAGAGAAATCATCCATTCTCTATCTATCCATAGTCTATGATGGGCGACCCCAGGAATCATCACCCATCACCCCACCATGTGGATATCATTTAACAAAAATGTCATGACCTCAGTGAGAGGGAATTCAATCAAAACTACTTTAGCTTAATTTAATAGAAATCATATATAGAAATTTATCATTATCATATTAGAAAACTAATAAATAACTATTAAACAAAAATAAAATGACCTGGAACATCATGATGTGCAAATCTGAATTATTCTTCAAATAGATCGAATAATAAAATCGAACAATTTTCACTTTACATTTGTCGAAGACATATTATAAATTATGTATGAGTATTCTTGGTAACGAAAAATATATATTTTTTCTATTATAATAATGAATTAGCCTATTTAATATTTTATAGAGCTTTTTCACTTTTTACTTAAGTTTCATAAAAATGTTATTTATTAAAAGGTTTTGTATTATTGTGGCTAAATGAAATAATTGACTAAAATATGACTCTGAAAAATAACCACATATATTGATAAAGTACAGTATGTAATAGTAACCGATCATATTTATGAACCCTGATAGTAAAGCCACACTAATGTAAACGTCGCATGCAGCTCGTGATACACCGGCAGGAAATGAGCTTACAAACAAAATGTTTCAGACCGACGACAACCAAACATTTGATATTATTTAATAGAATAAGGTTGTATTAGAGATAGATGTAAAGATAGAGGCTTGGTTTATTATTCCATTATTCAGTGTTTATTCCATTATTTAGTGATCCACCAATTTCGTGGTGGTTGTGGATTCAATTATATGGTGTTGGCGCAATATGTCGTATTCTCTTACGTCTTCTTTCATACGTCATCTCAGTGGAGCCTTCCTCCAGTGCCATATCATTTTTTCATGAAAAACATTTATATCTTATACATCATTCTCTTCTCATATAAAAATCACATTCATACTAAAGAGCAGAGCCGAGTCTTGCGATCGCAGCAAAGAATAGAACCGCCTGATTACTTGCCGAGGGCGCTGTAAGAGCCGACTAAAGGACAAAATATAAATGGAAATAACCGTTGCTACTTATTCAAATCAAGATAGAAATCACACCGATACGATTCCCAAGGATGTTGAATAGATATTTTAATACATTTAAAAGAAAATGAAACCTTAAATACGATACTAAAAATGAATAAACTAATATAAATATAACAAACAGAATACTAAAACGAGGTGAAACTTTTATTGTTACGAAAAACCCATTTAACTTTTCCCAATCCATTTTGTTCTCCGATAGACTCCTATTGAATCTACAATATTATTAATGAAAGGACCCACTGGCGACGGACACTAATAAAACAATAACATTTTATTATAATATATTTAAATGAATCAAGTTTAGTTAAACTCATAGAATAAGGTCTAGCTCGTCCTAAACTAACGTGCCGCAAATAAACATTGTGTATCGTAGTGATCTAAAACGTTAAAACGGTCATATTAATCATTAATTACTTTGATATTATTACTACTTTAAAAAATCTCAACTTCTTACTTTCAGTGCTTGTTTTTATTAGGAAAATTATGAACAATAAAAACAACCTCGTTTATTACGTTTTTCAGATTGCTGATGGTGTAAGAACGTAAGCTTTAATTTCATCATCATCCTATCCCTGCCCTTATCCTATATACGGGTCAGCGCAGTATGTTTGTTTTTTCTTGTCACATTGCTAAAGGATTTGGGCATTCGTTATTGGCCGCCTGCCTGACGCCAACTCTCCTTGGAGATGTTCTTTTTGGTACGGCGGCTATTTTAGCGGCACCGGTCAGTTCGGTTTACAAACTACTTGAACTCTTAATATACTATAGTGAATCTACATGTTTATTAAAACATTACCAATATCGTCAGTAATATTAATCAAAGCAGAACTGAACACAGAGGTTGATATTTAAGAATTAAATGTTCAACAGTTGCCCCTATTTACAACACAGTTTATAACTTCTGTCACTCGAAGGTATTCGGAGTCACAATATTCAATGTAATCTAAAAATAAAAAAAAAAACCGACAAAATGTCAACTCTGCATAGTAATTTCAGGCGTTACAGAGCAATTCTTCCAAGTAAATAACATAATTATTTAAAAAGCAAAGTGTAGTAATTAATAATGTAATAATTATATAACATATATACCTACATAGGTACTACCGTGTCGAAAATGTTTTTAATATCTGAAAATAATTTAGTTTTAACCGACTTCAAAACGAATGAAATTATATTTTGTGTTTGTCTTTTGAAATCTCGGCAACTACTTTACTAATTAAACGATTTTGTTTAATTGTAAGTAAAAATATTATTAAATAATAAGTATTTAACGGGGTTCGGCAGAGAGGTTCACAATCTTCAAAGAATTTTGATCGAAAAGTCAACTCAAACAACAATAAATATTATAAAAATACGTGTTAAAGTCTCTTTTCTAACTCAAATAAAAATAGTTCTTGTTTTTATTTGACAAATTGTAAGTTGAACAATTGTACAATTTCTAAAATGTGAAATAGTATTGCGTTCAAATGTAAATGTACACACATACCAAATAATTTTGCTTATTGTTCGGAGTTTTTAGTGTGAACGCTAATTATTTTTGACCCCAAAATTAAACATGCAAAACTTTCCACGAAGTAATTCTAATTAATAAATACGTATTTCGTATCTCAACTCTCGTGACCCGTGTTAATATTGTAGCTATATTCAAGACTGTACTTACGAAAACAAATATAAACATAGATTTGTTTTATATTAATAAATATGAACACATTCTTTGTAATATATAATAAGTCGTATTATGTAAAAGTATCATTTAACAAAATTCAATTAAAACTTCTTAGTAATAAATCAATATCGATTGATCGTTAAGTGATTCATAAACAATGGCCAGGAATATTAAATTCTAAATCCGTTTAAATTAAGCATTGAAAGGATTTCTCTCTTCTCTTTATAAAACGTATTAAATATATTCTCTCGGTGAAATAGAATCGACGAACGTGTATTGTTATGAGTAGACAGACATATATTCATTTGTTTGATTAGTGACACTGTTGTGATGTTGGTTTGTCCTTGGTTCTGCTTTAATTGTAATTAAACATTTCAAAATACAATACCAAAATAAATAAATATTTTGTTTTGCGAGATTGACCATTGTTGCGTGAGTTTTAAAGGAGGGAAGAATGTGGTATCTCCCATTATATTTTCAGCTTATAGAACATTAATCACGGATGGGAGAGCTATTAGTGCCATGTCCAACTCATGTTTCAAATTTCCTATATCGGTTAGTCTTATGACTTTAAGGGTAGAATGTGCAACTAGAACATGTATTTATATACAATTTTACCTTCGAAAGATAAAACCATCTTCTTTAGAGAAGATAGAATATAAATAGAAATTTTAATTTAACGACATATGACAAGAAGCTTGAATAAAAAAAGAGTGCTTGAGAATAAAGTATTTGGAAAAAAAAATTACAAATATAAAATTTTACCATTATTTAATATTTTCAATTAAATTTGAGCTATCTAAAAGAAAGTTAAGTTTGTAGATTCAGCAGAACGAGAGAATTTGCCTAACTTTTGAGCGCACTTAAGCGCGAGTGTGCAGTTGACTACTGCTCGGGTAATCTCAAAGACAAACCCTTTTTGAACAGAATATCAAAGACATCATAAAAACAATCTCAACTCATAATATATAAAACTGTGAAAATAACTATTCGATTCATACAAATATATACCTAGTCTTGCCATGAATATTATTACAAGGAACAGACTTTGGGAAACTTCTATAGAGCTTTGGACATAAATTCCGTCTTCCACTCATTGAAAAATTGCTCAATAGTTACATTTTCTCGTCAGTAAATATTTTTTTTTGTGACTTTTAATATCGTAGTGCTATAGTGATTGTTTTGTTTCTTCCAGCCTATAGAAGCTGCAACTTTAAATCATATTGTATAAACGTGACATAGTGCTAGGTGCTAAAATCGCTTATCGGGATAAAAGATTTTGCTTTCGGTGAAAATTACTTAGAATTATTTTTTTCACTGCTTTGATGACCTTTTTCGTACAAATACTACGTCTAGATCTAGTACACTATCAATAATTTACACCTAATAAAGAAATGACTCCTTATAATCCACGTTAATATTCCATAAATATAATAATATATAATTAATCATCAAATTATATTTTCAATCGCTGATTATGAAGTAGATTTCTCTACATATATTCTATTTAATTCTATTATCTAAAATTATCTCATAAGAATCTCCACAAATCTTCTTTGTGTGTTTCTTAAATCTGCATCTAATCTGAAGTTACAACCGACCCACTATCAATGGTTTGGTCTAACTAACACTTTCCAACTTGATTCGAGATAAAATCAACAGCGCTATGCACCTGCTGTTGAACACCTAACATGAAGTTTGATAAGTTTCTCTCATTATCAGGTCTGGTTCTGAAAACTATTAGAGTCCCCTGTTCAATACAAGACACGTACCTGACAAGTTTAAGTTAAATATACTAGTTCTACTAGTGATATTATATGTCTTTTAGTATGTAAATTTGAATTTAAGGAATCTTTATAATATCTAACATTTATTGAACAGTACTAAGTATTATATATGCATTTATTATATATTTTTGCTTATGTAACTCATTCAAAACTCACTGAACAATGAGTCTAAAGTGAGTAGGGGAACAATAGTACATTAAGTGAGTTTGAATGTAAAATAGTAAGGGACAAAAGGCTTTGTTATAAGTTTTTATTTAGGAAAATCTAAGATTTAAGCTCGTCGTAACGATGACGTCTAAAAAATACTATTATTGTTATTAACTCATCTGTTGAACTTATGATATAAAGATTATAAATATAGGTATGTTCGAATTATATTATTTATTTAATGATAAGTGTCCATGAAGTGATTTTCCTCATTAGATGTCTACGATTAAGAAACGGTATCCCACGTTAGTTCTACATCTGTCAATATTTTTTTATATAGTTGTAACTGAATATTATACCATAATCATTGTACTCATTGGTAGAGATTTTTAAATAAAAGGTTCGTGGCTTGTTTTTGGCCGTTGGTCGATACCAACATCATAGTTAAACATATAATATTTAGGTTACAATATAACATATAAACGTGATCGCTGAAGTTCACTTGAATATGCTTTGTTCTTGAAAATCCATTCCGTTATATAATAAAACATATGAAGCGTGTTGTAAGATAATAAGCTTTTTAATACATTTTCGTCCTCGAGACAATTTATATAATATCATACGTTTTTTTCTTCAAATAATAAAAAGGTAATGAACGAGGGAATTAATATTCTCTTATACCTTAGACGTGTCTGTTTGTTTTAATAACATTCCACAATATAATTAGTATCTTTTTCTATTTATGCAATATTGCTTTAGTAGATAAATATATGTAAAATATTTAAAAAGTAGGCGTCTGTGGATAAACAAGGATAACAAGTTTTTTTAATTGTTAGAGACAATTGAAATCATTGGCAATAATAGTTATGAAGGGTTCCGATAATACCTTATACCAACCTTTATAGCGGATGACGGACAAGGGTTTAAGAAAAAGTATTCTTCTGGTAGTTTTATTTAAATTTACGTGTAATTAAACACATACTTCACGCGAGCCAGGTTGACGTTACACCTAAGTTATGATTTAAATATTTATAAATATAAATGTATGTATGTTAGGTAAACAGTTATTATTATTTTTATAATACAGCCTTATAACGATTATTGCATTGAAGGAATAATAAAATATGTAAATGAAGTGTCAGCCACGACATCACTCATTAAATTGATATATATTGAATTAGTCTTCGTTAACACGAACACAATTGGAAATAGCACATCACATATAGATTGCTAGATTTATCCACTGAGATGGTTGCCAGTTGGCGCAACGAGACAGGTTCCAAGTCCGCTCGTATCGATACATTTTTCATTATACATTTTTGATAGGAAAGTATATAGACCACGCATTTAATATAAACAACAATTACGAACTGTTCAACAAACTGATTACTTAAAGATCTTGGTATCTCTAGAGCTATCATCAGTTCATTTCTAGAATGTACTTCAAGGCGGCATTCGTTTGTTCATTTCAAATTAAGGTAGGTAGATAACCAGTTGACCTGAGCGTGAATGCGCATTTTAAAGGGGCCCCTTAATTAAACCTACACCTGGGTTGCAAGTCCCAGGAGCTGTTTGCACTCCTCTCCCTGCAACGCGATGGTCCCGGCACCCGCACGGTGACTCCATGGAATGCTAAGACATTTCGTCTCATTACGCTTTTTTATTTAAGAGTAATGTTCTAATTTGTAAACCAGATCGGTTTTGACTATAACAGAATATATTGTGAATTGTAAGTGTATTGTGATGAGTAAAGGTCTTTATAATCTGATATTTTGATGAATTATTTCATACTTATGTATACGTTTTATGTGAAGTTGCTAAGTCATCTTTTTTTTATCCGAATAATTCAGGATCAGCACAATACGTAAAATTTGATTTATTTTAAAATAATATTTAGTGAAATTTATTTTAGGTTTTACGAAAAAAGCAATAGTAATTTATATTATTTATAAAACATAATTGAATCATAATTTTCAAGTCTATTATCATTATCTGTTACAAGTACGTGAATATAAGTAAAATGTAGTTTATTCTAGCTAATGAGTTTTGGTAGATGTTTGGAAGAGTTTTGAAAACTTTATTTTATGTTATAATTTTAAGTTATTTTTAAATGAGGATTCTTAAACTCTAATAATAACAATAATGAGAGACTTTTACAATCAATTATAGTATTAGAAAGCAAAACAACATACTCGTATATAAAACGTAAAACTTTATTTTGGTACAACAAAAATACTTAACCCAAAGTGATATTAGAAATTATCAAAGATTAATTGAATTAAAGTTCTCGAGGTTCTGAAGTAAGGTCATTAATTATAACTCAAAGTTTAAACTTTGCTCTACTTCGTTGAACATTTCGAACAATTCAAACGTGCAATGCTTGAGGCGCGGGCCTAGCACTCGCCCAGAAGATGGCCTTCTAAAAGGGCTGAAACTAGTCGGCAGTTCGGACTTATTTATGTGAGTCAACCGATTTCTTAAATATAAAATAATGTCTTTTTACGATAGTTTTAATAAATAGTTTAAAAACGTAAGGAAGTAAGAAAAGTCAAGAATGTATATTACATACATTCTTACAAAGTAGCTAAAAATAAAATATATACAATTACTGAAACTTATTTGCAAGAAATCACTCTTAAACGATAAAGCAAATTGTTTTTATGTTAATTTAGTTATAGCGTATTATCAGGAGGTACAACCAAACATATCTGGAACTGAAAGTCTTCCTTGGTAAATTCAAATTAATACATTCCCACTGCATTATAATAAAGTATATTATAATAGTCGTTGTTTTAATTAAAAAAATAGTAAAAAACCCTTTGAATTTGAGCGTAGTACAACTTACCAGACCAAAATTGCGAATTTAAGCCAACCAAAGACTTATTTATACATGCATACAAAATAAAAATTGCTTCAGACATTGAGTTAAAAATACATGTATCTCATTTTCTGCCTTTTGTACATTACAATAAATGTAATTGTTAAAATATAGGTAATTATAATGTAAAACTTTTATTTGCATTAAAATATCTTAGTCTACTGTTGAAGAAGGTCGGATACTTGAAGTTTCAACAGCGGTAAAGTTACTTGCACTTGATCTTGTAATGATAACAAAACTAAGATAGAGTACAATAGAGTTAGCACAACCATTTAGATTAGAATTAACAAATACTACGTAAAAGTATAAGTGATACGTCGTTTTAAAAGTGTTTTTGTATTAAGTAAGGCAATAAAGTGAAACACAGTATCCCAATTCATATGATATACATACCTTAAGTTAGTAGTGGTGGGTTTTTTTCTCGGTGGTAGGCATCCAGGTAGCATCCAGGTGGTGGAAAGATTATCACCCATCGACAACAAGTGACCTGATCGTGTTGTATGATGCAATGATGATCCCGCACGTTGTACGATGAAGCCGTGCATGGAAAATGGGTCTGAGCAGTTGTGTTACGTTGGCCAGGTAGTTTGGCGGGGAGTTGGTGTTTTTTTGTGTCTTTTAGCCGGTGAGGTGAAGAAGTGAGGTCCTCTAGCCGGTGTGGGTAGCGGGATCTAAGGAAACGTTTGTCCTTTGGCCGACCGCAGGTAGTTGGGGGCCCAAGTAGTGTAGTAGAGGATCACTCACCCATGAAAGGCTGCCCTGCTAATTGTGAAACATCGTAGGGTGGCTCCATCATGCTGGCTTATGACTAGATGAGGAGGCACCAAGGTGATCCCTTGGGGTATTCAAGCGTCTCCGCATTCTTCAGAGTAGCCTCCCTTGCCAAAGCAAGCAGGTCAAATTTTTGCCAAACCTCACAGCCACCTCTGCTGAAGCTGAACTCTGGCTTACGCAGTGATAATATTTATATATATCGCTACGTATTATATATATATATATATATATATATATATATATATATATATATATATATATATATATATATATATACAATATAATGAGAGTAAAATACATAAACATTAATGTATGAGGGTGATATCACAGATCGATAATTTCAATTTATTTTTGGGATTTAATAAAAAATATTGTGCTCATAAAAGCTGAGCCAAGCTCTAAGAGTTCAATGAAGAGCAGTTAATTGATGTGTTACAAGTTCGGTCTAGTTACTGTCCTATTCATGCGACGGAGGTCCTACTGATTGATTGATTCAGTCTTGTAATTAATGAACAATTGACGAGTTCCTCTATTGTATTTACGATATGTGATACTGACAGAATTTCCCTAGACATAATAAATGTAATTGGGTTGATTTGAAATAGAGCGCACAACATATGGGCTTAAGTTGTTTAAATCTATTAATCTACAGGATTAGATACTTTAATTTGCATTGTAGTATCAGTTAAAGTAACTGCAGTTTATATAATTATACAGATAAACAGAGAAAATAAAATAATATTTAAAATTCTTCACATTTTTATTGTTATGACCTAAATAATATTTTTATATCTGTTTACTTTTCGCACCGAGACCGTCAACGGTTCAGTCAAAATACACTACAATTAAATATTTATGCTCCAATTTTTTAAACTTCTTTTTTAAACATGCCGACGAGATAACTAAAATGTGAGATCTAACTCACATTTTATTTTGACTTCTAAATAAATATATTCTCTTCGAAATAATGGACTTCATGTACTAATATTTTATTCCAAAACTACTCTTAAACATACAGAAAAAAATATTTTTCTAAAAGATATTTTAAAATCACGTCAATGATGATTAATAAAAGAGGATTTGTTTTTTTTCTAGTTATCACAACGTGCCATAGAGTTGTATACTAGGTGCATATTGCACTAGCTGACGGGATGACTTACAGATCAGGTAGCGAACATGTCGACCATCAAAATGAAGCTGCATCATAGAAACAATCAAACTCTTTAATGAAAATCAGTATTATAAAAAACTATTTTTTATATTACACTTCCTATAACTCAAGTTGTTTATTTCAATATTTTGTAGTGAAACTAGAACGACTTACGTTACATATTCAACTCGCACATGTGTCATCGTTTCCTAGAAATTTGATTTATATCAAGAATCTTATTATAAATGAAGGATAAACGTAAGAAATGACTCCGAAGTTGCACCATTTGTTATAAGTAACGTTTATAAAAGGCTAGTTCTAAAATGTTGCTTGAAAAATGTGGCGTGACCGGAGTCTTTTCATACTATGGGTAAAAATAAATCAAATACAGAATAAAATATTTAAAACTGTACTAGATTAAATTACATGGAATTGAATTTAATCAGACAAAACAGCTGAGCAAACTGTCGCGATACAGATTACACAGGACAGTCAAAAATAATTTGACCAAATATGGTACTGTACAAGTTCCAAATACGTTTTCTCTTAATTTTAAAATGACTTATGCCTTTTACTGCAGACATTATATAATATTTCAGTATTTATTAACCTGTTAGAAAATAATTCGATTTGTTTATTTCAGTATATTTATGATATTAATAAAATATAACGCAATGTAGGTACAATTATTATGATCGTACAAAACTGGACGCTCTTGAAGTGAAGAGTCGATCATGAAGCACCGTTTTGTGCTACGAGTATATCACGTATATATTCATCAACCTACGACTTTTTTCATATTTTCCCTTACTTTCTTTTGAAAATTATGCTTTTGATATTATGTGAAATGTAAAATAAAAATGTTGGCTAAACTTTTTCCATTTTATCATTAATTATGTACCCTATCCTTTTATTGTTTGTTTTAAAATTATATATTTCATTTAAGAATCAAAGGGATGAGGAAGAAGGACGACATGTACACTATCCAATGTATATACTTATTATTATGTATGAAATTTTCTGTAAACATGTTTAGCCATGTTGAAATGAAAAAAAATATTAAAACGTTCTATATTTTTACAATTTTTTTTACAATTTTTCGACATTGCTCTAATAGTATTATTAAGTAAACTGGTTAGGCATAGACTGCGATTATTTTAAATAAAAAAAAATATTCGTAAAATTCCTTGCAGGAAAATATTTTTTTTTGCTTATTAAATACAGTTCAATGCTAATTTTAAGTAAATATACAAGGAGAAGAAAACCGATACGGGCAGGGATTACAACCCGCGACCTCTGGGAAACCGTCTAGCCGCTCTACCAATTGTGCTACCATAGCTTATCGGGCATTCCATAAGCATACCACTCTATGGAGTTTCTTGCCGATTCTTCTCCACCAAAGACCTGGACCTGCTCCATGGAACCGTGCATCTAGAGTCTGACGTTTCATTAGTGCAATGTATGCCTACTGGAAGTAAATAAAAAATACTTTGACTAATGCTACAATTTTGCAGCAGTCCCAAAAATATTCTGAAAGCATTGATTTATTGCAATCTTAGCGTATAAATAATTATTATTTTGAATAGGTTACTTACAGACAGTATAATAGAATTCACAAAAAAATATATCTATGTAAAATTACGTCAAATTTTGATTAAACACTAAAATTACCGAAAACTAAATGATTTAATATTGTGTCTTTAAACAAAAGTTTTTCATCATCAACATGAAAGATATTTACTTTGTTGTTCTTCTTTGTTGTTCGAGTTTCCAACACCAAAGATATTATTAGAACTATGTATTTAAAAATCAACTATAATAACTTATCAAATATAATATAATGGTTGAGTTTGTCTATGAAATGTTTACACACTGCTGACTTGGATGTACGCCTATTCCTGATATAGATATCAGGAATGAGTTAGGGAATATATCTTAGAAGATGTATTCCCTAACTCTTGTACCGTTGTTCTCTTTGTTTGACCAATGTGTCATACATTGGTCAAACAAAGAGAACAACGGTAATCCACATTCACAGTAAACTTTACATACTCCAACACATTGTAAGTTAATATTACTTACAATTGAAAGAAATTACCCAGAGGTAATTTCTTTCAATATTTCATAAAACTGATACATCAGAGATGTATCAGTTTTATCATCGATTTTAATAATTTCTAACGAGCGTTGAAATTCTAGAATGTTTGCATTTTGCACTAGCTCAAACTAAAATACCGTTCGACGTCTTCGTGTGCATCCTAGGCTTCCTGTCCAGAATTAGGAAGCGCTGGAAGTAGTTGACTAATCACCTGACTTACCAACAGACACCTACATCTCGTCTTCCCGTGAACATGATTGCTGCAAAGCAATTGAAACGCCGGGGTAAATTCAAAATGTAGATCAAATTATTGTAAAGTCGTAACATAGTATCACCCCGTATCTTCTCGAGTGTGCAATAAGAGTCGGTAGGTGTTTACTAGTCTATGCCACTTACCCAAAAGGTAGCGGAAATCTTACTAGCACGTATTCCCAAAAGGGGCAGGTTGGTTTCTGGTTCTAAGAAACTCTTGCCATATCTCTTGCAATATGTTTAAAAGAAATAAGTATAGGTATTGTAATTAAACTTAATCGATAAATGTGTCAGATATTTATTATATCTTTCATGATTTAAAAATCAAATTTAAACAATAAACTAATACTGTACATAACAAACAGAATACTATAACAAGGTGAAACTTTTGTAGTTACGAAAAGCCCATTTAACTTTTCCCAATCCATTTTGTTCTCCGATAGACTCGTATTGAATCTACAATATTATTAATGAAAGGACCCACTGGCGATGGACACTAATAAAACAATAATATTTTATTATAATATATTTGTGTTTACATTCTTCCAAAATATATTAAATCTTGCTTTGCTTATGAATAATAAATAATTCAAATGATAGATATGAATGATTATTTTAAATAAGATATTCATTTATTATGTTACCTCGGTATGTATTAATAATTTAAAGTATTTTTATTACAATCAGACCTAGTTCGTTCAAAATTAATCCGTCGACCCGCGTATATGTATTGAAGCCAAACATTAAAATGGTGGTACTAAATATTTATTACGGTGATATGTTTATTACTAATAGAATTTCTCAACATTTGCTTTCATTGCTTGTTTGTTATAAACTATAAAAACAAACTTGTTTATTACGTTTTTTAGATAGTTGATGGTGCAAAAAAAACGAAAGTATTAAAATAACTTATAATGAAAGTCGAAAACCAACAAATGTTGGGATCCGCTTAATATTTCAATGCGTGATAAAGTTCTTATAAAAAGTAATTAAAAACACTACCTTAATATTTCATAATTTAAAAAACCTATTGAAATAGTTAATAAATTAATAAGAGACAAAGTTTCTTAGCATTCCATGAATTCACCGTGCGGGTGCCGGGCCCATCGCGTTGCAGGGAGAGGAGTGCAAACAGCTCCTGGGACTTGCGACCCAGGTGGAAGTTTAAGGGGCCCCTTTAAAATGCGCATTCACGCTCATAAATAATTTGTTACGTAATTAAAGACGTATGATTTTATAAACGTATATAATATATTAACATTTCATATAGTTAATAATATTTCATATTGTAATCAATTTATTACATTTGTTCGCTCTCAAAGACGATCAGTCCCTTGTCTTAAAATTAATTAATTAATTATGTCCTTTCATTTATGTTTTCAATTTACCCACATTTACCAAATGTGGGTAAATGTGTTCCTACACAGTTCGCGTATTTGCGTATTTTTTATTTTTGTTTATAATTTTTACCTACGGACACGTCGTCCGTGCTCTTGTTGTTTGACTGCGATTCTCTTGTACTACACACGTGGTGTGTCTATGTTTTCACTTGTCCATTGTCCAGGAATGGCGCCTTAGTGTCGGGAATTTAATACAATAGATTATAATTTTAATCATAGTATTAGTAAAGTCATCATATCTGACGTTACTGCTGAGTCTAGTTTGCACATTTTCCTGTATTGTTACAATAATTTAAAATAAGGTACTTTATAATACATTCATTCATGTGTTTTTTCATTTATGTAACCCACATTAAACTCAAAGAATAACAAACCAGAGTTTATAAAGAAGGAGTTTATATTATGTATGTTTGTCCTCTCCCATATACTGGATATATTTTACATGTTTTTTGGATTTTTGTTTTAACTTCAGAATTAAACTTATAAATAAAAAAGATTAAGTTGTTCAAAGAGCAAGAGCTCATTAACATTTACAATCTTCAAATTTTTCGCTTTGGGAGTTAACTCCAACAATAATTAATAAATGTTATCAAAGTGTGTGGTTAAGTAAACCTTTCCAAAACAAATGAAAACGGTTCTTGCTTTTATTTGACGAAATGTTATGACGAAATATAGAACAATTAAACATTTTCTGAAACGTGAAATAATATTGCATCCAAGTGTAAATTTATACACTTGCCAAATACAAATACCGAATAAAATTTTGTTTACTGTTTGATGTTTTTATTGTAATTTCTGCTAATTATTTTAACCTCAATTAGTGTAATCATTCCAGACGGCTAAGCTTATTTTTAGCATATATTTATTTTAAATTAAATAAATTTAAGAATAGTCATATTTTTGGTAGTATACTCGTATAATAATGGGTATAAAAAGTGACATTTTACATTAAATTCGACATTCAATTGAAACACAAACTTCTTAGTAATAAATCAATAGCGATTGATCGTTAAGTGATTCATAAACAATGGCCAGGAATATTAAATTCTAAATCCGTTTCAATTAAGCATTGAAAGGATTTCTCTTTCCTCTTTATAAAACGTATTAAATATATTCTCTCGGTAAAATAGAATCGACGAACGTGTATTGTTATGAGTAGACAGACATATATTCATTTGTTTGATTAGTGACACTGTTGTGATGTTGGTTTGTCCTTGGTTCAATGTATCGTAAAGTAAATATTGTATGGTGTGGCCTCAACTTTAAATATCCTAAAAAGTTTTATTTATTATGGTTGAATGCAGAATGCTTCATAGAAAAAATAAAACTTGAATATTGCTATAATTGTAGTTAATCATTTTGAAATATAATCCTTTAAAAATATGTTAAATTGTTGTTTATATTTTTTATTTATATATTTTGTAAATAAAGTTAATAAATTATAATAAATAAGAATGTTTTGTTTTGTTTCAAAGTATTACTGTCTTGTACTTTGATCTTTTTAAAAATACCGTGGTTTTGATAGTTTTAAAAAGGGTAGTATTGTTATCTCTCCCTTTTCATTTTGAGCTTTCACTTTCACTGCTCTAACATTTTCTGACTTGATTTGAGATAAGATCAACAGCGCTCAACTGCAGCTCGGCACTAACCATGAAAGTTTGATGAGTTTCTCTCATTATTTTGTTTGGTTCTGGAAAATTAAACTTTCGTCTTCTGTTTCGTCTTCTGTTTATGAAAAGACAGAAACTTACCCCGTTTATTTTGGAACTAGTCAGAACTAGTTAATTAATTAACTAGTCAGAACTAGTTAATTAAACGTTGAAATTACCTGTATCTCAAAACTGAATAAATAAAAAATCTTTTACTGCCGTTATTAACTTTAATTTCAGACATACCATTTTCAATGTGCTATGAGATCGAGTACCAACATTTGATATCAATAACAAACCTCTTTTCATTTTCATTTTTCATTTAATTTCTTCTAGAAAAATTGTGATTTACACAAAATTAATACCCGAAACAAAAATAAACTTGCTATGCCCACCACTAGGCTCCAAAAAATAGGAAATTCCTTCAAGATTATTTGTATACGTTTTTATAATAAACTTCCCAATGAAGCCTTAAAATTGTCATTAAATAAATTTAAAGTAGACATTTATACGAATTTGATAAAAAAATCCTATTATAGTGTAAAGGATTACATGCGGTAGCGTTGGGGGTCGGGTCACCCTCCCTCCCTCAAATATGGCGAAGGGGGTGATGGCTGACCCTTGCGTTATGCTCGTGAACGGGTGCTGCTTGCGGTGACTGGTCGGGTTGCTGGCAACGGTTTTTGTGTTTTAATTTCTTTTATTTCTTAAATTATTAGGCCTTCCACGCGAATTGATTATGATGGTTCTTGTAATTTATAACTGTATTTTATACGACCCGTTTAAAACTCACTTAATAATAAGACTAAAGTGCCTCTAGTAACAATAGTAGATTAACTGAGTTTGAAGCTGAAGTCGTAAAGTACAAAAGATATTGTTAAAAGTTTTTTAAGGAAAATCCAAGTTAATTCTTAGTTCTAGCAATTAAATCTACTTAAATACTACATTTGTTATTGTAAGCTTGTAAGTCTGTAAATAATGTGACACGAATAATAATATAAGCTATACACTACACAAAAAATATATAAATAATATAATAAACTAGTTCACTGGTTGAAGTTTACAGATTTCTAATAATATTATTTTTTTTATGGTATAGGGAGGCAAACAAGCAGACGGGTCACCCAAGCGACTGCCGTCGCCCATGGACATCTGCAACTCTGGAGCTACAAGTGCATTGCCAGCCTTTTAAAAGGGTAATATATAGACAAACAGACAAGATTGAGTCATTGAGTTTGAGTATTTACATACCACACTTAGAATATGGTCTTGAAGCAGTTGTAAAGTGTCTCTGCGTATCTAGAGGATCGCCAGTTGATTGATGATCGACAACATGGCGTCCATGTTCGATCAGCTCATCAGAAGCTTGTGTCCTTAATTGAGATTTCCCGAGGGAAGGTATTGCAATGGAGTGAAATTAATCTCATTCAGTTTCATTCCCAGGGGATGCAAGTTTGCGCGTTTATTACTGAAAAACCCATCGCTGTGTCACCGCTTCTCGAGAATGCTTTCCACAAGAATCTGCCAAGTATAGAACTACCTTGTAGTAGTATTTAAATGATAATAATGTTGAAAAACAGAAATAATAACAAGAATTAATTATATATTATGCGTTCTTCGATATTCCTTCAACTCATCAATAATAATATAACATTTTCATTTTTATTACATACAATAAAGTCGATTTAATTTAAATTAGAATATATTCTATAAGAAGATTTTCTAATCTAAACTGGGTTATAATAGTTTTTGAACTATAACATTTCTATTAGTTATGTAATAGGTTATTCTTACCGTCTTAGCGCAGTTGTTTTTCGTTTGTTATATTTTTATTGTTGTATTATAAATGTTTTCAATCAATTAGTAGTTCACCGATGTTATAAGTGAGTTAGGTTGTTAAGTCTACATTTTTAAAAAGAGCAAGGCGATTGCTATACAAAGTGGTTCTTTATTATATATTGGTTTATTATATTTTCACAGATCAGGCATTACAAAAAAAACATTTTTTTTACTCAAGTACCCCTTTGTACACTTGCGCCGCATACACCTGATTCAATAAAGTTGACTTACAATACACTACAGCCAAGCAGCAAGTGTACTTCAATAAGAGTTTATATTTTTTAAATCCATTTAATGCATTCTTAATATTGTATTCTTGATCACTCTTTTTTCTGCAAGCTTGCCTACTGTATTAATATTTACATCGGATATTAAATTTTATTCGTTATTTAAATGATCTTTCCTAAAAAGGTAATTGGATATTGAACTTGATTAAATTGAACAACTCCATGCACACTTGTCTAACGATATCAATAAACATATGTCATATGTCGATTCGACAAAGGACTTTCCTTTATCGAATCGACATCATTCGAATGGTTTATTGAAAATTATTTAAAATGAATATTCTCGGACATCCCCTTGTTTATGAATGATGTAAAATATACGGAATGTATAAAAATATACGAAACTCGACATTCGTCGGTTTTCCTTCTTTTTTAAGGTTATTATACGTTCTGACACCATCAGCAATCTGAAACAACGTAATAAACGAGGTTGTTTTTACAGTTCATAATTTTCCTCATAAAAACAAGTACTGAAAGATATTTGCTGAAAGAGCTTTGAGAAATTCGATAAGTAATAAACATGTTATAGTAATAAATGTTTTATATCATCATTTTAATATTTTGCTCCACTAAGATAAACCATTTCAACGGTGGCCTGACTCAGCGCATCAATTTTTGACGATCTAGATCTGATTCTACTTGGATTTGTAAAATAATTGATACTAAGTAAAGAAACTAATAAGTATTCCTAAATTTGATATATTTTTTAAGAATATAAACAATATAATAAAATGTTATTGTTTTATTAGTGTCCGTCGCCGGTGAGATTCCTTTCATTAATAATATTGTAGATTCAATACGAGTCTATCGGAGAACAAAATAGATTGGGAAAAGTTTAATGGGCTTTTCGTAACTATCAAAGTTTCACCTCGTTTTAGTAATTTGTTTGTTATAATAATATAAATTTATTGTTTAAATTTGTCAGAAAAATCTTCCAGTTTTTTAATTTTTTATACTTTATGTTTTAGTAAAATTACAACTTTTTCCTTTAAAATATTGCAAGAAATTAGGACAGAATTTATATGACCGGTTACCGGCTTAATGTCAACCCTCATTGGGAATGCATATTGGTGGTATTACCACCACCTTTCAGATAAGTATTAAAAGCTGATTCCATCTATGTTATGTACTTATATTTTTTTCCCCTTAGTAATATACATATACCTTGCAGCGCCTTCGGGAAGTAATCAGGTTCTATTTACCGCCCTGATCGCAAGACTCGGTTCTGCTCTTAAGTGTGATTTTGAATTTTTATAAGAGAAGAGACTGCCGAAAAAGACATAAATAAAATGTTCTGAGACTGTCACTGAGGTAAATTATAAAAGAAGACGTCGAAGACATATTGCATCAAAACCATATAATTGGGATATTAGCTGGTGTATAGTGAAGATGTGTTTTTAATTCAACTCTTAATAATAGTATAGTAAACAAAGCATCTTTCTTTATATATCAAATATTACAGCCTCATTCGATTAAATAATATCTAAATGAGAAAAGATAATTTAAATAATAATTTCAATTTAATATCCGATATAAATATTAATACAGAAAGCTTGAAGAAAAAACAGTGCTCGTGAATATAATATTTATATTTCATTTAATAGACCAAAAAATTAAAATCTTATTGAACTACACTACTTAGCTGCCTGAAACAGAGTTTACTTTGTAGAATCAGCTGTACGAGAGAAACTCATCTAACTCTGGAGAGCACTTAAGTGTGCAAGGGTGTACTTGAGAACTGTACGGGTAATACCAAAGATAAATAATATTTGGAACAGAATGTCAGTGAGATCATAGAACTATCTCAAATTATAGTATATATAGTAGCTGTGAAAATTTCTATCCGTTTTATATATATATATATATATATATAATATTTTGGATATATACCTAATGTAATGTTATGGGTGGTTATGTGGGCCTACCCGGCAGCATAAAAGACGCTGTCATTTTTAAGGCTCCACACTAAAAAACCACCGGGTACCCTGACAACCACGGCCGTGTACGTTGACGGTGTTTTTGCTAGACTGATATCTTTCCATAAACTTAAAAAAAAATGTAACTGAATATGATACCATAATCATTGTACCTGTTGGTAGAGATTTTGAAATAAAAGGTTCGTGGCTTGTTTTTGGTCGTTGGTCGATACCAACATCATAGGTAAACATATAATATCTAGAATTTTGCTTGTATTGATAAATTTTTCATTATATATTTATACCAATCATTTTCTTGCGGTAGGGATACGTTTATTACGCTCTATTAGGTTCAAATAATCTTTTAATTTGGTCTTGTTTTAACAAGAACAGAACATATTGTATGCAGATTAAGATAAGGATAGCTCTTTATAATCAGATATTTTGTCAATAGGTTTTGTTGAGTTCACTAAGTCACTAATCCATGTGTTCTTAACAAACCACTTATAGGATACGTAATTTTTGACATATTACGTCAGCACGATACGTAAGTTTAAATTAAATCTTGTATGTTTTTATATGTTTTTACCCACTAAGTATGTTTGTGATATGCTACAAATAATAGCCAGATACTTTTGTAAGTTCATTTTAGTTATTGAATTGATTGGAAGCTTACAGTCTGTATAAAATAATATTTAATATTAATTTCAAGGCCCCGCTCCAACCAAAGGAATATCTTATATAATTAAGAATCATAATAATTTTCAGAAAGTAAAGTCATAATAGAACTACATAAGTCCCCGAGCGTAGCTAAATAGCTATCCAAAAATAGATTATCCAAAAATTTTAGTTGTAATGAAGTTCATCCTAGTTTACGAGTTTTGTTAGCTTCTGCATGAAAAGGTATGAAAAACGTTTTTTTATTATTAAGTTTTTTTTTAATGGAAATTTCAAAACTCTAATTTGAGTATAATAATTACAGGTATGTAAGAGCATGGTTGGTACCTTTCAATGCGAAAAATTACTTAACCCCTATTCATATTATATGTGATCAAACAGTGATTGAATTAAGGTATCCGAAAAGTAGAAGTCACAAGTACGGTCATTTATTTTATCTCAAATTTAAAACTTCGCTCTATTTCGTTGAAAATTTCAAACGATGAAAACATATTTGAAGACGTAAGAAAAGAAAAGTTATAATGGAAATAAAATATATAAAATCACTGGAACTGGTGTAAAAATCTAATTCTTTACATAATATTGATAATGTACAGTTAAATGACAAATTTATATTCATACATTTTTGAATATTAAAATATAAGTAGTTGTAGAGATCTTGATAATTACAATGTAAAACAGTTATTTGCATTTAAATATCTTAGTCGACTACGGAAGGAGTTCACTTAATTAAAGTTACTACAGCGTTAAAGTTACTTGCACTTGAATTTAAAATGATAACAGAACTAATATGAAATGCATTAAGTGCAGTAACATTTTCACAACCATTTAAATTAGAGAATTAAAAAAGAATATATGAGACGTCGTTTCTAAAGTGTTTTTTTATTAAGTAAGGCTACAAAGTAAATAACAGCATTCCAATTAATTCGTTATACACTCTCCGTAAGTAAGTACTCTTAATTTTGTAAACATTTATTCTCACTCTAATAGTTGTGATGGCGTCGAAGCCATTAATGGTCGCAAGCTGTAGCTCGCTGTAGCACGTCACAAGCAGTCTCGTAGATCTTGTAGCGCTATACCACCACGAAAATGCTACATAATAGTTTTGTGCATTTTATTAAACTGCAAGAAGGGGATCGGTAATATTTTTTTAAATACAAGATTCTATTTATTAGTTAAGTGAACTCCTATAAAAAAATTAGAAATAAACAGTATTAAAAAAAACCTGATACCGAAAACAAGGCGGAAGCAGATTGTAAATTTCATAATTCCGGAATTTTCTGAATACAAATTTTATAACGTTGTATTATCTAATGTTTTAAATATTTTATATTTATTATTAGAAGATGTTTAGGATCGACAAAGATAAATAGACATACAAGAAAACAGTTTCAGTAGCACATAAGTGTGTATCAAAGTGTTATTTGTACCGATGGTTCTATATAGCTGACTATATTTGCTAAAACAATACTTAACAAAATATATTTTTCTAATTAACTCCCTTATACCTCACAAACTATGGGCTATTAGATAAAATATATATAACTTCAGACATAAATCCTCAGATATACTTATATATGATGTATTACAACAAAAATAGTAAACTTGTCTTCAAAACTAATAAATCATATACGATAAATACACTTGAAAATACTAAATTGACCTAGATTAGGGTGGAGGGTAGTCTAACTTAAATGTTTTTTTCCATCCACTGTGGCAATTACTTTGCAAAAGAGCTAGCGTTCTAAAAGCGTGTAATGCTTATGTTATGGAACGGACGAATAAAGAATTTAACTTCTCTCAACACGGCATTAACTTGTGATTTCAGAACTAAAATGTAGACATCCAGACACCTGATGGCTACTTAATGTTATAGCATGTGGCACTTATCACTGAGGTCTGTAGTTTTATCATTGAAGATCTTTGGCATAGCCTGAGCAGAGGAAGGGCCCATCACCTGGAAGCGCTCCATATTGATATCAGCTATACTGGGGAAATTAAGAACCTCATTAACACTCAAATAGAATAGATCTGTGGCGGCCATCTAAATGATTGAAGTAGTGTGGCTTTGGAAAACGTGGACCGATTCTTAAAAAAGAACCAATTAAATAAATTGAATAACGTTGCCAATGTTTATTAAATACACAAGTAGCTACAAATTGTAATCATTCCATTATTAATTAATTATTAATACAAAATAATTTTCCCAATTGGAATATAATTAAATACCGAAATGTAAAGGTAAAATATTGAAATTGCGTTCACAAAACGATTAATGTATTTTAAATAAAGTTAGGACGGTACATTCAAGAAAGACTTTCCTTGGATAAACAGCGGATAAGAAATAAAGAGCGGATAATATGAGACACGTAACAAGACTTATAATTTAATTAAAGTATTTGTATATTATATTATATTATTAATAAAGTAAATAATATCTTAAGCTTATGATAGTTAAATCGCTGATGCGACTCGATGTAACAATTATTTGTGAACAAATATATATATATATGTAACAATACCCTGTATGTATGTATGCTATCGATAACATTATGTCATATTTCAAAGCGGCTGTCACAAAGTGTTAACCTTGACTAGCATGAAAAAAAAATATACAAATAAATAAAATGGGGGTGTCTGTCTGTTTGTAATATTAAAATAATCATTTTTACTTAATAACTATTAATGTATATACGGTACATAGACCAAAATAACCAAACCGACGATAATAAATAAATCATGACCAAGTAACAAGAACTAATAGACGTAATATTGCGTGGAGAGAAAAATATAACAGTGGATTCAACTATGATGACAAAATAAATATTCTGGTGCGTCTGAGATAGGCCCTATGAATGTATGTTGGAAGTTCCTACTGTAAGACTTTAAGGTGGAAAGATGAGTCGAAAGGAAGAGGAATGCTTGGAGTGTTATTGTTTTAGATAAAAAAAATCGTTTACCAAATATTGTATGTAAACAAAATTTTCAATAAAACTAATACGAAAAAGTGAAAATAAATAATAATAAAAATGAAAAACGAAAAAAACTAGATAACTGTTTTGGTAAGGTCACGCGGACGAAGCCGCGGGCACAGCTAGTACTTAATACGTGCTTGGTATTAAAACTGGCAAGTATTTGAAAGAAAAAGATGGATATTCAAGAGCTCCATTCATCATCCATTAATAAAACCTCAAGTTAAGTTCCCTTTGTTTTAGAATTCACTAATCAAGAATTTTAAGCCAAGATTAACCAAATCCTTGAGTTAAGTTTGAGTTAAGTTTGAGATACTGTTGTTACATAGTCAGGGTTTAAGTCAGGGATATAATATAAAATTTACTACTGAACGTACCTGTACCATAACATTCAACAGATGAATGAAGGCTCTTTAAACACTATTAAATAACTGTAAATGAATTATTCTATTCTGTATCCGTCATATGTTTGAACTATAAGAAAAAATCATTATCATAAGAGTGTAATTATAAATATTTATTTAAATGTTAAATTACTCAGAAATATCGAATACAAAAATCCTTGTTATTTTATATTTGTAATATCACAAATTATAAAACAAATTTTAGTAGAGAATTATTTTTTTCTTGTTTGTTATAACTAGTAGAGGCTGTATATTTTTTCCAATATATTAATTTTTACATATTACTCATACACATTCAAAACAAGTTTTTTTTCAATTTAATAAATTACTAAATACTGGATCAAAACGAGCCATAAACTTTCAGTATTATTGACGGTTCTATTTAAAATATTTTTTAACTGCTTGGGTAGCGGCAGGTAGCAACATCTCTATGAGATGACGAAGAGCTACATTTCCAAGAGAGGTACCTACAAGTGTCAGTAGAGACATTTATGTCACAATTTCTTTTCAATCAATTTGTAAAATGACTGCAAAAAACTGCTTCTTTCGAAAGTCCTTTCCGATATTTCTAATTTTGACTGCAAAGTTAAAAACTTTGGTTTTTATCTATACTGATCGATTAACATTGAAAAGATGCCAAATGCGACCTTAATGTTTGAAAACATTTATAACCACGCTAACCTGATTTATTTTTTACAGTACAGTTGTAGGGGGGTTTTCATTGTATATTTATATATGAAAAAGAAAAAAAAATGAATAATGAAGTCCTAGTAGATGTCGCCACCATCCCGATCGAATATGTATAAAATTTACATTCTTAATATGTCAATACATGTCTATAGTTGTTAAAATATTTTATTGTTCAAACCTACGTTGTGACGCCAGTTTAATGTTTATTCGTAATTTTCCAAAAACAGTTAGTTGGTTGATCGTGTTGAAATTGTAAAGAAAATCTTATAGTTTTTGTTAAATTTGTAAAAGATATAAATATATTGTAGATACTTTAAAATGTTAGTCACAATTATTTATAAGTATTTATATAAACTAATCTGCACTGTCGTAAGTCCTGCTCGTTTAAATTTCCCATTCGCATTTAAATTTTAATAATTCACATATTACAATTAAAAAAATAATTGTTTACTAAATATTTCTCAGAAACAAACCGATCCACAAATACATAAAAATAATCACTGTATTAACCAGGTGTATAAACATAAATAACAGTTTTCAGTGTGCATTTAAAATGGAATTGCGATGTTGGCATGTTTCATCGTATGTCGGTTGGTATACCGTGAAATATAAATGGTCAGCACATTTGTAAGGAAGAATATTATTATGCTACGAGAGTTCAAATTGGATGTGATCCAAATTTCCTTATGTACAAATATAATTTGATCGGAGCAAAAGTACAAAGTAATATTGGAAAATGTATTATATATAATAATATAACACACTGACGAATTACGGTAGAAAGGGAACGTATTAAGATGAGGGGTAGCCTATAAAAGGGCCGACATGCTCGTTTTTAGGCAGATTTAGGGATCCGTCAATTAATTAGTAGCAACTCTGCCCGTTAGAGGATCGACTGCCTAATTTCCTTTGCTAGAAATAATTTTAAAAGAGAAAGTTACATAACATTTTTAATGTTACACAATTAAACATTTTAAAAATTAATATAATTGTGTAACATTAACATTGTGTTGTAGTGAGTGTAATATCATCCACTGAATACTATAGATAAATTGTTACAAAGAATATTTTTAATTACTAACATGTTGAATATTTTGTAAAGATTTTATAGAAAACAAGTTGTTAATAATCTTACGTCTATTTGATTAATCATGTTATCTATATAGAGTTGATACAACCATAACTGTAAAAATACTTTAGAACTCAGAAAACTTACTCGTAATATAGTAGTTTTTTTAGTACTTGTTTACGTTAATAATAATATTTCCGTTTGTGACAATCATTTGATTAATATAATTATCTTTATTTAAGTAGGCCTTTATACGTACTTATGAATCGTCAATTATCAGCTAGATTTATTTCCAAATTCTTAGTTTTTATTTCGTCATAAATAACGATTTTGTAAATCTATGGTTTTCAAGCGAACTAGGTAAAAATAGGTCTCATATTTTGGAAAACAGGTCTTGAAATCGATAGAGTTGGAGAAACAAGTTAAATTAAAAGAAAGAGAAGCCAGGTAAGCTAGGTTAAGAGAAGACTCCACTCACTCTACTCTTATCTCTTTAGTTATTGCTTGAAATTCAATAATATTTTTCAAGTGCAAAGAAATACTGCAATATTATTGCTTTAAAATCTGGAGTATTGCATTTATTGTATTATATTATTTATTGAACATTATATAATAACTCTATTACTTTTGGGCCTGTTTTTGGGTCAAAGATTGACTCATCGGATCACTGGCTGTCTGGTTGGCAAGTATATACAGTAAATAATAATTTGGATCCATTTTCTTGATAATGTGAACAATTTATTTATTAAAAGAACGAAGTACATCGAGTGTACATAAAAGGACATTTTTTTGAACAAAGTACACTATTTAATACATGATTTAGTTCTATAATTTATACATACATACAGAAAACAAGACGTCGTATGTTTGTTATCATTTATTTTCTACTAAGAAATATTAACATATTCATCTAAACTTGTAATAGTATTTAATAATATCTGGTTAGTAAAAGATAGAAACACTGTTCCATTTGACAAGGCTGACATAGTACAATAACATGTAAAATGATTTGAGATTCCGTCATTATGACATCAAAGGTAGTAAATAAGGTTAGTTGCGTGACGGAGACGTCTCTCTGTCGAATTAAGTAAGCTGTAAATAGTTAGCCTCAGCTTTATTCGGTTCCCAAATACATGAAAATAATTAAATTTATTAATTCCTTTAACAAATTCAATTTTAATAGTGTTAATTTATTGCAATTTTGTAAAATATTAAATATGGCAATAAATTACATCCCTCCATCCACATATTTAATCAAGCATATAAATTAATTGTTTCAAACATAACCTAATATAAAATTAGGTTTTATTAGATTGTAACGTTTTTTTATCATTCTATATTTGATTAATAAGTTAAGCTGAGGGTTTAAGATAATTTTATGGCAATTACGCTGGACAGATTGTAATAATAAACAAAATGGCAATTTTTAGCAAACCCGATAAAATAAAAACAAGTTATAATCAAGGTTTATTTTCAGACGTAAGCTTAACTCGTAACTCTGGATGTAATGGCTTAGTTACAGCTAAATCATAAATTTCTTCCACAATATGAATTCTATGTGAGTAAGAGTACGTGACTAATAAAAGGGTTGATAAAATAATTTCGCATGAAGCATTACGAGCTCCGTAGACCTCTTTCATTTATAACACTAGATTATAAATTGTTATGTCGTGTAAATCATGAAAATAATTTATTATAATTATTAGTAGGTGCCTTATACCATTTTTATGAAGATTTTTTATTTATATTAAAAAGAAAATCTTGGATTGTATTTGAAAACATGCAACGCCTTCCGTAGTGGAACTATTATTGTCATCTTCTCAGTACCGCGCCTGATTTATACATATTTGACTATTTATAAGAATCATTAAACAGAAGAGTAAGTAAACAGACAACATTTATTAAAAGAAAGAAGCAACGACACACACACTTTAAAATAAAAAAATATAATAAAGTTAAATAAATAATAATAACCAAGATGAGGTTATTTTAGAATTGAATTAAAAAACTGAATTAAATTAGTTATAAGGTAAGAAAGTAATTTTTGAGACGACGTTTAAATTAAACGCGTTTAATTATCAGCGAAGATTGAGGCAGTTTCTGGGCATAAATCCAAACGTATATATTTTTACAGATATATCATTTTTTTTATATACCATAAATTTATTAAAATTAAAAATAATATACAGTTTACGGGTATAGAGAATAATTTAATTTAAAAAAAATAAAACAATAGAAATTTTGAAAAATGACAACAGATTATCTTTAAAAATATGAACTAAAATATTATAATTAATAGAAAATAAAAGCATAAAATTACTCTCATATTTCTAAAATACTCGATGTAATATCTTAATAAAAACCACAATTAAATAATATCCCAAGCATAATCTAACCAAATAGCAACACTTACCTAATAGTAGAAATGTTTAGTATTATATTATAATACATTTACATTTCAGTTACACCAAAATCATGTCTATAATATAATTTCGCAACTCTACGTGTAGAATATGTAAGTGTCAAATATTGCCACTCTTCGTCACTTGGGCCTCAGAGTTTTCATCGTGCGTTCGAAGTGCTTACAATTATATCTTCAACTGTTATTTAGTGGTTTTGTTTAAAATCAATGTTATTACAATTAATTGTCATATATTGTTTTATATTGTCTTTGTATAGTAATATAATAATATATTAAATATTACACCGCATTGTCGCGAATTTTCATCGCATAAAAACCTTTACCGCAATCGCATTGTTACGTTAATTTAGCTAATAAGTTAAATTGCATCACGTCTTAGTATTATAATGTGATAAACGTTAAACATTATAATTCATATATAATTTATACGTAATAAGTTTGTTGTCTATTCTATTCGACCCGCTCTTCATTTGTTCGTTCTCCGCAGATATGAGTACATACAAACTCGTCTAACTTTTGAGCTCACACTAAATGAAGGTGCACGTGAGAGCGGTTACGGTAATATCAAAGATAAATCATATTTCAAACAGAATATCAGAAGGATTTCAGAATCTCAACTTATAGTATATTAAATAACTGTGAAGGTTACTATTGGTTTAATTCGAATATGTATTCCCATTTAATTAAATATATAATAAATTACTGTTGCCTTTTAAGAATATAAAAAAATATATATTTAATCAATCTATAATTATTTACATATATGTAATATATGTAAATAATTATGTTACAAAATAATAAAATATACAAAAAGATTTTAAACTCTTAGATTTATAATAAAACGTGTCAATATTATAGTAAAGGTAAATATTTTTAGAAACTTTTAATTTTAACATATATAAATTAGAATTTAAGCGTTAATGTTACTTCACATCACAAATTAATAATATTAATTCGATGAAATGTATCACACGCTCGAAACCACTAATTTATTCAATTACAAACCAAAAGCATTGACGTGATAAATATCGAAATAAGCTTACTCCTATTAAGCAATTTTTATATTCGTTAGATATACGAATCATATAAATAAATCATCAAATAAATAACTTTGATAGCGAACTAAAAAGTAGATATAATTGGAAATAATCATATTTGTATAGATATATACAAAAATGATTTACATGTGTTATATTCTATTAAAATTATCAAGTAACAATGATCTGTAACCCAGACACTGGCGGGTTTGGTCAAAGTAACACTTTCTGACGAGATAAGTTCAACAGAGCTCGATTGCAGTTCGGTAGCAAACATCGAAGTTTGATAAGTTTCTCTAATTATTCTCGAAAGTTTTACCGTCTTCTGTTTAATAAAAGACACAGACCTGCGAAGTGTATTTAACGTAAATAAACTAGTCTACCATGATATTGTCTATTTATTATCGTTTCATAACATTTCAGACTTAATGTTTCCTTAAAAGGTTTATTTTTATTTTTAAAGAACATTAAATATATTTTATATATTTATCAATTATTAAATAAAGAGTGAAAATTATATATTACTGAGATATATAATGTTCATTCTATATTTATTTAAATTACATATATATTTAAGACTTTTTGAATGTTTTACTTTAAATAATTTTATATATAAGCTTTCCTCGCGGTTCGTAGATAATAATTACATCAAAGTGTATGAAAAAGTATAATAAAAAAACATCTTTGATACTTTTTCGTACTATTACTACTTCTGATACTTTAAGGAAAATATAAAATATATTCAAGGACATAACATAATAATTCTTTCGTCCCAAATGCCGCAGTGTCGTAAAAAAATGTTTGACCAATGCCAGTGAGGACATAAGGTGCTAACTATGGGCCTCATAAACAGACTTAAAGTTGCTCAGGGGGCAAAGGAGACGGAAAAGGCTATGCTTGGAGTCTCTTTGTTACATTGTTTCTTAAGTGAGGAGATCCGCAGACGAACTAGGGTGACCACAAAGCCCGGAGAATTGCGGAAGATGAAGCGTGGGAACGTCATCGACAGGAGATGGATGCATTTGTGCTATTTTAAATTAATTAAAAAATATGTTTATTTTACGTATCTAAAATTTTGATAACCTACCATGGTCAAACATTTTTATACACAAATACAAATTTACTGTATAAATAAATATCTTTTGAAATATTTATCAACTGTTCTACAAAATTCATATTTCGATGAGAGTAATTATAGACCAAATATTTTTAAAATTTTCCAATATGATTGACTGGACACTGACAGAATACGAGACTTCGAGATTGCCATACTATTAAAAAGAAGAAGATGAAGAAGATTATTTTTTACCTACATTTTGTTATGGCTGTTGGAGTCTTTTCTTTTTGTGTGTGTGTATTTAATTAGTATTTTTGAAAAACGATAGTAGATTTACAAGGCATGCTAAAGTGAAAAATACGTGTTGTGTCGGTACTTTGACATACTTACCTATTCTTGGCTACGCTGGCGTGTGTTACTTGGATTTGAAAGAATAGCATTTGAATAAACTTGAGATATTTTAAAATATTTGTATTAGGTTTATATTTGGCTTTTGCAAATATGACCATGTTTCCGTAAACTACTCAACCTGCTCTCTGTTGACTTTCAACGGAATGCACATATTTTAAACCTTATTTACTGTACGCTGCGCGATCCATCTACTCCTCTGTATTTAAAACAACGGTTTAAATTTTTATCTAATGCACATTTCTTTGCTTTACATTCGGATAATAATTTCCCTTTAAAAATTCCTTCCCATTCAACGAGTTTTTTACAAATTCTTTTGCCGTAAAGGATTGTCGTTTATGGAAGTCTCTTTCTTTACAAGCAAGACGAACGAGCTCAATCTCTTGTTCGATTCAAAAAGTTTGTGCAAGATTTTGATTTTTCACAATAATTAGTGGTAATTTTAATTATTATTAAACACCAAATATAGACCATATATATATATATATATATATATATATACATATTTGTATTTAAAACCTCATAAAGCTGTCAGTGTCAAGAGTGATCTGAGTCGAATGTCACTTTAGCGGCGCGTCGTCGGTATGTCGTTAATCAGTGTAGATTATATTTTTTATGTATGTATGTACCTATGTATTTTTATGATGTAAATATAGTATGTTATGAATACTCAAATCCAAATTATTTACCTAATACACGTCCACACCCTACTCACTAGTACAAGTTACTAAATAATTCAAGTATCTGTACTTCAAGGTTGCCTGGCAGAGAACACTGCTTTAGCGATAAGGTCTGCCTTTGGTACATTATATATTGTTTTTGTTTTTTTTTTGTGTAAAATAGAGAGTATTATCATGTACAAATAAAAATACAAATTGTACGTTTTGTTATGTATAAGTATATATATATATATATATATAGCAAAATACAGATTTTGTTTGACTATTATCTCTACATGGATCCCTTATTACACACTGAAACTTTTAAATCAAATTGTTTATAAAATGATATATCGGAATATAAAGAATAATTTTTAAAAAGCAAGTTAAGATAGGAGACTAAGTAAAGTAGATATAAATGAATTTTATTCGGCATGAATATTTAATTAGAGTAAACTTGATTATTGGGTCACTATTTAAGTAATTGTAACTAAAAGGATGAATTAACATTGAATTCGTTATGTCCAGTATTTGTTAGTCAAACGATGCAAGTGCTGGGAGCTGATTAAATGTAAACATGGTCGAGTTAAGCAAACACTGTAATAAACAAAGCGAAAGAAATGCTAACATTCTATGTACGGGCATGTGTAATAAATTACTCTAAAGCTTCGTTACAGATATTTACGAAATATACGTTATATTTAACAATAGATTTAATATTAACATTATTCTGAAATGCGGAATAACGAAATGCAAAAGCCAAATTTAAATGTTAGCTAGATACATTGTGCAGTAGTAAACTCATCAGATCACTCTCATGAGTAAACTTTAGCTATAAGTGTATAATATCGGCTACCTTTTGTATTATTAATCATCACTGACGTCAAAACGTATGATATATCGGTATTTCATCACCACTAAGTAAATCATCATTAACCCTCATATATACTCGTACTTATAAATAAATGAATCCTTGTACCGGACAAGATTTATTGAGGTTAAAGATTTGTTATTTATTAATGGGTCGTATTAATAAATATGCCTTTGTTGTAGTTTTTTTTTTTGGAATTTCACATCAGATCATTTTAACAATTATACTGTTTCAAATTATTTTATTGAAACAGACTGTCAGATATCCCAGATTCGAGTATTTAATTTTTGGTAAGCTATTTAGACAAAATTGTTTCAAGGATAACACGTTTAAAGACAGTTTCAAATATAATATAGGCTTGTCTATATGTTTATGATTAATCTGACTAAGATAGATCTTATAATTTTAGCAAAGTTTGATAGATCAATCTTTATTAACATTATCAAGGCAGCCAACGTCACGGATAGCTCAGGTTGCAGAGTGTTACCTCCAGAGACTTCGCAGGAAAATCCGAAAAATAGCAGAATTTTCCAAAGAAATAAAAGAAAATATTAAAAAAGACAAAACTCAGAGAAGACTGGAAACAATAGAGAAACACATTCTACAGGCGGAATAAAAAGGGTACACAGGAATTAACTAACCAAATTCACTGGTTCATACAGATAAAGATAGAAATAGCTAAATAGAACCAATGGCAAGAAATATTAGGAATTGCTACATAATACAGCAAGGAACTATAAAAAAATATTATTGCAGAAAAAAAAATAGAACTGTTAGAAATTTAATCCATTAATCATGCAGGAAGAGATAAATTATAATAAAGAAATCCAAAAAGACAATAAAGCTCTCGTGTCCAATAGAATAAGCAACGAAATATTAAAACAAATGAAACAGACAATGACACTTATTCTTAAATTATATTCTAAGCGACTAAGAACCGTATTGCGGAATCCGTTACCGTGTAAGTACCTTATGGGGTCTAAATAAACGCATAAACCAATTTTATTTTAAATAATACCTCAGAGAGCTTAGAAATCCTTTTGTATCACCTACTCTCGTGATAAAATATAATAGATTACTAAACAATATTGTGACTACTTAATTGGTACCTATATAAAAAGTTATTATAGGTAAAGTTTAAATATATCTAATACGCATCTAAATTATCTGTTCGTCAGAAATATATGTTTGTACAAATGATATTATTTATGTAATAATAAGTGACATGAAATTCTGGAACATTCTTTACATAAATTGGCGATAAATATTATAGACTTGAATTTGCTAATTTGAAAAACCATTCCATTATATAATAAAACAAATGAGACAATGCTTTTATAATACATTTATGCCCTCAAGACAATTTTATACAACATCGTTTGTATTTTTCTTCAAATAATAAACACAGAATGAAGGAAATTATATTGCCTTTTATTCCTTTGATGTGTATTTGTTTAATAATTATATTTTATAACATAATTAGTCTTGTATTGAATGTTTGACTTAAGCGCCAGTAGATAAATATAAGTCAAACATTTTACCTTAACCGAAATAAAAAAATATGAAGTATGCTTATAAAGTAGGTTTCTGCTGATAAAATAGGATAAGAAGTTTTTGAAATAGCTTACTAATCAATATTACTTAAAAAACCTTTTCAATCGTTCCATATAACAGTATAAATAGTAAAAAAAATTAAAATACCTTAATCCTCAACAACGGACAACGGTTTAAGTAAGGTAAAAGTTATATTTCGTAGAGTTTTTAAAAGAAAATATCGTTTTATGTATAATTAAACAAATAAATGTATTCACAGAACAGTGTGGACGATAACTTACTAAGTTGTGATAAAGATGTTTATAAATATCTATGTATTTTTATAACACTGATACATTATGGCTCTATGTGTATATAACATATGTAAATATGCTGACACTCATTCAATTTCTAGATAAAATTGGCTACTGAACTTAGATACATACAAAAGATGTAACGGACGTAACGCGCTAGACTTGTTGGGCAATTTGAAACGACTCATTGCGTGTCGTACTTATAATATCTTAGACTATTGCTGCGTATTACAGAAATAAGCTTATAATCCAAAAAAATATATATTTTTTAAATATCATTAATTTGAAAAAGTCATGTGTATCGCTGGTCCCGATAGGGGCTGTGTATTAATTAGGTACAGTTATTGAAAGTCTGAAAGTGTTTATTGTTTAGGTTCTAACAGATGACTAAATCAGAAATTAAGTAAGATTTTATTGACAAATTAATCTACTGGGTCTAGCATAAGAACTTTATATCTAAGCAATTTAATAATGCTTTTGAATACCTAATCTCAAAAATTACCAAGTTCGAAGTGCTTAGTGCATTTAAGAAAATAAAATGGCTCTTAACTCAATACGAGGAGTTGGAGAAGTTATAATAATGGTCAATCAAATACAACAATCTATTAGAAGATATTAATATATATAAGGTTAATATTTACGATTAAGAGTTTTATATAAAATAACAATTTTTGAGAGTCGGTGTCTTGTTTATCGATCAATGGTTTGGTTTATCTTCTATTCACATATTAACAATGTTAGGATGCCGGAGCCGCAACCATTAAGATATAATTTAATGTTATATACTATTTTGTTAATATACTTGTAAGTACATAAGAACCCATGTTTTAATTACCTGTGTTACATGGTGATGTTACCGAGTTTGCAATAGCAATATTGTGGAATAGATTTAGAAAAAATCATGTGCCCGTTTTATTGAATAAATTACAAAAATTTATACAAGAATTCAAAAAATTAGCTAAATTAAAAAATATTTTAACCTAATTATTCTTATCATAGAAAAAATAAAAGAGGAAAATAACATTATGTTATTTCCGTTTGTTTTTATACAATATTAGTAGTTAATTAAATCTGGATACTTATTATTTAAAATAGTCAATTGCGTTTAAATATCTTAGTCTATTGACTGTTGAATAAGTTCGTGTACTTAAAGTTTCTATTGCGCTGAAGTTACTCGCACTTGACTTTAAAATGATAACAGAATAGAGTTGAAACGTATGAAGTGTAATAGAGTTTGAACAAACATTACTGTTCCATAACCATTACTTATAAAACCATTAACTTTATTTAAAAATTAGTTAAAATAAATAGTACCAACTTCAATCCAGTTGTATTATTGTTAAAACGACATACAAACGCGACTAACTATTGTACAGTTAAACTTTCTTATAACACTAATCTAAGGACTTCTTCAACAGTAAGGAGAAAAGATATTTAAATTCAGAAAAGGGTTAAACATTTTACAAAAATTCTATATTATTTTATAAAAAAATATTATTTTCCTGTATTCTTATAGTTGAGAATTACGGAAACATTTCTATTTTTATATTCATATATATTTATTTACTGAATACTAATACATAATGTAATAAGTCTACATACTCATAATTAAATAAAAAATATATTTAAAGTAAATTAAGCTTAACATTACGAACAATTCAAAAGTATATGAACTTTTTCAATGCGTAATGAAAAAACAGTATTGAGGCTATTCCATAGACTCTGTGTTGCTCGTTTTGTCACCACTGCCATTTGGTAATTATACAACATTAGTCAAAAATTTCAGCAAGATTTCTTGAGATTTCACGTACAAATTATTTAAGTTTTTTCGCCTAGCTTTAAGCAGTTGCCCTTGCTCGCTAAGTCAAAAAGCTTTTTCACCCAGTTTCGAAGCAATTGCGTCTGCTCATATGTCAATAATGATCAAATATATTTGTTAATAAACTACCCGATATATGATACTATACAGATTTATTTCCTTAATCCTATTAAAAAAAATCATTTTAGTCCACACAAGAGACTTAGAATCTCTTATGTAATTAAAAAGCTATTTCATAGTCGCCCAGTATCTGAGCGGTGCTTTAAAAGCTGGAACAGGAAGAACGTTCTCGTAAATCACTAGTTCTTATGTATCGCAGTTCCGAAACCGCAGGAGAGCTGTAATGAAGAGCAGTTCACCGCACCGCTGGCCCCGGACTACAAACTAATGCTCTCTACATTTAATTTATGTACGCATTCATAACTTTTTCAACAATTAGTAATAATACAAAACAGAGCTCAACTTAAAGTTTAAAATATTTCATATAATAGTTCAGTTCAGTGTCCACTGTTATAACGTGTAATCACAATATTATTTTTGTTGATTTCACCAAAAATCATAACTTTCGTACTTTGACTTTATCTTTTCTCGTAGTGTTACGGTAATTTGTATTAATGATTGCAAGTTATTTATAACTGGTGATTATCAATTTGATTCCATCACTTGGTATGACGTCCAACGTGGTTTTGAATAACCAAATTAAGACATCAGAAAGTATTTGATGCAAATCTTGAATAATTTCTCTTTTCATTGGTGATTTGACGCCGATCAAGTGGTTCGTAAATATTGTAAATTTGTTACAATTTATATAGTGTTTTTAACTAATTATAAAGGTTCTATTCTATGGTGAAATAGTCCTTCCATTTATTAAGTCCAGAAATGAAGTAGTAATTTTTGCTTTATCATAATATAAAAAAAAAACTCTCTTATTGTTGTGAGTGGAAGTGGAAATGTACGCGTGAGTGTTCGAAATAAAATGTCGTAGTTTCGCTAGGAGGCACTGAATCCAATGGCTCAGGTGATGGAAAGAACAATGGCAAATCAAAATGTCAAGTCTTGGTACTTTGATACTTGGTGAGGCACTTAGAGGAGCGCTCTGGAAGAGTATTGCGAAACGACTATTTGATTTTTCGTAGTGGTAAATACTCAAAACTATCTTCTGGTGATAAAACTAAAGAAGTTTCAATTTACCCTATTCAAAAACTTTCAACTTTTGAAACGTTTCAACACGTTAGAAGGCACAAGTTTATTTCAGCTTTCGACGTTTTCCCAAGAGAGTGATGCGATGCCGGTATAAATTGCATCTCCAGTACTATCATATATAGTTAGTACTTACTATACAATATACATTTGTGAGAGATATGACGAGTTAAAAGTTTATAAAAATTGTTTATCGTGCTCATTAGACTGATTTTACATTAATTTAGCTTATGCAAACGAAAAAAAAAGGTATTTTACTTTCTTACTTAATAATATTTCGTGTCCTCTACCCAAAGGTTGTCTGGAAGAGATTGCTCTTTAGCAATAAGGCCGCCTGTTGTACGATCTTTTCTTTTATTTGTTATTGTTTTTATATATATTTTTGTTTGTTATGGTACAATAAAGCATATCGTATCGTATTTTCTAATAATACTTTTCAAAGTACCAGTTAACGCGAACGTGCTTTTGTTAGTTAAAAATAAGCACACAGGACAACGCGTTTTAGAAATATGACAGTGGCATAGTTAATGCGATTTCTAGAACATTTCAGGACTTTACAGTAACTAGAACTAGACAAAGTATTATTTAACTTTTCTCTTACCTTATATGTCTTCCGATAAATCTCGTTTTTAAAGTGTACTCGATTAGTGATCCATCCATATATATAAACGAATTTAGATAATTGGTTTAAATGTCCAATAAAATGATGTTTATATTACATTTAAATATGACAATAACATTTACATAATATAATTTTCCTCAACATGCAGTTAAAAAAAAATAATCAACTTCACAAACTCATGTTGTTATAATTTAACATGATTTTCTTGACAGTCGTTATGGTACATAATTAGTGGTGATCACGGAGTTTGTAACAGTACTGGATTATTTAATTCAGGTAAAGGATTACCTTTACCTGAATTAAATAATCCAGTACTAATTCAGTTACTAATTCAGTTACTAATTCAGTTACTAATCCAGTACAGAATAAATTATTAAATTTAGATAAAAATAAGAAACCCTTGTAAAATTCCTATTTCTTTATAAATATTTTTTGATTATACCCCAATATTCGATCAAAAACTTTTTTTATATTGTTGTTGGAATTGGATGTCCAATTATTATAAAATAAATCGTTACTCCGACGGAACTCCAATTAAAACGGTTATAATTGATTTACGTTATTCTACTTCTTCCCTAACTCGTTATTCACAGGCTGTGTTTTTTTTAAGAAAATAAACGTCTATAAGATGGTAGTAAAATATTATATTATTATAACTATTAATCCTAAATATGTATTGAATGAAAAATAAACGATACGGAGAGGGATTCGAACCTCTGACCTCTTAACCGATTTTATTTTAAAAATTCTTTTGAATGAGCATCATACCAATAATCTTAATACCCATTCAGATTAACTTCTTATTGTCGATCACAAACTGTGGCGTTATTAAAAATGTGAAAAGGGGAACGTAATTTGTTTACAATAACATAGTCTCAAGTTAAATAAATTATAGTACGCTTTTTATTGATTCAAAGAATAAATCCGCGAGTGCAATTTTTTTTTAATTTTCTTTAATTCCATTAGTGTTAAAATCTCTCCTCTCTATAATATGTACGTTAGCGCAATTTTTGATCTAACCCATTCTCTATTATGCGGACGCAAACTATATCAACAAAAACGAGGACTAATTCAACAAAATTTGATAGACTTCGCAATCTATCAATATGGTTTATATTTTTATCATGCAAATTTTACTCCATCATTTTAAGAATGAAATTAAAATACACTATCTCTCCTTACAGTTGGAATAAATACGTATTATTAAATATATTTATATGTAAATAAAAGCGTAATTATGAATATTAAATAATAAAAAAATTACGAGCTGCAGTACATATTAATATCTTATATCAGTAATATCAAAAACTTATACTGTTGTATATTATTATTTGTTGTAAAACCTTTTGAAAGTGAAAAATTAGATAAGATAAAAGACTCACTTGCCGTGTTTTTTTTATAAAAACTTGAGGCATTTTAATGTTCAATAAATATAACAAAATTGAAATCTTAGACCTGGCGTGATGACAAGAGAAATTTATAATACTTTGATCTTAAGTTCTCTCTAGTGGCTGTTATTACAATCTCCAAAAGCAAATTATTGTATAACGAAAGTAGTTGTATTTTATCAATTCGATACTTACTATGCATTTATAGTTATTTGCAAAACATTTAAGTCAGTTGTGGCGTTTCTTCGTTGGTAACAGACTGTGATGTACTTCTAGCTACGCTAGTGATTGAGTGGTTTCATTCATACTTGCGTGGGCGAAAGCAAAGAGTAAAAATCGATGATTTATAGTCTAACTAGCTGATGCCAGCGACTTCGTCAGCTTCCAGAAATCTCTAGACTAAAATAATATATGCTGGCTTTAATATAGATCACATACATATAGACAAAAATTTCCATCTGATGTTCCGATATTCCGAAAGCTTAGTACATAAGCTAAGTACGTAAAATTAGTACATAAGCTAAATACATAAGCTTAGTACATAAGCTGAGTACATAAGCTTAGTACATAAGCTTAGTGCATAAACTTAGTACATAAGCTAAGTACATTATCGTAGTACATAAGCGTAGTATATAAGTAAATGCAGTAAGTAAATATATTGATTATATTGCACTATTGTCAGTGAATGTATTATATTATGTAATTGTATCATACATATTTTGTTAAAAATATCAGCTTTTCCGTCGTTATTATTTAATATACTGTCCAATAACGTGAGGGTTACCTGGAAGAGATCGCTTATTAGCGATAAGATTGCGTTTTGTCCATTTTATTTTTATTTTCTTTATTTTTGTATGTAAATTATTTTTATAATACTTTTTGGAGGTGTACAATAAAAAATATTAATATTAATTTATACTGCAAAGTTAGAAACATTGGCTAGTAATTTTCAATATAAACAAATATGAATAGAATACTAAATTCATCGAGACGGGTAGCGATACGATAGATCAAATCTGATCAAAGGGAGGTTTCTCAGAGGCGGTAGGTTCGAATCTCTGCTCATATTGTTTTGTATTATAACCTATATGAGACATACTAATAAACAAAGATAACATTCATTGTATTAAAATATAGCGGTGGTAAGATCAACAAGCTTAATAAATAGATCTACCGTTTGAATATATTAACAAATAGGTATATAAATATACTTCCGTATAAAATTCAAATTAGACCAAATATATACGCTTGAAAGTAAATCTCTTTGATTTACTATATTTACCGTTGAAATTGATACTTACTACTATTATTGAGTGCCGAGAACTCTCCAATCGTCTTTATATCGTTGCGTAGAGATGTAGCTTCCCTCTGCATACTCTATCGCTTATATCGTGGGGAGTGCTCAGAAGAGTAGTTCGCCCTTATATCACCCACAAAATTTCGCCATTGTCCATTGCAAAAAAACCACCAACCTCATCATTTCTATAACTGGAGCTCCACCACTGTGCGCTACTTTAGAAGCTTTTCGGCGTGCTCAAGGAATCTGTTTAATAAATTGTAGCCTAAGGTATTTCCGGACTGATAGGTACTACATCCAAACCTTCAAGGTAAGAGCGTACTCTTTCCTAAAAAGACGGCAACGCACTTGTTACTCCTGAGTTGCAGATGTCCATGGGTCTCCTGAGTCGTTTAGGTGACTCGTTTGCTTGTTTGCCTTCTTATATCATAAAAAAATGTGTAGAGATAAAATAGCTAATAAGAATATGTAATAATATACAAATATGCTGTAAAAATGCAAATATAACAATAGTATATAATGTATTTAATATATACTTAATAGCATCAATATGATATACTTTGTGAAGATCTTTTCAAACTCTGCTTAAAAATAAAAGCAGAAACCCTGAAAGTCATATACAACTTTACATAAAATAAAACACTGAAAGCCACATATAACTTTAAATAACATACAATTGCTTTAAGAGAACAAAGATAGGACATTAATTTGTAAAACTCTGAGTGTAGCAACATTGTATAAGTTGCTGACATGCTAGATATATTATGTAACGTGGCACGGTGCCCGCCACAAGAGAGTCATTCGTTAATGGCAAACAGACTTCTATGCTACATATACATTGTCTAGAATAAATAAATGTGTAGAACTGAATATCTATATTTAAAGTACTTGACTTTAAATAAGATACTAACACGTGAATAATTTTCAATCAATTTAAACTGTCCGTTAAGTAGTAGTGAGTCTATATTTAACTTGAATGGTATTGATAATAAAAATAACAGAAGATTTTAGATTGATTTAAATGATAAGCTCATTAAATTTAAAGGATTAGTCCATTTAAATAATTATAGAATAAAAAATAAACAGGTACGGGCAGGGATTAGAACCCGCGACCTCTGGGAAACCGTCCCGTCGCTGTATCGATTGAACTACCGCAGACTTGTACTATGTAGCATACGTACGTATTTAGTATATTAACTATTACGCAGAAAAGTTGTTAAGTGTGTTACGTAAGCAAAGTAGAGGATACGACAATAGCACTTTATATAAAATAAATTACTTAATACAGAATGTGAAGATGTTTGTGGACATAAGAACAATCTTTAGTACCTTCTAAACTGTTTATAAGATTGTGATGAAACTTTAAGATTTTTTTATTATTTTCATAAGGTCTTTAGAATGAATACAACCATTTATTTAACGTGGATGACACTTGTAGATGGTTTTACGTTTCCTTATTTATGTGTTGGGTTTGATCAGAATATATTTATAATATTATTCGACGACAATATATAGTGAGAAGTTTAAAAGTACAGTTTATTAACAAAACGAATAATATCACCGTCATCATAAATTAGTTATCAAAATGAGTACATCAATGTTTAATATCTTTCAACTAATTATGATGAACAACTTCCTGTAAACACTAAGGCTTATATAAACTATTATAGTTTGAGGTGTTCTCTCTCTTTTTAAGGTAAAAAGCAAAAAGTAACCTTTTGACGTCAAAAGTAAATATTGATTTAAGATGCGGAGATTAACGATATTTCAAAAAAGGAAAATAAATGTTTTATGTAAGGCTTACTTTATGAAAGCTACTATTATAAGAGTTATATGTGAAAGGGATTGAAACTATTAGAATAAAATTAGTATTATTTAGTAACAATACATTCATATATTTTGTTAAGACATTTTCATTAATTCATGTAGATCTTAAATAGTTTTATTCTGGTAACTACTGAATAATTATCACTAATCAAGGTAAATAATTGTCGTTTCGTCATCCAGACTGGACATACTCTAGACAGTTAGAGGGCGTGATACTTGTGGAGCTTACTGTTCTATGGGAAACAAACATCCCAAAGATAATACATGTAAGGTAAACAAGTATTATGAACTGCTAACGAACTGACCAGGAATAAGTATGTATTTAGTTATTTTTGTACGCGGTAGAAGTGGGAACGAGAGGTATAACAGCGAGATTTCTTCATAACCTACTTAAAGATCTGGCCTCTCTAAAGCTATCATCAGTTTATTTCTAGAACGTACTTCAAAGGCGGTATTCGGTTGTTCATTTCAAATTTAGGTAGGTAGATAACCAGCGTTAATGCACATTTTAAAGGGTCCCCTTAAACCTACACCTCGGTCGCAAGTCCCAGGAACTGTTTGCACTCCTCTCCCTGCAACGATATGGGCCCGACACCCGCACGGTGAATCCATGGAATGATAAGAAACTCCGTCTCTGTCTCTAGAGGCACTCATTAAAGTTTAAAATGTTATTTATATTATTACCTAGATATCTTTCTAAATTAGAATACTGTATAAGAAAATATTCAGTGTTTTCGAAACATTCTCGTTGAGCTCTGTTTAATAATTCTTTGTTAGTTTAAAATAAAACTAAAAATAATTAAAAAAGTCGATTGAAAAACATTTAATACTCAATAAACTTGAAATATCTTGTAACATTTATAAAGAGCATATGTTGTATGTTTCATTAGACACGGTAACAATATTATTAAAAGTTTACTCCCAGATGTTTCTCATTTTCACATAATGTCTAAATTACTACAACTTTAATATTCGCTACAGAGTTTGAATTACGAGTGTTTGTCACAGACTTAATTGAGCTGCAAGCGACAAATAATAGCTATAACATGCCAGTAGGTAATAAATGCTGTAAACAATTATTGAAAAAATGTTTGTTGACCTTATTTTGATTACATTTAATTAAGGTAAAAAGTAAACAAAGATTCAAATTTTACATGTACAAGTCCATATTTTATTTGTTACCAAGCAAACCAAAATAAAGATCCCATTTACAAATAATAATTTTAGGTAAGGTTTTCTAAATCTTTACACATGGCACTTTACAAATGGCACTAAATGTTCCTCATCATAGTTCACTGTGACCACTGTTGTTACATGTAACTTATCAACACATGACCTGGAATATGAGGAAACATTATTATCGATTCGAATAGAATGTGATACTTTTAATGGTGCAAATGAATTTGTTAATGAAGTGGGTGAGGATACTGAAGACTGCGGCAGCGTGCTAACTGTGTAACAGCTAACAGACGAGCGCCAGGACAATCAACACTCGTGGCTGTTATTCGGTTAAATTCTAAGAAAACCACTTCACTGCGTGCATGATGGTGTGGTATCCGCCTTCATATACACGGCAAGCTATCCCACTTGGTCATCCCGAAACTTACTTCAAGATACAATAATAAACATATATTTTTATTTTTTTTAGTTTTATTTAATTCATGTATGTATGGTCGAAATATTGTAAAATGTTTTACTGCACAATTGAAGCAGCGTATAAGACTATATAGAAAGATAGTTACTTAAACAAGTTTAACAGATAAACAAGAAAATTATTATTATTTGTTGCTATAAGAAAAATATTCATTAAATCCAGAAATTCGAATAGCCTAAAATTATTAGTGTTTAAGTGACCTTTAGCTCTGAGTACATACATCAATAGTTGGGAATTATGAAAACTGTAATATTGAGAATCTTTTTACATCTTTTACAAATGGAAGTTGTTAATGTTATCTCAATGTAAAAAAGGTCGAAGGAATGGTTATATAACAAGGGATATAGACAATAACACAACGAAAGAATAAATCTAATGAGCATGGAATTAATTTCACTAACTGGTTATTTTAAAAATAAAATTATAAGATACTAAGCAATAATAGGATTTTTGTTGGTATTGTATAAACATTAAACCAAAGTATTCGTTATGAATAAGTGCTCTCCCATTAACCTTAATATCAACCATTGAAAATAACATCATCGTTTCAAAGTCTAAAAACTATTTAATTTTGACTTTATATTTAGAATTAAACATCTGATAATAAGCTGTCCATGATATGCAAAATTTTAAAGAAAATATTTCAAAGCAAAAACGTCACATTTTAAAAAAAATCAAAATATTTGTAACTTTTAAAAGATTTTTGTCCTTAAGCTATTACTACAATTTTCAATTATAACGGCGTTTCCATTACAGTTAGACTCCCAAAATCATTGATTATATTTTTAAGTAGATAAGGTTATCTTCATTTTAAAATGTATAGAGACTATTCTATCATTAATGTGCCTTTCAGAATGATGTACTTGAAAAAAAAGATTAAAAGAGTAATCATTACCGATATAAAAAATCATCGACAAAAGATGATGTCACTCTTGAGTCAGTACTACGTCATAGCACAAACTTATATGTATGTCACATGTCATGTAGTCGAGATGAGAATTTATGTGGGTACTTGGGCTTATGAAACTTTTTTGTTTTCAAATGCACACTGTTTGAGAAGTGCTCCGTATGTTATGTTTAAATTGTAAGTTGTTAAAATTAATGAGTCTTAAATTTAAATTTTATATAGACTTAAATGTATATATATTTCTTTGTACGTGGTTTGATTAGCTGAAAGCTAGCTTTAAACAAAAAACTTACTTGTACAACAGTAATAATATGTTTTGATGTTGAGACTGTCTCTTTATCATGTCTTCTGAAACTTGAAGTATTTTATTTACTAAAATATTTCCTCTAAAATAAGTTCCTATGTCATATTTGATTCATCACACTGTAATGTGGGGATTCGCACAAAAATAATAATATCAAAATATACAACTATCACCTATCTATTGAATTAAGTAACATATATATGATAGTTGTATAAGATACAAGGTTATAATACACAAGACATTTTTGGATAATTTTTATGACAAATAAGCAAACGGTTCACCTGATTTTAAGTGGTGCCGATGGACATGCGCAAATATAGACCCAAATTCGTTGTCACTCCTGACACGATAAAGAAATATAGGAAGCTTTTCCCTTTCCCTTTTCCCATTTGTCTCTTATAGTTATGGTCTGAAACTATAATAGCTACTATAAGCCGGTTTTCTGTGAAATAGTGTTAGTACCCTGTTCAGGCCACGCAATCCATGCTGCAGTCATATGACACTATCTAGGCTCTACTACCTATTAATAATTGCTTTTTTTATTTATTTAGGGGTTTAAATTGTTAGATTTATTTTGCCACTTTCTCCTTGTTCTTAATGATCTTGTAAGACCTCTTTCCTTATTTAAAAAAAGTTTTATCTTTCTAAATGATGACCTCATTTGTTAGGATTTAGAGTGATACCTCACTCAGTCACTCACTTGTTAGAAGAATAAGAAATGTTTTAGTTTAGTCCTTATACTATATTATTGTATCAACGTCGCTATAACTTATAACAATAAGTAAATTGTAATGAATACGTCGTGACATATTTTTCTTTTCACACATTTTCGTATTAAAATAGCTGTTATATTTTAATTTTGTCAAGTTTGTTTAAAACGTGGATCAAGAAATCTTATATACAAAAACATTATGTATAAATATATTTTAGTAAGTGTTAATACTGATTTGGAATAATTGATTTGACTTCTTCAATAGTGAGCTTTAACATCTTCATCAAAGATAATGAATTCACGTTGGCGGGAAGCAACATCTACAACAGAAGGTCTTTTTATTGCACTCCGCTAGTAAACTAAGTGTATCAGTATACTTAGGCTATCATTCAATCATATTAGAATCTGTCCATAACTCTCCCTCAAAATATTTAGTTAACCAAGCTATACTATATCCACCGGCATGTACTTTTCAACGACGACTTAGTTCAATTTTCAAACTAATCGTTCTTGTAGCCGTCAGATCCAAAACCTCACGAAACTCATTTTGTTAGGAGCTAAAGCCTAGGCTTAAAAGCCTAAAACAGGAGAACACTTCCTCGAATAAGTGAAAATATTCGGCAGGTTGTGACAAAATGTACCCTTTCATATAAGGGTCTTTAGTTTAGGTTGTTCAAATACCATGACAGGTAAGACCTTATAAATAAGGCCACATACATACACAAACACACACACATACAAAGCTTGTATATGCCTGGTCATGTCCTATACAAATGTCTCTTTTACTCGCGCTAATCTAATGTCCCTTTAGGTACTTCGGAACCAATTCACACAGCTCGACACCGGAGCACCGTGGTTCGTTCGTAATATTGACCTCCATAGAAAATCAGACCTGCCGATGATAGCACAATATCTGAAAGGACTTTTAAAAGGCTACTCCTATAAGACTATGGACCGTCCGAACTCACTAGTTTTGGAGGACATAAGATACATGCCGCGGAAGACTTCGAGAGAGAGGAGACCCAAATCAGTACTCGTTAGACCTGACGAAGCGATAACGTAAATATTGCTTCTGCATTTGTTGTAGAATCTTTTTGACGTAACGTAGAGCTAGTGACAGAGAGGCACGATCGGCCTAAGCGTTGGGCTTGTAACCCATTTATCCCTCTTACATTCCATCAGCTGCTGCGGCCGAGGAACATGTCTTTGTTGTGTCTGATTTTTTTGTCAACTGTTTATAAAGTAAGGTGAAAGGTTTATGTCGTTTCCATTGTCTATATACATATCATCGTCCTATCTTTAACAGAATAGCGAGGATAACAGGATCAGAAAAAATGGGGGATAGGGTGGAAAAGATCAGATTGGAGGATCTTAAATATATATATAAAAGTTATATATACATAAGTAAAAGGAGTTTAAAAAAAGAAACGAGTGTAAATAAAGTAAATTTATCGAAAGAATTTTAGTTTTCCATTAAGTTCTTGTTTATACAATATAAATGTAGCTCAGTGATAATAATTAAATTCAATTCATAAAAGCTTGCAATTTTTCTTAAATATTTCCTGATCACGTTACCACGTAATATCGTCCATAAACCGACTTCACAGTCGAACATTTTTATATTATAAAATTCATTTTCTTATAAAAAACGCACAGTCGTATTTATTACCATAAAAACATATTGAAATATAATGCGCAATTATTTTATTAGCTATTTAGCTTTAATAATTATTATTATTTATTCATATATATATATCTTAAATACAAAAATAATAGTTAATGTTTGTTTCCTTTCTAATAAGCTGAAATTGTTATATTTTTTTACTCAAATTGAGAAATTGTAATTATTTAAAGGTCTAGGTATTATTATTGTAGATGTATGTTACGAGGAGTTATTTTAAATAGTTATATTGTTAATTTAGGTAAACATGTATCATTAGATTGAAATATTGTGATTTCTACAATCTGTGCTAGAGTTGAGCCACTGACGTACTTTAAATATCACTTGATGTGGGTTGGACCGTCATTAAAAATTAAAAAGGTGCCTTTTTTACTTTGATAAATAAAGGTAAATAATATATTCCTTCAATTTAAACAACTTGACGATAACCTAGGAACATGACCAGACAAAACAGATAACTACAAAGTTTTGAATAATACATATTGAAATCAAATATTATTTTATAAGCTAGTGATTGGAATGCATCTTCTTTCAACAAACGAATAACATTAGAGAACATAGGTAGCGCCACAAAGGAGGCGTGGTATGGACATTGAAAACTATCGATATTTTCATCCAAAAAGCGTTTAATAAGAGCACGCATAAATTGATTTGTTTTTATATGAAAATAAATATATATCGGAGGAGATTTTCACTAACATCATCATTCGTGATCACAGGTTTTGTAGGTTACATGGTGGGTAAAATGCAAGGAAAAATACTTAATCTTGTAACACTTTTAATCACAAACGTAAAACAATCACACATGAAGGTAGTATAACTTTTAAAAGAAAAACCACGTCGTGATAGACAAGTATCTCCACGTAAGTATCTTCAATTCACTTTTATTCAAAAGTTCATCAGACTCTTGCCTTCACCCTCCCGGATAGCCTTGCTCCGATTAGACCTTTACAAAATTAAAGACACCGTAACAAATGATGAAAATAATATTAAGTTACAACAATTAACAAAATACACAAATTAGATAAATAACATTAAATAAATAGAAACAATATCCCAGTTTAATTAAGGTAAAATAGCAACTTCATTTACACTGTGTGGAGATCTAGTTTTTAATGGATCTCCCCCTTCAACATATATTTCTTAAGGATTTTTACTTCATCACGACTATACATATATATATTAGGTGAAACCTCTAATTTAATTATTTATTTGATGTTTATTTCAATGCTAAGATTTATTATTTAATTATTACTTTAACACATAGCTATACTATTCATATTTTTACATATTTATCATATGATCATAATATATCCTGTATATCAGATGAGATTACGTATGCCCTTTTATTTTTTTTTTCATTTTTCATTGTTTGAATTAATTTTTTATTTCAATACCAGAATAGGGTTGTCTATTTATCGATAAGTTCGTATTATTTTATAGCTATATTATTTATTATAATTGTTATTCATGAATGATCACTTAACAATTATAAACTATATTATTTTCAAAAAACATTTGTTCTTTTCACTTTCTACTGAGAAAAGTGTTCAAAGACCAAGTAAATAATAACTGGATGTTAACATTTTAATTTAATTTTGCAATTTAAGTGAGAACTTTTCATTCGTTCTTTCAAAACCCTTCAATTACCTTTACATTACTGAAAGTAAATGTCTATCAATTTCCCTTAAATAACTTCTTCTAATAAAAAAAACAACAATAATCAAAAGAACTTTCCTTCAATTGTATATAACAAAATATTTGAAATATTCTTTAAATGGTTTTTAAAACAAAATCATTAATCTCTTTGATTGAAGAAGGTTAAACAATTAAGACTTCTTATATTATTATAGTTAATTTAACTTCAATATCAGCTGTTTTTTGTAATGTTAAGGAAAAACCTCTAATCAATTTCTTTAAATAATAGTAATGGAATCATGACAGTGTAATATAATGTCATTAAAAAAGACGAAACCGTCAACTATTCATTAATTACAAGACTGGAATGGATCAATAGTACCAACCAATTAATAACGAATGTCAGACAGCAAAAACCTATTATATGTAGGCTAAGTGATTGAAATAAACGTTTTATCAAGACCTGAAAATGTTTAAGAATAGCCTTTTATCAAATATATAAATAAATATATAAAACATATTTTTTAATTATAGATAACAACACTTTAAATTATATTTTTTTGTCATTTAATAGAAATAAGGCCCACTTATCATTTAAATTATTGTCTACTATAGATCAAAAGATGTAGATATATATATTTATTATACATAAAAATAGATTTAAAATCTTATGTCGCTGTTTATGGGATATAGTGGCAGTTTGAATAGGTATTTAAGGAATACGATATACAAATATCAGAATAAAATATAGCATAAAGCTATAACAGAAACATATACTCGAATATTATATGTTACATTTGCTATTCCTAGCGTAGTATTATGAGAGAAAACGTAATTAGCAAGCTTGATTAAACTGAAAGAGTAATTTTAACCAATCATCTATAAAGTCTTATAATGTGAATAAATTCACATTCATTTACTAATCTGTTTAACTTGTACAGCTTAATAGATAAATGACATTTAATTATATTATCAATACTTTTCTTCATGTAGGTTATTTATGAAGTCATCAGTATAGGTGCCATCGCGGTCGTCATCAGCTTATCGTATCGTACTAAAACTTTCATATTTCTGTTGAAAAAAATAATAATAAGCAAGTTATTTCCACTTATAAATTATGATTAACAAATTTTTGCACTACTACTACACTACTATTAACAGAGCTTGAAGTTTAGGCTCACCTGCAAGGAATCAGTCACTTGTTGTTATCAAAAGTTATTCATGCGGCTGCATTTATTTTTAAAGATCAATTACAAATAAAAATAATGCAACAATTAGAGTCACTTGGTATTCTTACAGATATACTTTAATAGGAAAAAATCTTTCTGTAGGAATTAACAAACAAAACCATTCATATATTCGATAATTATCTTAAATTATTTTAGGGAGTTTATATAAGTAATTTAAAATTTGAAATTTTAGTAAAACAGTCTAAAAAAGGGTTATTCGAAATAAATAGTATTTAATATTTTACAAGAATGCAATAAGGATACGGTTTGCACTTCAATATTATAACGTGTCAGACGGCACTTCAGTTGAACACTATCTGTTCTCGAGTGCAGTAGCATAAAGTTTTCTAAAATTATTTATTTCATTTTGTACACTTTTGCTTGTATTTTAACACAAAAAAAACACTTCATTGAGTTTTTAATGGAAAACGACGACGAATTTTCTATAACTCCGCACATTTCGTTACTTATATATAAATATATATATATATATCTATATCTCCAGACGATATATATGTGCCTGGAGTCCGAGATTGAGAGATATAATTGCACATATTGATTTGTTATAGAGATAAAAAGTAAAATAACACTTCTAATACTGGTTTAATATTTTTTCTTTCTTTTTCACATATTTACATATTCAGAATTCACCAATTCAATACTTAAACTACACAAAAGGAATACTTACGCAAAGAAATTCTTTACAAAACGTTTCATATTCTATGTTGGAAGCAGTCTTTGATCTTATTTATGTAAAAATAAATAAATGTTCGAAAAGAAATTGTGAGATCTATACTATCTTATACTGACCAAAGTTTGTGGCTGGTATTTCGTTATTATTATTATTTTTATTATACTAAAATTCGAGGCGTTCCAAATATATATTGGATCTCTTTTTCCTTTCTCCATTATTGCACGATCGCTTATGCAGCCCCGGGCAAGCTTAATGCTTATTCGTCGAAGTAGATTTTTCCCATAGCTAAATATTTATGGCGTTTTTTGTAGTTTTTCATCCATAACAGTTGACTATTTTTAAACATTGTTAAAACTTTTTAAAATAGACATTGTTTAATAATATTAACAAGTCTGTCAAATATTCTGATGTTTCTTTCTGATTCTTCTGATGTTTGTTTCTTCTGATTCTTCTGACTTACTGATTAACTGAATTATCAACATATCAGTTAATTCTTCTAAACTTTATATTCTTTCTTCATCTACTACACATGTTTTTCGTTACACATGTTGAGTAACATGGCCGATGTTCTGTTACAGCATTTTCTTAACATAATCTAATCTACTTATCTTACAAAGTTAAACCACTTAAAGCTAAGTCAATAATATTTCTACAGAATAATGTTCGTGGAATGAATCTAGAGGATTTGTACTAAGATGCATCCAACTTGGACTGATCTTACTGGTACATATAAATGAGATATTTTTGATAGACAGATTACGATATTGAAAACATTTATTATTAAATTCAAAGCAAAGCATTCAAAATAAAATGTAATACTTAGTGATTTTTTTAAACAGCATAATTTGAAAAAAATATGCTTCCAATATTAATTTAATATATTATACAATATGATTTACTTATATTATAAGCTTAGAACTAATAACATACTCGCTAACTGATCTTGCTTATTCTCCTTCTGAATTTATATTTACGTGAAATGAAACTTGGATCTTGCCCAACGTGAACTTTCGTAGCATAATAATTCAGACCAAGAAATACGATGAGCATTTATTTTTCACAGTTTACTGCCATACGATGAAATTTGCTGCCATTGCAATTTAATATATATATACCTACGAAGTATTGAACTGCAAGTTAGATGCGCACCGAAAACTGTTTTTTTATATTTATTACATTTGTATTAATACTAAATTAAATTATAAAACAAAGAGGAGGCACTTCTTAATTGTAATTCAAGTTCAAACTTGATTGAATCTAATCGTCCTTTTATGCATTAATTATATTTTATACAGTTACACTGCACTGAATAAAACACGACTTGAACTTTAGAGTTTGGTATACGTGGCACCCCCTAAGGCATCAAGTTATCCTTGTGACTTCAGCGACGTCTTTCTGTTGACATCACGTTGGACTGACCGAGAACGGTCACCTCTTAGTCGAACTGGAGTCAAGTGGTGCCATCTGTAACGTCTCTCTCTCCTACCACTGAACTCATCCAGTTCACTGGAGAAAGTTGTCGCTGCTGATGCGGGTCCCATGTATTCTTGTCGCAGCAATCCACTGCACGGGTTTTGTGCTCCTGGTCCACTTAATTAAAAAAATCAGAACTGTTCGAAATCCGGCTCGAAGAGTCAAATACTAATACCGGACTTACTCACTCCCTACTCACTCTAACTAAAAATATATATTGTGATCTGTATTATTAGTTATTTGAAGGTTACTTATATATATTACTTACTTATAAATATATTACTATTATAGAAGTTTTATCACCTAAGTAAATTGAATTTGGCAGTAATTATATAATATATAATATATAAGGGAATGCTGTGGCCCATTGTAATTAATGTGACTAATTTACATTGAGTGACAATTTTACACGTCACTATCACGTTGTTGCCCGCACCAGCTTATCAGTAATAGCGAAGACTGAACGCTTACTACTTTAAAAGACTTCTCCGTACTACTTTACATGTAGAAGAATGTGTGGTACAATAATATAGGATGTTATAGATTTTTCTTAAATATCTTCTCAAGCTATATCTATTTCTTAATAATTTTCCCTATATAAAAATCTAAGAAACGATAGTTTTTTTTATCTTTAATGGTTATATATTGTGAAACCATTTTAAATATATAAAACTTTTTAAATATGGATTTATTTATATTTTGAATATATCTTGCAAAAGTCCTTATATTTTTTTAAGCATTATGTTTCAGTTATCATTCGAAAAAATTGAGAAAACATGACGAAAAGAAAAATAATAAAACAATACATAAGGACACACAAAAAAAAAATAACTAGATTACTTAAATGTTTAGATTTTCTGTGGTTCACAATAATTAAAACTATAATAATTCAAAGGTGCGTAAAAATTTTTACTATTCGAACTACACCTTTTAAGCGTTCCATAAGTGCAATATATATTAAAAGAAAATGACTGACTTTAAAATCCGAAATTTAATCAGCTAATATAAATATTTGGCTTAGTTCTATGACAATCTGTCTAGATTTTGTATTAATGCGAAAGAAACGAAAAACCCTTTGTCTACGGGCTGTTAACATGATTTAACAAAAGAAATCTGATACTCTGAATAAATTAAATTACATAGTCTGGACATAAATACTGTTACACTTAAAAATAAAAAAAATATTACATTTGAATTTCGAATCTGTCATTTTTATACGATCGTTCATTGTGTTTTCTAATTTTGGCACCAATACATTGTACAATATTTTGCGATATTAAAATGGAGTGGGATGATAAAGAGAACCGAATCGCTGTGATTGCATTACACAAAGTAGGTATATAGCCAAATGCAATTTTTAAAACTCTCCTTACACTTGGTATTAGTAAAATGTTTGTGAACCGGGTTCTTAATGGGAACTATTATGGCCAGACTAAGTATAATCAAGTATTTGAGTATTTCAAAGGCACTGTTGAAAAGTTTTAATATATGTCAGACTTTAAATTTCATTAAGTAGCCGAATGTTGAATGGTTTAAAATTCATTATAAAGCCCACATTTTTTTGTTCGCATTATTTTGTATCATGGATATTATATATTTTTTTCTGAACTTAAGAGTAGTGGGCATTAGCTAACACTGTGAGGAAACCTGCATGTCATCTTACATTAGTCAGAATTCCTCTCTCTATCTCGATTTAAATATTTAAATTCTTTAACTAGAATCCCAAAATATAAAAGAAAAAGTAAAGTTGATGCCGGTATACGGCATTTAAGCAAGGTCAAAGAATTTTAGGCAAACCATCTACACAGATTTTCAAACCCTTTCTGAGCAGCAGATTAGGTGGTTTATCAGGCATCGTCTTAGAAAACCAAAGCAGTATAATCACTTACAGCATAAGAAACTATTCTGCAACTTTCAAAGTCAAGTTCGTTTTTATAAACTAGGAATAGTGTGGGTCCTAATATATCTCCTGTGGCACTCTGAAACGTAGAGGCGATTCCTCACTAATATATTCAAAGAAAAATAGGGATAAAATTATTATAACTTTAAATTTATTATCAATAAAATTAGTTAAGATACTAACAGTATCTTCAGTAAATTTGGTTGGTTTGGTTGGTAGTTTAAAAATATGGTTCTTGGTTAATTTAAAAAACTTTTTGGGATAACTGTTTCATCCTTGGCTATGTGCTTTAATATAATTTTTTATCTGTTAAATTCTAGAATAGTCTGTAGTAAGTAAAATATATGAGGTGATAGATATATTTCTCGTTATAAGTTTGATCTACGAAAAATTGGGTTTGGGTGGGTCTATCAGAGGCCAATATGAACCAATTTTGGATTAGACTCGAATACGTACCATTGTAACTAGATTATTCCAGAAATTTACAATTGACTATTTTATATATTATTTCAGGATATTTAACACTTAAAAATATTTTTTAAAGTGTACGTTCAACTGAAGGGGGGGGGGGGGGATGACAGTTATATAATATAAGAATATAGAAACATATACATATATCGTGGACAACCATGGTGACGTTATTGTAGTGACAGCACGTGGGCAGGGTCGTTTTTGGAAAGTATAGATAGATCAATGGTGCCGTCTTCTGGAAGCGCGAATCTGGCTACTTCCCCAATACGCAATTGTAGGTATGCCTAGAGTAATTATTGAGTATGCACTTTATAACGCCGAGTCTTAATAATGGTGGCCCTATTGCTCCGCCATTGCTGCCTTCGACGTATATAATATAATATGCTTGTAACACATACACACACACTTGTACTTCACGGTACACGGGTTACGAGAATGTTCTTGGCACGAAATAACGACGATTTATAACAGCCAACGATGCGTGTATCTTTAGTGATTTGTACTGTTGCTTATAATTGTTAATTTACTGAAATACAAACTTCACATATTCTACTTTATATTACACTACTTAAATCTACCTATTACTTTGTCACAGTATTAAAGCCTAAATAAGCTTCTAAATTGTAAGAATAAATCAACACACAACGGTACCTACACTATAATAGAAAATGAGTAAGGATTCCTGGATTAATACTTCAAAGGCGTATAACGAGGTTAATCTCAGAGTAGAGGCATTCTCTAAATAATTACACTATTCAAAATTAAGAGCCCGATTTTCGTGAATTCAAAACAAATAAACTATTTAATTATTTTTGAAATATAAAAGCGTATGTTAGTATTGCTTTTATTATAATAATCCTATGTATTCTATTGTATATATAAAAAGAGAAGTGGGCAAGCCATCCGTAAAGCGTTTGTTACGTTACATAACTTTTGACGCCGCATGCCTCGTTTCACAGTTCTACTAGTTTCATACTATAAGCAGTTTCGATTAAATACTGAACGTTTAAATTAATAGATACTAAATACTGGAAAAAGTTTAAACCGATTAGTTAAATAATTGCTTGTAAATTTATTTATTGATTATTGTAAAATATTAGTTTTGAGATAAAAAATTGAATATAGTTAAACTCGGTTAAAGTTTAAATATATTTATACAAGTTTATACAGCGATACTGGCGAAGACAAAAGCGGACGAATCAAATTCATTTTTTTTCAAGGAGTTTTTTCGCTAATTTAAAAGATTTTTTAAATACGAGGTTATGGTTTACCGATAACCTTATATTGTAAAAGAAATAATTGATATCTCAGAAAGTTTAACTACATCTAAGTTTATCTAAATTATTTTCTTGTGCTGGTATTAATTTCTATGATCGTGTACTTTTAATTATTTGATTATATATTATTTATTCGAAAAATATAAGAATAATGTTTATTGTTTTATGTTTTATGTTTAACCACAGGATATTTTTATTTTATCAATAAAATATTAAAGTTCAATCACCATTTTTTTTTGTTTTATAAACGTTTGCAGCATTCGACATGACTCAGTAATATATATTCCTGTAATAAAGCGCAGTCTCATACTGATCCCGTAGTTTTTGTAATCCCGAATAAATCGCCGCGAAGACGAATGACCTTAGTACAAACAGACCATATATTTTAAAAATATTTTAAAAGTGCAGAAAACGTTTCAAAAATGTAACCAGTCAGATGCAAGTCTAAGTTCCTCACGAGAGTATTCTTCTAGTATTCTATACCATCATAACTATTAAGTTACAGATATAACGTTTAACAAATAAATTAGTTGTTATATATTTGAATGTAAAATTTATTATTATAAATTAGCAATCATTATATTTTAACAAGCTTCTTATAGCCGTTTCTTTTTTATTTTTCCTTTGTATAGTGAGTATAACTATTGTCTGTAGGGCTGTACGTAAGGGAGGGAAGGTCAGGGGGGAGTAAGGGAGTTTGGGCTTACATCTTCCTCAATCACCGATACGCAGATATAATAATAAACATCTCTTTTTACGTCAATTTTCCTTGAGAGAGTTTTCCTTTATTAAATCATACTTGTACATATCATAACAATGAAATACAATTTGTAACTGATTCAAAATAAATGTGGAGTATTGTCTGAATCATAATGATCGGGAAATATGAATGTATATATATGGTTTATAAGTGAAAATATTTTTCAATAATTAACATTTAAATAAATTTTTATGTTACTTTAAGTTATAACAGCGTACTTGCTATTACAAATATAATGCATACTACAATTTAGAACATTTGTCTTATTCAATTCGGAAATTAAGGAATTACGAAAAATAAACAATAACACCAAGTAAAGGACACAAATTAAAACTTGGTAATGAACCTTGCTTCCAACAGGCATGTAACCTGAGGTGCTGACGCAGTACCTGGACTTTAAGACGTTTTGTCGGAACGTTGAGCGTTCCGCGTTCCGTGTAAAAAAAAGCAGTTGGAAGTTATAGGGACTGCTGATAGTGAAACTTTAGTATTAAAAATTGAAATATTTCATAATGCTTAAATTAAAATTATTAATTTCAGTCCAGTTTTTACATCGCAAGTATTACATAACTGTTTATATAGTTTATTTAATATCCAAATAAATTACGGTCTGAAGAAGATCATGACAAAATATAAATGAAATTAAATAGAAATAACATTTTACGTACAATTATATCATTTATGCATACCTAGTATTTGTATTAACATACATTTCAATGTATTTGATTTAATATTATTTTCATTGTTTGCATTTTTTACCCATTAATGTCAAAAAGCAATGGAGAGAAGCGCACTCAAAATAAGAAGAATACAAAAAATAAAAAGCGAAAAGATAAGACGAAAAACCCAAGTTATAGATGCCTTACAATATGCTCTGCAACAGAAAGGCAGTGGGTAGGACATATATCAAGATGTACCGACAAAAGTAATGAACAGTACAAACACATTAAACTTTTTAATACTATTAACTAAATCCATTTAATTTTAATTGTAAAGATATATACAGCGCTTATGTTACAAAAGTCATCTGAATTTATTAATCCAATATATTTATAAATATTTATGTATTATTAGGTTTGTAGTCATTCAAAAGTTAATATTCAATCTTACGAGTCCAGGTAAACAAACCTTATTATAGATAAATTTGCTAAAAGGTAAGGTTAATCATTAAAAAGGATTGAAATATTTCTTCAAAATATATAAACAAAAGATCAACCTACTCTTTTATATATTTAGTATTGGTAAATAATCATTTTGCTTCCTGCAACGAAGCTGTGGAACTAATTGTCGCCTGAGAAATTTATGGACCGATACGACATTTAACCCTCCAAGAAAAGAGCGTACTTAAAGGCCGGAAACGTACTTGTAGCTTCTGAGTTGCAGGTGTCCTTGGGCGAAGGCAGTCGCTTAGGTGACGTTTGCTCGCTTGCCTCTCTCTGACATAAACTATATATGCATAAAATATAAAAGTGTAGCAACCAGAAGCACTATATTATTCTTTTAATAATATATTAATAATAATTCTATTCTATAACCAAGGAAAAACAACCAAGGAAAATCAAGGAAAAACCAAAAGCCTAAAGAATAATTTATGTACGTGTGTACATTCTGTAGTCAAATAACTTTACAATATTTATTGAATGCATATATTTTTGGTATCATCGTTTGTTTTAATGTAGTTTGAACGTACAATTTAATTTTAGTGTTCTCGTGAACAGAGTATGGAAATCAAAACCGTTTATAAAACTCACGTGCAATGTCAATTTAACTATTGGAGATAACATTTGTGTATAAATATTAATGACAGCGATGCTTTTATCACGTTATTGTATATATCATGATAATCTAAGGCTTAAAAAATATAAGGTATAGCTTTAGTTCTACTTAATTTATTTGATATCTTAATGTAAAAAAACGTTTTCGTATAAAACACAATATAAATTCAAATAAAACTAAAAGTCTTTTTCTGGACTGTGTCTGGTCGAACTTTTTGTATTTTTTAATGGTGGGTTAAAGAGTAGTAACAATATATTTAATGGTCCCCATTTTTTGCTGAATATTTTTTTTTAAATACATAGATTTAACAGACTCAACATTGGAAGTCTAATAAGTCTTTTGTGTTAATTTATCAACAGTCCCAAATTGTGAAAATATAACTTTGTGTGTATTCGAAGTAAGTAAAGTATAAATATAATAAATTCGTAATTTATTTTATAGCTTTATTATTTTTGTAATGTTACTAAAATTAAGAAAGCCTTGTTAATCGAAATCTTGAAAATCTTTTAGATAGTATACTTTCATAATATAAGCACAAATGTTGAATTTCATTACTTAATATTAAATTATCTTATATATATCTTACATATATCTTCACTGCAATGTCGCCCTCATTTTATCACCTAAAATACATTTTTATAATTCATAAGTTTCAATGTTTTAATATTTATTCCCAAACATAAAATAGTAAGCTTGGTTTTTGAAATTATATTTCATATTAATCAGGATCCCGAGAATGACATATGTTGTCTTAGTACATCATGTGCCTCTTATAATATCAAACTATTGATTTATTTTTTAATGTTTTACGTCTCATTGCAATATAGCAGTTATTTCATTTTAACTTGGTACATTATATTATTTAAGACGTAAGTAGCAAATGCTGTAATGTAAAACTACTATTAACATTTAAATATTATCATACGTCGACTTACTGTTGGAGAACTTTTAAGACTCTGTTCAGCGAAAATTCAAATGAAGTATACTTGCTTTTGTTAAAAACTTTAAAATTTTAATACAACTAAGCTGCAAAGGTAACAAATTAGTTTTCATACTTATTTGCAATCTAGTCATAAGATATATTAGAATAGTTTTAAAAAACTAATACAAATTACTAATAAAAATTATAATTTGTTAACGACATAAAGTACTTTTAGAAATCGTTAACGTTACATTATGTGTTGTTTTTATAACGCCGTTATGAAGGTTATTATTGTGATAACTCATCATTTTTTTTAGCAAAATGAACATTCTATCATTTTACCCTCCGGAATATTAGATTTTATATTCACATATGATTTTTATTATATTTCAACGTTAATGTACATATAAAACTTCCAAAGTATTATTGTATTAAGTACATTTATTATTTAGAATAAATTCTTATAATAATAAGTGTTTGTTTCAGTGTATATTTATATATTATATTCTGATAAACATAAACACAAACTTTCAAACGTATATTAGGTATATTCTCATGAATTTTATGTAACTGTAAAAAGTGTTTGGTAAATAAATTGTATACCAACTTTCTTTTGTGTTTCTTTAAGTCTATTGTCTTTGGGTGTTCCGGAATATCTCAATCAGAGCTGGTTATACCTTAAACAAATATGTATCCTACATCGGTAAATGGAAATGTTATTATTAACTCTTTAATCATAAAGTACATCGGGTATTTCAAAGTATTTATATTTTAAAATGATTGTTTATATCCAGTAAGTATTACAATGGAATCACTTCTTGTAATTTTAAAAACTAAGATTATTTTAGTTATTTGTAAAAAACGTACACAAACTAAGAGCCACGTAAAACGCTCTATAAAAAAGAGTTTGTAAGATTTGTTTTTTTTGACCCAGTGGGAATGAACGTGAATTTAGTGAACGAAATGCACTGGGACCAAGTTGAAACGTTGATTAATGTCTAAACTTCAAATTATTAAATTAATTAGTCTCATGTTATTCGTAATTTCATCATTATATATATAAATATATTCATTCTGTGTATTTATTGTTTTTTTTACTATTATATTTGAATAATGCAATGAAAACGATGTATAATCAAAAGCAAAGTATACTATCGTCTGAATGTATCTTGAATGCTGGACAGCATGAGACGCTGAAATTAAATTTAAGGCCTTATTTTAGGTGACGAGGTTTGATATTTTCTGAACATTATTAAATGCAAAAAGGAACAATTTACAATGGAGTTTCAGAAAGTAAAGTTGCCAGTTTAAGGCCTTTTAGTTGGCCAAAGCAAAAATCGGGACAGAACTTAAAAGAGAAAAAAATGCATTTGTAAATGTATGTTCGAGTTTATTAGTGCCTTTTAAATTTTTCATCACACAAAATTCTGACACGAAAGAAATTAAAATAACAGGAATGTTTTAAGTTATGGGTTTTTTTGTAAGATTCTAATTAATTGGGGTTTCACATTAAATATATGTTTAATTTATAATTTTAATCTAAAATAGCTTCTGCCAATTTGCGGTGTAAAGGGTGTATCAGTGGTTGTCAATAACTGTTAGTTCAGTGTAGCATGTCAGCTACACTCGTAGACCGCGGCTACGTCACGGCTATAACACTTTATATGAACATTAATATTTAAAATATTACAAAAATACAAATATTACGATACTTCGGAAACTTTATATTTTGTATGATATTAATTGTTGTTAAAAGGCATATGCTTTCAAAAATTAAACTTGTAAAAGTTTGCTGAAGTACTATTACATATAATATTGTAAGAGGTTATTGCCATTTTCTTTTTTTAGCATAATTCCAATAAAAAGTGTTATTTGCTTCAATTTTGTTTATATTATATGAAAAATTTCGTTGATATAAGATTTATATTTTATATGATATCTAAAAACGCCTATATTATTTATTGTTTAAGTTCTGAAATATATCAATTTTAATCTAAAAACAAAATTTGAGTAGTTAAGTAAAGTAAGTAAAATAACCCTACTTTCAGTAAATTACATTTAAATATAAGATCATTCAGGTATATTTAATGAAGCGAAGATTAAGCTTAGTGCAATAACTTGACCTTACTTCAAACCTTTCCCAAGTTTAATTTAATTACTTCTTAGTGAATTTTCATATCACCGTGGATAAGGGTTACACTATTTATATTTTCTAATATTATATTTTATTTGATATACGTTCTGTTATTTTACTGTAAAATCAGTTATATCAAATTTGTAAATTGCATTAGGTTTTGTAACTTAGACCAACGTTTATCATATGATAAGCATAGGTCTAAGTTACAAAACATTTTGCTTTATAGCAACCTTTGCGTTTGCTTTATTGCTATATATAGCAATCAAATATTTGGATAACCGAGCTATAACCGGAGTCTCAAAAAGCTATTTTTGCTATTTTTTTATATTCTTCTCTTTTTTCTACAGTCTTTATTATTCTTGTTGATAAGCTAATATTATTTGCTGTAGCAAATAATATTAGCTTATCAACTCGTGATAAACATATAAATGCCGTGTATATTTTTAATGTAAACTCATGAAAAGCGAATATTTTGATCCGTTTATTGAACGACCACTGAATTTAAATTATTTTAATTAAATAATACAAAATGACGTTCCAACGATGGTATAAAACAATATACACTTGTTAATTATTCTTCATGAAATCTCCTAATTACATTTTGGGTAAGTTTCCTTACTTTTATTTGAAGCATGTTACAAACATACTCGTGGACAACTCGTACAACTATCTTACATAAGTATAACTGTTTAAGTTTAAGAAGTTCATTCATTGTCGCGTTAATTCAAGTTGAGAAAACTGTTGCTTGTGACGTGATAGAAAACTCTGTTGTATTGTAAAAGAGAGAATATTGATATTTTTTTTTTGTAAACTGCAAATGTATTAATAACAACTGAGAAAAACATTTTAATTATAAAAATTAAAGTTTTTTTCTTAGTTGTTGTTAATACATTACAATTAATTATGAATGGTAGGTTTTAAAATCATATTGTGATAAAAGCACCTCTTCAGTATTTGCAGTGGTCTGTGAATTGTGTACGTATGCTGCATTATTTAAATTAATTCCTGCATAGTATAAATCGTAAGTTCGAAATTAACAGAGAGCACACTAGAATTAGTTGTGAATGAATTAGATGCTAAAAGATTTAATATCTCTTTTCTCTTCTTTTCTATCTCCTGTAAATAATAATTCATTATCCTATTAATCATATCAGAAATAAATATTTCAATACAACTTTACTCTTTTGTAACAAATCGTTAAGAAGGTATTCAGTGTAATTCGTAACAGTCTATTTCAAAGCCATCTACTGGTGACTCACAACAAATGGCATAAGAATGAAAGAAAAGAAGGTGATATTTGAAAAATCATAAAAAAACTTTTAGAACCAATAGCAAAATAGCAGCTTCGCGTACCGGGTTGAATTGTAAGCTTAAACCTTGCACACTTCCTACCACACGTAATCTAAAGCCGTTTAGGTTAAGTTCATTTAGAAACACTTAAACATTATATTTTTAATTTAAGCTTCCATGAATTAGAATTTATCCGATAACTACTTTAGATCACAATTTCCTTGAATATAAATAAATCCGATTAAATATATCACATTTTCCAAACTGCAAATTTATTCAATAACATAGCAAAAGCGACGAGGTAATAAATATTTAACTGCAAATTACGTTACTCCTTATAACCAATATTGATCTTCCTTTAATATTCGAGCTGTATAAATGAACCTTCAAATCATAATTTTCAAAGCTAACTATTAAGTTAAATTATTGCGAAATAAGCATATAACATCTTCTATATTTTAGGTAAATTCCATTTTACCTAAAATTAACTTATTGTAGGATTACAATAGGATTATAATATCACCGTTTATGAACTGGAGATGAAGAAAATGAGGTCCGTTGAAAACTTCATATAAAGTCATCACCGGCCCAAACCTTTTCATATTCCGACAGAAATTTGAAAATTTTAAACAGCGATAGAGATCACAATTTTTGTTCGATCAAACTCAAATTTGGCATATGCAGTCTCTTGAACCATTTATTTAATGGGATTACTCAGACTCAAAATCGGAGGATGGATTAATTTTCTGCGATTTTTTGAAATCTTCTTAAACAAAAAAAAAATCTAGCTATAGTCCCAAGGAATCGTGAAAATATAACGCACATTTTATGTAAAGTATTTTTTGATCCGGCCAACAAAGGCCGAAAGAGAAATTCACCAAAGTGAAAACATTTCATATCGCTATCTATTATCAACTCAATCTTGATATTTACATTTTCTAGTATATTTTCTTGGATGCCGTTGCACATAGTCAAAATAAGTGTCATATCGATTTATTAAACTAAAGCATACATTCTATGTCTAAGAAGTTTTTTGATCCGATACAATAGTAGCAAAATAATAATATTCACAATGATACGGGGACACTAGCTGTACCTGTTGGCTCTACTGGATGGCTTTTATACATATATATTCTGTTCCTGCATATAATTTTAGGAAATATCAAATGTGCAAACCAACCAGTAATTAGAGTACTTATTAATTCCATTGATAACATTAAATTTATTTCTTTATATATTTTCTACTCTAAATCAAAATCAGTGATTAAGTCAAGTCAAATGAGAACATCAAAAAAGGCACTGTTTTGTAGATTGTCTTGTTTTTGTGTATGCAATAAAGATTATATCTATCAAAAAAGGTATCCAGAGGATATATTTTGATACCATACTTATTGTGATAAGGCTTTCTCTAATGGCACTTCTCGACTTTTAATTATGACCACGAGGGTTCTAAAGGCACCCCGCCTTTGGAGCCCTAATACTTCACGAACTTTAATATGTAGTGAGCAATTAACGAACAACTGGAACCATCACAAACAAGTAAATGGGAACGCCTAATTATTATTGAATCCTATGATAACAATTTATTAAATGGAAACTACAAGAAACAAAAAAAAAATTACCAGCAACACGACCAGTCACCATAAACACCACCCATTCACAAGCATTACGTAAGGGTCAGCCAACACCCTCTTCGCCATATTAGAGGGAGGGAAGGCATCTCAGCCCCCAATGTTACCGGAAATAAAGACTTTTGAGTGGACGGTGTGATGCAGCCAGTTCATCAAACAATAGTAATTAATAACGTCAAACAAATTGCGCAGACTAGTTTATTTTAGTTTTTGGTAGTCATTTTGTATAAATCACATTTTTATGTACTTTCATGTTACTATTTTTTTGTACATAAGTTACATCTTGAACAAATGAAAAAAGGCCTTTTTGCTATTTCCATTATGCTGGAATTTTCTTAATAGAGTTTCATGCTGCGTACACCATGAAACTATATAAATCAAAGAAAGTTGTGAAAATCATCTTTTGATTCCTCCCAAGACGTTTAGTAGTGGCCTAAGTACGTTAATATAGCTTTAGTCTGACACTTATCAGAATTTACTGCTTCATTGAATTGCACACCGACCTTGTATTATACATAGAGCTAATGTTCACTGAGATACAACTGATACCAATCCTGCATTCATTCTTGTATGGTCTTAATCAATCAAACCGGTTCAGTAATTGTTAGTTAACTGCTAGTTCTTATTCTCGGCGACAGGATTATTTTTTTTTGTGCTTTGATATTTCATTGTCCCATCCATTGCCCAATGACGATACAAATAAATAAGACATACAAGGAAATAAAGCCACTAACAATAACAATAAAATAACTAAACCAATGAATTTAAAATTTAATTCAAATAGAAATAAAGTAATTAAAGTTAAACAAAAGCACGCGTGACCTCCTAGGAGCCTTACGGGAACTAATGGCCGGTAACAAATCACTTAAATTGATCTCCTTTAGACACACCGATGATAACTTATATTTCATACAAATTATAAATAAAACCATTAATCATATATTTCCAAATAGTTGATTGGTATTGTTTAACATGAGAACATTAATAATAATCTTTACTTACGAAAACTTGTGCTTACGTCACTAAAATAATTATGTAACTTTTAAGCAAATATTAAATTTAGAGCAATTTATAGTATTATACCTAATAGTTAGACTACTTTTTACATTAAATAACATTTTTTCTGTGGAATTTTCATATAGCAAGTCAGTTAAATTAAATGTTTGTGTAAACATATTTGGTGTGACGGGCGCCCGCGGTATTAATGTCGTGTACACGTGAGGTAGGTCCACGTCATGGCTCGCTTCTTTGTCCTTTATACTTTTGCCAACGCAAGGAACAAAAGAGGAAACAAATAGTGATGTAAAATACCGTCGATAAATACTTACTTTGTTGTGTATCTCTATAGGTATCTATATTATATAATTTTATCACTCACAGAATGTAGTGTCCTCGAAAGTGACACCTCGCGATCAAATGATACATATAGTGTTTTGGCTTTATTTTAGCCGTCAAATTTAAAATCAGATCACTGCCAAAAAATGAAGCTTAATAGTGCTTTCCCGCAGATACAACAAATCAAATAAGACGCTGATCTTATTTCAGTCACGTACAAGTTACAAAATATTGCTTATTTCCACCGAATTGTAAAAAAATTAGACCACAGTGGTCGATGGGGTCTAGCTAGTTTTAACATAAAATTCACTTATACTGATTTAAAAACGTTTTTTTGAACAAACTGATGTGGAACATACATTCTATCATATACGCAAGTGTATATACAGTCTAGTATATACGTAAATATATATATAAACAATAAAAGTAGTATTTCAGCTTACAGTTTGGTACGGGTAGCTGTATGATAGCCATTATTAATAGCCAGCTGTAGCTCGCTGTAGCTCGTTGTAGCATGACATGTCTCTTGTAGACCGTGTAGATCTACACCGCTAGTTAGAATTAAGATACATAATTCTTACTTTGATAACGATGAGGCTATTCTATTTCACTTATTTTTTTTTATAAAAACAGTATTTTATAAAGCCATAATGTTAATAATGAATGTACCTTAGAATTTAAACATATATAGTTTTATAACTTCATACATAAACAATAATTTGACTGGTAAATTAATAGTAATTCTTTTATGTAACATGTAGAATGAGAAAAAGTCAAGCAATTTTATTACGGATGTTGGGTGCACAAATGCAACTGCTAACGAACGCGCTCCTCAGTTGATAGTAAATGCTGCGCTCTTCCAAACATATTTTCCCGTAAAAGAATAGACAACCGGCGGTCAAATAACTTCATAAAGGCTCCAATCTCTACTTACATAAGCTAAAGAACCCATCATGTTTCCACAGGTTAAGGCAACCTTATAAAAACTCAGGGCTTAAGGACGCGTTTACGAAACAGATGGGTAGCCAATGACATAACTACATTGGACAAAGCTTGACTATAAACACATACGCTTGTATAGTCGCGAAATAATGGCTACATGAAACAATTTTTATAGTTTGAATTTATTGGTTTTTCAAATTTTATACTTTTAATATATACATTTTTTAAATGTTAAATATTATGTTTTATTATATGATAATAGCATTGTTTGCGGCCTGAAGGTCCAAACGTTGAAGGCTGCTACTAGATCTCCTAAACGAAAAAAGCTAGGTGAGCGGAGTTTAGGCTTGTTTTGACAGTTTTGATAAGATCTTTCCATGGGAATTGACAGAGTAACCTGAAGGTATACTGAAGGATGAATAATACTGGATCTTCTAGACGCTATTGATGAATGATATATCGATCTCCTAGACGGATTGGACTAGGTGCGCTAAGTTTAGGTTTGTTTTGTTATGTCGGACATCGGACTTGAGGGAGTGACCTGAGACTATTGATAAGAATACGGCCACTACTGGTAATAAAATACGTCACATATAATTTTTAATTCCTAAACCCGTCCCTCGTCACGTAAGTTAATAAATATCAGAAAAATTATATAATAATAATTACGTATATTCTTGTATAAAATGAATACGTTTTTCCTTTAAAAAAAACGAATCTGAACTTGGTGCACCTAGTCGAATCCTTCTAGGAGATCTAATAGATCAGAGACATTCTGTCAAGTCTGACGGTAAGATCTTATTAAAACTAACAAAACAATACCGAAAAGTTCATGATTTTCGGCAAAACTGTAAACGCGTCCTTAAGCTAAATCCTTAAGTAATCAATTATTTTTTATGCATTTATACCCTTTTATGGTTTCTATAGTTACAAGGTTATACAGGGATTCTTGCCAAACATTTACAAAGCCTTTTGTTACTTACGATGATTGCTAATTTATGGCTTAGCTTTCAAAAACCTCTGCTGATATTGTATGTTTGTATTGTGACCAAGACAGTTTCCGAATCGTTGAACAATAAGCTGATTAATGATAAGTGCCAGCTAGATAATGTTTGCGATCACATTACTAAATATATTTATAATAATTTAGTATTAGTATTAAAAATATTGTTTATAATGTTACGTTTGAAATTTAAATAACAATAATATTTGCTTCGATTTCCAAATGAGAGAAAAAAAATAGATTGGTATATTTTTTAAAATTAGGATACTTACGTAGTAAAAATATCTAAATAATTATGTAATACTTACTTTACTTATTATTTTACCTCAATACTGACGTTTTTATTTATTTCAACAAAATGTAATATGCACAGTATTGTGATATAGTTATGTTAGACAATTATCTTTAAAATAAGTACAATGCAACGTGGTAATATTTTTATATTTTTAGCGAATATTTAAATAAAACCAGATGAGAAATATTCTTTTTTTTAATCGCACGTATCTTCAAATCTTATGTCTCTGGTAAAAGTTTTTGATTTATATTGCATTTTTCTTTATCTATAGTTTTCTTTATTCTTTCCATAGTGCTGCACTATTTACGAGAATGTTCGCGAAGAACACTCGATGATTTTAGAATTCAGTGAAACAGCAATATTACAAGGAAATCTTAACAAATTGAATTTATAATCTTAATAAACATTATTTAACCATTTGAGTGTAATATAAATGTTTGAATTTCAATCTAATCCTAAGTTAACTAACTCTGTTACTTTTAATTTAAATGGTGGTAAGTGATAACCACCGCCCACCGTGTCTTGTGATATCAGAGGATGCACCAGATCATCGTGGCCTTTGAAAAGAGAGAGGGTGCTGTTCCTGGTAGCAAATTCTTACAGTACCGTACTCTTGAGGAACGCCAAGCATCCTGGTTAATTTGAAATCATGTTACATTCATGAGGAAGATCCTCAAAGAAATATTAAATGTATTTACCAATCGTTTGTAATCAGTTTCTCAGAATTAGAAAAAAATATATATAATCATTACTAATTATCATACAAAAAATATATAATACCTGGCCTTTTTTCATTCAGAGGGAGTTGTTGAATTATTAATCATTACACTTGACATTGACAGTGTCAACGTAAACAAAGAGAGAGAGAGAGACAGGGACACATAGAGTGAGTGAGTTGCGTACCCGACAAATCAATTATGTAATCTCATACTATTCAGCATTGGAAATCTGCATTTTTATAAAATATTATTAACATAGTCCATTTATTAGACCACAAAATTAACCTAAAGACAAAAACACTTAAAATATAAAATGAAACTGAAAGCATACCGTTTGAAGGAGCCGAATTACTTAGCAGTGTATCGAATAACTAGCACGAGTAATAATATAATGAGAACATATTTTAAAAATAAAGTTGAAAAAGGAGACAGTATTACTAACGAATAAAAGTCATTTTAATATTTTAAGACTATCAGTAGACTATAGTAGAGGAACACCAGCAAGTTATATATAAAAGTAATTGATTGTTTCTTGAATACATTTTATTAATTTAAAGTCTCTGAAAGTTAGAATAATCAATAAGAAAAGTTACTGCTTTCGAACATGAAACTGTGTGCGATTCGAGAACTCATTAGTAAATTGAAGTTTTCTTGTTACTTTTTGGACGTTAGAACTCAAAATGGCCGCTAAATTGTGCAATAAAATAACCTCATTTAATGATTTAATTATTTATTGCATTTCTAAAATTTATAACACAAGATGATATTATATTATTTTTATCCGCAAAATGAGAATAAAAATAAGTCTTTGTTTTTCTCATGACGCATTTATTATTATACTAATTTAATTAAAGTATATTATTAAACAAAACAAAGTTCTCTGTTTATGTGTCAAACAGAAGTGCGCATGTTCGCAGTGACAGTTTTTCTGAGTTTCCCCGGCAGTTATTAAGCAGGCACAAAGTTTATTCCACAATCATATAGTGGAATATATACTTGTACAGTATATACAGTATTCACAAATATAGAAGTAGCATACAATAAAGAGATCAACCCATACAACACTATTATATGATTCACTACTGACCCTTAGTATTTTGACTACAAACGTATATAAATTATTTTTAGATCTGACAAATTATTAATAAATATTATAATATCATACTAAATGAAGAAACGCGTTTGACTATTTTTGTTCTTCGTAATATAATAAAATGTACGAATAAATACTAGCATTAGCTAACGAATCAAACTCTAACTTAAATAGTTATTTTTTTTTAAACCATCCCAATATATAATACTAAAAGATGTATAGAAACTTTTTTAATAACAATATAGTTTTTAATTAAGTTTTATTTTTATTCTCATTAATTTTAATAGTTTTTCCTTACAATTTTTTAGTTTATTAGTACAATTATATAAAAAAAATTACCTTACTATTTTTAATCTCATGGTGTGGTTCGTGGTCGTGGTCGAAGCATATACACTAATGATTTTCAAAACATGACAGTCAGTCTACTTCTGTTCATCGTCATAGGGATTTTATATGGTCAGAGTACTTTTTTCGGAGCCAAGTTATTTACGCTAGTGATATTATAATGTACGACACTCTTCAGCTACACTATGCATACACGGTTATTCCTACTTCCCTGGTTCCAGTAGAACGGAAGTCCGCTATAATTGGCGAGAAACAACAACGTCCCTAGACATTAATAAACTCTATAATGCACTTTTAAGCTTTGGGTAGAATTTTAGTCTGGTGACTAGTCCAGATTGTTAGTCTATCTCTGCGGGAGGTGAACGCTATATGAGAAAACGGGTAGGACACGGGGGAAAGGATACTGTCACCCCATGAGGGTCAAAGTTTGACAGCAATAGCTAGAGCAATCCGGAGTCAAATACCCGTAGTGATCCAGCTACAGGATCAATAACTGAGTGAAATCACTCTCAGAAATGGACAGAAAATGCAACTAAATTATTATTGTTGTATTTTGAATGGATTCTTTAAAAATGCTTAGTATATAAGAATTGTTTTTAAATTTATTTAGATAATTTAAGTTATTTTAATAATGATATATTCGATCTTTTTGTGAGTAATCAAATTGGTGACGTTTTCATAATTGACAAACAAAAAACATCTTTGAAATATACTATTCTATATAATTAATTATCTATTGAATGTTATAGATATGAATATTTGCGATATGGTTTAATGAATACACCAGTAATGCCTTTCCGTTGATATTTTGTGATTGTACATGGACAGTGGATGGATGTTCATCGAAATAGATATATTCGGAAATCACAAAACACTCATGTGATTGAATATGTACTGGTAGAGCAGATTTACTTAGATATATCACTTATCTGTTATCAAAAAGTTGATAAGAGTTTCAATTTTTAAATAACTTAAGCTATGTCGTTAACTCGTTCGTTTTATTCGCTTCGTTTCGCTCGGTCGTTTATTTTATAATTATAAATGTCAGTTATTTAACAAACAATTCTATATAGGTTAAAAAACTTAGAACTTATACAATTTGCGTTACCGTTGAGAGACAATGAGAAATATATGGGTTTCAAACGAGGTCTCACTCTTTTATCTTACGCTTATGATGTTTGAATAGAGTTCTCATATGACGTTTGTTAGTTCGCTACTATTAGTGTAAGAAGTTTGTGGTGTATATATGATATCGAGTTTCCTAGCTTCTAATTTTTAATTCATATTTAACATAAATTTACATCGATTATAATTTATATGTATATTTATATTCCTATATCCTCTTTCCACCTACCCTTCTTATTTCTTATTTCTTTCTATCTACCCTTTATATGAATATTATATTACTTTGAATCTTAATTTTTTTACAAGTGCTGTTTTTTAATAATTTGCAATAAAGTACTGGTAATGCTATTTTAATAAGCTAAGGCATCATGCCTATTTGCCTACCTAAATTGCTATTCAATTCAAATGGAGGCAAAATAAATTTTATGTTCGTATCGACTTCTCACCTAATATTTAGTAACCTATTTAGTAACTTTTAAATTTACCGTTAATTTTTATTTTACAGTTAAACTGTTAAATTTCGTAAATCATACTTCTTAAATTATGCAAACTAAGAGACGAAAACTTTCAGAGTTGCGTTTTCTTTAGGATGATGAATAATGTCTACTAGTCATAGTACAAATAAATTATTATAAGAATATTTATGAATGAACCGATTTAAATTCTACATTCGTTTTGGTTAATGTAAGTCTCGTTATAGGGATAGATAATTATTCTAATAATCATTAATATGTTTTTATAAAATATGAACTACTTTACAAAGCCACTTAAATTATGTTAATTTATTTCAGTTAGCAAGAATGTCGATGTTATTAAAAATGCTAACTGGGTTGAGTTTTGAGGGGAACTTTAATATAGCCATATTTTAATTATTAATTGCCTTTTTAGAATAAAATATGAGATAAATTAAAAATATATTCATTACTTCAGTTCGAAAATATTAGGGTCGATTTATTATTTAATATTATGTATGATAGAAGAAAATTATGGAATTTTACATAACAACCCTTCGAATTAAGGGGGACTATGGCTTTATTGACTTATAAATCTTAACGAGATGCCTTAATATAATGAATATATGTATTACGGCAAATGAAAGACGAAATACATAACGTGACTTATGTGAAAAGAATTTACAAATATGCATGGATACATAATATATAAATGTGGTATCTTCAAATTCTAGGGCGGACTCAATCAAAAAGTTAGAACACAGACAAGAAGGATCACATTTGAAATCTAAAGTGGCTCATACCTTTGTATTGCAAATAAATATCCGAAAAATATAATTCTAGATATTAGACAATCTGTACCATTATTTATGTATACATGTCAACGGCAGTGATGGCGGAGTGATGGGTCCATCATCATTAAGAATTCGTGTGACAGGGTTTATATTGCTAGTGTGGTAAAATAATAAAACTGATACTGTTACACTTCAACTGAACAATAGCACAGAATTACAAGCTCACTTTTATATCGAACATTCAATAAACACTACGCAAACAGTTAGATTAATATTTTAGAAGTGACCAGGTCGGCGCCTCCTGAAGAAGTAACCATTGGACTATCCATACCTTTAGTCGAACTTAAGACGAACTTTAATTAAACAATATCGTTATCCACGACACGGCCAAACTGACGTGTCACATGTCCTCGGGGGTATCGGTAAGAAAAAAGACAACTAAACATCTATTTTCTACAGAGTCTGTCAATCTAACCATTCTTTTTAATTACAATACTCATATTTTAACTAATCATTAAATAAAAATCTAAATATTTATCTTAGTAACATAAAAACCTCATTCAATCAAACATTTAAGGCAAATAATATTAAATTGTAATAAAAAAGTTTAAAATGTTGAATTTAAAACCACAACAACATCAAAAGTGATATAACTAAACACCTGTAGTTATAATGTCAACAAGCGCGGACAACGCAGGCATTGTCAAGGAGATCCCCTTTTTACTAATTCATCACGATATCTCTGGATCTAAAAGGTCGATTGACTTGAAATTTGGTAGGAATATTCCTCACGTGGTGTAGAGGTCAACTAAGAACGGATTTAACGAGATTCCGCCCACAAAGCGGCTTGCGGGGGTGTAACAATTAAAAAAAATACACTCTGCTATATATATGTTGTTCCTACAGACTTGAAATTTGGTACGCATCTTTATTAAGTCATGAAATCAGATAAAAAGGGATTTTACGTAACTCCGCCCACAAAGGGGGTAGCGGAGGTATAACAACGAAAACTTCATACTGTATTCATAAATATATTCTTCCTAAAGATTTGAAATTTTGTAGGCATCTTTATTTCACCATGTAGAGGTCATATAAGAATAAATTTTAGAAATTACGCCTCGAATGGGGGGTGTAACAATAAAAAAATCGAATTTTCAATCTATCGCCTCAACAAACTTAAAATTTAAAGTGAATATTTTTTATGCAATGTAGAGGTCAGATCAAATCGGATTTTAGTGAACTCCGCTCGCGAAGAGGATTGCAGGGGTGTAATAATAAAAAATGTTCCCGAAAACTTGAAATTTGTTAGGCATCTCCATTCAGCCAGGTAGAGGTCACCTTAGAATGAATTTTACGAAAAAGCACGTTATTAAACAAAAGTTCCTATAGGTGCAGAACTTGGCGAGGTTTAATATCTGCGAAATACTTTTTAAATGATTAAAATCAGACATTCCATTCAAAATATATAACGAATTAAAAATGTTAATCTAAGGAAAATAATGCAATAATAAAATAATGCGGTGTGGGAAGCCCGCGCAGCTTATCGATAAATATCGTGTCATCAGCATATTTGACATCGATATCTTAAAATAATATAGGGCTCTTTGTGGTTTTTAAAATAAAGATGGAGAATGGAAAAAGAAGTTTCTTATGAGCTCTGTGTTCATAAGTCTTCGCGGACGTAGTCGCGGGAAACAGCTAGTATCTTATAAACAAAACTTTCTACTTTACAGTTTACACAATATTCTGTGTTGCCGACTTGACAGGTTATGAAATATTTTTATCTTCCTTTTTCTTTTAGTTTAAAAACATTCAAGATAATATAGCGGCGTAAAAGGCGGCGAAATAAGTGTTGCCTTGACCGGATCGGGAAAATACGGCACCGGGTCAACCTATCTAAAGTATCAAAACTTACAAACAAGATGTCTATTTCACTCATTCAAACACTCAATTCACTTATGGTAAGAAATAAAGTTTCAAAATGTGCATAAATATATTTTTGAACAAAGGGCATGAATTGCATGGAAACACGTACATGTCAATAAACAACGTTCTAAAATAACAACTTACTTATCTCAATATGGAGCATTGGTAGACTTAGTTCAGTTTCAAAAGGTGTGCTTGAGACGGATGTGGATACAAACGTATACATACAATAAATAATGAATATACATGAAGGTAAAATACCTTTAAATTCATAATCTATTACTAATGCATTAAGAATCGTCAAATTGCAGTTGCTATATATACTCGTATAAAGGTAATAAATCTAGTAGAGAATAAAAATTACAGAAGTTGTATCACTATATCACAAAATTTGTATCAATTATATTACAAGCTAATAAATGTTAATATACTTCTGACCTGTAAAATGGAGCTCCAGTTCCGAGATGACAAGTTTAATTGGTGGTCCAACACCTGTACCAACTGCAGCTGTACACATTTTTGTAGCATTGCGTTGCACTTTAAGTCACTCAACACATTTACATGCAAAGCATATGTATACAATTTGGATAAGAATTTGAAGACAATATTTTTCACTGGAAATAGAGTTGTCTTACCTTTTTCCACTTTTCCAGTCTTTCTTTTCTGGATATGTCCATATTGAGGACTTAAGCCGGCCATAAGACCTCATCCGGCTGGTTGAGATCTCCTTTTTTAATATTTAAAATATAGAAATATAAACTTATGTCATATGTAAATACAATATAATTTACGGAAAAATAGTTATAGCACAGTAGGATTAATGAAATGTTTTTCAAAAGTGGGAAAAGCTTCGTTCAAAAACTTGGCATATATTTATACCTTTTCTTTTCTACGTACGTAAGTTACGTAAGAGAGAAGCAAATATCATATATGAAGTTTACGATCAAACCACTTGATGGTCGATTTAAATGATGAGTATACATTTTGAACTCCACTGCTGCCAACATCAAGAAAACGTTAAGTGTATTGAGTTAATATAGCTTGGTAACAATATTTTTACTCAAATAATACTTTTAGCGTCACTTTGAGAGCTTCAAAAAGTAGTAATTTATACTAAGATTTAATACATTATTAAACGAATTAGGGTATATTAATTGACTCTTCACTAATTGTAAAATAATACGATAATATGGAAGTTTATAGCAACTTTTACCTCAGGTAAGGCATTTATTTTTATTTATTTATATAAATAAAATAACTGTTTTATAAATATAAGAATTATTTTATAATTAATTCTCTGTTTTATAGAAGTTTACAATACATACTTCAAAAAGGTTTAAGGTTTCTTAAAACGTTTTACGTTTTAAATGTTATACATATGGCGCTTAGGAGTTAACATTTCCTTATATTTCTTAGGTACAATAAGAATTCTCGAATTCACTGCATACCTACATTCTTTTTGAACCATAAATATTTTTAGCTATAAGTAAAACTAGAATAGAACTTTTGAACCATAAATATTCAATAGTGTATTGTATGATAACGTAGATTAAAAGTATTTTAATTATATTTTTTAACGATATTGACTTTAAATTACGTTTGCTGTAATTTTTAGGTTAAAAAAATAATTAGCTGCAGTGTTAAAATTATATTGTTAATAAATAAACACAATTTTTTTATGTATATAATTTTGATCTGGAAAGTCACATTTTCCGGCTATATGTCTAATATTAAATTATAATTCAGTTATAAACTCTATTAAATTAAATACGATTAAATACAAATACAAATAAAAGATTAAAGTTTTCAATTAAATCTCCAACCGTTTATTCAGTTTGACGCGTCATACTAGTATATGTAATATACGACCAAATTAAATTAACAGTTCTTCCCTTATGATAAACTTTTTAAATGCACAGATAAGATAAGGATTCTGACTAAAAAAAATAACTGAAAGACATTTTATGAACTTATAACAGCGGATGTCGTGGACTTTTTCACCAAAAACTTCTAACAATGCCTTTTGTAATTTACGCCGATTGGAAATTTACTTAACTTGGCCTGTTTTTGTGACTTTGGCTAAAAGTATTCTTCTGTCATTCTTCTGAGCATTATGAATTGAGCTGTCTAATGGAATGAACGCATAAAATAATATAATTTGATAATAATATATATTTTACACTTAAACTAAGTTGATGCTTGAATACATTCCACCTAAAGGTAAGTGGAAATGTAGTCGTAGGTGGTAAAGCGCATCAACTTAGTAAAAGCCTATTCACTCTTGCCTTGAAGACACCCACATTGTACTTGGAAAACCCACATTATGTTATAATATAATATTATCGTAATAAAATAAAATGCCGTGGTGATGAATAACGATTAGATAAACATCTTCAATTTAACTTAATTAGTTTACTCTATTTAGATATGTACGAGTATATGTAGTGAGAGAATTGATGGAGTCTTGTTAGTAGATAATTTACCAAGATCTGAAGTACAGAGAGATTATTGAATATAACATTATATTCAGATGTTTAAATGATATAATATGTATTATAAAGCTTACATAATCTGCTTTGTAAATATCATTTATTTATTTTAAGTTTACGATATGCAAAAAGTATATGATGTTAATTCAAAACCCAAATAATAACAGAAAAGTGCATTGTCATTTTAAAATAATGCAAGTCTTATAATAGTAATGTTATTTTTATATTTCAGTACAAGTTTCATTTAACATATGAAAGTCGTTCTTTACTGCATACCTTGCAATTGTATTTTCTCTCAGATTTATTGGCACTACTCGAATTCTAATTTTCTTTTTAACAAAAAAGTTGGTCTCATTTTATCATTGTAATGTATCTACATATATATAATTTAAAGTTTACGATCATCCTACAATATATAATCAAATATAAAATGACACTTCATGGTTTAGAGCATGTGCTTACTTGAAGCAGGAAAAGTATATTCCATCAAAATTTTATTAAAAATGTTAACGTTCCTATTTTATACACTTAATAAAGAAAAAAGGCCATTACATTAAAACGAAATACAGCCTTTTAAGGTAAAAATATATCTCACGCTTTTAAATTCTGCTAAAAGGGGTTATAAACATTTTATGTGGAATCACGTTTGAGCATTGAATAAGGATATAAAGATATCCCTGTGAAAAAATGGCATAATAATCTTAGTATATAAGTAGGTGTATGTACAATTTAATGATATGTCGGTTGGAGCATCTTTTTATCTTATTCTATAGCACGTGTGCGCGTTGTCATGTAGTTTACTCCGCTCCTCTTTTTATTTCGGAGTTTTTCTTGGTTTTATGAGATTACAATTGCTTTGAGCTATATTTATTATAAAAAATATGGATATGTATATATTTATAGTGTTTATTATTCAAATAGTGACTCGAAGTTTAGATGCACGCAAATTATCTAGAATTTAGTGTTTACATTTGTTGTTCTGAAATGTGTAAATAGTTTTTTAAAATAGTAATATGGTTTATATTATGGAGTTTTAAAAATAACTTTTCGGAGTTATATGCCTAAAAATCATCTTTTTATATATTGATCTAAATATTTTTTTATATAGTTATGAATTAAATATATATATTACATACCGATACCTAGACTAAATGTTACATAGCATGACATTAACTATATATGTTTTTATTTCCAAGGAAATTATCTCTAACTAATCAACAATCAGAAGCTAATAGGGCTTTGTAAATATTTAATTTTTATTAAGTTACCATCCATTATGGCTTGAATTTTATTAACATGTGAGTAAACAATTCCATAAACTTCACTGCGTTATTATAACTTATCTTATTATAACCTTAATAATACCTTTTTATGCATTCACTTACTCTATCAATCTTATCGGTTACTCAAACTATCGTAAATATATATTTTACCTCAGAAGCTTCACCGATAAAACTATCTTCCGTTGTAGATAAATTGCTAAGTGAAACTGCTAGTCTATTTGTATTTTTGAAAACTATTTTGTATTTCTGAGGGTTTCTACACTAGCGCATTGCTTTGCAGAAGAATGGAAGTAGAAGACACGTGCATTTTAAATGTACATTTTACCTTTCTTTATCTTGAAGTGGACAATTCAATCTTAAGTTAATCCGACTACAGACATGCCCAAGTCCATGGACAAGCTAACTCATAATTATTTAATAACGTGACAAAATAACAAACGATAAGACACAAAAATATGCATTCAATACAGATAGTATATTGTAAAATAATTTAAGGATATTATAAAAAATCCACAATTATAAAGTGATTTTGGTTGATTACTCTTTTGTATATGAATATATTATTTACAAATATTAATATTCATAAGAGGAGACTGCTCTATCAATATTTATTTTAAAGTTAGCAAAGAATTATTGTATATTTTCATTTATATTTTTTTAATAATTACAAGTAAGTAAGTACTTTATTAAGCAAATTTTAAAAGTTTGTAATGGTTGTTTGCGTGGAATACATATTAACTTTCAAAGTATTAAACAAAGGTAATAAATAACACAACATTTTAATAAATAAACATAGGAATTATACATTCTGTATTAATAAACAAACAGCTTTCAATGTATGTGGAGTTGATCATTTAATAGATTCAGTATAATTTAAATCCCATAATATCTCCTATAACATCATTTGACAAACCTGTCAGCAATGAGATTTAAGGTTATTAAAATGAATTTAAGTGTACATAAATTGTTAATCCAACTGGAATGTTTGACATCAGCAATTCCGTATCCCCAAAGTATAAGCTTCAAAAGATAATATGAAAGAAATATTGAAAATTATTATTGTATATTTTCATTTATATTTTTTTAATAATTACAAGTAAGTAAGTACTTTATTAAGCAAATTTTAAAAGTTTGTAATGGTTGTTTGCGTGGAATACATATTAACTTTCAAAGTATTAAACAAAGGTAATAAATAACACAACATTTTAATAAATAAACATAGGAATTATACATTCTGTATTAATAAACAAACAGCTTTCAATGTATGTGGAGTTGATCATTTAATAGATTCAGTATAATTTAAATCCCATAATATCTCCTATAACATCATTTGACAAACCTGTCAGCAATGAGATTTAAGGTTATTAAAATGAATTTAAGTGTACATAAATTGTTAATCCAACTGGAATGTTTGACATCAGCAATTCCGTATCCCCAAAGTATAAGCTTCAAAAGATAATATGAAAGAAATATTGAAAATTAATCTTGACTGATGAACGAAACGTGATTTAACATAAAAATTCTGTTTGTTTTGCTTTCACTTTTGATAGAGCTATGTTTATAAATGGATTGTGTATGTTGGAATAGCACATGAGTTATTAAGTTACATGATAATAAATGTGCAGATGCGTAAAAGAAAAGATTTTGCTTTCAACCTAACTTAACACAATAGATGAAATATTTGTATCATCCTAAAGCAGTATCGTATTAGTCTTAAAATATAAAACAATTGGTGGTCTGTAATATCTGTTTACGGAAACATAAATCCTCCACTACTTTGCAACTAAACCAGACTCTCAGTGAAGAAAATGACGAGTGCTATACTGTTGCCATTTATCGATATTTTAAAAATTAGCTGTTATAACTTATATAGCCCTACAACATTTAAAAAATATATTGAAATTTTACACAAAGAAAAATGTATTGTAATTCAAAAATTCTAGACAAACTACTTTTAGAATAATTTTGTCAAAAGTTCTTGAGGGCTCACGATAGAAAAAAAAATTGATTATTAAGTTATATTTTAGAAATAATTAAACAGTTTCTTTATTTTTAATTAATGGAAGCCCCGTTTTTAATTATAAACAGTCAAATTATTTGTACATCAACGTCTTCACTATGCGACTAACCTAATTCTTCGCCTTTGATGTCTCAATCTAGGAATCCTTACTAATTGTATAATATCATTTACAATTTTCTGTACAATTTATTTTCTTGTTATAGAAAAATAATACTATTATAATATAACAGTAACCTAGTTTATATATAAAATAATATACATTTAAATTGAGTACAATGTGAAAGTTCGATACGAGGTCGTTTAAAACGTAAAGTAAAATATAATTTAAATCTTTGTATCCAGGTACATGACACAAAAAAAAACAGTTTTGAATAGCGTAATGTAAAATGAAAATATATGTATTTTTTATTTCAGCTAATAAACATAAACCATCAACAGCATTAAAGAGACACGTATCATTGACCATTATTAATGGTTCTGTAGCGCGCTGTTCCGTGCCAGGGACAGTCTCGTAAACTGTTTACTGTGAACGGTGGATGTGTCACAGGCAAAGATGTTATAATTAAAATGACGTAGTTTACATGTTCACTTCTATATCTTATATTCTAAGAGAAGTGAAATAAGTCATAGAGTTTTCAGATTGCAACTAATTGACTGAGCGAGCGAAACGAGCTTCGAAACTAGGCGAAAAAGCTTTTAATTTGTATGTTAGTGCAAAGGTATATCGCGTAGAGATCGCATTTTTCAACCAGTTTTGATTAAACTTTGAATTCATGTTCTATAATTTAAGGCACTGCGTTGTTGACATAACGAGTAACGTAGCGCCCATGAAATAACGCTAAACTTTTTTTAGTAAAATTTTAAAAGTAGACCTGAATATTTTATCTTTTTCAACTTTATTTAGGATACAGTTGGCTATTCAGTGATGTGTAATTAGAATTTTGTTTTTCTTTGCTTTTAAAATAATATATGAAGTTTTTGCATTATTAATTATAAGAAGATTATAAAGGAACCATTTATTTATTATGTCAAGGCTTTTTGTGCTCATGTTAATACTTCGTGAATCCACTGTGCAAAATTAAAAAGGCAAGTGTCATCCGAATACAGTGCTAGTTGACCTGAATGGTTCAAATTCACTATATTATATTTTCACCATATTATTTGATTAATAACTGCAATGATGTATTACAGAAGTATAGCATAAACAAAAGAGAGAGAGAACTGATGGGAGCTGAAAATTTCGCAATAATTCCATTGTTGATTGTAATATTTGAAATCGCTTTAATTTGAGTCCTGAAAGATTTCATGTTATTGGTTAAGATTGCGTTATATCATTTAAGCAAACTTTATCATAGGTTCTGAGTAAGGGACAATTAGTACTTCTTGGTTTACAAGAGACATTTTCATTCAGTGTTATTCATAGGAAGCATTCTACTGAAGTCATTATCATTTAGTCCAGTGCTAAAATAGTGAAGCTTGCCATGGCAAGAAGAACACTTCATAAAATATTAAATCGCCCCAAAAATGTTACCATCCCATAATATTAAATGCACAAAACCCAAGTATTTATTGAAATACCCAATGCAGTTACACCTAGCAGTTGTCGGTGAAACTCCACGCCGTGGTTAAAAAGTAACTGTGGCTTAACACATATTTTTTAACTTTATCTAAACCTTATTAATAAATATTATACTAAATGTACATTTTCAAAATTAGCGCCTATGACCGTCCCCGAATTTGATAATAATGTACTTGGTCATTCTTTTATACTACATTCCACAATACAGTCCACTGTAATAATACAATGATTAAGTCTAAGAAATTTTATTATTTAATCGTTAATTGGTAAAGCTAAATCATGGTTCACCGCCAAATAATGAATTGTGTTATAATATGATGTGTCATAATTAAAATTATTATTTATTTATAACTTTCAAAAAAGAATTACTTCTGTTGTAGTAAGGTGAAAACGATCGAGATATATAAATTAATATATAAAACCATGATTCCGTAGATCGAAAACAAGAGTAAATGATATTTATATTCAAAGCACTCTTCGTAAACGTGCGCTGGTTGTGATATTTTTAGCAAGTTGTAAATTGTTTTTTGATTGTTTGAAATTATTTTCTTCACTCCTAGAATGGACAAAACACTTATTTATTAAAAAAATCTCAATAATTATGGTTTCGATTGTCTTCGTACATAAAACAAAACATAGGGATTATGACATAATTGAATTCTTTCTTTGAATCTGCTAAGGGTTTCTAAGTTTCTGACTCCGGGATAAGAAAGAATTCTAAAACCTATTCCTGGCAAGTGTATACCGTTGGAGGTCGATGACTGTTTTACTGACTTACTGACAGACCTTCATCTCGACTTTCCTTGAACACGAATGAAACGTCGCATTTAAATTAAAGTTCGAAATGTATATAAAATTATAAGCAAGTTTAAATCCGACAAAAATAGTTTTATTCAAATGTGTACTACTTGTGAAAATATAAAAAAATACTTCCAAAGATAGTAGTTCTTGCAAAACCTGAATAGACACTTATAATGTTCCAAGCTAAAAAAACAATAGCACTGATACAGTTTGTTAGAAATTTAAAGTTATTCTAAGCCCAAATAGAAGTAGCTTATGATAAATTTATTACCAGAAGTATATATTATATTAATTTTAATTTTAAGCCAATAGGTATAATCATTTATTATCAAAAGTGCTACAAATTATTAATAAATAAGCATTAAGTAATAATATTTTATATTTTATAAACATTTGCTTTCCGAAGAGTTCGTTCGTTCGTTCGTTCCCTAACTTCACACGACACTTTACGGTTTACAAATAATTTCTGTTATTTAAGATCTTCGTTATATTCTTTTATAACAGAAGATATTAAATATCCACAAATAATATTATGAAATAGTAAGGAGAGAAGTTTAAACATTTTAATACTCGATACAGATTTCAAAACCATACTTGATTAAAATATTTGTCGGTCGTTTACAGGTTTATATATTTATTAAAATTTATTGTTTTCTAATATTTTTTTTATAATATTTTTTGGGAATGAGTAATGATATAAATATATGACAGAGCGAGCGAAAGCAATTGCTTCGAAACTTGGCGAAAATGCTTAAGTAATTTGTATATATATGGGTCGGGGAGGAAGGATTTCTGCCGTACAGCAGAAACCCTTACTTCCTCGGGTACTTCGTGGCGAAATAACACTTAGAGCAGAGCTCTAGCTAGCGCCCGTTGGTACAGCGTACAGTACTTCTTGTCAAATTAGGAATAAGAATAAGATATTATGTAAGTGCATACTTCAATAAATAAGACATTATATAGGATGAATATTTAATTTATACTATTGATATTTCCTTGAATTTTTTCATAGATCTAGTAACAAATAACATTTGATTTTTGTATTTGTAATTTAATTTTGTAATGGCTGCAATTGTTTTTTTTCATTACACTTGGAAAATATAAGTGATCATTTTATTTGTAAGTCATAATTTTTAACCTACGAGAGTTCACGTTGGAAAAGATCCAGATTTAATTTTACAAAAAAATTCAAGGATATTTTAAAAGAGAAGCGCAAACATTAACGAAAAATACTTGTTGTCCTTAATTTTTTATTATTATATCTACTCAGATATAATATTCATATTTTATAGTTTATAGAAAAAAAGAGTCTACTAAACTATAAAGAGAAGAACAAAATATTGCTATGAAAAATGAAATTCACTCACAAGCAACTCACGTACAAATTCAATAACTACAATTGGGATTTGAATTTTCAAATATTTGTAATATTTTTAAGAAAATAAGCAATATTTTTGACTTAACAATGACTGCGATCAACCAAGCCATAGTCACTATTAAGTCGTTATTTTGTTATAAAGTTATTTATTAGGTATTTTATCATACCAAATAAATATCAAATTTGGAAGTAAATACGCACCTTTGAATTCCTATGTTCTGTTTTTACATAACAAATTGTTATGAAACAAGTTTAACATCTTCTGATTATATTTGTCTTTAGTTCTATAATTGATTGTACTGAAAGGAACGCCTGTACCACTCACCTATCACGTTTGTGAAGTAGATAATAAAAAAAAAAAATAAGAAATTAATTTTGCAGTTGATATTCCTGTTATTCCTGACATACCGGTAATAGACTTAATAACATATACCGGTGTGGGTAAAAAAGTTGTTATAAAAGTTGTTATTTGACAGTACAGAAAAGATAAGATAAAATCAAAGACCGTTTTCAAAATTTCATGTAAAACGTTTTAACGTAATCAGAATTACTGTACTTATTCCTTTTGTGTTGTATGTAGTATTGAAACTTTGAATTATTCTTATTATTCTCCACGATCTTCTTTTCATGTTCTGGCTTTCAATTGTTTTTTTTTCAGTGATATTCTTAGCCTCCTTTACTCACTTCTTTAAAATCTTAACATAGTTTCATAACTATACTAAGATCTCTATGTAAAAATCATTAAGTAAAGTATATAATAAAATATTAATTGGTCAGTCTTAAAATGTTTATGATGATTTGTATATTATATTCTCGCCATCAAGCCAGAAATATTAATAATAATAAAAAATATTGACGTTTTAAAATCTGATTTAATAATAAACGAGGAGCATATTTATAATAAATAAGGAGTTCTTTCTTCACCAGGCAAGGAAGCTTTTAAAGCATCAAGTAAAATTTCGAATTCAGGAAGAGAAAAGTTATATTTATTAACTTATTATTTTCAGAAACTGTAAATTTTTAACAAATCCTCTGATTTTTCTTGTTTCTATCAATTAATATACATTTATATAAATTTATTAAATATTTCAAAAAGCATGGATATTAAAACATCCATTATATGAGAACACAAAACTGTGAGAATAAAAAAAAACAAACAATGATGAAGGAAGAACTAAGAGAAGAAAGTAACTGTTATAATGATATTTACTTAATTTAATAATATTTGCGTCATTTAAAACAATATGTTATTTTTTAATATTTAGAAACTTTATCGATAAAAGTTTCGATTTTAATGATATATAAAACTAAATAGATGCATATACGAGTAAGTAAATATAGTTATTGTTAATTAGGTTTTTGTATAAAGGTTTCAGTAAGGCATATTGCATCTGTTTCTCTCATTTATAAACTATAAATGAAGTTGAGGCTTCAAAGGAAAAATCACTAGTAATATTTTAAGTATTGTCTTAGGCTATGGCAACGTTATTTTAGGAAACAAAATGACTGATAATTTTTGGATTCATGTGGCGTGTGTAAAGATGTTAAAAATATTGAAATAATAATGAAAAATTGTAATGGATAGTACTTTGTTTTGCTTTTAAATGTTAATTGTTTTACATATTATATTAAATGAAATGAAATGTTAAACTTGGTAGAATGGATAATAAACTGTCTTTTACCAACCATTTTATTGTATTGACTTAAGCATTTATAATCTTTTCTTTAAAACAATTCATATTTTTTTTATAATGATTATTGATTTTTGATAAGAAGAATATTTTAAAGGAAATTTGATATATAATTTATTTGGATCTTTTAGAAAGGTAAACCCATCCACACCAAAAAGGTACTGTTTCTTTAAATGTAATAGAAAATTTTCGGAATAACAAATTGGAAATGTAAATAAAATATCCAACATCCAGTTTTTATTATAACTTGAGGCCTAATAAATATAATAATAATAAAGAGAGTGAAAAAATAGAAAGAGAAGAGAAGAGAAGAAGAGAGTGAAAGAATTCTGGACTCTAATAAAAATAGGTGTGGACTATTGAGAATAGACAGACTTAATGGTTTTATATTTTTGACACTAGCTTGTTAAATTATGAAATCTGTACTTAATGCTGTTACATTTTTGATAAAACTTACTTGTACTCTATGAAAAATATTTAAAAATTCAATTATATTAAAATTTTGTTCTTTCATATATTACGGACCGATAAATCGAACTTCCAACACGATTATTATTATAATGTTTCATGACAATTATAAATATGTTTGAAGTCATATATGAATTATTATAACCTTTTATTCCATAGTCGAATACAACATCTTATTAAATGCGTTTGTATGCGTTTTATTTATATGTTTTTCTTTTATTAAATTGTAAATAAGTAGTGTTTGCTTCTACAGTCATGTTTCGAACAAAGGCATGGTAATTAAACAATTATTGAATTATTAATGTGTTTATATAACAGCCTATAATTTAAAGATGTATTATGTGAAACCCTGTGCTTATCCCTTTTTGACTGGTCATATTCCCAGGTTACCTTTGAGTGGTTTCAGGTAAAAGGATAAATAATTTACGGTGATCCCTCACAGTAAATAAAGTACCTACTTAATTTTGAATGACTGTTCGTTCCGTAGCAGGCAATTTTTAGGCGACCTCAGTTGGTATATTCAATCCCAGGTAGTAGAACACGCAGACGTGGCTATGCCCTGACATAATATAACACTATGTAACTAAAGTAAGGTTATTAGATACGAAACAAATATTAAAAGTCTTTGATATATATAAATTAATGACTCACCCTTTTTTTATTAATACTACTTAAATATAAATATTAAGTCACATTTCAATTTGTTTCTTTTCTTAAAATATAAAAATGGCGTTCGATTTTGTTAAAAAGCAAATTGGTGAATTTTCAATTTTGTTCCATATTTAATATAAAGACGAATTTCCAAGTTTAGCGAAATCCTAACTTATTTTTGCAACTGAAAAACTTAGTTGTTTCAAAAACTCCTAATAAAGGGTTTTCCTCGTGAAAATAACATAAGATTTCCATTAAATGTGTTGTTACATACGATGATAGATTATAATTATATAAATAACAAATTTCGTCATAAAAATCATCTAATGGATATGAATTGTATTTTGTTATTATAACATCTGATAGGTTTCTTAAGTAATTCATCTCATATGTTATAAGTAAAGGTTAAATAGCTTAAAAATGTGCTGTCTTAAATCTTAAATTTTAAAACAGACAAATATTAGGTATTGAGAAGGAAAATGGTAACATGACATTTAATTATAATAATGTGACATTAGTAAATTTCGAATCCGTTTCAAATTATACAAAGCAAGAAAAAAGTTTTTTTGAAGCACACAATTTTAGTAACGCAAAGATATTGTGAGACTGTTTGTTGAACGGACTATTGAAATAGCCTGTTCGGAGCTAGATATTTTTATTGGTGTTAGTGTTTACAGAACCCCAAATTCGTTATATTACGCTGTTGAAACAATTTTAAATACTATCTGTATTTATTATGATATATTATGATGATTTGAACGCAAGCTTGATAGATACATTATTTTAGAATGATGATTGCTTGAATATGAGCGGAGAAGATTTCATGCTCATTAAATAATTTCTTTAGTTTCGTACTTCTTTTTGTCGAAGTTTAATAATCACTCTTTTGAAATATTGACAGTGAAATAATAATATATATAATAAAATGTAAAAAAAAGTATCAATAATATAATATTCATTGTTCTCATATTTTGCTGATTGCAGTCAGTTAAAGGTCGGTTAAGCACTCACAATTTGCAGTCATTCCAATTTCAGGTTTTAATAAACTTTGTTCTTTAAGCCACAAATATTAATTATTTTCTGGTTAAATTGACTTTTTTTTATCTGTAGGGGTTTATTTTGAGCTCCAATTGTTCAGAAAACGATTTTCAAAATAATATTCAATCTTAAATAAGAATGTAATAAATAATAATATAAAAAAATATTATACTTTTTAATAACCAAACCAAAACTTTTTATTTGAACAAATAAAAATGCATTTTAACATAAATTTATAAAATAGAAAGGATTTTTTAGTAGAATATCCACCTAATTAGGTAATGTATTAAGTTATAAATTTATAACTTCTATCATTCTAATATGCTTCCTATTTGAATTTTAATTTACGAATGAATTCACAGTTATAAGTAATTGGAAAGAGTCTAGTATTAAATCTATTTTCGTTTGTAATTTGGCCACACTAGGTATATTCAGTGCATTTCATGTTAGTAAGTTAATAAATTGTAAAAAGTAAATAAAATTTTCATTTGGTTTGTATTAATATCAAAGTTAAGTAAGAAAAATTACGTACAGAAAACCAAAAATAAAATTTAGTGTTTTTTTTATGAATATTATGATAAATTATAAACTAAGCTGTTTTTTCCATTTCCTTGGATTTCTGATGTATTTATAATAGGTGCCAGTTTACTATCAACTAACTTTAAAACTTTTGGGGTATCGTCTGAAACATAAAAACACATTGAAATAGAACCAATTTGGCAGTGGTTTGAAAAGTGAAGCAATCCACATTAAAAAAAAGTTTTGGACCTGCCTTGGTTACTTTCAAATACAACTTGCAACCAGTTAAAAGTTATTATTACAGAAGGTATATTAAAGTTTAATTCTTACTACATGATTTTAAGTAAAATGAATATCTACTTGAAGTTAAAAAAATGAAATATACGTATTATAATAGTAAAAAATAATAACAGCAAAACTACTGCTATTTTGAACGTTAAAACGTCCACCAACAAATTTGTTCTTTTTTAAAAATGTGTAAAAAAATATTAGAACCCAAATCTCACGCTTACAAGATTTTTTAATATTTCGATAACAGTGATCTACCGCGTCCCTTTTGAATACCCCACGGACATCTTTTCTAATTTGGAAGTAAAGATTAAAATTGAAAAGATGCCACCATTAAAATGTATGTTAAAAATGTCTATAAACATCTTTAAATAAATATCCTCTTGTGTCAAGGTTCTTCTTAAAGAGTGGTTAAACATTTTTATAGAAATATACTTACCTTTTCATTAATATAGTACAAAGAAGTCACGCTGTATTGCTACACAATCTACACCGCCTATTATATCACCTTTGAAGGTAAAGTCTCGGTCACATCTATCAATATTTTAGCTATAATCGAACAACTCTGAATCAAAAATTACAGAAAGAAGGAAACATATCAGAAATATCAGAAAGAAACATTGTAATCACAAAACATTAAACTTTTATAAAAAAAAATAGGTACTATGGGTGCGAAATATTTTACAGAAGTTTTTACTACACATATTTTTCTAGTTTAAGGATCGAACCCACGACCACAGGAACAATATACGCAAGTTCCACTATTATGCCAATCGGTGTAAAAAAAAAATTGTATAACATAGCCCAAAAAAGGTTCCCACAGAATCAATATAACAAATAGCAACATACCATAATAAACAATTATTATATACTTAGTATGTAATCATTTTACCTAGGATAAAAATTATTATAAAACATGACATCTGGATTATACTGACGAGTCCTTCAAAGAATAACAAACACATTACACCATTTCGTTTAAATTCTAAAAACAGTCGAAATGTACCTGTAATGTAATGTCGATATGTAGAGCCATAATCGTACACTTTTTTTTAACTCACAGTATATATTATTGTCTTCCTTTGCATTTACGAGTACATCCACATTTTATAAAAACATTTCATTTTACAAGGAAGATCTAAAATACATTTAATTGTTGATAGATATATTTAAGATCTACCTAGACTTAAAATAAAAAGTATTTTAGTTTATACATATACAGTTATTATTCGCGTAAACTAATAAAACGTTTGCTAACTCTATTGTGCCACATACACTGAAACCAATATACAGTACGATATATGACACAATTTTACCTATCAGTGACTCTACATAATGATTACAAGTTTTCACCGGAAGTTTATTTTTAAGATCAGAGATTTAGCGTTGATTTACAATGCGGGCTCCGAGGTTATTACGTCGAATGGAGATGAAAGTAAAATACGAACGAGAAAGGTCAAAATCTTTAAGAGAGTAAATTTATATTACTTTTCATACGAGTCCCTAATGAGGGTCCAATAAGGAGCAGCTTTTAAGATAAAGTGAGGATTTTGTTTCACTTTTGATGTACGTGCCTTTTTAACAAACTCTCAGATCATTTGCTAGTTGTTTTTCTCTTCCATACAGTTGCTACTAAAAGAGTAACTGCTTCTCGTATGATTTCTTAAAGTTAATTGTGGTGACGCGAATATTTATCTCTATTTAGAACTATCAAGTGTTTTATTGTTTCTTCTGCCTCACCACCAACTTGGCAAGAAATTTCGGAGACTTTATTTTAAAGAACTGGAATATTTAATTTTTAAGAGCTGGGGATATCTTATCGGAGAAAAAAGCAAAAAAATCTCTGTAGATACCTTATAATTAAAAAAAATATAAGTTGGAACTTATCTGCATTTCCCTTATATAGTTAAAGATTCTTTATTTTCTCAAAATAATTAAAGAAATGTTTGTATATATATATATGCGTTACTTGTTATTTTACTGACCAAGTGACAGAGTGGCTACTTTGAACGTGCACTCTACTTACAATTGGAAAAGTTAGTTTGATAGTTGCCGTGAACTAAATTAAATGATATATTCCTGAAGACGACTTTTTGTTACTTGTGTGTGTTTTATGTTTTATTGTGTTTTTACACACTGTGTTTTATTTTATCCTTTCATACATCAACAGCTTTTTGACATATTTTCATTTTATTTATGTCTGATATTTTCTGAATATATTATTGGTTAATATAAAACGCATAATATACAGAAGAATGGGAAATTTTCCAAGATCATTTGAAGTTTATATGAAAATTGTCACACTTTCGGTTAGAATTGGTGACGATTGAAGTTAAACAATAATTACATGCGACCAATGTATATTTATCGTAAACAATAATTGTCATAAATTATCATGCTTGTTTCTTATTATACAATTAAATTAAAATGTATAATAATTTTTAATCAATATATGTCACACCTTCGCGTCGGGGCCCAGAGAGCTGCGGCACGCAGTTCGCGCCGCGAGTCCGCCACGCTCAGAGTTAATGATTAAGAACCCCGAATGGGTTCGAAACTAGTCGGGCACATTCCGATTTAATTTCTGCGTGAATACAGCTGGGTAAATATAAATATAATATATGCTGATTATTCAAAATTAGCATACCTAGTAGTTCACAGATAAATTTTAAGACTTAGTTTATTATTATGGACAGTATTTCAAAGTTAAATATCGACTCAAACTATTTTATTGATTTTTTTAATTTAGGCAAAATGATTTATCTGTCAGTGTTTATGTTAAAGTCAATCCTCTTAAAATGTCTTATTTATTTGAGGTTATTTTCTATTGCAATTACTCAAGAATGAGCTTTCCGTCTGCAGCTTTGCCTGGTTAGAATGTTGCAAAAGAACTCGACAGCGCTTTTTTTTCGGACTTATTTTACAAATACCATGTTTATCAAGCTGAAATTTATTATAACTGTAATTAAACATAGTATAAGTTACTCCGGGTTATAATACAACTCTGATTATATATAGCCTGTGTTATTCGGGGATAATGTAACTTTAGCCGGTAAGTCAGTAATAATACAAACATATAAAAACAAACAAATCGTACCTCTTTATTATTAATACAGATCTTTATATAAACTTTCGTGAACCATGGCCATTATATTTATATAATAGTCATGGTTCACGAAGCCACGCTCAGAGCTCATGATTAAGGACCCCGAATGGGTTCGAAACTAGTCGGGCACATTCCAATTTAATTTCTACGTGAATACAGCCGGATAAATATAAATATAACAGATCTATATAGTTAAGGTACAGTGAGACAAAAATAACGCCTTAATTAAAGTTAAGAATATAACGATAAGGTCTCTTCATAGGCGTTATAGGATTTCCTTGTAAAAAAATTATTTTGTTTTTTATTATTTACCAGTTTCAATAAGTAAGAGGGGGAGCTGACACGCGAGCAAATAACATACATGAGAGAAACTATCTTCTCTTAAATTCACACCAGCGACTTTGAAAGTTTGTCCTTGAGACTTATTTTTCGTCATCGCAAAACAAACTTTCAGAGGAAGTTGAAAGCGCTTAAATTAAATAGGAAGGTCATTGAGTATTAGAGGAATACGAGGCATGAACACCGCTTCTTTTCGGGCACAACTAGTCAAAATAATGGCCACATCTACATTTTGACGTATGGCATTGACTTACAACTTAGTTCCTTTATACAATATCGACGACACGGTGGCGATTACGTGACGTCGGTAGCAGTCTTATATCGGACTCGGGTTTTATCACTACTATATTATAGACAGGTACTCATAAAAAAACTAAGTGGGGGTGGTTCAAATAATAAAGTATAATAATATACACTCTTCAATTGTATTTCATTTTTTTACTAAAAGTAACTCTTTCTACAATAATTACTCTGTCTGTGTGTGTCTGGCGGCCGTCCTCTATATAGAGACCGTATACACGTAAGATATAAATATTTAGAACTTTAGATATTTGTTTATTTGAGACAACGTAGCGTAGTGCGCTGTTTGCTGTTAACCAGTGACTCTCTTGTGGCGGGCACCGAGCCACGACGTTACATAATATAGCATGTCAGCTACTTATACAATGTTGCTACGCTCAGATTGTTACAAATTAGAAACAAAGAAAGAATATGTTTATTTGAGACATAAATCACACACAAAAAAAAAACAATAAGAATAGTGACTTTGAGATGGACAAAATGACTTTAAAAATTAATGCAAAGAACCTTATTACAATTTAACCACTGGTTTGTATTTATTCCGAAAAGACAGCGTTCCCCTTGCGGTAGTACGAGTAAAGAGACATACGGAAAGCTGTGTGTATTTCACCGACAGCGAGGACGACGCGACGGGCATATTTATCAGGCAAGCGACGAAGGTAAATAAAATGAAGACGGCTATAAGAGACAGAACCACGGCCGTTGTGAAAGCCTTGCTCAAGATGAGACAAACAATCAAAACAACAGTGTACCATAGCAAAATAATAATATACGGAAAATATATTTCGTCTTAATTATTACAATCATTCTAATAATATTCAATATCTAAAGTAGTAATTATTATTATACTCAATAATAAAGTATATACTAAACAAAAATAACATAAAATGTGCAAAGGAATCGCTAATATACTATTTAAGATTTTTATTAATAAATTCTCCTGTAATTTTGTGGAATTTTGATATCACAATTTATAAATATTAAAAATATAACATAGACTATTAAACATTTATGACGTGTCCGTGAAAAATATAATAGTAAAAACTCTTCGTGTCATAAGTTCTCAATAATATTGTTATAATTAAAGTTATACCTTTTTATATTTTCTACAAGCCTACATTATATATACATATCAGCTGTTTCATTTCTCCACGTTTCTTTTGGATTGCAATGCATCTGTAATTCGCAGAAGTCTACCTGAATAAATTATTACTTACCCTTTGCTTTCCATGAACAAGGAACATATTATCTTTGATAATATAAAGTCAACATATATAATAATATTAGTTTTTATTAAATAAAGAATATTCCTACGTTACAATACATTTTAAAATAAATACTATCGTAACATTCTATTCTATCCAACAAGATTTACATTCTTTATATACATATATAAAGTTAAAATAAATGCTCATGAAATGACTGTTAAATATAACGCTAGTGTTCTCGACTCACACAACACAACCTCACACTTTGTAACAATAAGATTTTATCTAAATTCTCCATCTGATCTCTCTCCCGACTCCTGCATTGACCTGATTCTTGTGTCGTGTTATAATGATAAGGTTCTCAAACATGGCCAATTATCTATTCTTTGTTTTTGCAGTCAACAACCACCTTGCAAATTGGCATATATATATATAAAATATATAGAATGAATACCAAAATCGCAAGTTAATACAAAGTTTAATTCCAAATAAGAGTAATGTTGTACTTAATAATGGATTAACAAAGTTTACGATTTGACTGACTGTCAATGACTCCAACACACTTTAGAAATAAAGGAGCTATTTATGTATAATACTTTTACTTATTCAGCGTTTTCGGTGTACCATTGATATGGAAGTCGTAGCTGTTGTGTTTGTATTTAACTTACTTTGATTGTTTATTTAATTTTTTATTAAACAATACACATAATGATACCCAAAAGGCGGGCCACAAATTAGAAATATATATCGTATATTAAAAACACCTTATCTACCAGTCAACCATTTTTGGGGGGTAGAGGAGAAAACTTTGTTAGGCGAGCAAAAAGAATTAAAAAACCCCCAAAAAAATATAAATTACACAATTCTAAACACAATTAAAACTACATAAATATAATTATTTATTTAATTTAGATGAAGAAGTGTATTGAGCAGTAAATTGCTTGAAAAACTAAGTAATCTGTCAGGTACATTCGGTACATTCGGTACATTCGGTAAAAAGGAGCTATTGTATTTTAAGTAAGCAAGAGAAGAGTGAAACGAAATAGAATAATGAAGCCACAAAACTCGCAGATTACTCTGTTTACGAATAGGCAGCCATTTTAGTGTTGATATGATTTTTAGTGTTGAATATGGTCAAACGGAGTTTGGTCAAAAATGAAGCGGACACACAATGTTATATTAAAATTTAGCCTCACTTTAAGGTTATTAAATACCTTAAGAAAATTATTTCTAATTTTAGGGCTTTCGTCCTTTAAACTTTAATACTGCAAGAAAAAATTGTTTGCAATTAAATGTGAGGTGAAATAGACGTGTCTAATGTTTATTTAAAACCACTGATTGTAATGGTTAATAGAATTAATTATTTATAGATTAAATAAGTCTAATATTTGCAACCTGTTTGTCTGTTACATTTAACAAAATATGATAGCATTGCTTGATATTAATCTAAATCGACTTAAATTAACGTTAAACTTAAATAAACTTGGTGGCGGCTACCTGGGAATATTAGGGGAATTACTTTTTTGTAGTAGAATGCACTATTTCCTCTTCCTTCTTCCTTAAAATGCGGAATCCCCCTGAGCTTTTGTTTTTGCCTTTCAATTACTTGATCTTTTTTGTCTGCCTAAGTTAGCTTTACATGTAATTCTTTCTTATTTGTCTTATAAGTTCTTTCTTTAATTTATCTTATTTAATGTCTTAATTACCTTCTACTAACTGTAAGTAAATATGAGAAAGCCTGGCAGTTATTCCAGATAATGCGGAAGCCTTCGATAGAATAAGACAAAGGGCGCTTCTTTCAAAGTTTATGCAAATGGACTCACTTTCTTTCTGCGCGAAACATAAAAGTCATTTTAAACCGTTTTTTTTTACAACCCTAAGCCTTTAATTGCTGGTGTTTTCCAAGGCTGCGTTCTATTTCCAACACCCTTTCTTCTACTAATCAATGGTATGTTGGACACCCCCATAAATTTATTGTTATGAGGATAACAGCCCAGACCACTGTATATTCAATATAAAACTTTTGTTCCCTAACGGGACTTTCCTGGGTAAGGTTTCAGAATGGGGTAAATTTAATTTGGTTCAGTAAAATCCCCCGAAGGTAAATTACGCTTTTACCACACTAAGATGAACCTATTTATTGTATCACAGCTGTTTGAAAAAACTGCCATCAATGCCCGTTCGCAGCGATCACTTTGAGAGCAGGGTCAAGTTGGCCTTGAAGAAACTGGGAGTGATTAACATAGAGAGACAGTATACTTCACCTCGCTTGCGCTTTATAAAACGCGGCAACAGACGATTATATAAAGTATGCTAGATTAATATAATATTTTTTTAACACGACCTAGTTACAACATTACATTAAGTAACTTTTTTGTAATTTATTTTTTTTAAGAATGTTTGTAATAATAAAAGTGGACATAAACTTTTACTGCATTAAAGTATAAAGTAAAATTATAACCAAAATACTATTCTAGTTTGTAAAATTATTACTAAATTACTATTATAGTTTGAAAATTTCATTTAGATGCTAATTTTGATGCAGCAAAAAGTTTGTAACACGAATTTCCTTTTGAAATTCAAATTTGCTAAATAAACTTCATTGAAGTGGGTCAAAAATTATAGATATAAACAATTTATATTATCCTCACAACAAATTTGAATTCTAAGAATAATATTATATTATTGCTGCAAAAAAATCACACATAGGGAATGTGTGATTTCTTTACGTTGACGAGTAAAGGCATCATCGTACTTAAATTTTATTTTGATGAATAGTAACCCTATAATTATTATGTTTGTTTATAATAAATCTGTATAAACAATAGTAGCATTAAATTTTCTAACAGCAACATATATTATGTTGAGCCCAGTGCTTATAAGCCTAATTAATCTCTACCCGTTTTATTATTCCGAAAATGACGTGGTAGAAAAATGTTTTATAAAAATAAAAATATAACGACGACAGTAATTAGTGTAAAAATTATCATTGAATGAAAATTTATTAAAGTTCAACCATTTGTTCTTGAATGATGAGTTAAGAAACAACTAAATAAATAGACATACAAACAAGCATTTACTGAAAAGCTGTTATGATTCCCTCATCTAAAGGTGGTAAAAGAAATCATGGATGCACCTAAACAATTTTTTCTACCAAATTTTATCATCGCCTCCACAATTAAAGCTTCCACCAAGCCTTGTCATTACAAGTCACAACAAGTTATATATTTACAAATTATATATTTATTATAAAAATAATTATATAAATGTTGAAAATAATTATAAAAATATTTATGAAACGTATTTAAAGAGCAGAGGTGATGAAGGAAAGATTCATTTTAACTTAGTCTATGTAATATTTTTATTTTGATCTTTCCTGAAAGTAATACCTTAAAGTTTCAAAATACTTATTAAGACTGTATAATGTTAAATTTATGAAACAAAATGTAATAATAAGACATTCGTTTTCGCTCGTATCTTCGTCTTCGACACCCGAGAGTACTATGGACATAAATAATTGTGTATTTGTGTGAAATGTTGTTATTGATGTTTTTGGCAAATAATTATTTTCAATGACATGAAATAAATATAAATAATTTGTTATATGGATTTTTAGTATAAATTTTAGTACATAAACTGTAGTATACAGTGTTGACTATTAAAGAATACACATATACAAACATACATACGTACACAAATATTGATTAAAAAGTGTTTTTTCCCCACACGAGAAGCCAAAAATCTCTTTTGTTTAAGAAAACATTGCTTTTATTTGTAGGTTTTAACGTTTGTTTTTGCTTTGGTTCAATATGTTGCTTAAAGCAATTGACTTTTATATTCTATTCTTAAAAAGGTTTGGTTAAACTATTCGCGCTGTCGAATAAAAGTCAACCCTCGTCTTACAATGAGCGCTGGGGTATTTAATAGTACTCCAAATTATATTTAGTTAACATATATACTTAGGCCCTTGATTTCACCATTACATATAGACTACAGAAAAAAATATTCTCCTATCTTAGTATTTTAAGGCACCTGACAGTTAAAAGCCTTTAAAACTGAAAAATATGGTTTGAATATAAATAAATAATTAGAAGTTTCCAAATAGCTTCTTGTGTCTTTTCTATTAAAAATATGATAATAAATGTTAACACTCTCAAAATGCGAGTACTTAAACTTTCATGTAATATTATTATATTATGAGGCCCACTTAATAAGTTTAATAATATATAATATATAGATTCAATTCGAGAAACAAATCCAAGATCATTATTTCGAACGTTGTTCTTCTCTATATTAAATAAATAAAATATGTGTTACACTTTTTCCTTTACTTACTGTAATAATATGTTATCCATTTTATATAAAATATAACTTTGTATTTATTTATTTATTTACCTTTATCAGTATGTATGTTTGTATATTTGTAACTATAATAATAATTTTGTGTTATTTTTACATTTAAATTCTCGTGAACCATGACTATTATACTTACGAGAATACAGCCGAGTAAATATAAAAATATTTTTGTGTTAGTTTAAATTTGATATACATTTAACTGTCCCGCTCGCTTTCTTCATTCCCACCACTATGAGGTTGTTTGAAAGTGATCGCTCCTTAGCGATAAGACCGGCTTACTGTATTTCTAATACTTCTAAATAATGTGTTTATATCGTTTTTGTATGTGGTGTAGTATAAATAATATTAATCTTAATATTTTTATGAAATACAAATAGGAGACAAGTGCTCACCACATTTTATATAAGTATAGGTAGGGCTCGTTGCTGCAATAACCGCAGCACAATTTATTTCAAATCATATTTTGATAAGCGGTTTTCAAAGCTATTCTTATCCTTAGCAAAACTGGTAAACTACTAGAATACATTAAACACCACTCCAACATCTAATTAATTCAAAAATCACTAAACTACTACTACATTTTTTTTAGAAGGTGATGATCTAAGGTCGCACACCTAGGTTATTTTAGAACTCTTAATGTCAATTGCTTTAAAAAAATATACGTAACTCATTCAAGGTTAAGGTTTTAATGAGTCATTGTTAGGTCATTATTTACTCCTCTTGTCTTTTTAGCGCAATGCTTCTACTATAAGCGGTATTATCCTATTATCCTATTTACCTATTTTTATACTATATAGTATATAGTATTAATATTTATATGTTATATAGTACTAATAGTTCATTGTTGGATCCTACTGACTATACATCCCGATATATGCTCGAAAAGTCGATGCCTCCAATCGACGCGTCTGGTTCTATAATTTGGTAAAAAGCTGTTCCGATTTCTTTTCTTCCTGACTATAGTGGTGAAGAATTCGAATGAAATCACAAGAGTTACATAACTAAAAATTCGTTCAGTATATACATATTGTATAACCTCAATAAAATTACATATTATGTAATATTAATACATACGTCAAAACAATGTTAGCACTTTAGTAAAAAAACTCTTAATACTTAATTGAACTAGAAATTATATATAAATATTTTTTGTTTTTTTTTTAAACTAGTTAAAATGCCATACGCCATTTTCAAAATATTTAACATTCTATTGTTACCGAAAATTAACAATGATTTAAACAACTCAGAACTATTGAAAGCTATTAATCTTGAGAAAACAAAAATTTTGCTTATATTAATAAGCAAAATCTACAAACTTAAGGTAATTTAAATTGTTGTTATATGGAAACTAAAAATAAAAAATCTCTGTCATCCTATGATCTATCTCAAGAGTAAACAGCACCCTGTATTTACCAAAGACGCTGCAGAGATGCAATCATTTCGAAACTCGTTACGTACTATTGGAACGTAACACAAATCGAGATTTCAAACTCCCGCATTTACGTCTTTTAAATTTTTCACTTCAATTTTAAATTCTTCAGTTTCTCTTCAGTTTTCTCATTAAAATTAATATTATAATGTTATTATTACTTACAATATTATTTAGTGATTGTTTCAAGTTTTGTAGTTTTCGTTGTTTTAAAGCATGTGAAATACGTAAATATTAACAATGCAAAAGAACTACAAAAACGTAAATTAAATTACTTGAAAAAAAAAATAAGCCTATAAGCTATCTTACGGGTGACATTAAAACTTTTAATAATATTTGTCTACTTTTTAATACCCGTACTATACCCAAGTTTTATATTTCTTTGAACCATCATGATTTTACATACATGCATGAATATTCGTAAGATGCAGTGATATAAGTCCATAATAACGTTTACGTACAATCCGAAATGGATAGACATTGTACAACTGTAACATTTTGTACATGTTTAGAATGACATAGATATACGCGTTTTAAATAAAAATATTTCTTTACAATAAACCGAAAAATATAGTATTTCACAAAGTCCTTCAATGAAAATAAACGTCACGAGTGTAGCGCTCTCAGAAAATAACTTAACTGAAAGCTGTGCGATCACGATACGTCAAAATATATTCAGTTTACATTCAGTAAAGGAAATACTCTATGTCCATTATTTAGTTAACAATTAAAAATAACAATTTGATTAAATTTATCTTAATTTAAAAGGTACATAAAACTGAGCTATAAATTTAAAATATTTTGTATAGTGGCTCAAAATTTTTTATTTGCAATTCACCAAGACACTTAAACCACTTTTATTGGTCATTTATATAGAATTCATATGGTGGAAGAGATTTATGAGTTAGCTATAAATAAGCCATGTCTTGAGTAAAATACAGTGTGAGTATGAATATCACATAATGCAAAAATAACTATATTTATATGTAAAGATACAAATTCACTACTACCAGTCACTTGATTTTATTTGGCTATAATTTAGAGATTGTAATTGCCAGTCTATACATTCAAACATTCTATGGATTCAATACAGTTGCTGAAAAAACTTGGTTCAAATCATAATTATTATATGAATTATTCTAAAAAGTCGACTCAACATCATACTTTTTCAATACAAAACTTGTTTTGACAATTGATAATATCATGTAGAGCCCCATTATTTGTGGTTTAAATAAACGAGGTGGAGGTAGCAGATACCATGTTGGAATAAATGATGTATAACGTATTAAAATAAAAAATATAATAAATGAATAATGAATTACCTACCAGCATTACATTTAAATATACAGAAACAAACAGAATCTATTATATTTTTATATAATAAATTATCAATCCTAACATACACCTCAAGATATAATATTTTATTAATCCGGTAAAAAAATAATTAAAAATTACGATTTATACGATCATATATTTATATACTTCAACTAATTAAATAACAAATAATTACACAATAAATTAATAACATCCAACAAAAACTATTTAATAAAATTACTAATCATAGATAATCAAACACAAATATCTAGTATGTATTCACAGACACATCGTCATCGTTTTTGACACCTACAACGCTTCCGCACTTAAATGTGTTCGCACTAAAAAGTGCCTAGTAAGACCAATGCCCGTACTTATATATAAATATCCCCACCACTCTCTTGAAGTGGTGGGGATACTTGTAAATCCCCTTACTCCTAATAATATTATGTTATATCTTTAAAACATATTTGTTTTCAATACATTATATGTCACAAATCAATAAATTTCCTATTGGTGATTGTATGAACGATTAAAATGTCTGCACTTTATTTTGGTAATTGTACGAGTTACGAACTCTTCCAAAAAAAACCACTTCCCTTATTTATGTCACGGTACGAAGAGTAAAACAATACAATGTTTAAACGTAATAAGGACCCTTGATCCAAATATATAATATAACACAATAAATGATATATTATTGTATTGTTTCTTGATTACGTGAGAATAATTCAAAGTCTATAGAAGTTTCGTAAATCCATTAACAGTAAGAATGCTTAGCGCTCTGTCAGAAGTTTGGCTTCGAAACAACATTAAATATTTGTATGTAAGGATTTTAAGGCAAACTTATGTAAATGAACACATGTGTGTGTGTGTGTGTGTGTGTCGAGGAAACATTATTGATGTGGTTTTAAACAGACTTGCTTAGAGAGAGAAAAGAGATATTTGTACCTGATTCGTTAGAAACAATTTGTCTGTTACATAATAAATGACCTTTCCCTTATAAGGATATATCTTTCTATGAGTGGAACAATGAGGATTAAGAAGCACACAGAGCTATAATGTACACTAATAATTATATAATAGCAGAGATACTAAACATAAAAGCAAGATACAAATATTTATTTAATAAATTATTATTAAATCCATTAGAGATGCTCCAAGAGGGGCTTTATTTGGATATATCCAGCTTCCTAGCTCTTTTTAATAGTTTATACCAGGAGCCCACAGGCATAAGCCCCGAAAGGAAGTAATTTTACCCACAGGTGATTTTAATCCATTACCAAGATCTTATAATAAATTTTGACGGCAGTGAAACCTATTAGATAAGAGTGTAGCTAAGAACCACCGGCGTGATGAAACAAATATATTGTTAAGAAGTTATAGGACCTCAAACAGACAGTAAACATTAATAAATTAACATAATTAAATTAACACATTAAATAACACATAAAACAATTCAGGAATATAATAAATTTATTTAATAATACAGGAGTATTTTTCTTAAAATATAATAACTCTTATTTGCTTCTAAATATCTTGTCTACTAACAGTTGAAGAAGTTCTTAGATTAGCGTTAGGCGACAGTTTAACTCTGCCATAGTTTTGCTTTAGTTACTCGCTATTATAAAAGTTTGGCTATTTGTTTTTCTTCACATTGTTCTTTCACGACAACGTCGATAGATAACGTACGGTCTTTACCAATAATGATAGAGATTTGTTATAAATTAACCATTCTCAATAACTTCTTGGCGTACTTTACGTTTTTTATTAGTAAATTAATAAATTGGGCGAGATATATTGTTATTATAATTTTACGACAACAGACATTTTACAATATCTTTTGTATATCTTGCAGCTGTACTTAGTGAGATATGATTTTTTTGAAATATTTCCTATCTAATTAGAACTGAAATTTCTAAGCAGTTTTTTTTACTGGTGCAAATTATTTATTTATGACTTCACTTTCAAAACATGGGCTGTTTTCGGAATTCATTATTGTATTAATATCAATCACAAAGCAAGTTCTGCGTGAAAACGCGAAAATGCTCCGAAGTAAAATGTTGACTTTTCTATAAAGCTATAACTAAATTGCTTTAAATTTTCATTGAAATCCGTCAGTACTTTTAGCATTTAAAACAAAATGAAATAGCACGAGTTCATCTTGTTTGTAGTTTTATATGAGTCTTATATGAGCAGCTGATAACCGATGTCAAACATTTAATATATTTATAACTGGCCTGCTTCGGTTTTTTCGTCCGGGTACAATGTGGGCGTCTTCAAGCAAAGTATGAATAGGCAACTACTGCGTCTTACAATCTATATCTATGACTACATTTCTACTTCCCATCAGGCAGAATGTAGTCAAGCAACATCTTGGTACTGTTACAAAACAAAAAAAAACTATTGTAACTCTATTTTTAAGTATCCGTTTATTTTTAAATTATTGGAGAGCCAATAATCAATATGCTACCAACCTAAACTTTTGTTGTATAAGAAACTTATAAATCTGTACAAAATTATGCTCAATTATCATCTTATATTAAACTAGCTTTCTCCTCGCGGCTTTGCACGTATGCAATTAGAAGAGTATACACATGGTCTAAGCGTCAGTGTAACGAAATAAAAATAGAACCCTTCATAACCGATTCTGACGGTAGTTGTTGTTTTTTGTTATGAATTTACATGTCCTATTCAAGTTTCCCGTCGCGTGTATATGAAGTATTAATAGTATTATTAACGTCTTTAACTTCAAAAATGTCTATTTCATTTTACTTACATTTACCCTTACATTTTTAAGGCTAAGTTTCATCTTTGTGTCTTAAAACATATTCATTAATTTGTAAAAAAAAATAATATCGAAATTTTCAAGTCACTTATATAACAGATAACAACTTAGGCTCCAACTATGAGCATTCGAGATTTCCCGGATCAGAAACAAAACGAAATTTTGTACTTTCAATACTATACCTGCAAGGAGAGACTGTACCCAGTCAGTTAATTGTTCATACTTAATTGTTTTTTTTGATAATTATAACTATATAAAGCAAGTTTTGAAAAACATTATTTTATTAACCAATTTAATTAAATCAATCATAAAATCAATTAAAATTTACACAACATATTAAAACCACAAAGTTCCATAATTTATTCAAATACCTGCCAGAAGTGTCGACATCATAAATATTTAAAGGCTAATAAATATTATTCAAAGCCATTGATTTATGTGTGTGTAATGTAAGTCTGTCACATTGTTTTGATATAATTACGATTGATTAAAATAAGCTTATCATTATGTTAATAGTTGTGAAGTCAGTGGTTGGTATTAGGACTTATCAATAAAATGTTATATTTGGCTAGACTTTAATAGATTTACTTGTTAAGAAACAGCAGATAGCGTTGAATATGCAACATGTATATGGGATGCCGGAGAACTAATTTAGCAGATGAGATTACAAGCAACATTCTCGTATCTCTCTGCATACATACATATTATTTAATAAGTTTAATCTTTAAATATTGCTGTCTCACACATATTGTCAAATTTTGGAACTGTTTAATTTATATACTTCGTCACTATCTTAAGACTGATGAGCAAAGGACACACTGGGAGCTCAAGACTCAGCCAAGTTATGTGAAACTGGGACTGCGTGGGTTCGTGTTGATTTGTTGTTTACAGTTCATTTTTCTCAAGTCTCTGTCAGGCTGTTCTTCTATAAATTTACTCTCTAATTTAGTAATGTTACGTTATACTGGATTTCTCAAATTCATATATAATTCGCTATAGATGCCGTTTATGTAATTGTTATATTTCCCTTTTTGATAGTGTTTTTTACTAATGTTTTGTTTATTATATCTTTCCTTCATTTCTTGTAACACTTGTTGGTAACAGGTATTTTGTACTGGTTTTTATTGTCAACTATTTTAAAATATTTTTGGAACTTTCTGATATATTAAAATAGAGAGTTGTGTATGCATTTAGAACTAGTAAAAGATAACTCGAGTAAAAAAAAATAACAATAAGATATCAAACAAATATACTTATTGAAAGTAATAAAGATATGTTTTGTTCTAATATAACTGTAATTGTTACGATCTTGAAAAATGTTTTCAATTACTTATTCAAATAAAGTGTTCTACAATAATACTATAGTGTTATATTTAGTTTAGTATTCGTGGAGTGTTGATAAGAATGGGACAATATTTCCGTCATCTATTATACTTACTTTTTTACTTAAAATACGTGGGAATAGTAGTTAAGTAAGTAAGTGACTGAATATAAGTTATCTTTACAATGAGAACGATTTAAAGAGTGCTATGAATAATAAGATTAATAATAAGAGTGCTATGAATAATAATAAATTAGATCATTTATATAAATTATGAATTTAAAATATTTTTTATTTTTTTAGTTTATATTTATTATATTAGTTATCTGTATAGCTAGCTGTATTATAATATTATACCATCCAATTGTAATATAACTACAGTTCTTTTATGTAACGGTGGGCTGCAAGAAAATGGCCCTTTGGCGATAAGGCCGCCACTTGTACTTACTTCTTATATTTTTGTTTTGTCTGTATGTGTACATTTCTTTTCTGTATTAGTTACTATTGCTTTTACATAATACTTGACACATACCACATATTTTTTTTGTATTATGCGGACATCCAAATTCCACTTAGACAAATAATCTAATATCTGCTAATATGTCGTTCTGTTAGTTTCTTATATAACAGTGATATAATTTTAAAAAAAATCTAAATCTGCTCCTTTTTGCCTAAATGCTATTTTTATCTCAAACGTAATCTTAATCTCATATAAAATGTATTCAAAACGTAAAAAAAAGCTTCTAACTCAAACTAATGCACAAAATATATCAATGTGAGCAAAAATATAAGAATTTAACAAATTGTTATTTATGAAATGACGTCACTAATTAAAGCTGTACTACGTCTGTTCCACTACTGCTTGAAAAGATCAACAATACAGTCCGTGAAGTTGTCATCAAAATTAAAGAACTTGTTCCCCTCATCCTTAATCAAGTTCTACAAAGTTTGTTCTTTTTCTATTTATCGTCACATGAAAGCCGCCAAGAAATAAGGTGATTTAAGAAATAATTAATATTGTTCAGAGTAATAGTAGTTTTCTTGTAATCAGATTTTTTTTTAAATACAAAACCTATAGGGTGCTTAAGTAAACTATAAATTCATCAAGCAGGGTACCAACCGATAGTTCAGCTGGAAAAGGGATGGGACTCCCATATTGCTGATTCGAATACTGCCCGTGTTGATACAATTAATCAAACAACTTGTTAGCTAACATTTTATTTAGATATTTATCTAAAATAATATATATTCACGTGATTTAGAAATATTCATGCCCTTTAAATGTATAAAATACATAATTTTTATGCCCAACTTGATAAAATATGTTAAGCGAAATGGTGAAAATAAATATGTTTCATAGATATGGAACGAGTAAAGTTTACTGTTAAGGAAAATAACTAATAATAATGGCAAAGTAGCTAAAGTTAAATATTAAGCGATAAACTCATTGTAAACTTTGCGAACAACTCGCAGTTGCATTTACAGCAAGGGGTTTAATTTCCCCCGAGGTGGCCAGGTGGTGTCGCTACTCGTACTCTATAATATTGCAATGTTTATGAAAACGATAAATGTTACGAATGACAGATGTATAGAATAAAATAAATAAATTATACTTATTGATAGATTAAGGTTTTATAAATGAGTACGAATACTATTTCACATTCATCATTAAAAGTGCAACTTACGTTAAATATTATTTTACTACCAGTGCGTTGTTTTTAGGTGGTTTTTCTATTATACTAGCCTCTTCATAATATTTTATAATAAAATATAATGTTATAATTCGAATGATACATATTTAAAAGATTGTTAAATATTTAGGTATAACACTAAATATATATTACATGAAAAGTTCATCCAAGGGAATATATTATATAATTCATCGCGTATCCCGAAAGTTCAACGCTAAAAAGATAGTATGGAAAAATATTCAATGTAAAACTTGAGTGATGAAAGAAACGTGATTTGACATAAAATGCTGTTTGATGTTGACTCTTGGTCAATGAACTATCAAATCTTCAATATTAAAAATCATTTGCATTTGATTACCTTGCAATAAATGTGTATAATTGATGATATTCAGTCGTCTGGAAAACGGACTCATAACATATACCTTAGGTATGTATAACTCTATATAAAGCTTTTTCAGAATTCAAGAAAAAAAATGTAAGATGAAAATATTGTAACATGAAAGGATTTTTGCTTTTCTCCTTCATTTGGAATATCTTTATGTAAATAAAACCCTCGAAAACCACGACCCACGTCCGGCCGCCATGATATTACGTATGTTTGGTAACTGGTTTCTATTAAAATGGGCAGTTCCGCAAATGTACAATCTTACGAACGTATTTATTCATGCCATTCTAGATATTTTTTAATAATATAAATTTAGTTTTTTCTTCAAGCACAAATCAAATACTGTAAGTATGTCCAACTTAAAAAAATGTAAAACTCTTCATTCTCTAATATCTTGCCTTTGTTTACTTTTTTACTTTTATTCAACTTATATGTTAATGAAAACTGAAAAACCACAAGAAATGATTTACTTACTTCTACGTTCCATATTTAATAATAATTATATATTTCATAAAGAAGTCTCCATGAATAACTTAATTACTTCAGCGTGAATCCCGATCGCGTATTGCTAAATGGATTATATAATTTTCTAGTGACCTATAATTCATTAATTAATCAATAAATTACGGGAAATATGTATACAGCAATGTTGAATTAAAATAATCTTATTTCAGCTATCTCTTTATAACCGTACACTATATTGAGACACCTTGTTCTACTTCATTTGTATAAAATATAACTTTTTATCTGCAACTATGTTGAACATATGTCAGTAATGAACCAGACGTAGCATCTCAAAAAATAGAGGCCAAGGTTGTTTCAGCGCGGTTTTGTAACTGCGCTCTTACCTAGGTCATACGTCAATGCGGCCATTTATTTGTGATCACACGTACTATAAATTACTGTTCATCTTCTTTATTTAGAACTTTTATTTTCGTTTTTTTTTAACTTATTAGGTACTACTAATAATATATTTATATGTATTTGTATATTTATATTAACATGTATTATTGCGGCTTTCCATTGATAACACATAAAAATATTTACTAGGATATATAGGTTATTTGGTTTTCTAACAAAAACAAAGTTACTTAATACATTATACAACAGTGCTTGTATAAAATTATCATAATGAAGAAATGTTCCTTAACTCATTTTTATATACGAATTTACATTTATATAAACTTTTTACTACTATTTATATAGATTTTTCATTCATTTGATTTTGAAACGCTTGTAGACCTTCAATATAATTTTAAAATAAATATAAGTATTTCATATTATACAAGGAATTTAACAAATTAGGCAAAAAAAAAAAGATAATTCTACATACTAAAATATAAATACTAACAGGAATAAAAATATTAATTAATAAAAACGTTTTGTAAAATTTCAAATCATGAAATACCAGAGAAAGGGCAAAATACCATTCATTTAAATCTAAAGCAAAGCGTTAAAATCAAACGAGCTTGGAATTTAGGTGAATGAAAATGGAAATGAGAAATCCATTCTTAGCCAATCTTCTTACGTTAGTCGGCTTTGACTTTGCTGGTGCCAGCTGCATGCATGACCTATAAAAAATACAACTCTATTTCAGCGGACTGCAAACTACAGCGGTGAAGCCTATATTCTATTAAAAACAAATACTCTTAAGTAAGAGACAAAAAGCCAAAAATTGTTTTTGAGTTGTGATAAATAAAAACATTTACTCTGTTTCTAGTAAAAATAATTATAAAATTTTTTCGGAAATTTTTATTATTTCGTTGTAAATAATTATACTACTAAAATACAACACAGAACTCTGATATTATAATATATTTCAGATGACTCATAGTTCTGTTAAAATTGCATCAAACGCTGACTGTACTTTTTAATGAAACTAAGTGTTAAAATTAAATTAACAAATATTTAGTTAAAAGTTAAGCAACACTTCATCACAGCTATCGATCGGTTCTCAATAATAAAAAAACATCCAACAATTTAACACAACAACAAATATATATGTTTTATGTTAGATTAATTAATAATTAATATTTTCTTTTCTTTTAAAAAATAATAATTTACCGGGAATGATTAAGAGAGCGAATTAGTATTTCATGACGGACAAAAAGCTAGCGCCTTACAAAGTGCAGGTCCCGCTGCACATGGAGTACTGTTCTCATTTCTGGTCAGATCACCCAAGTTTCATTTTCTAACATTTGACCGCGTACAACAACGAGCCCTCAGGTAATCGTCGGGGATCCAGGGCTCAGGGAAATATTTGATAATAATGCCTGGACGGGTGCATATTTAGGAGTCTCCTACCGCATTTATCACAGAGAGAATTACGAAGAGCTTTTACGATTACGATACCATCTCTACTATAGGGATGCATGGTGTTTGTTCTTTTACAGTCAGTTCTCTAGTAACTTTTTTATAAGCACTTCCAAAATTTGAAATGACTTCCGTTGGCAGTGTTTCCAGATCGATACAATGTGGATACATTCAAAAAAACGTCTCTTTCGCCAACAACAGCAACGTTGGACCCATATGCTAGTTGGCTTTTTTATAATTTAAAACAAAATAAAATAGTTTTATAGTATGAGAAACGACTGGAAAATAAAAATAAAAAACATTTCTCCTCTCATTACGGTAGCTGTCTCCTTTTAAAGAATTAGTGACCTCATGACTAAAAAGTCTGTTAGGGTCTTAAGATTATTTATTTATATTTAAAAATAAAAGATAGCTTTAATTATTATTTTTTAATTTAAATACAGTTTTACATATTTATATTTTTGTAGTTCTAGAAGTGTTTTCTGCTCTCATTTTTTAAAATGTGATTCAAAATTCCCAAAGAAATTTTCATTCGAATTCTACGAAATCGTTGGCATTTCTTTTGTCTTATATATTTTTTCTCATTGAAGCTTTTGTGTTTGGAATGTGTCTCAATCTCGAATAAAATGTTGTCCAAGGATAAAGATGAAATCAACATCAAGTTATGAGTCAGTCAGGTTTATGGTTCTATAGTTCATCAACGTCGAATTAGATTAAATTAGATTAAAACACGTGTATTATACCAACATTTTACTGTAATTCATTTGTGTATAATATTTATTGACTGGTACAGTTCAGCAGCTTCATTACTGAATATTACCCTTGCTGTTGATATACCCTTTTTACGTAAATAATAATCTTGGTCATATCAATATACTTGAAAAATTTATAAAGAATTATTTTATAAGTTATTAAAATAATGGTTTAAATTATTAAGTCTTATTGGTTCTTATTACTTTAGTTAAAACAATAATTCAGTAATTTGTAATAATGAAATTTATTACCACAGAATTACATATATAATATAATATTGTTGTAGAACCTTAATATGACTATATAACCTTACAGTATAATTGTCACCATTACCGACAAACATTAAGTTTTAAAATATAAAATAAGTTTTAAAATCAAACAAAATGGCTGTTTTCAAATGTATAAATAATATTTTAAAGGTCAAGTATTGTTTTTATAAGTAGTTATATCGTATAAATGAATGAATGTCTTTTTGATTCTGAATTTAACGAGGCCAAGGCTTTTTAGCAGTTTAATTATTTTCACAAAGCAATTCCTTCGCGTATAACCTAATTATTCGCTTTTGACATCTTAATCCAGTCATGCTTACCTAATTTATATTTTCATGTTCTGCTAATTAGATCTGTTATTTAAGGCAATTTATATTTCTTTTCTTTTTTGTGCAAAAAGGTCTTACGGAGCTTATTTTTGGGCTACGTTTGCATTAACAGTCCTAACTCTGAATCATATACAAATAAAGATAGTTTAAAAAGTTAGGTTCGCTTAATAACAAAAGGTTTACTACGTATTGTGTGTTGCCGTCGATTTCAACTTAATTTCTGAAAATTAGCGTTTAAGCTGAAAATTTCCTATCAACTTCCTGTCAATAGTGAAGGCAGTATCGGGAGTCATGTCACTGTCGTATGGAACGTGAATACAATAGACGAACATTCATTATTTGCTACAATCTAATCAACAGCTACTTCATTCCATAAGTGTATAACTGTAGTAGGTAAGCCTGTATAAATAGGTAAGGCCTGATTTAAGGGAAATTAATATAATTTTTCATTAACATTATCTTAAAAATGTGTTGGTGTTAAAGTTGAATAAGTATTGAAAAATTAACTTACAATATAATATAATATAACCGTATTCATTATTAGCTGCTAAGTTCATCCATGAATCGTTAACCTATCCATAAACAAATCACTTTTATATAAGGTAGTTTTGAATTATTTTTATCTTAAATAATCTTTGTATATAAACAAATTCGTTTCTCACATTATATTTCTACCAGCTACCCGTGAGAGTGGTGAGAGTGGAAAGATGACCTACATTAGATTTCATTTTGGAGTCTATATCCCAATGACGCTATTACTTTTGAAGTAACCAGCCCCAATGGACATCTAAAAAATAATATATAACGACAATAAATTGCAGACTAATATACGTGCAAGTTATTTTAAATAAATTAATTTGTAAAAAGAACCATCCAGTCCAACAGCATTCAATAGTTTAATACGTTGTACAATTGAGCTATTTGGACCATTATGGAATACGACAAGGCGGGCGATAAATATTTATATCTGATGATATTTAATTTTTTTTGCAAGTGCTTGGTTTTTTTGTCGCAATGTAATGGAATTAAGTTATACCGTCGCACATAAAAGAATTACTGTAAATTTACATTTATTAACAAAAATTATTTTAAAGTGTATTAAAGTTACTTTAAGAATAGTCTCGTAAGTCAGTCGCTGTAATGCCGCTGAAGAATAGGTTGAGTATATTGTAATAATATATAATATGTTAAAGAAACTTTTTGCTAAGTTCATGTTGTATTTTCATATTTGAAGAATATACATTATGGATAAAATAATAAATATTTTTATATTTATATTCAGTTTGAATGATGTTGTTATTTTTGTTTTAACGATGACAATTTTGATACATACGCTGTTGTGAAATAAATATTGAGTGTCGTTGCGTCGGAGCGTATTAACTTATAAAGTCACCCCCCCCACCCCCCCATTTTTCCGCACTATTAGCGCGCTGCATAGCTTAGATAGTAATCTGAAACGGAATTACTTTTTAATTATATAAAAGCTCCTGCGTCCTTTGGATTGATTGTACTGCAGTAATTTTCAAGTCTTTTCATTATATCAGGATTAAAAATAATGCTTGGTACTATATTACTTTCTTCTGTTTTGCTTTGTTGATACAAGGTCTTTTATTCTTTACATAACATTTTAACTTTGTAATTATTTTGTGGTACTTTATCTACTCGTATCTGCTATATGGATATGTTATATATGGTATGGATGGTTCTTTTTACAAATTAATGTCTTTAAAATAACTTGCACGTATTTAATAGTCTGCAATTTATTGTCGTTATTTATTATTTTCTAGATGTCCTTTGGGGCTGGTTACTTCAAAACTAATGGCACATAAAAAAAACGATACTTCTAAAAATAGCTTATTTTACAAACATGTAACTCACAAAATATAGATGTATGTGGATTATTTTGACAAGGAACTTCCATAATCACAAGCTTCCAAAACATTCGCTTCAGAAACTTTTAAGATTCTTCCTTGACTTAATGTTGAATACTTTTGTTTGAAAACATTATGTTATAGCACTAATTATTTTATTATGCGAAGGATTTATTTTGTATAAAGATATGTTAAGGAGTCAAATTTCCATGTTTCGTGTTTAGTTGTCCAAATTTATCATGAAAACCCATTAATAAGTGTCTTGGTATGTATTGCCAACTACCGCACATCATCATATTGTTTAATTTGATTTTAGAGCTTGATATTAAATGAAATATGAAATCAAACATTGATATTATCATTGGTTATGGGATTGTTCAAGAAAACTATAATTTAAATTTAAAACAACAAGCTAGTGTAGTGTATAATACCTATTGACTGATCCGCTGCTGATATCCATCACGACAATTTGATTCTCAAACTCAATTGCAGCCTTTGCCATCTGTATACGCAACGCTTTACAATAACGTAGTTCCCATGGAGTGAAAGACCATAAAATTCTAAAACAGACCACCTTCAGGTTTGTTTCAAAGCCAATACTTTCTTGAATAACTGAATCTATTCACAAAGAGCAACGAAGCTTTTAGAAATCACACTTATGCAACATTGAATACTTGAGTGCGAGTACATATTGGTGGAATGTAAAGTAAGCTCTGGTTGTCACCCGTGTACAAATATCTGCACAGAGATGTATGAACCATACCGAGACATCCATAATTCAAGGGAAGTTCGAAAAACTACATCATTTATATGTTTTTCTTTTTAAAATCTAAAAAAGAACAATATATAAACCACCAATAAAGTAATAAGAGCCAATACTTCAGTGCAGTTTATCTCGGTAATACTTTTATTATCACTTTTGGTTTCTTTGCATTTGAAAATTTGTACTGTAAGAGCATTTTGAAAATTTAATTACATTCTATATCTATTAATACATGATTCATTTATTTAGTTTATGACAATTACTGTAAATCATATTAATAACACCAAAATATCTTATTTCCTTCTTCCGAAAGTAATGTAACGTCAGTGTCATGTTTATTGTATATAGAACAGACGACTTCGTAGAATGTTCATTAATTACTAGAGTCGAATCAATCAAAAGTACCTTCGTCGCTTGTATCTAGGTCGAGTCTTTGATCAGTGTCTCACAATGTTCAAAGACATATCATTTTGTAAATAATTGATATTTGTAGATATATTTATTGGAATTTCTTATTTAGTATATTTGGAGAACTTACTTCTAGGAAACTGATTTTATGTTTTTTTTTAATCAATATATTATGTAATAAAATATGTAATAAAAACTTACAGAAAAAAATATTGAGCATATACATATTTTCTTTAGTGCCCTCAAGTTATTTCAAATTAATTGAAATTTGGTTTAATTTCCTAATTTTCTGTGCCATCGTCCAACAAACTATAACTTTAATAATTGACTGATCTCTTTTTCACGTATTCTTAGCTGTTTGACACTCTCCGGTTCCTTAATCAATTGGTATATTTCTCCTGGTTCTATAATCTATGACAAAGATAGTATCGATCGATAACAGTGAATTACAATGCTTTTGGTACCTTATTTTAGACAAACAGTCAAGTATTTAATTACGTAACTACATTGTAAATATAATACCAAATTGGACAACGGTTGATTCATTGAGCACCGTTCAAATTAATAAATCAATCCACGATATAATATTTGTAACTCAGATTTTGTGACATACAAATAATTTAAAAGTTATTACAATTTACAGGACATTTTTCTAGACAACCATTACAAAACAGGCCGATATTTGTATTATAGGTAGGTTGTGCAATAATGTAATATAGCTTTAGACATATATATATATATATATATATATATATATATATATATATATATATATATATATGTATACACTAATTCATATTCATATAGAACTAGCATAGTAAATATCACCAGCTAACTTTATTGTAATAAATGTTTATATAATAAGTCGTAATTGTCTAAATATAAATAATATTCCTTCACAGATATTTAATATTCCATAACTTAACAGCAGAAACAGTAAAGGAGTGCTTCCGACATTTCGAGTTATTGTCAGCAGTTTTAATATTAAGCAGTCATGAAGACCCTAGAGACCTAATTCTCTCCTTAAGATATGAAAGTGACTTTGGGTGACATAACACAGTGCAATAGACACAGAAATATGTAATCCCAGTGTCCCATCAAGAAATGTGGTTATATTTACGCAAGCCAAAAATGAACCCAAAGCCTTAGGAAAGTCATACTATATCTGAATAACATGTAAAGAAAAAAGTGTAGTTTATAACTGTATTGTAAAGTATCTTCATTGTGTTAGGACTTTACTAAGTAGCCTAATTTCTATTATTTAATTCCTGTCTTAAATTTCATCCTACATTTGTAGCAACAATTTTCTTACCTCATTCCAATCTGGGCTCAGACCAAATCTCTTAAAGGTGATTGACAATGGTAGGGATCAATCACGCCTTGTCTTTATTATTTTATTCGATCTCTGTAATTCATGACGAATCTCTGTTAGTCGCAGTATCTGTTAATTTAACTCTTTACTACAGGTTCTAAATGTAGTACCTACCGTCATTAAGAAAGATTCTAAATTAAAATTTTTTAAATGTGTAGAAGATACCATTTTCTTGACAAGTCTTTCAATATGTAAAGGTAGTTATGTATTTTTTTTTAGTCTTTATATCTTTCTGTTTTTCTTTACCAATTTGATGTGTCAGTCAAAGTGAATATTAAATTTAGCTACTTTTAAGATTTGATGATTTCCTTCATTGTGAAGGAAAATCGTTTATTTAGAAAATAAAATAAGATAATTGTTTTTGTCTTTCCTTGTTGACTGAGCGGAACAAACAGCGTAGCGAAGTCAATTGCTACGGGACTATTCGAAAAAAAATTGAAATTTGATTATGGGTATATAGGTATGTATATATATATAATCGCGTAAAGATTGCATTTCTCGACTAATTTCTTTGAATTTTTCCAATTCAATTATTACAAACAAACTAGGACCCATGAAAATACCCCGAAACTTAAGATAAAAGTTACTCGAGAACGGTGAAAGCAATTAAAAAAAAGAGTTTTTTGTTATTCTCAATGTTAAGAAACCTTTTTATTAGAAGAGTTTTGACTAAAAGGAATTCGAGGATCACGTGATTATTTGTCTGCAATCCCCTGGACGACTTGTGTCCGATGCACGACGAGTATGTTATTATTTATCTATTTTATTTCATTTTTTGCGCAACCTTATGAGTTCTCTGTTTATTTGAGTGATGAGATATCTGGAATACAATGTCTGTGGCATAATTCTTGAATTTGGAGAATGTATGCAAAAATATAAATAAAATAAATAAATGTTCAAGGTAATCTTAACATTTTAAATAGTCTTTCAAGAACATAAAAAGTATGGTTGGCTGAGCAAAACTACAATGATAGCTGAAATAGCGCTGAGTTCAATACAAAGGAATACTTTAAAACTATGACAAAGGTAGTCTACATTTCAATTCACTTAGACTGCTGTAAATAATATTATATGTTTCAGATGACATAAACGCCGTTCTGCATTTTGCTGTGTTATAAAGATTTATGAAAGTTAATTGCATAATAATTTTTAGTATGAAAAATATTTTCGAAAGTACGAAAGAAGCATTTTGTAAACTACGTAATACATTCAAAACCTTATCTTATTACGAGTTACTTTTATTTTATTAAGAGTGATTTGAATGATTTTTATTAAATTCAAATTAATAAAAAACAACAACGTTTTTTCACTAATTTGAATGGAAATAAAATAGGAATATCGTTAAAAGTAGAAGGTCAGGGTCTCAAGAAAATAATAGTCTGTTGTATATATATATTTACTAACTAGATACCAAGGTCTAAAGGGACTACTGCATTTATTAAAAAATATTAAAAATTGTTAGCTGTAAAAACTGTTACTAACTCTAAAAAACTAAACAGTGAGTCACGAGGGAAAAGTATTGTTCCTTAAACTGTACGCAATTACTCGCTTATTGAAATGTTCAGTAAATGAAAAATATAATAATATAAATATATTTTAGTTGGCCAATGCGGTTAAAAGTGGACGCAACTCGTATACGGGTTAGTTTGACCGGAGATGTAAAAATACTCATGAATGATCAACGAAGAGTGCCTGTAACCAACGGGGTTCTCAGGATGCCTGAACCACCTTCCTTTTTATTCCTATATCTTTGTTTCTCCATTTCTTTTGGTTGGCAATGGTTTTGGAAATAACAGATGTTTATTGCTCGACGGCTTTATATAAAATAAAATAGATTGTTACCATTTACTAACGACAATAATTTTAAGACATGAATTATGTACTTTTGCCGACAAAGTATTTCACTTTCTATCATAGCGACTAAGGAACGTTCGTTTTTCTCTCTATAGCTATGACTGTCTTTGATAGTATATATATATATATATATATATATATATATATATATATATATATATATATATATATATTGTTGTAAGCTACTTAAGCTTGCACATAACTACAATTTATACCAAATTGCAAAATACGATAAAGATTAAATGTGTCATATTAATGGGACGTTAATAAAAGCGTTTTATATATACTATTATAAATAATAATAGCAGTTGAAAAAAATTGATCTAGCTGTAGAGCTAATAAATCTGACGAATCTAAGAAATGAAAATTCTATCATAAAAAATAAGAGTTTCAGACTTAGTGTATTTATTCGGCTTTATGCTTTTCAGTTTGGATTATTTGAAAGCAAGGCCCTTTATTCTAACGAGACTTCATTTCCTTCAGGGATAGCTTAATTTATTCTGATCTCCGTTGAATTTGTCCGTTTGTAGGAAGATAAAATATTTTTTTATTTAACTCAAAGTGAACGAAGGTATCTTTTGCCCTTACATTTCAAATCTTAATTAAATTCTATTCATTTAATCTGATTCAATCCTCAAATTTCTCGATGTCACGAGCCTAGAAGGCTTTCGCCTTATGGAGTATATATTCTTAGATTTTGTATAGTAAAAGTTATTAGGGTACTAAGTTGGTAAAAACTTAATTTGAACAACCAGCTCTTGTATACTGTTATTATCTATAACATGTACGGACAAACAGTTTTGTGAAATCTTAGTGTAGATTTAAGTTGTTGTGTTAGTTTAGTTATTCCACTAGAGAGTATGTAGTTATTATTTGAGGTATTTTTTTTTTTAGATTGATTGACTTGATTTAAAAAGGATGACCTACGATGTAAGGACTAGTTCCTTAGTCAAAGCCTGGAGCGACTGCCGCTTCAACACGTTTCATGAGTACATTTAATACTGGTTATATTAGATAATAAAAGTCATCAATCTAACAATACTTCAAGTTCAACTCAAGCTTTTAATTGTTCTGTTTTAGATTACTTAAATTTTTTTTCTACATATGTTAGATCGATATAAAATGTAATGACTATCCTAGCTTTAAGTTAAATTGTACAAACAGTTAAAAATTATGAATATTTTTTTTATATATTTATTGTAGGTATTGATGAAACATTTGTTTATAGTCGAAAGTTTTCTTTTTACATTATTGTTTTGAATCACCATAAGTCAGTTTTGTCTTTGTTGATATATTTACTTGATGACTGTAGCTTTCTTAAATCGTCATCTTTAAATATATAAATATATATTTTTTAAATTTCACATTATATACGAACTTAAAGTTCTCAAAAACTTGTTATTAAATAACTTAATACAGTGGGTTTATATTAAAATTGAATTAGTATTTCTATAATACCTACCCGCCCATTTCAATGAACCTCTTTATTGCGCGAGGCAAAGTTTTTAATTGCATTATGCGTGGGCACGGATGCCAGGTTCCGGGTCAAGCCCGCTCATAATACCGAAGTACTTTGGTTCTTGGGGTGTTAAAATGATAAATCGTAGTCTTAAAGTTTAGCCACTTTCACAAAGGCATTACCAACATGTCGAAATTTAAATAATAGCGTAAAGTGGACAATTCATTTTGATAAACAGATGTGGGCCGTAAAATTATAATAAATGAGGAATGACAACATTTTGATAAGATACATAAGACTAAGTGTAGCTACTTGTACTTTCTATTATTTACAAATTAATTTTATCATATGTATTGTTACATATGTAACAACTGATAAAGTTGTACATAATCTTATATTGTATTACGTGATAAGAAAACCTTAAGTACGGAATGTTTTCTGTGACAGAGATGAAACGTCCGTTATTTTTACGATTGTATCCGCCTCACTCTCTTCTATTCACGTGACGTTATGTCACAGACGTAGATTTTGTTTTATTTCATCTATTTACTTATTTTTCTGATTGCTTTTACACGCATTTGACAAAGATATAATAATTATAACTGTTTTACTGGAGAAAATAATATTTTTTACAGAACTTTTTTTTTACATTTTTTGTCATTTAAACAATTATCAAATAATTGTTAAAGATCAATATGAATTAATTGACTATAAAGCGTAAGTGTTTTTCATTGCAATTACCTCTGCCTTTGTAGCCAAGTGCAGTCATTAACTAAGTGTGACGACGTGCTTTGTGTACTTTACGAAATGCTTCCTGCATTGTAGCCAGCTTTATGGGTATTGTATTCTCTATTATCCATGAAGTTCGATGAAATCATATCAGTACACTAAAAACAAACAACCACAAAAATTGTAACTAATAAAAGTCGTGCACAAGAGCTGTTGTCATTTAGTCCACGTACTCGTACATATAGACAAAAACTTCCATCTGATATTCCGATATTCCGAAAGCTTAGTACATAAGCTAAGAATATAAGCGTGGTACATAAGCGAAGTACATGAGCTTAGTAAATAAGATGCGTACATAAGCTAAGTATATAAGCTTAGTAACCATAAAAATGGTTTAGTGGGTTAATCTTAAAAGCAAGATAAATACTTTCGCGGACTTTCTTTTAGAACTTTTAGAGGGAAACAATTTTGTAGTAATTGATTTTTGTGTAACTTTCACCGTTTACTCGGCGCACGCAAGGAAAATACTAAATTTTGCCGTTTTCGCAACACTTTTCATTGCTGCTCCTCCTCTATTTATCTTAGCGTGCTGTTATATAGCCTATAGCACTCCTCGATAAAAGGACTATCTTATACTGAAAGAATTGTTTAAATCGGTCTATTAGTTACTGAGATTATCGCGTTCAAACAAACAAACTCTTCTGCTTTATACTCTTATATTAGTATAAAGTATCTGTCGTAGGTGATGAACAGCCCATGAGAATCTTTAAATTGTGGTATTGTCATCGAAGCTTTGATGTCAACTTAACCTGGCTACAAACCTAAAAACATATCACAAACCTAACATAAGTTTCTGATCCTAGAATGTTTTACAAAATTTAAACAAAGACAATTGTATTGAAACATTACTGAAATAACTAGTTATATTAATAATTGACTAAATCGAATGTAAATAGATTGATTAAGTTATTTAAGTATTTTAAAATATTAGAGAAATTTAGATTTTAAGGTGACAATATAGCTCATTATAATTCCAAACTATCATAATAAGTCTTGCATGGCGATATCGCAAAAACATTTTTAATACTGAGACATTTAATGAATTCAAGGTTCAGTCATTAAAAACATATTATTGCATTTTATATTAACACAATAGATTTATGTCAACAGTGGCGTCTATCACTTTTTCCGATGTTTATAAAACATTTTACCCACATAGTCATGAAATATAGCAATATTTCATGACTATGTGGGTAAACGAACAGCTCACTTCTTTAGTATTTTACACAGTTCTTGCGTTAGGTTACTCAAGGTATATAGTCCATATTATTAAAATATCTTATAAATTTTTATCACGGGTGACGTAACTGAATCTTTATCAAAAATTATAATTATAAATTGAATTGCCTATCACATATGTTTATGTGTTTATTAAAAAAAATATGTTTATATATTTCTCTATGATTTAGTTTTGCCATCATAGTTTTAAGAAGGTATAGTACCTCACTTAATTTTTTTTTACTGATGAAAAATATATATAAAATTATAAAAGCTATTTAAATATTTTTTTTAATTATATTTTTATTATAACTTAAACATTTTATTTAAATAGCTTTTACTTAAAACGCGAAATCAGTCTTCTCGATAATTAGCTCTGGTCCCCGATTTAATCGATTCGTCTTTGTAATATCGATTTTCTCAACAGTTTCATTATTGTATTATTTTAACGTTTTGCTATGTTTTTAGTTATTATAAACACTTTATTTATATTCCAACAAATTCTACTAATTTGTTTAGAAATAAAATTTACAAAGCTGCCTTAAGTTAATTCCTATTAATTAAGAGTAAGTCGTGCGTTAATGACATTTTCTTTAGGCTTTGTCCTCAAAGAAAACGTCCATAAGAATTAAAGTTCAAATTAAATTAAGGTAAATACTAGAGCAATGAAACTTTGACTTAAATAATTGTGAAATAATGAAAGCGAATGTTATTAATACATTAAATATTATGAAATATGCAACTAAAAAAAATTATTAAGAACACATTGGAGGTTATTATTCGACTAATTTCAAAAATGAATCCACTAAATTATTTATGATCTATTATAAGAATTTAAAGTTCTTATAGTTCTTTTAAAAACAAGAAGGTAGTCTAACGTTAAGTTATAAACAAAAAAGTAGTAATGTTCGAGAGGAGTATTGGGTATTGGTGTCACTCACATTCTAATCTCATCCATTAATCATTGAGGACCTTACATACTATTTCCTTAGATCACCCATCACGCCATAAAAATATCAAGAAAATACACACATTATTTTTTTAACTGTATGTTACTTTTCAGTTTTCCTGAAATATTTTTTTAGAAACAACTGTTTACAAGCAAAATATTATTGAAATTGAAGAAACAATTTCTCCTTTTCTAATAATACGGTAATAAAACGTTACGTCGCAGTAATCGTCGCATAATAATTCACTGAAACTATTTTGTTTCATTTTTATATTGAAGTAAAATTCATTAGAGGCACGATGTACATTTCCCCTGAGAAATAGCTTTTGTACTATTATATTCATCTATATTGGTAATGATACAATGAAATTAAAAGATTTCACTGCACTGATAGAGCCATTTAAGCACAATATAATTTGCTGGGGTATTTATCTTTAATTACAGATATTTTTATCTTCGTTGGTTCCGCCGGTTACTTATTTATTGTTATCGGAATATTTCTATTTTACGGGTACTTTATAATAGACATTTTTATAGACCACCGATGAAATTCGTACCAACTGAAAATTCTGAACTATTATATTATGAAAGTCAATATCAGACTTGGATTGACTTAACAATATTTCCCAAAAATTTTTTTAGAAGGTTTATTTTATTGACTTTTTGTAGTCCGAGTTTGTATTGTTCCACTATAATATTATCTCCTTAACTAATATAACTTCCTGATTTCACATTCACCCTCAAGGTTATTTAAAGCTGTTTCAGATTGATGGTTTAACGTCACCCTTACATGACATTCTCGCTGGCGTGTCATACAGGGTGTGGTTATCTTAAGGTTTCTAAGCTTTATACAGTTGATAGTTTACTCCTTACCACAGACGCTTAAATGACGTATTTGGAATTTATGTAGATCAGTTCCAAATATATAATACAAGTAGCAGTACTTTTAGAAAAAATTATCATATAGTATATGATAATTTCATATTTCTACAGAAATTGAAAACTCTATCAACGTACAAGTCATGATTTAATTTAAATATTTTTAAACAAAGTTAAATGAAAATGGAATTCACAATATCTCTAATATTACTTATATTATAAATGTTCTTATATCATTAATATTACGTCTCTACTTCAAATATGTTTATTTATAATTTTATATCAAATCATAGACGCGTTATATGTTCACCTTTTGTGCAAAATATAGAATTGGAAATACATAAACAGTCGTGCGGCTGATCGATGAGTCATTATTCCGTTATTCCGACAATATTGGATATATCTACTTGCAGTATTACTGTACATTTATTTTTAAATTCGACAAATGTTTTGTAAATTCTTGTATAAAATAAAATAAGAGACAATCAGTTGAATTACGACCAAGCCAACGAATAAATTCGATGGTTTGATGTATTGGAAAATTTTATACGAAAAAATATAATTCTCGATATGTAATTGGATGAAATACTACAATGATATGTATTTTTTTATGTTAAATTATTTACGCGAATCATTTTAAATTATATAGTATATAACAGCTGTTATATTATTTTATTCATTATAAAATGTAAACTTATAATATTATAATTGATTTATATGGCGTATAAAGTCGTTTAAACTATACCTAAATTGATGAGTATTTAATGATAGTTTGTTAAAACATACATTTCCCATGAAAATTATAAAATAATATTTTATCAATCAATGAACTTAGAAGAATTCCAATATAATACTTATATAATAAAAAAAAAACAAATATGAATGTGGTTGTATCGATATGACGTCTATCAATGATCCCCTCTCTAGACATTTTCGATTTGATTGCTTTGATTTCACAGTTCCTAGATATCGTCCAGTTTCTAATCGGGACATTGGTCTAGGCAAGTCATACTAGATATATGACAAAAGACTACGTGGAACACGATTTGCAGTCGATATTTGAAATGTTTGTGATGAAACCCGCACAAAGCACAAACCGTTATTTAATATTGACTAACATATATTAAATAGCGGTTCACAAAGAACATACAGACTCGAAATAACAATCTATAGATGTACAGAGAATGGTTCCCTGTAGGAATTCATAGATCGGTTTGATTACTTCACGGAACCGTTCTCTGTATGATCCACAGCTTGTTATATGTTAGAATTAGTATTTAAAATTAATAATTACAAGAACAACTAGCTATCAATATAATATTTAATAAATAAACATTTTTAAGCCACACCAAAGCTACAGTAAATAGTCCTTCCCTAATCTAATCTATATTTTTTCACACACCACAGTAATAGTAATATATTTTGGCTAAATGTAACAAACATCAAACTCTATTAGCAATAAGTACTCTTATTAAAACGATATAAGTGCTCAATATTGTTATTTCCCACAAGGATAATAGAGAAATTTTCTTCTGTTTATTGTAGACTCGACCTCCAGCTATGATTGATTGTCCTCACGTCAAACTGTTCCTAAAGAAAATATCACTCTCATTTCACTATTCCCCTCACTGTGTAACGTAACGTATTCCCCTCACTGTGTAACGTAACGTCACAGTCATTATCTAAAACTAAAACGTTAATTTTGTAGACACGAATTTCTTAACTAATTGTTAAATATGCTAAGAATTTTATTTATTAAAAAAATATGCCGTCAGTAAATAATAGTTGAAATGGTTGAAAATTGTTGAAAATAATAATTAAAATAAATACCTTTAAGCTTCAAAGTTTTCATTTATTCTCTTTTCGAATATGAATTGTAATAGCAACAGGAGATAATATCTATTAAGTACTACCCAATTTATAACACTATTTCAAAATAAAGTCAGCGTAATGGAAGTCTAGGTACTTCCATTACGCTGACTTTATTTTGAATTTTACCGTAGCTCACTTTGTATGACAGCGCCGAAATAATAATTTATCATAATTAGTATATTTGTTATTATATAATTAGTTTCCAGGACAAATATATATGTTTTAAGATAAAATAACAATTGCATAATTTAAAAATATAATAAAATTTATGGTCCATGGTTTAATATTACGCATAATTATAAATAAAAATTATCTTGAACAACCATTAACTTTTATCTCCATTCACGTCACGTGAGACTCGTCGATTGAGATTATAATTACTTTATCGAGCTGTATTATTATAATATAAATAAACTGCTTTTAGTGCCAACCACCATTTACGATAAACAGTAATAATTATATGTAAATAATACTACAGACATAAATATTATACAAGAGCGAGTATGTAACTGACAAGCTAAGTATATAGATAGGCTTCTGAAACAAAAGTTAATGAATATTTGATGTTAGAGATTTAATTTTGTCTATATTTAATATTAACAAATATTTATTGTGATACTTCAAATATATGTACTTTAAATAAAGTGATTTGTTAACATGCTATAAGTAATGTATATATTTTATTATCTTATAATGTTTAAATATTTTATTATCTGTTGGCAAAAAACTGTTAAACAATTGATCAATATAAGGTGGATGAATTCATGATAGATCACGGGAAGTGAAAATAATTTATAAGACAGTTATACAACTAGTTGTTTGGATTCTCAGCTATGAAAGAAATGAATAAAACCAAGTGCATGGTGCTGAAATGAGTCCTTTGAGAGAATATGTGCAGTAAGTAGGACAGACAATATAAGAAATTGGTATATATGAGGTAGTTTGAAAGAAGCACCGGTCATAGAAAATATAAGAAGTAATCGTTTGTCGTGGCGTGGTATGGTCACGTAATAGAGAACTATGAAAATAATATAACGAAGAGTCTTAAGTATGAATTAAGACTTGGATCTAGTACGTAAAAATATATATGGTGAGGAAGCAAGTCTTCGTTAAGATGCCGTAAGTTAAAAGAACGTTTATGAAATTGACAATTTGTGTCGGACCCAAATAAGTGGGATAAGGGCCCGTACACACGCTAACTATTGACCTAGAATTAAAAAAAAAATTTTTTTAATAAATTGTATTAGGATGACAAATGCCTTTGAAACATGGTCAAAGAATTTCAGAAGTGTAGATCCCAAAGTATTGATAATTTTAAAACCTGAAACAAAATTGTATTTTATAAAATAAAACTCCCAAATATCAACACTTTTATTCTATTTTCAGTAACTTTAATACGTTTCTTTGTATCTATTGATTATATTTACAATAGAAGTCGAGATCGTTGACACATTTTGAAGTTTTTAGACAAAAATATTTACATAATATATAAAAGAGACTATTTAAAGGATTTCTTTTTAATTCTATAATTCTTAATTTTGTTTAGATATCCACTCTGAAAGGTCAATAAACTACAAGTGGAGAATATAAACATAACTTTGGAAGGTCGGTAGTCTGTTGTTGCTACACGTAAAGACAATGAATAGCCTACATTTTTTGTTTTGCACATCGATCCATTAGGTGCAAGTGTATTTTAGACTTTTTTCTTAAAAATACCTACCGAGTAAACTTTCTATTTACAGATTGGCAAGTCATTTATTATATATATATATACCTTTACCATGCATAATAAGAAACTTAATAATTTCCGAAGATTATAAGTTATAAATAAATGCTCAGTCTTTGATAAGGTTACATCCTAAAATAGCAACCAATTTATAGTAAATCAAATAATGAACAAAAATAATATATTTTACTATATTAAAAAAATAAAATATTGTTTTTTTACAATCTCTTATTACAATTATAATAAAAGAATTGATAATTAAATTATACTTCATCACATTATACTTAGGCACTACTTATATTTAAAATAGGGATTTCTTCTATTATTCTGGCTATAAGAACTTCAATATATAATACTATACATATATAATGAAATATATTATATTTATATTTTAATATTTACATTTTATAAAATAGCAATAAAGTTTAAAATAGAAAATATGAAACTCATACAAATCGACATATTTAGATATGTTATATGAAATTTGTACAACATGAATGTAGAACTCGAAATGTTCATCTTATCGTAGCATTTTATTTAAACAGATTAATATTAATGTAACTACCGAATAATATACAAAAATATTGTTACGAAAGCTGAACGCCAACATATACTGCTATAATCTGAAACAAAGCAGTGAACTTTGTTATTTGTAACTCATATCAAACCTATTTCGTATATCAAATTTTAAACGGTAAATACATTAAAGTTGAAAAGTTAGGGAAATGTAATAGCACTCACCTATAGCACAATTACGGACGCCCAACACCGAAGCAACTTCTGGTTGCTCCATATCGAAAATTAGTTCGGCGCGTGCCGCATACAGGTTGTGTATACTGGCTATACAGGTCAACCTCAAGCTGCCTCGTTCGAATGCTTCATGTCGAACGACAAATAAAACTTCGCCAACTGAAGGTAGTCTATTATCAGGCCCGATCCTTTCATATACTGGCTTTATAGTTTCCTTAGAAGGTCGCCTGATTTCCTCTTTATGAAGGTTTATATAAGACTCGTCAAGATATTGAATATTACTTTCATCGGAAAATATATTGAAATTGATATCATCTTCGGGTTTCTCCGTCGTAGTCGTATCTCCTTTCATCAGCGGGTCCCATTTAAACCAATCTGGTACTTCATGCAGAAATGACTCCGTGTCGATCTGAGAGAAAATTGAAAATTAGAAGATATTATGTCGAGGTAGTTATTATATTCTGTGTAATCAAATATATTATCGAGAGTTCCTTGAAAGCTGACGTTGCTCAGAGTTTCATTCTCCTTGTTTGTTGATTAATGGTCTCTTACGCAAAAACTACGGCGCCGTCAAAGCGAAGTATGGAAGTACAGTTCCATTGTTCTGTCGTGACGTCATCTATTTTCTGATCACAGTCTCTATACCGGACTTTAGAAAGCGATTTATTTGGGCCATTAATAATAACATCACTTTACACTAACACAATCATTACATTTATTGATTACCAGATGAAAAAAGTTTTTGTCGAATAAATATAAATACTATAAATAAATTTAACTAATTTATTGTACTAGATCAATATAATGTAACAATAAATTATTTTACTCACAGACAACCTTTCAGTGTTTTCATGGCTTAATTACAGAATAACTTTCTAAAAGCGAAGTTAATGCAAAAGTTAAAGGGAATCAATTAAAAGTCAGAAATAATACACTGTTTATTTAATGTTAAGAGTAATAAATTAAGATAGACTTTTATTAATTCTGAAGTAGGTATACAGATTGAAGAATTTATAAAAAAGAGTTAATTTTTAATAAAGATTACATTTACTTTTTAAAGATCGTTTATTGATAACAATAAACGATCTTATAATATAAATAATATAATATAAATTATATACTTTTAAACGTAAGTGCCAAACTGTTCATAGTTGAAAATGCGTTTTTTAAAACCGTAAAAAACACACTAGTATGATTTTTCAAATGTCTACATATAATTTATTTCAAATACTAAATCATTAATCTAGTAATACATCGGAAAATTTCGACAGAAGAAAATAATGTAATACCTCTTGACCATTCAAAGCGAACGTTAAATTCGCTGGAGGATGTGCACGCGGGGATGCACAGGTAGCCTTAAGAGTGGATCCAACGCCATACCATGACCGATCAGATACCAGCTTAGGAGGCCATTCTGGAGGTTCTGCAAAAACAAATATATACATGAATAATTTTAGCAAGAACGTTAATTTACTACCAACAAGCTTATGTTAAATTATCAATGGTTATTATAATATAATTCGAATGTATCTCCACACGGTTGGTTTTTAATTACAGGAGTTCTAAATTAATGTTACAACTGTATAAACTTATTGCTTTAATTTTCGGCGCAGAGACCTCGCGGATACCGTTTAATCAACCGTGTACAATCACATTCTGGGACTCTCTAGAGTACCTTTATTTTTACTGCCGCAACAAATTTAATCAGCAGGAAAAATAATAAACCGTAGCGAACAAACCAACTGCAGTCTCCAAGATTAACTGACTTGAAAATACGTTCCGTTATTAATCACGCTGGTCTATTGTCAACCTGACTCTGTGTGAGAGTATTATTCTTCTTATAATATGTGGGTGTCATATTTTTCTAAACTTAACCAAACTAATCTATCACACGGCACGTCTAACAAAGTTTAAGGCCTCGTATCGACCTAACTTATATAACGAAAGCATCGATCTTCATCGAGATGCATGGACCAGTACCATGTACTTAGTACAGAGTAACTACTAAGTTTTGGACGAATTTTAGAATAAAGTTATTACAATTTCCAAATTTAACTTTGAAATAGTGCTCAGGCGAAATTTATACAAACTGGTTACTGTACTTGGAACTTTGATTGTTTATATTAAACTCAATTTTGAAATAAAACCCATTAAAACCATTTATTTGTTTTCAAACATTAATACCGTATTAGTATACGCATTCATTATAAATTCTTACTTTAATCGCAATAAGAAAATAGAAAAAAAATACATGTGAATAAAAAAATAAATATTGCTGTATCGATATAACGGTTGTATTGGTTGGTTTGGCTTTATTCAATCGATTTATATTGGCAGGTGAATTTTATTGGAGCGCTCTGGACTAATACAGGGCAAACCTATGTTCGGCACGTCCGTTTACATTCCTTTTGCCGCATTGTGCTCTCCAGCTACTATGTTGAATAACCTCATTCCTATATTATACGAATTTTTCAAGAGTAAGATTTGATAAAATATTTATTTTATACTGTACTATAATATTATTATTATTTTCTTAATAAAGATCTAAAATTATTAATCAATTGTTTTCATGCTTCTGGGTATTTTTTTTTTCATTTTAAGCTAATTTAAATATTACATACTTGAAGTAATCCGCCGATAAATTATTTTAATATTGACTGTATCGTACATTTTAAATTAATCGGTCATAAAAATAAACCACCATAATTAATGGTAATAAAGCGAGCATAAAACGTATCCGGCTATAATTTAGAAAGAAAGTTTTTGAGACAGTTTCTATAGCATTATACCCTGTTTGTGGGGTAAACAGAAACACCTTAACGGAAACAACCCACCATTGTCTATGTAGCTTTTACCCAGTACCCTAAACACCTTCCGCCCTGTTGTTGTCATTGTTAATTATAACCTACGGTGTAATGTTTCACTAATGACCCAGCCATTATATATATATCTAGCTAAAATATGTCTACTGTATGATGACTTTTTTAATAATTTATATTTCCATAAGATTAACTATTTATAACCAAAATAGGTGTCTCATGCTGTTGATATAAAAAAAATGGCAACTTATTATATAAAAACCAAAAACAGACAATAAGAGTCATTTCGATGGGTGGTTACAGTTAGTATAGTGTATTTTATCCTACCTACTACGTCCAAGGGTGCTGAGCGTATTTCCGTATGGAAGGTGGGAGCGTCCGCCGACACCTCGCAGCGGAAGCGGCCTGCCATTGCCGGTGTCGCCTCCTGTAGAACCACGCGTCTGGCTCCGGACCGAGATATCTAGGAGTGTAATACTTGTCAATATCTTGCTTTAAATAAGAAAATATGAATCACTTCTCGTCTTATGTTTGCTTTTTAAGATTGAAACAAGAAACTGTATCTTCCGCTATCAGTGTGTTTAGGAAAGTCATAATATAAGTATAGTCATCAATTTATGAACTTGAACTCCATTTGTAAACTCTTATCCGTCGGATTAAATCGGATTATAGACCGATTATTATTTTTAGATGATAATGAATTTGACGAAACTGTTTGGTAGATAATTTGTAATTTCATAATAAGTATCTAATATTATATGTATATTAAAATATACTCGTAGTATATTTCTAATTTGTAACGGTTTAACGAATTGTTATCTTTTTTTCTTTGTACACTATTAATTGTAAGGGACACTTATTCCTATTTTGTGAGGCTTGCAGTGTTATTTTTTTTTTACAAAAATTAAGAACATCTTTTAAAGTAAATAACTTTTTTATTTGAAACTTATCTCCTTTTAATTTTTCTTTCAAAAACGTTTACGGGTAATAGGTACTTGAAACTGCTATTAATTTGTCGTTTGTTCTCGTATTTTTAATCATCGTAAAGAATTAAGCAATTCACAATAATTATTTAATTAAGAACATTGCTGGTTTTCAAATTTCAATAATTGAAATTTAAGAGAAATAGGTCAAAGTTTTAAATACTAATATGAATAATTTAATAATTGCATATTGATTTTTTTCCTGAATGTCGACAAAAATATAATAAATTTCGTGTCAATGGTACAAGCGTGGAATGAACCAAATATTTGATTAAATACGTCGGCTTACGTTTTTCATTAAAAAGGTTTTATATGCGTGAAATTGACATGGGCGTTTCATTTCTCAGGCTTTGAAAACTTTAGAAAAGAATATTGTGTTTATTCATTACAGGAGAGAAGAAATGAGTTTTTAATATTCATCGTTTTATTATAACTCCACTAATATAATAATATTAGAAATAAAATATTATTTTATGGCAATCCAAAATTATATTCAAACTAAAAATAAATTACTAAAACACGTTGTGGAACTTAAATTTCCAATAATGGTTACTCCCCTTATTGGAAATTTAACGGATTTCAATTTATAATTTCAGTTTCCAAGTGGTGTTCTCTTGAATTTTGTCATTAAATACGATTTACTATATTTTAGATTGATAAATTCAACATTTGAAATATAAAATATTTTTGTATCAGAGTAAGATTAACACAACGAACGCTTTCGTTTTCATTTTAATCATATAAGGGAAAAAAATATAAAAATATTTTGATAAATTATAAGCTAATTTAATACAAACTCACGTCAACTTCGATCCCTGGCAGTGGAAAGACTCTCGTATGAGGTAGTTCTTTTGGTATATATCTATAGAATTCTTCCCTCCCTCGGTACCATTTAACACTGTACAGTGCCTCCTCATCCTCCAACTGCCAAGTACACTCGAGGGTAACCGTCTCCCCCACCAGCACCGCGCTCGGTACGTTGATTTCTAGGTTATGAAGCCCTCGAACTCCTAATGACAAATAGATTATTTTAATGATAGTATACATTGTTGCGTGACAGACGTTCAACTGATTTATGTTAAAAAATCAGGTAAGGTTTGAACCATCCATTTATTGAACAAAATTTTTTATTAAGCAAGAAATGCACTGTTCAAGAAAAACAGACAATAATCAAAAATGTGCAGTTGAAAATTCAGATTGTTCCAACGGAATAAATATATCCGACAGTTTTATTTAACCGAAAGGTAGAATAAAAACTTATCTTACTTGTTTTATCAAAAATAACTGAGCTTACAATGGTTGTCTGCAATTTGCTTTAGTACAAAAGAAAAAAGAATTTCATTCTTAATTTTTTCGCTCAAAAGCGGCAAAGGCACCGTTCGCATGCTTGACTGCTGTTGAAATAAATTTAATTCTACAATTAAAATAAGATACATTTTTATCGGATAAGCTCATATTCAAGGTACTTTTACTCTGCCTTAAAGTTTTTACATAAAAGGCCATTAGGAATTTTAATTATAAATCAGATGCGTCTTTTAAAATATCGCAAAGGATTTTTGAGTCAAAAATAAATGCTTTGAATATTAATAACGCTTTTAATACTAAAATACGGTGTAACAGATATCATATTGATTTACTTATAAGACTTCGAGTAAATATACCAATTTTTTTTTGCTACATTTTTATCTTAGTTGGAGAATTCAATCTTAAAAGCGTGTTATAATGAAGTTATTTTTTCAAAATATTTAAATTGTTTTTATAATGTTCTATATTTTTAAATAAAATGTCTATAAACTTGCTAACATAGTTACTTGTGTTTACTTATATCATAGTATTTATATACAGAAACTTATATCCCATATATACCAGAGAAGGACCAAAAACTGAATAGTGTCTTACAAGAATGAAGTATCGTTATAAACGACGAAGGGACAAGTCTCTATGTACCTTCTCTAGTTTAACTTCAGTAAATGTATGTCACGTTAATCTTACATATGCACAAAGCAGTCACAAAGCTCTTTATATAAATTCAGCGCCAAGTATCCAAGCTATGTTATTTGGTATGTAAATCCCCTTCTATAATTTTCGATTAGTTTTCGGAAGCTTATTGTGTACTACACATATACAAATGGACCAGGACTAAGTTAGAATTGTTTTAACTGTTAAGTTTTAGATTTAATAAATTTTAAAATCAACATTGTATTAAAATAGGTAAATTAGTAAAACTTTAGATTTTTAACAATCACCAGAAAACTCTGAACCAAATATAAGTATTATTACTTATAAAATGACAATGATAGTACTACAAATAATTTGAATAATCTACTTTAAGACGTAATATTGAAAATGAAACAAGTTTGAGCTGGTAGTACGTAAAACACGAAAGAACATAATATGACACGCGATATTACGACATGTGCCTTACATGTTGAAAAATGTATTTATACACAATAGTTCATTCCTATTCAAAGCTGTCTTAAAATAGTATAAGGTCAACAGCATTGGTGTATTGTAAGATAGACATTCAAAATGCCACTAATTGCACTCTGTTCACGATGTAGCTTGAGGCAGACCCTCTGACCTCACCCTGTTAGTCTGCAACTGTTTCAAAGTAGACGAATTCCTCAAAAAAATATATTTACACTCTGTTGATAGGTGTTTCTAGTTATTCTAATAAATTTAAGTTATTTTATTTAACGTGATTGAAAGTAATTTACACATTTTTGAAAAGTTTTGTCGCTTATATTAAATATACCAGAATGTGACTCTAATGTAACGTAAAAACTGTCCAAAGTAAAATTTAATAGTGTCCTAAAATTTTACTAACTTATATTTTTGAATAAGACTTCTCTGCATGATTGAGACTTGGCAGTACTTTCTGGTTAACATTTTAGATATTTAAGTAAAATCAATTAAGTATTTATTGTAAATAACTATTTCATTTACAAAGAAAATAATACCTATATATGAATATAATTATGTAATATTATTGCACTAAACTTTTACAAGGTATTTTTATATGAGATGAATCAATGTTAGTTTTATTTGAGGAAGAAGTTATAATTAGTGGATCAAAACTATAATGTTCTTTTAATACTTGCTGAATCTTGATATTTGATATTTATTTGTACATTCATTCGAAATTATGCCGTTTCCAAAACTACCGACGTGCTATTATTTAATAACAATCTGGACCCTATTTTATCAATTCAATAAAGTTTATATTTAGATGGTCGTTTAATATTATCTTTATTGGAACGGGGCACTGGGAAATGGTAATATTATTACTAGTTTATTTTACGAGCTAAACTGAAATAACATTTCACTATCACATTTTATGTGTACCTACATCCATTTTAATGATATTTACAGTATGAATTTTATTTATATACCATTTTATATCAAGATAGAAAGGTTAGGAAATATTTAATATTCACTGAAATACTTTGGCAGTGGACAAACAATAATTTTAAGGTCTTAAATTTTTAGTAATGTTATTATTTTATATTAAGCTAACTGTGGGCCACCTTCTTCGTTCTATTATAAAAAAAAACTTTTCAAGCTTGGCTGGTTTGATTATAAGACTACTACAGATAATAAGTAGGTGGGTATATTTTTAAAACTAATATTACAAACAATCTGATTATTGAAGATATATGAATTTCTGCGACATCCAAAATTATTAATAAATTATGATTCTTATTGAATAAGCTTTAGTCTTCATAAATCATTAATAAATAAGGAATGGCGTCGTAAATCTGTCAGCGTAATGAAATTTCTTATAATCTTGAAATAACCTAAATAGCTAAGCGTTGTTCTTCAAAGTTATGATGGGCTCCAATAGAGTTCTCTAGTACGATCAATCACTTAGACTAGCTAAATATTGATGACTTTAGACCGAAGCGAGCTTCTATCGAGCTGTTTGAGGAAGAAGGTTATAACGTACTTTGTAACTGAACTGAAATTAATCAACTAAGCGATATACGTACCTCATACCAATTTAATACAAAATTGAACCACATATTTATGTATATTCTACTCTTCCATTTTAAAAAAAGATTGGTTATTGATACACTCTGGTATATTTTTTAATATGTTTCATGTATTAATTTATTTATGTTTTTTTTTTTTGTATTGGTTTAAAATATATTTAATAGTATTCTTTAGAGTATTATAATGATTTATAAAATACTGCTACAGGTATAGTTAGTTTCCAACTTGTTTTAATGATGAACCATCAATTTAAATTTATATATATTTAAATAGTCGATGACATTTTTCACAAATACACTATTTGACGTGAGTGAAATCACTATCCGTTTTCAATAATGTATTCAAACTGAGCTCTGAGCAGCGCATACAAGATATTCCGAGCCGTGTATAGACAGCAGATATATCTCCTATTGTATTCTCTCCGGAGCTGTACTTCACACTTCACTACCACTGTAAAGAAATGTTTCTTGACTACATTGCGATCACTTGTATAGTATAATTGCTGTATCCGCTCTACGAATTGAGCTTTCGTATCGATACGGTCCCTCAATACGTTGAGCGACGGGACGGTTTCCTAGAGTTCTTGTTTTCGAATCCCTGCCCGTATCGGTTTATTTTTCATTCTATATTTTTAGTTTTAATTTAAATAAGTTTGACATGTCTATAAATGTTTATAGATTTTTTACTTTGGTACCCTACTTGTTTATTGATTACTTATTTTAGTTATTTTCTTGATTTACTACCCTAATTGTTTATTGATTTTTTTGACTATTAAAAATATGTATCCCGCATTCTTATCATAATTCCTCGCGACTTAGATGACACAAGTTATAGGTTAATTTCTTAAATTTTTTATTCTATATATTATAAATACAATGTTATTATATTGAATATACGCAATGTATTAATAATAACTCTGTTTTGTTACTTTATCTATGGACAGAGTTGGGTGAAGTAAGTTGTCTTTTCGTTTTCCTCTAAAATTTGTCAATGTATATATTACAAGACGTCCTATTGATTAAACTGGAAGGAAAGCTTAGCGGGACGTTCATTCCAGCTTAAGGGACTCCATACTATGCGGACTTAGAACTGGTTGTGTTAGTTTTTGTACGAATTCAAATTGGGCTATTATTAAGAAACGATGTCGTCTACCTTTCTTTGTAAATGATGTAATATTAATATTTCATTTTATTATATATGTGTAAGGTAAACTCTTTTGTAAAATTAGCTTGTCGGAAACAATTTCAGATATTTTAGATTAACAAATTGTCTGGTATTTACTCGAATTAAATTAAGTCTATCATTTTACTCATATACTATTCTTATTTGTTCTTCACTGATTACAAAATATAAAAGAATCGTAAATCATAATCAGTTCTAAAATATAACAGTTTCCTAGTGTCATATTTAAATTCATTTACGTAGGTGTTATTGCATACATTTGTAGATGGCTTGACTGAAAAATATATAACTACCTAAGGTTTTGTAAAAATCTATTGTGTTAATATAATAATCTATTTAAATATAAAACTTTGCTTTGATAAAAAAATAACTAAATTGAATACCATTCGAAATGTATTATTAACAAACATATAATAAATATGTAGTATAATGTTGAAATTATAACTTTAATTTCCAATAATTTTAATTTTAATAACCAATCATATTGAGTGGCTCATAAAATCGTCGTATTTTTCACGTCACTCACATGAACCGAAATCAAATTTGTCGCTTGATTGAATCGACTTATTTAATATATTCACTGAATAATTTAGGAACACACCCAAAATGTTCGTACGTTTATGTTCCAGAAAATACCTTTTTGCTTAAATAAATAAAATGCGTGGTATGTACGTCACATTTAACTTATATTTTAAAACAGCGACGTTGAATAGTTTGTTGTTGATATTGCGAAATAAAAATGTCATTAAAACGAATAAGTCTCAATCATAAGCAACATGTCGTATACGACAGTTGAATGGGAATTATAAGAAATCAGATCACTTTTCGATTTAATTAATGATCTTAATTAATGATCGAACCTAGATATTGACACAAAATGTTTCAATCATCTAGAAATTCTAACTTTGTACGTATAACATGCTCATTTTTTTTTCAGCGATCCTTTATAAATAACATAATATAATATTTCTTGTTTCATTATTCAGTTGCCTGTCCCGCTTGTCACCGGCGGCGAAATGAGATCTTTTGGTCCAATTGCGAGAATATTTTGCCTCATTCCATTATTTTGAATAGGGAGCGCTCATTCGTTACCCCAGTCGAGCCTTGTAAAGTGGACGTTTTAGAAAGGTTCACCCGGATTACGCAATTTTATTAGAAATCTTACTGGCGGTTTATTTAACTTAGAATGCATTTCATCCTTATTCATTTTACTTTTCGTCTGCTACAAATGCCGCATTAGACCTCTTCAAACTGTCCTTTGAATTACTTATCTACTGCTTTAAATATTATCTGTCGACTTTTCTGCTAATAGATTGCTTTATATTTCAAACTAATCTGGTAAGAGTTAATGTAGGTAATGGGTAAGGTAAATACAAATAAAATATTCTCATGGTATACGTTTAAACGTTTGGAGTAAAACAGTTCAATCTAATGAAATAACTTTATATTTTTTTAATACAAAAATATGGTGTACTTAGTTTTAACAAGCCATAGACGAAAGTATTTATTTATTAATATAATTTTTAAAAATTTAAAATGAAATAAAATACTTGAAAAGAAATCATCTTACTCTCAGCCTTTATTTGTAAAAAGTTCATGAATAAATTTTCATAATGGACGTTTTCATTTAATTACTTGATGTTGTTTAATATTTTAAAAATATTTTTGATTTCAAAATTGTGTGAGTGAGTCATTTATATATTGTTTAATTGATTGAATTTAAATTGCATTCACCCTACTACAGTGTATTTTAATATTAAAAACAGTAAGTATCAATAAATTTCAAAACACCCCTTGAAACCCCGTTAGACAATTTCTATTGTTTCAAAAGTTTTAAGTAACGCCTTGATATATTTTCATAAACATAAATAAATGTTAAATTATATTTTGATAGACGTCAATTTATGTCTTTGTCCTAGAACATATATCAAAGCTAAAGCTAGGCTCTAAGAAATTAAACATTTTTAATCCTATTTAAGCAAGTGTAAAAATACCAAATCTATTCTTGGTCTATTTATTAGTCTACATGAGCCTGAAGCACTTTACGTGCTGTTGAAGACTCAGAGGGGATTGCAATATCAGTAATAATAATTAATAATGTGGTCTGTATCTAACCCGACGTAGATATGTGTCTTGTGTCAACATCGTCAGCTCTTAATCGAAACTGTACAGCATTGATAGTAGTTTTATATTCAGCCAATAGGAGCGATCATTTATAAAAGGGTCAATTCATGTAGGAATTTTAATACTTAGAATTTTATTTCAGATATTATTTTTAAATAATATTGTATTTGTCACTTTTCCTAATAGAGAGTATTCTTAAATTATTTGTAATACATATATATGTATTTTTTACATATTATATAGATATATGTGTTATTGTAACTGAAACCAAAGCTGAACTACATACTATAAAAACAACACGACAAAGTTTACTTTATGGCTTATAGACGAATAGTTTGGGCTCCAATTAATAAGCTGCTAGTACTGTCATAATTAAATTTGTCAGTAAATTAAAAGAGTTATTAAAAAATGATATAAAGGTAAATTTAGAAGAGTTCTAATAAAACATGATATTAATATAATAAAACTGATTCATGAATTTGTAATGGAGAAAAAGCTAGTCGAGTGTAATTTAATGTCGTATTTTTTCTTGATTCATTTTAATATACACTCAACCAACATAAAAAAATCCTTTGAAATATTGTTTTATTCAGATAAGGGGTTTTTGATTTAATTAGAGTTAGGACAGTTCTTTTTTTTACTAGAAGTATTAGTTAAAACGAATAGAATAAATTCCATGGTTGACAGATCTTTTATAGACAAAAATAATATTCATTAGTCACGAATTAGTTGATAATAATATAATAAATAATATCCTCACTTATAGTTAAGTGTAAATATAATAATATATGATATATATTAATATATAATGATATATATAAATGATATTACTTACCCATACCCCAAAAGACAGTAGCCATAAATGCCACAAAAATGCGGCTCCCTGGCTGAACCACCTCCATGCCACCTTCCTACCTATACCACAAACGTCTCATATAACACTCACTGTTTTACTTTAATTTACTGAAATCAACTTGGAGTTCTCACACACGTGTCCATTTTATTGGCGCGATTCCTGGTACCTGTAAAAAAACAAAGGCAGGTGATAATTGAATTCTGAGTAATGTGATTTTTAGTTGTTATGTGAGTAAACTCAGCTATGTATTTTATGTATGTTAAACATTTTGAAAATATAACATAAAATCATAACAGTTTTATTTACCAGAGAAGTATTTTGAATCTTTCCATCCGGGTGTAAAATACTTAAATGATTTCGTATCCGTAAGCAATATTTAGGTAGAAGCAAAGTTATTGAAAGTTAGCATGTCAAACTTTGGCAATGAAGTTTATGTTTTCTGCTTATTTTGTTTGCGTTTTGACTGAAATTGAATTTCTTTGAAGGTATCCTGACAGCTGACATAAGTTTACATAGTATAAATGAAGTCTTATAATTTCATATTTTAGCATGAATCATCAAAATTTCACAACTTCAATGAATCAGTTTTTAATAATATATCTTATAATTATATATTAATTTTAATTATATATCTAAATGGTTATAGTTACTAACAGGATACCAAGACTTATTGTTGGTCCCGGGTAGTCTTAGGAATGTCTTAACCAACTTTAATTGGACTTCTACTGTAAGAAACAGGAGTTTGTAGGGCTAAATACATAGGCTACGTTTTATTTCAGAATTTTGTGTTGTCAGCGCGATAAGCCCGTAAAAAATGTAATTTGCACAAATAAACTAACAAGTACCGCCCAGTATATACATACATACACATTTTCATGGAAAAAAATGAATATTAGAGGAAAAAAAAAATCATTATATTGAATTGAATTGATCTCTGTTGGTTTGGAGTTTATACAATGACCACAGACTAAAACTGTATGGAGTTGTATGAATTCGAATACGGAGTGATGTTTGATTAATTTATAGTAAATAATCGTGTTAAGTGCTGAAGACAAATAAGTAAAATTTAAATTATTAAAAATGTAGAATGGCTATGGTATGGTAATAAAGACTATTTTAATATTTATGACAATAATATTTTTCCAGATATCCCTGTTTGTATTTGTTTAGTGGGTCCATTACTAGTAGTGTATAATAAAGATGAATAATAAATATTATAATTCGCGCACAAGGAAGGTATAAACAATCACTTAACATTCACGACATTGTTATGGGCTTACTGAATTGTTTTTTTCCGAACGGTACATTTTCGTACAACATTAAATATATAAAATATTAACTGGGTTCCATAATCTCAACAAGTATGAATTCCTAAAGAGGATAGCTAAATACTACGAACTAAAACTCATACAATCCTGTTTCATTAGGAGATTAAATGTCTGATGGAATAAATATGTAAATACTTTTAACTATGTATAAAAAGTATCTAGGTTAAAGTTATTTACTAGAAGAAAGATAAAATATACTGAAGACTGAAAATATATTAAATCAGTTTTGGTTTTGGTTGTCCCTCACATGGAACTGTTATTCAATCAACCTGGTGTTATGAAAGTTATAGTGTTTCTTGATCGTGTTGTTATACCCCCACAGTCTTTGTGGTTTGCAACAGCCGTCATCCAAATCCAAAGTTTCACAAAGATCTAAGCGAGATGAAACTCCTACCGCTCCAGCTGTTTCCAATCGCATCTGACCAATCTTTGTGACATGCTTCTTTGACTCAGGCAGAGTTTATTACTTAATTTGTCCTATCTCTTTTAATTTCAACGTATTAGAAATTATCTAATTATATATGATAAATAAGTTTCCATGAATGTATCTATTTTTAAATAAACTTAATACGAACGAAACTCGATAAAACAGGCACTAAAGAGATGACAGGTGCGCGAATACGATAGCGATACGATTATTCAGTGACAATATTCGTTTACATCATTTCAGTGTCCGGAATAAACAACATATAAGGAAATATTTATCACAAAAAGACAAATCCGTAACGTTATTTGATGGTTTTTTTAATACAATACAAAACGTAACGTTCAACAATGTTAATGTCGTTTAATTGAAAATAATTTTACCGTTTTAATTTTTCAAAGTTACACTTATGATGTGTTTGTGTCATTGTAGCTATTTCAGACCTATTTTAGAAAGAAAAGTGTTTGGTGATGATATTTGAAGCATTCTTATTAATTTTGGAACTAGACTTTACTGAAAACACAAAAAAAATCTGAAAAATATATTTGAAAGGCCTTTAATCTATTATTTAATAAAATTCATGTCCAAAATCGTATATAACAAAGGAAATTAATTAAATTAAAATTATAAGCCTTTAGGGAAAACAAAACCTCAGCGTTTTTTGTCCAAAAAACAATTTTATTAGTGGAAAAGATTTATATTGAATTCTCATCGTTTTTTATTCTGGAAAACCTTTGATCAATTTACCCAAGCTAGAAGGAATATACGGAACACTGTCATATCATCTCATTAGAGAATATGGAACACGGTGCGAACCGCTCAGTGAAATGTGTTCCATTGCTCTTTGTGTTCGGTCCTTTTGTTCAGTGATCTACCCTCCGGCAAGGAGTAGTTTAGTTCGTATTCACAATATTTACAACTCTCACCGAGCCTCACAGTAAACCGTCTGATGTCAGTTTACGTATTTAACATGTTAAGAACTTTGGACTACAAATATTGTGTGCTTGTTTATATTATACTAGAGGTAGGCTCTTCCTTCGTTTCAGGTGAAAAAACGTAAGTACGAATCAATTATATAAATATTTTTAATAAAAAAAAACAACTTAAAAAATAAGACTTAAATAAACTGTCATCCACAATTAAACCTCTTAAAGGTGGGATTTTTATAAAATTATGTTATCAGAAATCCATTCTTTGCGGGTGCCAATGTTAAAAAATATTCCATGCTCAAAACTTGAGCTTACCTGATTTAATAGATTTTAGTTGGCGTTGATAAACAATCAAGATTTATCGATTTATCGATATCGATTTTATAGATTAAACCAAATCACTGTAAGTGGTACCAGTATTGTTATATTTTATTTTCGTTACCTACTTTTATATCAGGTCTAGATAGGAATGATCGTTTTTCGAAATAAAGAAGAGGTTGCAGACGCCGATTCCTGTCACCATCTCAAGTTTACTATTCTATTAAAGTGTTAGTATATTAATATAGGTATTCACAATATTTTTTCAATATGCCAGCCAAGTTGCATATATTTCAAGTAAATAATATTAAAAAATAGGGCAACAAAAAAGAAGATTTTTTTTATTACAAACGTTTATATTTTAAATGATACGAACGGTTTCAAAGCTTTTACTCTGAATTCTAAGAAATGTTTAATCGAAGTAGTCCAAAGGGAAAACTGGGCATAATTGGAATTTTCAGTCGGTGACCAATATTTTGGAAGGACGTTTATCAATTTAATTACCATGCCTTTAGGCAATCAACATTCTCATCTTTATTAAATTGTATTGCAGATAAAATAAACTTTTTTAACGGCTGATAAAATGTTTGAATTTATTCTTTGTTGTTTGCATGTGATTTTTGTTGACATTTAACATTTATTGAAATAAATGAGCCAACACAGTTTTTGAAAATATCAATATCGTTTAATGTTAAGATTACAAATGTTTTTTTTAATTATCAAGGAACTGTTTTCTCCAAGGACATTTAAATAAAGACTATACGTATCAAAGAAAAGAATTTGCTCTCAGAGTCTTATTTATTTAAAACTGCACTCAGCAATATTAGAAGGTTTTGCCGTTCTTCAGTTGGTTGTAATAAGAGCGACTCGTGTAAGACGGTTTATTAAAATTTAAGCAAATATTGTATATATATACATTTTAAATAATAAAAATGATGTCTGCTTATAAATTTTACTGAGCCGTAGATAATCTTCATGGAGTAAGATTGAATTATTTAACTTATAATTTTAGTGTTCTCCTAATGTAATGTTTTAAGGATTATATTAAAAACTATTTACTACTAAAGAGAATTAAATGAATGTTTTTATGGGAGAACAATATTTAATTATCAATTTATTTTAATACGATCTAAATGGACTAAGTACGGCACAACACGAAAATGTTCCTCTCTTTACAAAAGAAAATAAAAGAAGCGCAATCTCTGTATCCACTTCTCGACTACACCGACGTCTGCTACATAGATGCGTCTAAAAAGATTATTGATAAGCTTGATCGACCTATATATTTTTACATTTTTTTAAATTCACTTCACAATTTTTTACCATATTATATTATATCATATTATATACAATTAATGAAAGTAATTATTATCTAAATCAATTATCGATTAAGTCACTTTTAGTATTTTATGTAATTCTTCCTTGAACTTTTTATATTCTTTCTCTCTGTCCATGTGTGTATGTGTCCTAAGAAATATTTAAAGTATTTTTTTTCTGATACTACCTACTTATTTCCTAGAGTATTTTGTATGGTACTTCTACTCGTAACTTTTTTAAACTAAGAGTTGAGTAGCGCTGCCTTTCATCGGCAATATAACTGATTATAGTAACTAAATATGTACCTGATTGTCTATTTGTATATATGTATTATTTATATATATATATCAATGTTTTAGGTAGTTCTTAGTATTATATACTATATCTTTATTACTATTTTATTCTCTCTCTTTTGTGTGTGTGGAACTAGACCGCTATATCTTGTAACTGTCTCACACCAAAGAGAAACTTGGGGACTCTTTCAAAGAGATAAGTAATCGCTTTTACTACCTTGGTTTATGTAAGATATATTAAACGTAATATATATATATCTATATTTAAAAGTTATTTCATTATAATATCAAAATACTCTTATGAATATTATACTTTACTCGGTTTTCCACCCAGCGTTCAGTTCACGCCGCGAATCCAGCATGCTTCGTACTCATGAGTTCGAAGCATGGCGGATTTGAAACTAGGGTAAATGAATATAAAAATGTTAGAGACTGCAGCCGGGTAAATATATTACCATGAATCGCGAAATATAAATACATATAATATATATGTTGTTGTTCGTATAGACTTATCAAACATATAATTATTATTTTAAATATATTCTATTGACTTATTAAAGTAAGCTAAATGCTAATATGCTATAAGTTTAACTGTCTATTGTTTTAGTCTACCTAAATATTTTAAGTATTATTATTTCATCGCACTTATCCGTACTTATGACTTAAATCATTTCGCCTGAAAGTTGTCGGCCAGAATTTACTTTAAGCAATAAGCTGTGGTTGCCTATAATTGGCCAGGCACTAAAATTGTTTCGTCATTTTCAGAAATATAATTATAAATGTAAGGTGTATCTGACGTTGGCAATCCTTAAAGAATAAATAAATAAAAGACTGGCTTTGCATATTTCTTTGTGAACTCTACTCGTTTATTTATATATTTTTTGTATACCCATGTATACAAAAGTTCTAAATCGTTAACTGGCATTTAAACGAATTTAAAGAGCTAATTAAAAAATTGTTGCAATTTTTTTTAATACCTTCAGTAATTTACTCATGATGCTGTCGCTACAGTAATTATTGCTCACGGAAACAATTCCATTAAATATATTACCTGTGTAAATAAAATAATTAAGTAACATGTTTGTTAACATATTAGTAATTTTAATTAGGACCCTAAAGGAGCGATAATATTATATATATATATATAGCAAGATTAAGCTATGTATGTTAAATTAAATAAGTTAAATAGCCTTATACTGCTCTAGACTCTAGTATTTCTCAGGGGTTGCGGCTAACTGTACAAATTCCTTGAATACTCCTTTGTTAAGGTTAATTGAGGTAGATTGTCTCTGTATGCACATTAATGTGATTTAATTACAATCGTATTTAGCACAGTAATTCTTTATTTAGAACTAAACTAGTCAGCTCGTGTAAATCACGGAGCCACTTAATGGACCTTATATTACCTTGCCTTAAAGTTTTCGTTAAAGGGCACTAATTGCTGTTTGGCGCAGTTTTCCACCAAAGGCACAAGTGCTTTTATATGTAATGGAAAATTAAACTTCACTACTCCAGGTATACAAATAACAACAACCAACAGGTTTATATAGCTTCTTGGAATTAAAAAACATATTTGACAGAAAAAAAATGCATTACGTGTCACATTCCATATTTGCGTGAAATTTTTAGCTAGATTGTTGACAAATCGTGCAATCAACAGTTCACAAAGTTCCCGTCCGCTGTCAAAAATGTGCCAAAGTGTCCTAAAGTTATTGCATTTCTTTCAGTTCGAAATGACAATATCGATTTAGCTACTTAGTAGTATTTTAAACTTTTGTTGGATTGACGGTACTCCTGAAAGTTATAAACACTGTGATAAAATTTCCCAATACATTGCATTTATTTTTCAATAATCTATATTTCCTTTATTCGTATGAGCAAGAAAATCATTATTTATAAGTAAGTCTTATATTTTATTTTCTTGCTGTTTTCCTTATCGTTAAAATTTTGTTGTCATGTATGCTCTTCTCTTTTATTAAGAGAATTGAAAGCATTGAGCCCGTTGAATGTAAATAGTAATTTACAAATAAGAATATCAGTTGAAACTAATTTATTTTAGATTTTCAAAATGAAACCATCAGTAATAATTACATAACTCGTCGGTAATATACTTTTCCCATATTTAGAAGATTTTCATTATTAGAAATATCACTAACTAGGCTAATTTAGTATGTACTACTATTATATATGCATATTCTGTTATCTTAATATTAGAAATGACCTTTTTCCGAAAGTATCTTTAGTATGTAGTAGTGAGTTATTTTTTACATTACATGTCGTAACTACTATTTCACCACACTATACTTAGTAAAACGTAATGTAACCCTTTATTAGTATAATGTAAAGTGTTCTATATTTTCTTAGATAAGATATATCTTCTTCTACAATGCTGTTTATAATGTCGTCTTTCCTCTCGTGATAAATCTCTACAGTAAATCCCTATCACAATCTCATCGCAAGTACGACGGATAAAAGCCACAACATTAATAAAATGAAAAATATTGTCAGTTTTTTTATATCTTGTGACATTTCAATGAAGTCTGTTTCTATTTTCAAGTGGCAACATATTGAAATAGAAAATGGTTTGTCGTTAATCGATAACTAATTTGATTAAGTTCTGATAATATATTGAAATATTTTAATTCCGATATCGTTTTATAGATCTTAAGTTAGGTCTTCGGGTGTAAAGTAATAAATAAAATGTATAAAACAAAGTCTTTAGATATATAAATGGTACGTAGATAAAAAAATATTATTACATGATTCTGTTATTACTATTTTATTTATAAAATATAATAGTTAAAATAACCTGCCTTTAAGACAAGATGATAGGTATAGTAGTAGGTAAAACATTATTTTCACGAAAGAGTATGTAATAATTGTAGTTATAGAATAGTACGCTTATATTATAAATGCCTTAATTGATTTTTATAAAATATACCTATTTATAATTTATGTAATAAGTGACGAGCCAGCAAATCAGTAACTAGCAGACGAACAGTACGAGAAATCGTTAGAATATTTGCAACTCATCATTATTTGAATATTGTAATATCTTTTAATATCTGTGGTTAAAGTTAATAAATATAAATATTGACTTACCTCAAACCTAAACGCGTGCAATCCAGTGGCATGGTCGCCAAGTCAAACTTTTGTTTTTATTGTCATTAAAATTCTCTCGTTATTTGTTCATAAACATTTAATCAAATTTACCGATAGATTACTTAACATCTAAAATTGAGGATATTTTAAATAAAAGAAATGTTTAAATAATAAAAAAAAACATGTCCACTAAGAGTTTACAAAAATCATACAAAAATGAAAATAATAAAACTATCAGTATCCGTACCGCGTTATTGCAGTGAAGTGATAAATGGGTAACTTCGCGACTTTCGACGGACCAAGTAGTATATTGACGTAATATATTTAATATATCGTATATAGTAGAGATGTGTCGTACTGCACAGGCGTTCAGAAGTAACGGGCCCTCTCGCGGAACTAACGTATAACAAGCCCGCGCGCGCCGTACCGCCGCCCGCCCGAACCAAACTCCGTAGGCAGCTAAGCTGAAGCTTTCCTAGATTGTGTGGCCTTAGTGAACATTAATTACACCCAACTTAGTCCGATTAAACCTTGAGGAATTATCCGGATTGACAAAATTAACTTTTAACTTAGATTTATGACATTTTCAATTTCGACGCCAATGCAAATTAGGTTAGAAAACGCTTCTGAACTCTAAGCACCTACTTAAACTTTTAATTAATTGCCATAGAAGGTGTTTTTTTAATAATTCAATTAGACGGTATATTAATTTATAAATAAACTTTAATTGTATAAGGTTTATTTTTTAGGTTATTTTTTTTTTTTAATTGAATTTGTTTAAATACTAACAAACAAATACATTGTTTAATTTATAGAAGTCGCACCAGCTATGGTATGTTCGGAATGTTACTCAGGGATATCATTTTGGGAAACTACAACATTATTGCTTTTAAAAACTAACCTATCCTGTAGAATAGTTTAATAAATATTAATAGGCGCAACAAGCCATTAATTCCTAGCTTAAGTAGGACTTGCAAACACTCAGGTTGAACCGTGTATTTGTACCCTTTTACATAAATAGCGATTATATTTAAAAGTTGGATAAGGGCTACTAACGAGCCCACGGTAACTCATGTCCCATTACGTATTAATTCCCAAAAGGTTTTGATTAATATGCAGCGAGTAAAGCTGATTAAATTATACTTTAAGGATTTTATTACATCACGATAAGAAAATGTTAAATGTTAGCTATGTTATTGAATATTTGATAAAAAAAATTATTATAAATAAATTAGTTAAAATGCAAATAACGTAGTCTAAGAGTACAGTGCCTATTTTAAATATAATTTCGTATATATAGCTTATTGTTATAATTTTTTTATAGAAAAAAAAATATATATTTTTTTTATCTAAATAAAATTTATAAAAAACCGTTCAATGACCAGGGCTGGTGAAATTCGACTGAAACAGAAAAGATGTCCCCATTTTTTCCAGTTAGTACTGGGTTGAAGCAAACAAAAAAAATAGTCATATATTTTGGCTAGTCCTGTTACACGAAATTTCATAATACGCATTATTTGTTCTAACTTGTACACATTGAGATATATTGCTTTTCATAGCTTTCACTTTGGCCTTTATATCAGCTTTCTGCTGTATTGAGTAAAAATACGTTTATTGTTTATATTCACTGATGTTTTATTCTGTATTGAGTTGTTTGTGTTTGATATTGTTTGAGTATTTTAATTTTTTTTAAAATGATTGAGCATTATACAGTCGCGTGCAAGTAAATCGACTCAAGCCTCAAGTGCGCATAAAAAGTGATATAACTAAAAAATTACTTATTTTACCTCTATATAATGTTTTACATAATTAAAGCCTAGTAATTAGGCTTTCAAATGGTAGCATAATATCAGTAATTTAAATAAACACTTGTACTTAGAATGCAACTGAACGCAACCTCCCGTAAACTGCTCTGCGCTCTATACACAACTTGCGCGACACAACCCCCTATAAAAACCCTCTGTAATCGTTTTTTCTTATCAGTCGCTCATTAGACGTTGACCTGAACACATCTCTGCAAATTAAAGCCGTCATTTGAAGAAAATTATGGATACAACACCTGAGGAAGCCGCTCAAGTCGTTGCCCTATTGCAAGAAGGGTTGAACCAGCGAGAAGTCGCTCGTCGTTTGAATATGAGTCAGTCCGCTGTCTCGAGAGTATACAGAAAGTTTCAAGAGACTGGTGCCTTCACTCGGAGGCCTAATACCAGCCGACGCCGGTGCACCTCAGAGCGTGACGACCGGTTTTTGGTCTCGACCTCTCTCCGAAATCGACACCTTACCGGCGTAGATGTGCAGCAGGAGCTACGTCAAGTTCGCGGGGTGACTGTCAGTCAGTGGACAGTTAGAAGAAGGTTGAAAGAAGCTAACCTTTCTCCGAAAAGACCCGCTACAGGCCCGAAGTTGACCACAGCTCATCGTCAAGCACGGCTTCACTTTGCTCGAGAGCATTTGGATTGGAGCATAGAGCAATGGCAGTCAGTCCTGTTCACAGATGAGACGAGGATGTGTCTCCATGGCAGCGACAGGAGAGGTCGGGTATACCGTCGTCCCGGTGAACGGTTTTCACAGTGCTGCTTTGTGGAAACCGTTGCATATGGTGGCGGATCTTGCATGATGTGGGCCGGAATTTCCTTAGAAGGCAAAACGGAGCTTGTTTTCGTTCCTGGGGGAGGCCGGGGAGGAGGTCTGACCAGTGATCGTTACATTGAAAATGTTCTACTGGATCAAGTTGTCCCTTATCAAGGCTTTATTGGAGAAAATTTCATCTTGATGCATGACAATGCCCGATGTCACACTGCTCGGGCCACACGTGATTTCCTGAACGAAGTTGGAATTCACACTATGCATTGGCCACCGCTCAGCCCCGATTTAAATCCCATTGAGCACATATGGGACGAGCTCAAAAGGAAAGTTAGAGCGAGGAAATCAGCTCCGACAAACATCAATGAGCTCAAGACTGCGTTGGTAGAAGAGTGGGGTCGAATACCACAATCATCCATTAAAAAGTTGATAAGGTCGATGAAGAATCGCATGAGAACAGTGATCAGAGCTAGAGGAGGAAATACCAAATATTGACACGAATAAATTTTTTATCTTACGCGCATTTTGTTTCATTTAAACACAATAGCCCCATACTGTGAAATTGTATGAATTTTCAACATTTTTTACATTATCATTGGCATTAACCTTTTTTACTAAACTACTGAATCGATTTTCATGCAACTTGCACCATTTTAAAGCTCAATTACTAGGCTTTAATTATGTAAAACATTATATAGAGGTATATTAAGGCATTTTTAAGTTATATCACTTTTTATGCGCACTTGAGGCTTGAGTCGATTTACTTGCACGCGACTGTAGTAATGAAGAAAAATATATCTTCAGTACTTATTCAAGATTTTTTTATTGAAGAAATATTTTCTTTGCATCTAGAATATATCATAAAATGAATATATTTATTGTGGAATATTATGTTGAAGTTATTTCTATTTACTTTTTTTAAACATCAGTGACACGAAAGAAAATACTTCGGCCACTAAAAATAACACGATGTCATTTATATCCCAACCAGAAGCATCTGAAAGAGTTCACTGAGTACATTGAAGACGTTTATGATTTAATAGTCGGCTGTGTTTATAATAAAATGAAGATGAACGGCACGAGGGCGGTCGAACGCATGCTGTCTTACGTTCTCGTTACATTTTTATACACACTCAGCTTTTTATTTAGAAACGGACCTCACATATCCCCTGTGTTTTATAGTCTTTGTTCCAACTTTACATAACGTACGTAAAAACCAAATGTAATATTTATGGCTAAGGCCTATTTTATATTGGGTCGATTTATATGAGATAAATCTACATATACAAGCAAAGACAGACAAGCTTTAAATAAATATCGTTTGCTTCGATTTATTCCAAAACTATGGAAAATAAACGTTCTAAAATAAATACCCAATCAAAACTGTATAAACTTTAAAAGAGAGAAAAGTTTAAAGTGGTTTGTTAAACAATCATTCAACATTTAGATTGTTACAGGAGCTTAATTGACTTAAAAAGTACAGGGCAAGTAGGAACAAACAAACAAGAAAGTTATGAATACGACAAAGAAAATTAAGATAGACTGAGACAATTGTAACCGCCCTTGTATTTAGATTCGAGGACGAACTGAATTCTAGCGTTGATGTTTGTGAGTTACTTACTATTAGAAATAAATGAGTGTTCTTTGTTTTCTGATCACGCAATCGAGTTTACAGAAAGAACAAAGAAATACAAAGGAACTGTATTACTAACTAATGTTGGTATTATTATAATGAATAGAATTATTAAGTCAAACAGTTTGCTATTAATAAATAGCGTGTAATAATGAAATAATTTGTTTTTTTTATTTAAAACGTAATAAAAGTACGGTTTTCAAAATAATAATATTAATTTATTCAAGTCATAGTCTTCTTTCATAGTGTACAATTTTTTCTATGATATTTTAAGCGGGATATTTGCTATAAGTAAATAAATAATGTTTTTCTTTACAGTATTTTATATACAGATTACAGAGTACTTTTCTTCTGAAAAAGCAATATATTTTTTTAATCGAATTAATTGAAAGCGAAACAAGATTTGGTACAAATAAATCTGAGTTAAGCCAATTACAGAACCACTATTAGCTAACTTACTATACCAAGAAACGACGCACTAGACATAAAACCTTCAAATATACCCACGAAATAATCCCCTTAGACGAATTTCATAAGATCCATGTATTCGTATGTTTTATTATACTCTTAGCTGTCATTTGAAGATTTCTGTGTAATTTAAGGTAAAATAGTTTATTGTACTATAATAAACAATATATTCTGTAATGTTACCAGTGAACAAATTTATTTGAAGAAGAACCAAACTAGATCTCGTATGTTCTAAATCGTTCAAGTAGAATATATTATTAAACTTTATAACATTTTATTATCCAGCGTATTGCTTATAATACATATAAAAGAAAACTTAATAAATGTAATTCTAAAGATAAAGTAGTTGCGGTTTTGTTTTTGCTTATATTGCGTCTTCCTGCCTCTTAATTATATTAAGGATGATACATGTCGAAAGTGGCACCTGCGAAGTATGTGGGGAGAGTATTTCTGTACATCCGGCGGGTCCAGCTGTCCGCCGCGTATGACGACAGCCGCGCTCTCCGTCACACCAATCTCGGAAAGAATAAATTACATGTCACTGTGTGAAATGAGCGTCAAATATCTTAATACGAGCACTCCTTTGTCTTTTCAATTTATTATATGAGTATGTTTGTTTCGTTTGTGTCATCGTTAATTATTATTGCGAATATATTATATTTTTATTCGTGTATTAATAAAATTTGGATTTTTATATGAAAATGAAATTGTTTAATTGAAATTTAAGCAATGAATATAATAATATACAGGAAGATTACGGTTGATTATAAAATATGTTATTTGAATGTGGTTGTCAGTGATCATCTTAAAATGATCTATTTAATAAAGTAGTTTCAATCCGTATTTTAATTTACTGTATAATTATTTGTTACAGCGGTGGGTAGACGTATATACTTAAGGTTTCCGTTATATTAAGAAATATATTGAATGTTTCAATAATAATTGTTTCAAAGGTTCAATAATAATAGTTACAGAATCAAAGGTGATTATTAACTTAACCAACAACGCTGTGACGTTATAATAATTCCCTTTTAGTTTCATTCCTTGTTTTAAGAATATCGATGTTTCATTTAGACCAAATAACAACAAACAAAAGACTTGTATATATTTTGCATGGCTTCCAAAATCTATCATTAGATATCTTATTAGAACAAAACAATATAATAATCAGATGTAACACACGATATTTTAATAAAAACTAACCTTTCTTTTAACAAGTGATACTAAACGTATCTTTGAATATTCCCTAACGTTTATAAGTTTCTTTTATCTTTCCATACATAACTTGTGAAACAGATACTCTAATGTTATATGGAATATAACAGCAAGGGGATTTCAGATGATATAATACTTTTCAGGCAAAGCGATCAGGGACCTCGTGGGAACTATTAAACTGCTAAACCTTCGCCAATATAGAGAAACTTGTAGAAAAATCTCGCTTGAAGAATACTAACAGTTTTATGTATTCGTTCTTATTCAAAATATATTCACGTTCCCATATGAGCGTCCATAAAACTTAATGTTTATATATTTCTTATAAAAAACCGACATAACTTAGCAACTATACAGGCTGAGTTGATGGACACGTGACTGTTGTACATATTTTGTACTGTAGTTGCTTAATGACTTATTAAAATTTATCGCAGATATCGAATTATTGAAATTACATGTAGAAGTTATACGTTTTTTATTTAATTAACGACTATATTTATGTATGTTTTGTTTGTATACAGGATGAGAAGATATTATAATTCGAACAATTACATTTTTTAAAGTGTTTTGGGATGTTTTTTATAATATTACTATAAAAAAGAAGAAAACAATTATTTCCAGACGATTGTTAATAAATAATTGTAAAAAATAATATGTCATTCTTTGAAATTAAAATATATATATTTTAATATCGAAAACGAAATAAAGAAAATATCGATAAAATATATTTCAGGTAAAGCCATAGATAAAATAGATGTAGTCTATAAATATATCAAAATTCATTAAAAAAATATTCGAAACGACAAGCTCAATAGCGTACACGCGTAAAGACTCAAACAATGGCCAACGCTTCGTTAAGTTTGTTGTTATATAACGCCGTATTTCGAGACTCAAACTTGCTCGATGCTTGTATAATTTGTATCGAAGTTGAAACTACTTCTATTGTTAAGTAAAGCTATTACTACCAATTCCTACCAATTCCTACTTAGACAGTCTGAATGGTTATAACAATAAACATGTAAAACGGCTTTCCGGCTTCATTGGTCATGACAGCCGGTCTTGACATTGTATAAATTGGTTTACTTACAGCAGACTAATCGGTCTAACTAATTAGTTAAGCTAAATAATTAAATCATGGTTTATTATTAAATAGTAATTATTTAAAGTTAGTTATTTATTGTGACGTTTTTATTTGATTTCTATAAATTATTATTTTTGTTTAAAGCTATACATTATAATATCGTATGAATTATTCACTGCAGTTTCATTAAATATTAAGGAACTAAAAGTATGTAAATACATTTAGAAAATGTTATTAAATACAGAAGACTATATTTTATGTAGCATAGTATCCTGTATCGTTTATTTAGTTTTAATATCCTTATGAAACTAAGAAGAAAGTAATAAAACACGGATAATAATAAAAAGGAGCGGATGTCTACAATTTATATTTACACCCATGTCACAATGTAATGACAGTACGTCACCTTTATGTCATTTAAATGTCTCTCAAGAGTTTTAAATATATAGACTTCGTAGTGTTTTTATAAATGCGTTGATTACAGAGGTCACAGGTTGAAGTTCTGACCTCATCGATTTATTTTATATTGTTAGTAGCTTTATTAAAAATATTTATTTGTAACTAATAAAATTAATCTGTATCTTGACATAAGTAAACTCCTGCCATCCACTACTAACTATTGTAACACACGCCCTAAGGATTGCTTAATTGTTTACGATTAATATTATTTAGTACAAATAAATTCACAAACATTTGCTTCATACAAATTTACATTCTAAATTCCACAGTCAATTTCCTAAGGGTATATTTCTTAAGTACATATTTGACAAATACACCCACCGTATAACGTGATGAAGTATTTAACTTATAATAACAAAACAAATGAAATAAATTACGTTCTCAAGTGACAATTCTGTTTCTGAATACTACTCTACTAGAACCATCGCAAACATACCGAAAGTGTTATCATACTGCGAATACATATTCACTACTAAAATACATAATGTAAAACTTTATTCTTCAGTCCTTTAAACGAACAAGTACACAGTGAGTTTATGACTTTCTACGTTCGCATATTTGTCAGACGTACTGAGTTTAAAACCATTAGAAACTCAAAGTTATTAAACATTATTGAAAATATATTTATCAGCAATTAATAAATAATGTTTTTTGTGTTGTAAACTATCTTTATATGTTTGCTGTGTTAATACCATTTTAAATAATATATTATTAAAAATGTACTATTACAAGCAGAATTTGAACGATTGAAGTCATAGTTATCGTCCTAGTCGCTCTGTCAACTGAGTTCTCGTTATTACCAGCCGTGATTAATTTAGAGTACTATATATAAGTCTTTGTTATCTGTATCCAAAAGTATACATACTATAATATTTAATTTATGCTCCCATCAAGCAATCACTTCAAACGCATTTATTTCCTTGAAGATCCAATTTTCTCTCCATTTCTTTCACCTTATTTGTGCAATAAGAATGACAAGGCATTTTATATTACGCTGTGACAAGGAAATATAAAATACATAATAGGGTAACTCTATGTGGTTATTATGTAAATAGCAATACGAAATAGCCCATCGGTCCGCGTTAGGGACAGGGAAAATTAACATACGCAAAATACTTATTTTTTTATATTATTAGTTTACTCGACTGTCGAAAATTATTGGTAAAGATTCGAATTTGAGCATTTAGGGTTTTACATTAGTCATCATAATTTTGTCTCATTAAATAAGTTTTTTTATGAGAGATATGAGAGCTCCTTTGTTTGAACCGTAATTCGAAATTAGCTCAGAAACTTCGCTCTTTTGCCGTTAGAATTTAGAACCATTTTATTATTAAATTAAAAAGATTTTAAAAAGCATACTTATATTTGAAATGTTTAGTTATTTTAAATGAAATAATCGAATCAATAAGTATATATAATTAATATACCATTTATGATACCCACATTATTGTCATTCGTGGCTTAAAGGTTAATTAAGCACATTCCCTTAAACCACATTTTCCAAAATAATTATTAAAATACGTTGGTTTATTCATTGAAGTTTATTTATATAAGGATTCAAAGATTAATAAATTTTCAATAAAACATATAAAACACATTAAAAGTCTATTTTAGTGGCGACATGGGTGGCGTCAACATACATAAATCAAAACAATTCGTTCCAAGAATATGACAGACACCGTGAAATTAAAAAAATATGCCGCTGGTTAAGCCAGATAGGAATGTTATTTTCATTATAGTTAAAAAAATAGATTTCTCAAACTATCATTTTTAAAGAATCTTGTTTTTTTTTAATATATTTTATATTATATTTATATTAATAAGGACAATTTTTAAGAAGTTAAAAAGAAATGTTATATTCATTTTTCAGATATAATTAATGCTATATCGCCCAAAATATTTTAGTCAAAATTCAAATTCAATACTGTCAGTAAATCAGTGCAATTCATTAATGAGCTTAATCAAAGCAAATAACATTTTAATCAATTTACGAATGCCGCGTATTCTTTGTAGTTAGCGACTTTTTTTTCCGTGGCAATGATCTAATCTTAAAATAAATTATTCAGCAATGTATTTTACGTAGGTAACTAAGAAAAAAACTAAGTATAACATTTTGTAAACCGAATCACGAGTATAATATTCCCAGATCGTAGAGAAGTTTTTAATTAAGTAATGAATAAAAACAAAAAGTAAATTTCGCGAATGTAAACTACTTCATTCCAGTATTCATTAGTTAAATGTTATAAAGGAATAAATAAACATCACTAATTGAGAGCAATTAAAGCAAATTATACGAAGACGGACTTCAAGTCCCATTGAAAGAGAATTGTAAACTTAAAAGTGTTCAATTTAAATACAAGTATTTTTTTTAACTTATTTCGATTGCATTATTCGTATTACGAATAATTTTGAAAAGTGTATAATTTTAATTAATTAAAATCTATATTTTGAATGTTAGTATATATATATATATATATATATATATATATATATATATATATATATATATATATATATATATTTATATATGTACTTATAATGTATATTTAAAAAACTCCCCCTAAGTTATAATTAGAAATGATAAAAGTGAATATTTTTATCACTTACATATTAAAGTTCAATTTGTATAATATTTTAACGCAGAGGGAACGACGCTTCTCGTAAGTTTGTTTTTGTACGTGGAGGTAACTCTTTGAAACTCTAACATCTATTTTCAAAATTGTATCGCTTTTTAAGAGTTATATTAATATATAGTGTTCGTTATATAATATAGAAAATAAATATAATTTCATGGAACTTTCACATATCTAGTATTCAATTTATCCATTACATACTACACTAAGCATTGAATATTAATAGAATATAAATTCAGTTCAAAATCAATGCAGCAAAAAAATCACAATTTGCTTGTCATTGGCCCGTGTCATTTTATATACGGCTATTTTACGAAAATGGGAAATTCTAGTACATTATAAATGACGTCGTTTTGTTCGAGAGAGTGCTATAGTGCAGTAAACAAAAAAGTTGATGCTGACGCCTTGACAGGTATTTCATGCGGGTATATAAAGCGAATCGTTAAAAGCAAAATAATGCATCAAACTCAGTCTTTGTTCAAAGAATATTTTTATAGTCTAAGGTAAATTCACTGTATTCAGTTCTCGATTTCATTTCAAAAAATGTAACTGAATTCTTTCAATTTCAATCGCATTTTAGTTGAATTATTATTAATAATCAATTCCAAATACTAAAGCAGACCTAGCTGGAGTCTTTTAAAACTCTTTCATGGTAATTACAAGGACTATTGAATTTTATACAATAAAATACTACTTTATTTTAATTTCATAAATAAAAACCAATAATCTATTGAAGTCACGCCACTGAAATTGGAAAATGTCAGTACATTGTAAGCGATGAAGCTTTATACACGAAAACTGTTATAATGCAGCTGGGCAAACAAATACAGGCGCCTTTTCTGACAGGTTACATTAACTGTGAAACTAAATGTTTACAATCTCTTGAATTAAAATAATGTTATTCAATATTCAAATTGAAATAGTTGCGTTATAACTCGGCGTTAATATTATTATACTTTTTTAATTGATTATTCGTAGGTAGGTATATAAGACATATATCAAATTATACAACTTCTCAAAAATTTAATATTCTCATAGCTTATAAGACAAAAAATGGGTTGATTTATCAGAGACTACTTAATTCTGGGGAAATTTCAATTAACATAGCCGTCGTCGTTATATGTGGGAACCACTTCCCATAAACCGTCTTCAAGTGAATAGAATTTTCAGATAAAGAGCTCTAAATTTAAGGAAGTGTCATCCTGTGTGAGTGAAATTCTTTTGTGCTCAAGAGTTTATTAGGAGGAAAATGGTCCTCTTTATTACTTCAAACTTAAACAAGCCTTGTCAGATTTAAGAAGTGATCTCGTTATCAATGTTATATAAAGAAGAAAATTGCTCATTTTTTTTTATAATATTAGTACAGATGAATATCGATAAATAATTATCTAAAGAAAATATTGAAAACTTTTGAATGACGGTGTTCATGCGAAAGCACAACACCGAGCTAGAGGACACCTACGTATTGCGCACTTCCGGTGACTTCGGAACACTCGATTGAAGTATTCGTTTGAACACAAACCCTTCGGCACTTGCATCTACTCGTAATTAATTAACACTTCGCAGCCGTGACGCCGACGTGTGACCCGGTTTAATGCATAGGTTTAGATTTAATTAGTGAAGCCTGAAAGGAACTAACTATATCCGACGTTTATTAATGTAATATAATTATTTAAGTAATTAAGTATAATTTATAGACATTTATGATAGCTTTATTTCATAAGATTTTATAAATATATGAGTAGTTGATGTTTATCTGGTGGCATGTTTTAGCTTTTCGACTAGGCATATAACAAAAATACAGACTGTAAATAAGTATGACGGAGAGTAAATTGTTAATACAAAGCCCAAAAATCAATAATTTTATACAAACTGTGGCACTGAGCCATTAAGAACGACGTGCTATGTAATTTATTTTACAAAATAACTTCTAAAATCTATAATAACCTATACAAGTTGATAAATAACTTGGTACAAAATCAATTTGTGGTATTACGCAAGGTCGAAAAAAACTCAAATATCTAATTTAGACTCGTACATTATCATTTTCGTATTACGATTTTTATCAAAAACAATTTCCCACACAGTTAAGATAAAGTTATGTATTTATTATATGTTGGTTATTATATATTTACTTTATATTCTCATCACATTGCATATATAATATATCTATTCTACTTGTTTTTGTGTATTTTGTACATTTCAATACCATTGTCTCGTCTCTTTGTCAAACCATTGTTTATTGTTTAAGTTGCTATCATCAAGCGGTAGAGCGTTATTATTTTAATATTAAAAGTATTTTAAAGTTTTTTTAATTAATTTAAATGTCACTGAACTGTTCTGTATAGTATGTACAAGACTGTATGGACTTTATTATAAAATGAAACACTCTAATAGATAAGCATAAACGTTCGTTGAATGCAAATTCATATTTTATATTCCTCCAATTTTTAAATGAACTGAGACGGGTGTCTGAATATTAGTCTGAATATACAGAAACAAACTTTTGTACTAAACTGAGTCGTATCGTACATGTGCGGACTTGCCTGAGTTCGTTTGTGAGTCCCACAAAGAAAAGTATATAAAATAGAAACAACTGAAACTTACTGAATATGTATTTCTATCAAAACAAAAATAACTTTCTTATCCCGATTTCGATTATTTTCCCCCTAAGCGACCGTTCACTCGATCAAAGGCAATATAAATGCTAAAGGTAATTGCAAAAAGCCATCAGTCGCTTATGTTCGTTCCTGTGCTCATAGAAAGTTACTCATTACTGTACTATTAACATCAATTTATATTTATTAAAGGTTAAAGAAAAGAATACATTTATTACAAATGATAATTAACTTGAGTTTAAAGTTTATTTTATTATTGAACGAACAACTGTTGCTAGGCTGCGTATCGTCCCCCTTTTCCTGTGGTCTCAAATTATATCCTAAACCAATTATAAAATGATAATGAGGAAGTTTTCCGTAATAAAATTAATCTATATATAGACCGGGGTATTTATTTATCTTCTACGTAATTAAATATATTAGATAAACCGACAATGCTTTGTTTTGTTCAGAGTGATGTCTGGAACACGTGGAAATGATTTTTTTTATTTTCCCAATATATGTATAGATAAAATTACAGTATTTCGAATTATCAGTAATCCCAGATAATTAAAATTACTCTTCTCGTAACGTTTTATTAAAAGAAAAACATTTTATCTGTTAATTAAACAGACTCCAAGGTTTAATGATAACATCTCGAAGCCGGAAGAGCCTAAGTAATTTAAATATTATGAGTTTAATTTTAATTGATCCCGGAAGAGATTTTTTAATACTTTGTATAATACCTTTAATAGTCGTACACTTAAAACACTTCTAAGCGATTTATAAATAAAAATATATTTATAAAGTCATTTAGAAAATTATGTGAAAAACTCTTAGGAGTTAATAAGTTATTAGAAGGCTTATTTAGAGTTTGAAGTGTTCTTGCCGTACAGCTGTGGGCCGTAGTTTTGAAACATTATTGAGGTAAATATTTCTTAAGGAACATTATTTATGATGAAGTACTATTACATATTATTTACATAAAGTAGTAACATATCTTAATTCGGACATTAAATACGTTTCAAATTAATTGTTGCTTATTCCAAATTGGTATGTTTGTATATTATGTACAAAATGTTGGACGGACTTTTATGAAGTTATGTACAATAACTTATAATGTTTGTTTTTTTTTAATAAATTCAAAATGAAAAATAAGCTGATACGGGTGGAGATTCGAATCCGTGAACCCTGGGAAATCGTCTACAGCTTCGGTAACGCTGCCAAACTCGATGAATTAAGTACTCCTACATATTAATCTTTATCGCGACGGTGGTGACATCTATTAGGCTTGATACGAAAATCCTAACCAATGTTTTAAACTTTGCAGTATGAATGAACATTGAAAAGATGCCACAGGCGATATAAATGTTTGAAAATATTTATAGCCATATTAAGCTTATTTAAATTTTATAGTTATTCGTATCGGTTTATTATATATTTACAAATTCAAATAGGCTATACGTGTTTAAAGATATTTTCAAACATTATTGTGTTTGATAATATTAAGCTTTATAGCTGCAGAAATTTCTCTCATAAAAAACTGATTCGGTTTATGATCACAATAAATATGGATAAACCTTTACAGTGTTTTAAAATTACTGTCACGTTTTATTTATATAATATTTACAAAATGATGAGATTTCATTGGATATAGCTCATACACCCGCCTCCACAAATAAAGTGTCACATGACTTCAATAACACAATCTCGTAAGCTTCGCTCTGATCAAATAATAATCTATTCTTTTGTATGTACTCGTAGATTGTAATTTCAGTCATTATTTTGTAAGAATATGCCATCACTATTATTATTAATAAACTATTATCGTAAGTTTATATCACTAAAATGGAGAAAGGCAGATATAATAACCATCATTGAGCCAAGTAAATTAATTATTTATTAATATCTACAATTACATTACTAAAATCAATTGCTAAAGATAATTTTATAAGTCTAGCGTAACTGTAATAAAAAAGAGATAAATTGGTCGTAGAGATATGCTTTGACTGGGAATGATACAGCTAGTATTATTATTTTTACTAAACTAGTTACAGAAAATTGACTACGACTCGACCGTTCTCAACTGGTGAAGAAAATGTGGGAAACACGTTAATTTATTTATTAGACATTCATAGATAAATACATTTATATAATATGTAGATAAATTTATACTACTATTTAAATATGTAGGTTCCGTCTTTACAACTGTTTATTTTATAATTTGTATTAAATAATCGTAAACCTCTCTGGCCATCATTTACTAGTGAACTGGCGAATCTCTGGCAAAATGTTTATATATTTAATTAATTTCAACTTTTTAAAAATGCAGTAACCAATTGAATTAATTTTATTGAAGTGCGCAATTTGAAAATGTTTTTTTTATGAATGTTTGTTTTGCATATAAAATATTAACGTCAACAAACATTACATAGGAAGTAATTTAAAAAATGTATACATTTATTCTCGTCTAGTTAATCTGTGGCTTAGGTTAGATCCTAATGATTAAATTGTAAATTTCAATACATTGTGGTGATATTTGACAATAAGCATTTAAATAACATCTCACTGTGATAAGTAATTCTATATTTCTCGTGTTTGTATGTTCGTCGATGTTTCAAATTGACTTCAGTATATAAATGTAAAACCCAAAAGTACCTAAGATAAACTTATCTTAGCGTACCACAAATCTTCACCTGCGATTTCACGAAATTTTCCACCGAGAGCTGTTTAATAAAGCAATACGTTTTATTGGCTCTAGTAGGAACACCTCGCTCGAAATCTAAGGAAAATTTATTTAAATTGTTCTTTACGATTCATGAAACCAAGATTCCTGTCGACCTGATTACACAATACTCCTGTACAAAAATGTACTGAGTTCAATATTCAGTGTTTCTCTAGACCATTGTAAAGTTGTCTGTGAATATATTATTTAAGATACAAATGTTAGTAAACTTTTTACAAGATTTACATTTTCAAATCTTTTACCTTGTGAGCTCACTTCGGCCAAAATGTGTTATATTATACTGTTAAGAATTATTTTATTTAATATTTGAGTCTTTATAGTTTTTATAACAATGGTGTATTTAGATGTACTAAATTTGATTTATAATTGGTTCTACTCGAATTATGGTAGAAAATGTAGTAGAAATATTAAAGTAGTATATAGTATAAATATGTTAATAAAACGAATTCAATGTTATATTTTCCTCACCACTAGAGTTGCTGCTCTCAAAAAAAATATTACAATAATGTAGGTTCAAAACATCCTACATAGTAATTCTAAGATAAGTTAGCAAAAAATTATCGTACCTTTATTTTTGGTTATCTTTAGTTCTAAATATATTGTATTATGACTACGTCACGTTTTTATTTTGTATAATTTAGTTAATTTATTTTAATGCATTTTAAAGAAAAGATTTTATACACAGTTTAGCTCTGTTAAATAATTGTAAAAGTGGATAACTTATAAACTTATATCATTTTCAATACGGTGCTTATCTACAAATAAACAGCTTATCATTTTGTCAGCTTATTTTTTATTAAAATATTTCCTAGTTTCAAAAAATGTCTCAGATGGAACTGGACTTGGCTTTGAATCAGGGTACCGAAATTTTTTTCAATACATTGTTTAACCTATCAACTATATGAATACCTTCTAAAAAAAAAATATTTTGGTGTAGTAATATCATAAGTGAATATTGAAATTTATGTAGGTTTTTTTGTTGCAGATCAAAACAGATTATAGGGCTGAAATCATTCTTTAAGTAAGTATATTCACTATCCAAGCCCAAAACAAAGTCGGTCGGGTCGTGTCGATCATATGTATGGGTTGATGAATTATAAAATTAAACAGATAGCTACTGCATCAATATAAATTTAAATATCGAATATACGAGTATATAAAAGAACAGAAAACTTTAAAAGAAAAAGGACTTCAGTGAATAAAATTTACTATGCAAAAGATTTAAAAATAAGAGACTTAAGTTGTCTCTTCGCTTTAAGAGAGAAGCCAACCGTTATCATTGTTCTGCTGAAGATATAACTTTTTACAAGAGTCCTACTTAGTAGTTTGAGTGCAGTTAATTTAAATTTATAAAGATCATGGTCGAAATTTAAATAAAAGGAACTTAAGAAACCACTTTAGTTTAATCGATACAGTCAGTTAATGAGTTAAGTATTTATTTTAAACTACCTTCAGAAAATTAGTTCCTTTTGCCATGTATTTACACTGTAACCACTTATGAGGTACTGTCTTTGAGTCCTCTTAGCTTAGTTCATAAAAAAGTAACATAATAAGAACCCCTTTAGTCTTTTTAAATGTTAGAGTCTCATAGAGCCAGGAGTGGTAGGTTACTTAGATCTTCTTCTACTACCTACTATACTCATTATGAACTATATTTCTCTCTACCGGATCAGTAGCGACTTTGAATTAATAGCCAGTACTATAAAAAATGTAATAGTAGTAATTTTGTAAATTAAGTTTAAATTAATATTAAAAAATGTTTAAGTTAAAAGAGTATCCACAGAACTTTTTGTAGATTTTATGAATAGATCCTTTTTCTTTATTCTTCCCTGGCTTCGCACGATAGATCTGCCCTTTGCATCTGTGTATACCCTGACGTTTCATAACTATATACCTATTTAAAATAAAGCTCTTGATTGGTGAATTTTAATATTTACCTTTTGTAATTTAATTTTTATCGAGGACACAACTTGAAAAGGCCACACAATAAAAAAAGGTTTACAATATGATGTAAATGCCTTGTTATCCGCGATGGAAGTTCCCTCGGGATGTATGAAACTAAAAAGTCTTTACTGTAACAGGCTAACTTGTTACTAAACCTGTAGAGCAAAAAAGAGCTTTACAAAATAAATCCTTGTAAATTAAGTTTCAGTCCTTGCGTGTAACAATGTCATATTTTTTCTAAAAACACACATAAAATATATACATCTTAGTTCGAAAAGAAAATGTCTTATGAGATGCAGAAAATAATACATTCAAAAAGTATTAATGATACTGATAGCGCCAGTAAAGTCATTTAGAAATCGTCGTAGAATCGACGAAGGTGGAATAAGGCGATAAAATTATTGAATAATAATAGTTACGAAAGTTTTCTGTACCGATAATGAAGTATTATTAAAAAAAAACTATAAAATTAGTCTTAGTAAAAAAAAAAATAAGTAAGCTTAACATAGCATCATGCAGCAATCATGTATATAGAGTAACCTTAATTTCTGTTGTAGCATTATTTAAATGTTAATTTTCCCTACATAGTCAAAGATATTAGTTTGAATTTTCTAAAGAAGTTGAATAGGTATCACCTCCGCTCCGATAAACACGATTATACATGAAATGCTATTTTCATAATGGCTGATAGAGACTCAGTTGTACAATTGGCAAAGCGACGTTACGGTATCACAGAGGTCGTAGGAATGAATTCAGCTTTTAGTCTAAACTTAATTTAAAATGTTAATAAGCTGCATATGGATATTTTTTTGATAATTACAAGCATCTAATAAATGTACATTAAAGTATAAATATAAAGCAAAAAAAAAAAAACAATAAAACAGTTTTTATTGTTTTTTATACTTACTATATCATCTTATAGTACTATACTAAATTTATTTGGAAGGATGTATCGCAATTTTATTAGTTTTTAAAATAAACACAAACAAATGAAAAAAAAAAGGATTCCAAACAGTGTTCTTACATTTTTCGTTTCGTTTTTTGATTTTTTGAAATCTTTATGTATATATTTTAGAAAACAAGCCAACTATTGTACAAAATAACTAATGTTACTGTTTCAGTAGTGTGTCAGAGTCTGTATTCCTCCGTACATAAAGACGGGCAACCTTTTTATGGTTCGTAAACATAAACGATCTAACGATTGACTTCACACGTCTTATCTGAAGTTCCCACGTGTAATGGAAATAAATTGTACTTTTAGTACATAGTATGTAACTATATTCATATATGAATGAACCATGGAAAAAAAAGATAATACAGAATTTAATTCTGGTACCGTTATGTATATATGTATATAGATAATAATACAGCCAAAACGGGGGCGGTTAACTATACGGTAAAGTTGCCATTGAATTTTGTACAGAGGAGGGCGTACATGATATAGATTGAAATGAATTCAGCAAGGAAATAGACATCGAAGAGACAAACAGCTAATACTTTCTTTTATTTAATATCGCTTACAAAGGTCGTCTTATATTGGTCTAAACCATTCTCAGTAAATGGGCTTCTAAAAAACAAAAATGTTCAAATCGATTTTTAAATCAGATATTAATGCTCTTAAAAAGTTTAAAATGAACATAACATAATAAACTGGTACGTAACTGAAAAAATAGGATCATGAGTCTATTAATGATATTATTTTTAAAAATAAAAATAATATTATTTATAGAGTTGTTAAGGTTTATTTTAATTACTCTACACACATTAGTAATTAGTATGGTGTTCCGTAGCTATTTTTTTTTACAACGATTAACAACTTAGCTCTCGTCCATATTAAATCAGGATTCAATGAATAAATCTCTCCGCCTATGAGATTTATTGGAATGGTAGAATTGTTTCAAAGTCCTATAAACATTTCAACGACCCATTAAAGTGGTTCGGATGAGAAAACGTATCTAGTTTGGGTCTCGAAAGTTTTAAAAGGGTTACTGTTACTTTTGTTTTTTATTATATTTATTCTTATTTTGTTCCTTTTTGTGTGATTGTTTAAAATGTTCCATTAGTATATATTGAAGGTTAAAGACACACATAGGGGTATATAATGTATATATGATTTGTGCCCGACTAAGAATGGTTTTATATAAATATTTCTAATAGGCTGTTGTTGAAACCTATGTTCCTGGAATATTTTCAATTATTTTAATTTTTCTAAAGAAAATTACAATTACAATGATACTATAGCAACATTACTTACCCAAATTATTTAATTGTCGAGGAACGGTTTCAGTGAAACGATTTGTAGTAAAAAAATAAAACAGACTTAGAGTCACAAAATAAACATAGAAGAAGAATGAAAATATAGTAAAAGATTTGTCAATATTCCATTACATCGTCGTGCTCGGAATACACGAGTTTCACCTTTTGTGTTCCACAAGACATTTAGAGACTGCACAATGAGGCGCCGCTTATAAAAACAATTGTGACTGCTGCGTTAGATTCCGTTATTTCGACAGCATATGTTACATCTTCAGAACAAATAATAAAAGAAAAACGTCTTTTTTAGAAATTTGAAAGAGTTACATGCCACTTCTTGTCTTTTGACGTAGGTGCTTTATATAATTTTGCTATTTATTGTGTATTTTTTTATATTTTATCTATTCAAATAATAATATATTTATGTATTTTAATTTACCCTGTCTGAATATGTTGCAAATGAGTTTGGAGGAGTATTTATAATATTGATGTTAAATCATTTGAAAATCTGTTATAGAATTAAGTTGAAGCTTACTTTGCTTAGAAAAAAAACATTTTGTTTATAAAAAAACAAATGTACGGCATTAATTTGAAACTAAATTTAATATACTAATTCTCAAGGGCCTCTGGGTATTTTACTTTTTACTTTTTTAATAGGTTTTTTTTTATATTATCGTAAAGTATATTTTTATTACAGATAAATTTATATTTTTATATTATGAAATTTTCCCTTAAAAATATATATTCGATTTATCGAAGGCTTTACCATGACGTCTTAGTAGAAAATTTCCACTAAAAACAAAAAAATATATATTTATTACATTATTTACAATTATTAGTCATAATTTACCTTTAATGTCCAGAATAAAAAGGTATTATAAGTAATCTACTTCTTTTATGCTTCATACCAAAAGTAAAACACTATTTAAATATTACTATTAAATTAATTTCAAAAAATTTAAACACTTTGAACTTTTATTAAATAGATTTAATATTATATGGATTTCGTACATACCGATATGGTTAAAATTATTAATACTATAACTAGTTTTAACGAACCACGGAACTAAAGTCATAAATTATATTACATCAAAACATAATAAAAAAATATTTAAACTTAAATATGTGTGGTCCAAAATGTTTGTCATCCTTTTATTTCTTTAACATTGAAATAAATAGAGTTCAATAAAAATTGTCAGTAGGTATAAAATTGTACACTAAAGGTTAATTAATACATGTGTAAGATTAAATATCAATGATAAACTTTAGTATTTTAATAACACGGCACATTTTATTATGATATATACGAAGAGCGTAATAATCTTACTCGGAAAATGACCGCTGCCCCAAAGAGAGCCGATATGTCTGTCTTTTATAATTCATCTCCTAGACGTAATATTTATAACTAGATTCCAATAGCTATTTTCATGTAACTCACTACTTCTCCAATATCTGAAATCTGAATATATACTAAGAAAGTAAAAACTTAATAGTTTCGATTTTAAATATAATAAATGATAAACTTTTTGATACTCCAAATGTTTTAAGACTCTTGTAGCTTTGCTATAAAAAGTATAGCTGTCAAATGTTTTCTCAATCGTTGTATGTAATGTCTTAAGTATTTTAAATATATAAAAAATATATTAAACTCTAAGATATAAAATAAAAATCGCAAGACCTACATACTGACATTTGTACAGCGAAATACTTTAAACTTAAGGCTGTGTATTATTTTAAGTGTTGTACTCTGTTACGAACAAAGCCCGGGAAAATCTCCGACGACAGAACATAATTTGAATTCTCTGTAAATTCAGAACTTGAAATACTAATCATTGTTTGAAAATTAAAGAACAAGTGATGTATTAATACAGAGCGGCAAATTGTAAATGTGCCATCAGTTACTTAAAAATTGAAATATATTATAATTTATTAGGTAATTTTAAGAGACTATTTCATAAATTTCCAATTTAAAAAAATTAGGGAAAAAATTACTCACTTTAATACATTGTTCAGACGGACGTCGTTTTCGGTCCTGAATATTTGATGTCTCATTTTACACTGTCCCCGCTAAAGTGAACCATATAATAAGAGACCCTCTAATGAGAGCTCTGTCATATGAAATGTGTGAAATATATATGCCATATAACATGCGATAAATAACATTTTCACATAGTTTGAGCTTATAACACACCATTAATTTTTATAGTGTCCTAAATGACGATTCAAAACTGTAAGTGTAAGTGCCTCTAGAATAAAAATATTTTTAATTTAAATATATATTAATTTAAGAATGTTAAAAAAAAACGCAGGTGACTATTGACATATTTGTATTCTTATAACAAAATTTTGATTTTTAGTTTCTATTGACAATATTAATTTATTAAACACTAAGATTTATCTTATATTAATTATAAAAACATAAACGACAAATAATATGAGTGAATATTTACGTTTCTGTCGCTTAAAACATACATTATAAAATATAATGTACGTCGAAAAAAAAATGAAAGCTTTTAAATAAGCTTAACATATATATATATATAATATAATAATATAACTATCAAAAATATAAAAAGCTATTACATAATAAAAATACTCGTGTAAATCATAATATAATAGAATATAATATTATCAAAATTAAGATTCGACATCTTGTGTCCAAAGCTAAGTGTAAAACTAAGGACTATGTTGATGACAGAACGGCCTGGAAATTATTAAATTGATGAAAATTCTGCACATTTTTCTTGACTATTGTAGCCTCCAAGGTGTTGTCTTCTAGACTAATACAATTACTATAATTAGATATTTAGAATCCAATAAGCCCTAGTAAATGTTAAAGCATTATATAAGTAATGGCTTGTTTAATTATTCTAGTCTAGTACCTACTATGATCTATTAAAATTCCAATCTGTTCCCACATATTAATTATGACTTTGACTCAATAGTTAATGTTACAAAATAAATTAAAGAGTTTTATTTCAGTTCTTCTCCACTTAACATCAGATGGAAACGAACCTTGGAGACGAACAAATATGAAACCCTGCAGCTGGAATCTGAACGGTATGATATGTATTTTATTAAACTACTTATAGATATCTCTTTAGTGAACCAACACAAATACGTCATCAGACTCCATTCTATAATAGATTTTCTACCCTTCACATTTTTTTCGTGATCTTTAGGGGAAAAATATGACATTTATGATGACATCAAATATCAGAGGGTTAATATTTACTATGACTTTTATATTAATGTTCCTTGACAGCTGTGGAAGTATATACCAAAAATATAATATAATATAACCATTTTCAAAAAAATATTTGCCATATTTCTTAATCCACAACAATTTATTATATTTACTTTCTCCCAAAGGAATAATAAATTTCAGCAAAACGAAATAAATAACTCTTCGTTTTCTACAGTCGTGTTTTAATTAATTCTTAACATTAAAAAATGAATAACTAAATTGTATTATTATTAACAGTATGGTAAACTTTAAGAAAATGCAATTGTTAAAAAGGTTAGCGATTTGTTCAAATAACCTGGATGGTTTGTATACTATTACCTATATACCTAGCTATATACTACATATAACTTAACGTCGAGTTAACAGAACACGCCATTATAGTGATTCGAATAAAGCGTATCTCAATTATCATTAGGCCTCATGTTGTATTCATCACATAATCTGTTCCATTAAACTAATTATAATAATATCACATAATATGTGACAGTGGTTGTGTCTGTCTGCATCCTGTGCTTCCACAGACGTCACTTTTTCTTTTCTGAAGTCTATAATATCTTTATACGAACTAATCACTTAATTTAACTTACATATTTTACTTGGGCCGTTTAGAATAATAGATGAATTGAAGCAAAACATTCATAAAATAATAGCACGCAACAAACAAATTAAGATATGGACGTCGCCTGAAGCACTCACTCTCCGCTACAAACTTTAACATCTTCAATTTAGATATTCAGGTATAGAAAAGAAACAATATAAAATTATTACGTGGTCCATTTTTTAAATGTGTATTCAAAAAAGATACGTGGAGTGAGTGCTCCATTGTGCTGTTGTATACTCACATAATAATTTACAGCTACTAACAATAATCCAATATGTCTTTTTTTTATTTTTCTGATCCACATGAATAGAGAGAACGGTTCATCAATGTTTTTCCACTCTTCAATCAAACACAAAGTTTATTATTTCTAATTTGAAATAATATTTCTCTCATGAAACACAAGTCACGGTTCCAAAAGGACATATTGTCTCCATAGACACTTTATTGAAATAATAATGAATATTTATTTTTATACAATGGACGATTGAGTCACAACTTATTATTATAAAAAATAATGATAGATATTTAGAATGGAAAAATTTATACGGGCAGGGATTCAAATCCGCGACATCCGGGAATTAGTCTCGTCGCTCTACCAATTGATTCACCGAATTGCTACCCGCTTTTATCCGGACGTTGAGGACTTCTATAAGGTTAATTCAGAAAAACCTAAGTAATGTTTCTAACTTTGCAAAACAATTCAAATAATGAATAAAATACTCTGAAAAGTTATACTTGTCGAACCAATACCTAATGATAAATATGATAAAATTAAACTCGACTATTGACCTAATAAAATGGAAATGAGAATGTTGATGAAAATGTAGGGACAATAACATTATCGAGGTTATTCCCGAAGGCTTTTTTCTGTTTTTATTAAATAGGCGTTTGAGAAAATTAAATAGGAATTACCACTATTTTTCTATTTTCTATAAAAATCGTACAACGTTTTAATAAAAATATGTATATAATAAAAAAATATGTAAAGTTGATATTCATTTGGATTAAAGACATTTAATAGGCAATTTTCAAATTGTGAAGATAAAATCTGGAAATTTTCGTTTTACAGTTATTTAAATATATCTTGTGAAATAAGGTAGAGTTATTGCCCAAAATTGATTTGGATTGTTATTACAATCAGACTACTGAAGGGAGTTTGATGTGTCATTTGGGGTTAGCTTATTAACTGAGTCGATAGAAAAAAACAAAATACATAAAAAAATTAAAATATATACATGTATCTATTTAAATAAAAATATAATATCTGTAATTTTTAAATATCAAAGATATGTAGGTACACAGAATACTTAAAAAAATATATTCATATCGCTTTCTTATAAAAAAACAAATAGTATTTATAAGTAATAAACATATACATTGATTTAATATAATTATACCATCAATACAGTAGAACTTTCTTTTTCAATAAAAATATGAATTACATTTTTTTATAGGGCTCATATTAAATATATAGGTAATTTTAATATTTGAATGTGATATTGTTATTTTTGAGCATTTTATAACACGTACATAAATTCAGGGTAAAATTTTACTTACAGATTCCCCATTTTTCTAAAATTTCTTAGCTTTTAGCTTTATCTTAAAGGATAATATCTAAAGTAATTTCCATTCCAGTAGATTGTCTAAGATCTCAGTAAATCTATGAAACGGCTAGGTCGGATTCCTTGGTCCGATAAACTTCTAAAATAAAAGATTTTTAGATTTATACATTTTATTTTACTCATAATTTATTATATTATAGTAACAATCTCAAATGTCGTAAATGTAAATTACCCGGAAAATAAAATTCAATGGTCGTTGTTGTATTATTATTAAATGTCAACATAAAAATTACCGTTATATTATGAGATAGATGTATTGAAAAATGTTCAGAAATCTAAAATGTATTAACAGTTTGTTCTCTAATACAAAACTATGCCATCATTTGTATGAAGGTATCCTCCAGCATGCAGATGTACTTGGTGTTCTCGTATACAATACATATTCCATTAAAAATGTCATTCATGAAAATAACACCGTATACGCAAATATATACGCGATGTATTTATAAAACTATTGTTCAAAGGATAACGTGCATACAAACTACGTATGAAGGAATTTATAATAAAAATAATCTCTCTGTTTTATGATAAAAACCAGCAGGAAATGACTCTAAATATCTTTAAACACGGTTACCCATGACTAGCTTATTTAAATATTAAATAAATATAGAATGAAAAATTAATTTATACAGACAGGATTCGAATCCGCAACTTGTGGAAAACCGCTTTATCACTCTGTCAACTGAGCGGTTTTCTGCCCGCCATTTAGGATCGATCCACACTATAGTGCCGATCACAGTTCGTCATCGGTCCGGTGTCGGTCTGGTAAAATATTATTATACGAGAGACAATGGAGGCATTTATACTATCCTTAAGCGTCCAGCTCCGATTCAATCACGCTCCAGCAACGATCTATCTTAACGAATATTTGATTGAACGAGATTGAACTTGTAATGACATGTCCCTATAGTGTGAATGCTCTTTTGTTTTTGGCTCAGTCAGCTCACCGTCAAAACTATAACTACAGCATTGAAATTAAATAGAAATTATTATTTAATTTAGTAAAATTATTACACATCTAATAATAGTTTTATAACTATTATTTGGATCACTATTTAATATGGTTCTAAATGCAAACGATATCTGAAAAATCCTGGACTAAAATAATAAATAAAATCTAATCTAAAAAATGATATGTTAACTACCAATATTACAATAAGCAATGAAATACTTCTATTTCATTAATTTCATTATTAATTACCAACGAACTACTAGTATATATGACTGACTATTGATGATGATGATTGGAAACTGAATCGTGAATAGATTGTGTAATGAGAACATGATAATATTTAACCAGACCGAGACCGGACCTAGGAAGAACTGTGATCGGCACTATAGTGTGGAACGACCCTTACAATACGTTGGTTTATTGATGTTATTTGCGGTATTTATATGTCGTGTCATACAGAGTTTAGAAAGTTATCGTTAAAAATAAATAATTGTTAATGTTCTAGTAAGAGCGGACCAATAATATTTCAAGTATGATGGTAAAGCAGTCTGATACATTACAAACCAAACTTATCTTAATATTCTTAATGTGATTTTACCTAAAAGTAGATAATAAAGTTGAAAAACAGATAAATTATAGAGTCAATATTTATCCGCATTAATTTCGTTTTAAAACAAAATGAAAACTAAACTGAATATAAGTATTTCTTTTGAATATAAATCTGATCATAAAAGCTGTAGAAAAGGTCCCTTGTTTATATATACATAAAACGTAAAGATACCTTTTCCATATACTTTGTTACACGCAATAGAGGTTCCCGCGAGACACATAAAACTGAAAAGTATTTACCGAAATAGGGTAACTTGTTACCGAAGCTGACTTTAACACAGGAAAGAATTTAACAAGATACATCCTTGTAAGTTAGATTTACATTCCAGCTCAAGTAACGCCGTAATGATTATTAGGAATTATTACAAAAGTTTTTTGTGATATTTTAACTTACGATATTTAAAAAATATATTATAATTAGTATAGTAGTACATAAAAATATCTTATTAATATTATTCATAGTTATATTTTGTATGTCAAATCTAAATATAATTTAATTTCAAGTAACAATTAGAGGCACCATAGACATTATTTAATATTTAATTCTGATAGTTAAAGAACTCACTTTCGACCAAAACTCGTTTATATTTTAAAAATATAATTAGTAATCTTTATAAAAATGATATAAAAGTTGATTACCGCTGAAAGGATAAATGAAATAAAGTAATATATAACCTTTTATCTTTTTTTTTCAGATCCATGTGTGCCATTCGATTTATTTTTAATACATAAGTTATTATTATCTGTATGTTGAAGATGATATCTTACCATCATTAATAAGCCTTTCAAATTAATATATTTAAAAAACAAAACAGACATTTTCTATAAAAAAAAATATCTTAGTTGGAATTTCTGTTACTTTTTTAAAGAAGTAAAGGTGAAAAATAGTAGCAATTTTGAATATTTCTCGCCGTAAGAAAAATTGGTGAAAGTGCATTGAGGCTTCCATTAACCACAAGCAAGATACAAAAAAGACATTAAAAATGTGAGTGTAAGATTTGATGACAAATAAAATGAAAATACGAAAGAAAAAGATTCGGGTTCAACCACTCTTTATTACAGATTATAATGGACGGCTAGTGTGCCCACGGCGACGATATTGAACTCATCAGTTCACGAATTAAGAGTACTTCACAACAATATTTGAAGAGCTTAATTCGTTATGGAATTTTATATCTACTGATTTCCGCATATACTGAAAGTTAAAAAACAAGTTATCAAAATTTTTACTTACAAAAATAAATAACTTATACAGTAAATCTTTCTTACTGAACACATTCAAATATGTTGAATAAAACATAGCTATGTATAATTTCATTATTTATACAATCTCAGAATACCGACGCACGTAAAGGCGCCAAGATTTTTATGGTTCGTAAACCCAATTGATCTAACGATTAACCTTGCCGGTCTCACCTAGAATTGCCACGTAAAATAATGTAAGTTTGTGAAGTGGGAGTTGGTGTATATTTTATAAAGGAAGGCTTAAAATTGTTATTGGAATATTTATATCATGAATAAGTGATCTACAATGAAATAGTTTCTGTTTGTACGATTTAATGTGTGGACCGTGGGCGGATGGGGCGCAGTGTTTATTAATATCTCATCCATTACAGTTGTATTTAATTGTCACATTACCCAGCTCGCTAGTTTTTAATAAAACAGCTATTACACTGAACAACAAGCTATTACACTGAACAACACTGAATTGACAAACTAAAATAACATCTTTATAAGTGTTTCAAAAGATATGAATGTCATTGTAAAGACTTCAAAATAATTGAGGGTGCTTACTGCAATTAATTTCAAAGAGGCCGATATTAAATAATGAATGAGTGTATTGGAAAAAAATAAAAATATACATAATAAATTGGTACAATTTCTTTCATTATATAATTGTTTCATAAGTGCCATAAGCGTTTGATTGATTTATAAAAGGGAAGAAGAAAAATCTCTTTTATTTGAAGGTGGAGGTTGAAAAGTAATTAACTTCACGTTCCATCCACGATCTGAGCGATAGAATCGCTTAATAAGAAGATAAACACGTCTAGAGCGACAGAAGCCAGAACGAAAGAATAATATGTAAAATATTCGCCTATATTCCATTATTACGCCGTGCTCAGAATATACGAGCTAGCGAATCTTCGCGTTTTTGTATTCCTCACAAAGGATTACGAAACGAGACGCGTCTTATAAAAACAATAGTAACCGCGCCAGCTTCTTCAAATCTTGGCACCGCTTGTTTTAGGGCTGAGACCTAGTTCATTTTACATATCTTACAATAAACTAAAACGCTGCTCCAAAAACGGCTTTATCAAAAGTTCTTACATTTAAAAAATGATACTAACTGAACTGATTTATGTGTTTTAGAACATCACAGGTACATTACATGAATGTACACCAATAACTATAACATTTTTAATGGTATTTCTTCGATTCAAATTTAAAAAAAAACTGTTACATATAAATAATTATTAATTAATTTACTTTAAGACTAAGTACAAACATAACCACAGTAGCATATTTTAAGAAAAGAGCAATGTAATCTAATCTCAATTCTATAATAAAAGAAAAATTTACAAAAAAATCAATACTTAGACATACTATATTTATTGCTAATGCTACCTTTTTTAACTAGCATTACAAACTACCATACTTTGATATTCTTTCGATATTCGTATAAATAATAGTTGGCTGAAAGTTTTAATGTAGGTATTAAAGTGAAGATTTCACAGCATCGTTCAGCTCTCAGCTGCTGGAATAAAGTTCCAAAAACCATCACCGTTACCTTCCTTTTCCATTAGTGAGCTGCTACTCTACTATTTCTTTCAAAACAATCAACTCTGCCTCCCTTCTGCTTTTATATTCGTACAAAAATATAGTTTGTTTAATTGATAACGCCTTACGAAAATTACTTTAAAATACATAATCAAATGGTAACCAACTCTAGAAATAATTGTATTATATTAAAATTAGGTTACTATTAATTTGGTATACGACGAGTTGTCAGTAATTTTCATTTTAGGTATGCAGTCTCTAAAGTAAATAGCTCTTAAGTAAATAGCTGAATCGCTTGCGGATTCTTCGCTTTTTCTAAAAATGAGAACTACCTATTATTTTTTCTTATATTCTCTTTATATTACTTTTCGCTAGAGAATTAATGAATCTGTTAAAGTAGGGTAAGCACACGACTCATTATATAATCATGCACAGTTAGCGCGAATATATGACGCAATTTATTATGTCAGGAATTTTCTCATCACAATGACAATTTCCGAGAAAGGCAGAAATTATAATCCCGAGTGAGCTCAAAATATTAATATATATATTATTAATAAAGAAAATTTATTTAAATTATATATATTTGCTTTATGTATTATAAAGTATCTCACCCATACATTATATCCTCATAAAAAATAACGACAAAGTTTCTAAATAGGTCTGTAATATTATGTCGTAAGCTATGCCAGTAAACAATCAAAATTTAGACAAGACCTCAAAACTTACTTTTTAATAGCTTTGTATCAAATAGCCTCAGTCTCAGATGAAGATTTCGTAGCCATTAACTATTTTTAAATTCATACGACCTGAATATTTTCATGATACAATCAATAATAAATCATTTTTGAATAATCCATTCTTCTAATCATAACATTCCTTGTTATTTAGGTAAACAACTTTTCCATTATTTGAAGTATACTAGTTATATATTTGTTTTGTATTTATGAAATTAAAATTGAATATATAAGCTACCTTTACCACACAAATTTCAATTATAAAATTAATAATATATATACCTTTAATAATAACGACAAGTAAGTTAATAAAATATCATCTGTATTTGTTAATAGAGTGACTTTAAATTTCCTATATTCATCAGTAGCTTTTTGATTATTCTTTTCCTCTGAATGCTTTGAACGCAATGTAAAACATTTATTGAAACTAAAAAATATTTTTTTTCTATGACCACAGCGGTAATTTGTTATTTACTTTTAATGTGAATAAATAACGTGAATAAATCTAATGTGTGTTAGATAATCATTTATTTTATTTTTGGAACAGAAGCTGAACTCAAAGGAACTCGCCATTGTATTCATTCAAATAAACTGAACCACAACTTTCATTAAATTCATGTTTCAGAATGTTCGTATTAAACTATTATACATGAAATGTAGCGAAAACTTAATTATGTTCCACCTGAAAATGTCAATGTCAAATGTATTATTTTTATGTCACATAGCTACTATACTATATTAAAACAACTGTAATATCTGGCCATATTGTTTGTTGCATTTAGAATTTTAATGTTAAACGGACTAATCTATTGAGTTAAGAGTTGGATTAAAAAAACCTTTTTACATGTGACCATTTATTAAGGAAGGTGGGCTATGTATGTACATTGTATAATGTAAAATCGTCGTCCCATTTGCACTGAATATTTAATGAAATGTTTTAAAGCGCCGTCAACATTAGTTTGCCTAACAAAGCCGAAGCCCTGAGTCGTCTGAAAGCTACTGGCTCTGAAGGACTCGCTTACAACGCGTCATGAAATATAACAATGACTTTTAAATTTATATGATATTCTCTTTTTTTACGGATGGTTAGGACGAATATAATAATTTATATTTTCAAAATAAAATGATAAATATTTGAAATCCGGTTAGAAGTACAAATAATTTAAAGTTTTTAAAGTATAGCAACTTATAAACATTTTAAACTAAGAAATTTTAAAGTATATATGGACTATTTCACAATATATATTAAGGGTTTCTTATTTTTCGTCGTTTCGGCCGAATTTCACCAGCCGTGGTCACCGAGTTACGGGTTATGTTGATAATTGCTAAGCTCGAATTAACCAGATGCGGCTTCAACTTTTTCTATGATTAAATCAATAATTCATCAACTTGAAATTTCCTAAAATAGAAAATAATTAACCATGTAGAACATATTTACATTTTAGAATTTTCGAGAATTTAAAAAAATCACACAGTCAAATTTCTTTTTATAGTAAAATATATATATATATGATTTTCTGGCTAAGTTTTAATAATTTATAAATATTAGATCCCTCATTGAAACTATGTACTAAAATAAATATGTTTTATTAGATCTAGCCATATCAATAAATAATATATAATTTATAAATATTATGTTATAAAGTCAGAGTCAGTAACAGTCTACGTTTTTATTTAGATATTTCAGTCTTAGCTCTAATTAAATATAACACAAAATATGTTCTGAATTAAAGAAAAGCAAATTTCAAATATATCCTTTCGATGTTAATTTTTTATCAATAATATATAATTTCCAAATTTACAATAACTTTCTCTGGCAATTCCAATACAAGTCTGACTTTATAAAAACCTCTCTCAAAACGTTTAAAACATTCGACTTAAAACGAAGAAGAAACCTAAAAGAAACAACTTTTAATGTTTCAAGTATTTTGCATAATATTCTTTGTACGGTTAAAGTTTTTTATTTTATCCCTGTTTAGTTCTCGTTGCGTTTTCCACAGTGTCCAACGACATGATTTAACGATTTACGAATTACGAATCTTTATATAATTCGACACATTTATTTATTCAGTCGAAAAATGTTTAATATTTAGAAAGCCCAGAAACCAAACCTTAAAGTACCATTTTATTACGAGTGTAAAATGTTTAAATAAAATAAAATACTCCTTATAGTGTACAATAATTTATATTTACATTACGACTTATCGTTGTATATTTTCTTGTAATCTGCAAAGATTAATTGTTCGTGCATTGTTGGACGCCAATAATTCTCGTTTACCGTTATTACAAATTAGCAATTTACCAACATAAAGATATTTGTCATTTACAAACAAGCTATTGTAATAAAAAAAACACATTCGTTTTTATTACTTTAAAAGCCGTTCTTAAATCCTAAATGACAAATACCTTATAAAAAACACTTTCATTAAATCTTTCAACCCGTCGCAGCGATAACTTTATACCCACAGTGTATTATTCTCGGAATATTCGAAAATATTGTAGTATTCGTTAGCACAGAAACGTTCCTTAGTTACTTAATAAATTTTTGAAGCGGTAATATTTTAAGGTTTGTTGGGAGTTGGTTGAATTTTTATACTTTGCCCATTTTATTCATTTTTTTAATCCATACAGGTAACGCAAACTTGTGCTTGTTCCTGTTACGTATAGTGTATATATCACTTTGTTTAATAAAAGTATTACTAATCAGATTCTTTTAATTAAACAAAGTGAGATCAAATATTAGAATTTTCAAAAGTATGTTGACCGTGAGTACATTTATTTGCTTAAACTTATCTCGTAGTGAATCTCTTGGGACCAGATTGTAAATTGCGCTGATTGCTCTCTTTTGTAGAACAAAAATGGTATTTATGTCAGTAGCTCTACCCCAGAGAAGGATTCCATACGACATTGAGCAATGAAAATAACATTTGCTGTGTATTCTGTAGGAATAGTATAGAATAGAAATATACTCAAGGGGAATGTGGGAAAATACCCTCCTTAGGTTAGGCTTTTTTTTTAGTTACATCAAAATATCAATTTTAAACCTAGAGAGAGACCAATTTTAAACCTTAACTGTAGGGTATCTTTCAAAAATTACGAATCATTTATCATTAGGTTTGGTTTCTGAATTGAAAGAAGGGATAGTACTTCAATGTTTGCTAAATAACCTCTCTTCACAATACAGGTTCAAAAACATCTGAAACGTCTCACTTTAATTTTTGTATATTTCAATTATGCATTTTTAATTTCATCTATATATTTTGTCATAGAAAGAGCCTTAAATATTTGAAAGGAACTTTGGATTCGTGTTTCATAATTGCCAGCGCTACGGTGGTGACATAAAGAGCAATTAAAAGCCCATGAAACAATTTCAAAACCTCAACATAAAAGTTTAGAAAAGTTGTATTTCGAAAAAACTTTTTATACTTTTAGTTGTTTTTAATGTTAAGCATCTTTTTCGTATAAAAGTTTTTGATAAGATGGATTTTGAGATTCACTCACATTACGACTAGCATATTCAGTGTTGGATATTAAAAAGTAAATGTTTTAATTCAATATTTAAATTATTTAATTTAATAAAATGTTTATCTTATTAAGAAAACACTTTTTACTTCTATGATTATTCGTACTTAATAACAACAATATGCCAATATCTGTCACTGTAGTAAGTAGTTGGTAAGTGATTTTCTGAATTATATATTTATCTGGGTACAAGGTCGACAAAGAGAAATAATTCGTTCTCAGATTCAGGGCAATTGAAGTCTAAATCTAAAATCTGAGAATATGAAATGAACACCTTGTATGTAAGTTGTAAAGTTAACTGAGACAATTAAAAATTAAAAAATAAACAATCTATCTCTGATAACTCTGTTCCAAACTTCCAACATCTAAACAATGCTGGATATGCCCCTTGTTTGTGAAAAATGTTTGATCTCCACCCTCGCTAGGATTTTATCCATCACATATAGATAACAAAGTAATTGTATTTCTAGCCCACACTAGGTGAAGATTTGTTTTCAAATCACAAAAATAATATCTTCAAATAAATAGCAAAGTGTAGTGTAGTTTATTAATAACAGAAATGACACTTCTAAGTAAATCATAAATGACCTTAGAATATGTGTGTATACGTGTTATGGCCTAAGAATTACTGTTATATATATATATATATATTATTTATTCACAAATCACATTTTAAATAACAGTTAAATTGTTAATATTATAATATCGGAAACTCATAAGCTAGTTATGGTCTAAACACAGAAAATAACTAACATTAAAGATGACCCATGACAGAGTTCAAATAAAAGTTATTATATTATATTTTTACTTCCATATTTACGAAGGAAAACTATTGTAGGCTACAATAGTTATAGAACAGCACGACGTGTTAGTTAATATTGACGCGATGTTAAAACGTTTTTAGAAAATAGAGGAGGTGTCTTTCTATAAAATTCAACATTCAGACGATGTTGACAGAAACAATTGACGCCGACGCACTCGCGTACCCATGGAACCAGGTTTTCAGTACAACAGACTAGATAAAAATGAACTGGGAGGTCGGGAATCTCTTTGAATTATATTTTATTAACTGGACCCAGATTTCATCAAGATATTGTATATCTACAATTTTTAATTTTTGATTGCATCTAGTAATATTTTCTGCAGACATCCACTTCATGAATAGGCAGATCTTAGTTCGTCCCTATGATCGAACTTTGAATTCGAATTGATATTAAGGCTGGATGATAAAATAGGTTACAATAGTGTCGAAATATTCCAACTTAATACAAATGACGTACGGTGTCACTTGTACTCCGCTCTTAGCAATGTTGTTTGTTTACGAGATTGCTTATTTAGGACGGAATAGTCAATCGCACGCTTCTGAATAATAGTATTAAAATAATATTAAAAACTGCGAGTTAGACTAGAGTCCAGTGCTGAATAAATTGGATTTGAATGTTTTGATGACCTACACTCCTTTAACGAAAAGTTTTATTTTTAAAATATTGTATTTTTACAATTTAATATCGTCCATACACCAAATTTAAACATGCTTGCTATAAAAAATATATTTTTTTTTGTCACAACATGTTCTTTAGGATTAAAGCTTTAAAACTAAGTATTAAGTCTAAGCCTTCTTAAATTTATCATAAGATTTAGTTTTAAGCTTAGCGATAGACATCAAATTAATTACGTCTAAGACAAATAAGTTAAAATCAGAAGACTCAAGGGTTTTTCGTTATTAAGAGTTGTTGAGAAAATAAGTGATTTTATAGTTAGATTTAAAGCAATAAAAATATGATTAAATTACTCATTTAATTAAACCTTTTCGAGAGATTGATTCAGTCATGAGTCAATATACTTACTAATGGAATAAAATAAATTGCTTTGGCCTAAATGGTCGGTATAAGTAAATGAGATCTCATCATTAGTATAATTTACTAATCGTTTTTTTAATTATTATTGATATAAATATAGTATCAAAGTCTACCTCTAAATTTAGAAGGTGGGTATTTTTTTTTAATTACACACGTATGGAAATACAACTATGTTGTGTAGTAAGTTCATACAACTTACGCCAAATATATTTGACGTGTATATTTTAGCCATAAAATATTGCACAGATTAATAAAAACCGTTACCGTCTTCAAAATATTTTTTATTTTCATTGAAAGTATTGTGTTTCACAAAATGTATAATTAATATAAAAACTCACTCCTTTATAAAAATAATAATAAAATATAACAAGAATATTAAATAATAAACAACCCCTAGCTCAACTAATATTTAACCTTCGCACTTTATTGCATAATACATACCAAACGATTTATTAATGGAGTGAACTGAGTGGTGGCAGCTGTATTAAACCTCCGCTGAAAGCTGAGAAATATGTTTTTCCCAATCATATTGTATAAGACGTAATCTATCTTTATTTTTACTAAGTGTATTAGAATATTATATATATATATATATATATATATATATATATATATATATATATATATATATATATATATATATATATATATGACATAATAAATTCAAAATTATTTACGCCCAAAATAGCGTCGTTGAATAATTGAATAAATATACAAATATTTCAAAAATGTTGCTGCTTTTAATAAAACTATATAAGCCATATTTTAAGATAAGTACTAAAACTGAAAAAAAATCTTAGTAAAGAGAGTTTTCATTTCTTTTCTTCTATAGTAATTTAAACTTTAAACGTATTATTTTTTTTGCTTAGACTTCAGTTACTTTAAGCGAGGAAACTTTCGAATAATTATATATATTTAATGTTAAATCCTCACCATATACATTATAGTACATATAATTTATATAAGATTATTTCATTTTCAAATAAGTTTCCAGTTACTTCAAATACATTTATAGGATTGAAAACTGTAACGCTTCGGCTATGGACTGTACAACAAAAATCTCCCTAGGGCGACTAAGTTAGGTAAAGTCGTTAGTGATTAATTTTGCTTCAGAAGTGCAGACTTGAGAGCCCATAGGAAAAGCCCCGTGTTCAAGCACCCGGTTTTACACTCAAAGTTAATTCTTAGGTTTTAAATAGACGTATTGAGTAAGTTTATCTGTGTTTGTTTCTTTTACATTCCTAGTATTTATTTTATCACAGATGTTTTTGTAATGGCAGCCAACAAATATTTTACATGATCTATATAAAAAAAACTCGTGTATATTTAAGTTAAAACGTTAATTAAATATGAGTGAGCTTTGTTAGTGACTATTGTAGTCACGGTCGCTGCACTTCCAATGCGTTTTTTTAATGATCTGTTATTATCCTAAAATGAAGACCTTCTAAGGCAAAAACAAAAAAAAAATTGCGGCCATGGATCGTGGGGATCTGAAAATGATGCGTCAAAAAACAATCCGAATTCTCCGAATAGAATATTGTCTCTCTTTGTGTCTTTGTCTCTCTTCCTTTTATATTTAAGATCCTTGAGCGTCTTGTCGAATAATTGAGCCGATTCTTCTCCAAAAGCGCCTAAAGTTGCCACCAATAATACTTGACAAGGTATAATTGTAGATCTTTCTTGCAAACCACAAATTACTGAGGTAAGCAGATAACGAGTTTTCCCTCTGCCACTTTGCTAAAAAGATGGCGTTATTTTCTCCCAACTTCCACCAAAATTAACCTTGCTTCATCTCTTATCAAAATTATTCTTGACTACGCTGACATTGCTTGCTCTCTTGATATTCCCGAAGAACAGCTAAACAAATTTGAGAGCTTACAAAATTTATGTCTTTATTTTACATGTGGTTCGGGTAAAAATAATTTATTCTTTCCTGTTCAAAACGAGGAACAAATACAAGTTTACGTCACCTGCCACCGTCACCTGACTCAAGATAGTGAGGAAATTTTTTATGACGTAATATACAGAAATTTTCAACAAACTCCCACCAAACAATAAAGTTTTACCGTTTAAAAAAATTAAGAAAATAACTATGGAAGTTTGGTGTGCTAATGGATACTACAATGTTTCCAAATATTCGCAGGATGATGCAATGTGGGCATGAAGCCATCGCTGCCAACCTGATTAAAAAGTTATTGTAGTATTTTCTAGAATGTACTTAGGTAAATAAAATGTTAATTTTAATTAATTGTATTGTAATTAAATCTTAATAACTTAATTGATTCAAATTTTAAATGAAAAGCCCTCTGAGTTCCAGTTGCCTGTTCTTACCAGGTCATGGCAGTTAATTTTTCTGGCTCATGGTAGCTTTGACAATGATATTTTTTTTTGTATAAAACCTAATATGAATATACATTTTTTTAATTTTACAAACCACAATTATCATGAAGTATAAAACAAAGTTGACAACGAAGTTTATCGGGCCTTGTCAAAAGTAGTAGACTGACTTTATAGTAATAGCCTTAAAAATAACCTTTTCAAATCTAAAATTAGGTAATTTTAAATAATGCCACAATTGATATAAATAATATTAAATAACATAACAGTAAATATTAATTTAACAACATACTTCGGAAAAACATTAAATTACTTATATAACTGTGAGATTGAGATCCAAGCAGAATGGAGTAAGAATGCTGTAAAGATATGTATTATATGTCCTAAATTTACTTACATAGCTTAAAAGAGATACCGACCTGGGACACTACTCGCAAGACATGTATACGTATCTTCATTACTGAGAAAATGAAGGCATTTAAGATTTTAAAAATATATTCGTTTCACATGCGGGACTACTAAAACACTTCAAATATACAAATTTGAATATATTTAAAACGTATTGTTGAATCGCCAGCAAAACGTGGCACAAATATAAACCAACCAAAGCCAACGCAAAAAATGCTTTATAAAAAAGCCTCTCTTATTATATAAGTTGAAATATCACATCAATTATACGCTTCACTTCAAACAGACTAATATTATAAAAATATAAATAAATATGTTCTTTGTTATTATTATACATTTTGAATTGCTTATTCATGGTTAATTTTTATATTCATTGCTCGACCTATTGCAGAATTAACTTGACTGTTTATAAAAAAATGCATTTATCGTTATTAAAAAAAAATAGTACCAAATTTTTATAGTATTTTAAAATTTGAAGTCATAGTATAAGTTCTAAAGGTGCTATAAAGTTGGTTTAAATACGATTGTCTCCATTCTCCCATTCTCCCGGGTTGAAGCGGGGTTGTTTGTCGACAAAATTAATGCCCCCGCGCGTTTTAGTAGCGAGTGCTATATAATTATATATATATCTACTTCTGATTGCATGTATGTTCACAGACGCTTCCAAGAATAAAGCTTACTTCAGTTACACAATCTATTTAAGGAAATTTGAAATGATATCGGAAGGCTCGTTTGCGTATGATCATGTCGTCTTCGGCGATCCAATCCATCCCAAAAGCTATATATCTCATCCGATATTTGAGCACTCTACAACATAAGGGATAACATAAGGGTCAACTTAACCGAGGGCGTCAGGCTGATCACTGATAGGTTGACGCATTTTGTAAAAAACCAAGACAGTTGGCAATTGACTTCCTTACGCTGCAATGGTGCAATTTGGATATTTTGTATTTTTTGGAAATTTATTGCTTCGAGCATATTTATGCAGTTCTTTTCCTATATTTTTTAGGCCTTTATCAGTGTTATCTTGTTATAAATTTGTTCGATTTTAAACACTAGAAGTATAAATAGTGTTACCTACTATTGACTAAACTAAATTACCTTTGAAAAACTAAATTAGCAGGAAGTAGCCGTGCCAATCACCTCCTGGTAACGAATAATAAACTGGAGGCTGAGCTTTTGTCCCAAGGGAGTCCTAATTTTTACAAGAAAAGTAGTCTATGGTCTTTACTGTCCCGTTCATATTTTATCAACGTACAAAGTTTGCCGAAAAAATGCCGTTCTTGATATTTGCGTGTGTTAAATTTTATAGTACTAAGAACAAAGGAGACTACAAAAAGTATACTGTATTAATCGAGCTACTTAACATTATTAAGTGATCAGAAACTATATTAAAGCACTAGCGCTGGATTTTTGAAAACGTCACAAGAACTAAATAAATAAAGTATTTAGTAAGACAACAAAAATTACCCCCTGTACATAAATATATAAAAAACAAAAATGTCTAAACAATTATGAGTAATAGCTCCAATCATGAATATACTCACAAAAGGTAGTATCAAATACATATTTTATAAACAATGCAAGTATAAAAATCACTTAACTCGCCAGCTCTCCACTACGGACGTTTTTGAAAGGTTGCTTGAAGCCGTATTTATAAGAAAACAAAAATTCGCAGCGCGCACGGTTTGTTCTGTTTTGACATATTCACGACCTTAAACGTCATTAAAAGTATTTTAATGGCAATATCATTGTGTGGAACGTTTATTAAATTCCTGTATGTATTTGTAACATTCTTATTTTAAACAGTTATGTTATGTATAGCTTCTGACAGTTTGTCAAGTCACTAACTGTTACAACTAAAATATTAGAAATAACAATAAAATATAGTTCTAAATAATTCTAAATTCTTGAATCAAGTTGGCACAATAATATTTCATACTCTTATTGTCAACGGAGTTAAGTTGGGATGTAAATATTATCTTTATAATACCTTTATTTCAAATTACTTTGTTATAACATATGTATATATATATATATATATATATATATATATATACAGGCAACATAAAAATAATATAATAAGTGCGAGATGAAGAAATATTTAAATAGACTTACTTTCATATATAATTTACTGCATAGCTACAAGTCGATAATAAATGATAAACTAATTACTTTAATTCAATAGTATGCAGATTTTATAATATAATAATATTTAGTGGACTTTTCTTCATCAATATCCAACTAGGTTCTTATAAAGCAATAATTAATAGGTATATATCTGTGGACTTTTATTATTTTAAGGCAGTAGGCCTGCGTAGGCTGCATTGCCTTGAAAATACATTCATAATATTAATCCAGAATAACATTGCTTGCCGGCCTCTTCTACTATTCATATCCAAACTTATGTATATACGTTCTCTGTTATCCTCATACCTATTGACCGATTGATTCACTGACCTAGAATGTAATTCAAAATATGTATGAGATACCTCGTTTAAGTGTTACTGGCACAAGTTTAAGTTCTAAATATATATATATATATATATAAAATATCAGTCCATTTGTAAGCATAATACCAGTAATAATAATAGTACCATTTAATTTACGATATAACCATTGTTAGAATATATCATCACAGACAATAATGCAATTTTATATTCTATACATCGGTTTATCATATATTTGTATTAATTCATTGTAATTTATCAAAACATTACTGCAATGTTTAATGAAAGAATACTTACTTGTGATTTCTAAAGTGGACTAGGTGCACCCCCAAGAGTCCACGAGGGACTCGACGGGAGTCAATAGGGGTTTTTGTTTTTTTTATTTGTTTATTTCTTAAATAATTAAGCCTTCCCATCGAATTGAAAACGATGGTTCTAGTTTTTCGTAAAGTAATCATTTTATATTGACATTTGTGAATCAGTCATCACAATAATCACAATAAAGAAATACCTGACTGAATTTGTAGTGTGGTTCTTCTTAGACCATGGCGCGTTTGGAACCCTCGCAGATTTTATTAGGGCATATTTCGATAATTATGGTATCATAATAGACCATCCTGACACCTCCATTTGACGTACACAAGTGATTACTGGTAATGATTCAAAGTGGAAAAGATTTAAATAAATAAATATCTAGAACTGTTCTCTGCAGTAGACGTCATGTCGATTTACTATGTGTACGAGTATCTGTGAAAAGAGCCTTTACATAAAACGCAAATTATTTTTATTGTCATTTTTTGTCGAAAGCGATGCTAGGTAGAGTTTTTCCTTTTTTGAGTTAATCTTGTAATCTATGGCTACTTACAAACCATACAACGTATGGTTTAATTTGTTAAATAAATATTCAATGAAAATTTAACCAAGCAGGATGGCGGGGATTCGAACCCGCGATCTCAGGGAAACCGCCTCGATGCTCTACCCATTGAGCTATCTTAACGCCTTCAGTTTCAATAATATTTATTTGACGATTTTATATAATTTTTATTAAGTATCTTATTAAAAAAAAGATGAAAAAAATATTTATTATACACAAGGTTTTAACGTAGGCTCACTTGGCCGTAGTTTGCAGTTGAAAATTTTGCCATTTGCCTTCAATTTTTTTAAAGTGCAACAAGAAGTTTATTTGTATACGTATGTATTTAGACATAAAAATGTGGTTTTATTTGTTAATTAAGGGTAAATCATTTGTTCTGGAAATAACAAAATGAGATAATCATAGAGAAAAAGACCCACGGGTCGCTTGGTCATTAATGATCGCCACAACTCACAGTCAAGAGACTGAACACTCGAAAAGTTTAAAAGCCGTAGGGAGTTATATCGTATCGACCTGGAAGCGCATTGGAAACAAAGGTTACAATTGTGGTGGTTCGTTGAACTCTCCTCTAGGGTGGCACTGTGGATGAAGGATGGGCCCCATAGATGTAGGTATTAGATTATGGTAACAGGATGGTACGTTGTCGATCCTGTATATAACGATGGCGTTACAATGATTTTGACATAACTCACTAAATAAATACAATTAATTCGCTTAGCTTATAATAGTTTGACGCATAGTTTTCATTTTCATAGTTTCATAGTTTTCATAGTTTTCACCGTTCATTTGTTTAAATACATTCAATACAATATTTATCTTCATTAAATCATTATTGATGTCTCCTATTTTTCATACAAGAGTCGTATAATGACAGTTATGATCGATGTTCATATAGTATCAGAAGATAAGTAAATGTCGTGTATAGATGACACTAATAATCAATTACAATGTTTGAAGATAGTAAATAAGCCGTAATCTTCTTTATACTTAGAATATAAAACTACATATTTATATAACTATACGCCTCTTTGTTACAAGATGGAAGCTTTTAGTAAGAACTTTCTCTAAACAGACTAATAATATCAAAAGAAAATTCATTTTTTATTATTGGAAAGACTAGTGAATGTTATATCTTTCAAGAAGAAGATATAAATGGCAAAGTGGCATACAAGATAATAAAACGATGGATTTTTTAAACATGTAATATCGACATTAAATATTTTCAAAAGACAGATTCATTCGTGGGCAACTTTTTCTCTTTATCTTTTTAATTTTCCCAAACATAATACAAGAAAATTAAAAATCCAAACTAGGAAAGCCCCGTGATATTAATCTCCTGATCTACCTTTCCCTCTAGAAATTAACAAATTAAATAAATAACTTTGAGAAACTGATGATAAAAAGACAAAGAAAAAATATACTGTAGTCATAGGATTGCGATAGAGGCAAAAACAAAACTGAAATTGAAATTTCATATTTTTTAAATTCAAACTAACAATATCAGTTCAGCTTTCACATTTATTTACACTCTGACAAACAATTACACAAATCCTTAAATGGTTAATTTATCATCCAAATATATTACAGTTTGTAGAAGATCATGACAAAATACAATTAAATTGAAATGACAATTGAGATACAATTATGTAATTTATGCATAGTATTTGTATTACAATATATTTAAATGTACTTAATTTTTAACATTATTTTTATGTTTTGTATCAGCGTCATCATAAAATTCAAGACTTAGAATGGTCTAAAATAAAATCTAGTTAAATAGTTAACTAATGCAATTTTCAATGCATATATAGCATGTGGATCAACTTTAAGGACTACAGCTATAGGTTCATCAGTTTATATTTTTTTTATATAATTGTCCACTAAATATTGAAAAAGCTAATCAAAACAGAACTTTTTTATATTTGAATCAAAATCAAATCAAAAATTTATATAATAAATAGGCGCGATTTTTGCATTTCTTTCACCGTTTACTCAAAACGGTGAAATTTATGCAAAAATCAAGCACGCAAGGAAATACCAAAATTTTGTCGTTTTTGCGACATTTTTTATTGCTGTTCTCCCCCTATTCATTTTAGCGTGATGTTATGTGATAGCCTATAGCATTCCTCAATAAATGGACGATCTTACACTGGAAGAATTTTTCAAATCGGTCCAGTATTTCCTGCGATTAGCGCGTTGAAACAAACAAACAAATTCTTCTGCTTTGTATATAAGTATAGATAAAAAAAATATAGTTATTTTTTTTTGTAACTCTTAAACGAAAGAATATTAATATATGTATTTAGTACTACCTGTCGTACTGCACAGTGATTTTAAAATTAAATAATTAAGATAATCAAACTCAAAACACTATTTAAACATTCTTCAAACAATCAAGCGCTTAACATACCTTTGGAAATAGTTACATAAGCTTATAAGTCTTGATAATATTAATATAATATTGTTTACTAAAATTATTTTCACATTGTAAACTAACTTTCAATAATTCTACCCGCAATGATTATTTAATAAGTAAGTAACTTGCCATTATATTGCAATATTAATATTTGATAGTTTCTAGACGTGTGTAAAATAAATTGATAAATTTAATGAAACAATTTCATATTTAATTAATTAAACACGTTGTTAAAATAACCGACTGCGAGTCTCAACTTTCCCGTCTTCGATGTACGCAGTGTAGGGAGGTTAGAGCGCGCACTCATTTATTTTTAAACCAGTCGCTACCTGACCAGAGACACATTTTGTCTCGAGCGGTGAGGTCTTTTTATTTTACTCTTATTATTAATGCTAAGCCCATTTTAATTCCTACTTTGATTAGTCTTATTTTTTTAATAATTATTAATTGCTTATCATTTTTTTTTTACACTTAAACTAAGTTGACGCTTGAATACATTCCACCTGATGGGAAATGGAAATGTAGTCGTAAGTGGTTAAGCGCATCAACTTAGTAAAAGCCTATTCACTCTTGCCTTGAAGATACCCACATTGTACTCGGACGGAAATACCGACGCAGGCAAGCTGTTCCACTCCTTCGCTATACGATTTAAAAAAGATGAAGTGTAGCGCTTCGTTCGGACATGCGGCGCGTCTACTACAAAATTATGGATGCTCGCCGTGCGTCGGGACGTCCGGTGATGGAAGGGGGATAAGGGAATTAGTTCATGTAATTCCTTCGCACACTCACCAAAATGTATCCTATAGAATACCGAGAGGCTAGCAACTCTATGTCTATGTTCGAGGCTATGAAGATTGGCTTCCACCAATTCAGGGTTACCAATTAGCCTCTTTGCACGCATCTCAATTGTGTCCAGAGCAGCAAGATGACATTTTGCGGCACCAGCCATTAAATGGCCACAGTACTCCACACTCGACCGGATCTGTGCTTTATATAATGTAAGAAGTTGTCCCGGTGTGAAGTACTGCCGGACCTTTGCAAGGACGCTAAGCTTATTAGATATTTAATTAAATAATTTGTAATTCAGTAAAACTATTATTTGAATTTTCTGTTAATCATATCCAGTGTTTGGTATGTTTCTTCGTAATGCCTGTCTTTTCTTCTTTATCTGTGGTTTGTTTAATTGAGTTTATTGGTGTTTAGTCGTTTTGTGATTTTTTATATTGTTTTTTAAGAGTTTGAGATGGGGAATTTTGTGTTATCTGCTTTATTGCATTGAGGGCTACTTTCTTGGCCAGGTGATCTGCCCGTTAAATCCCTGGCACACCCACGTTAGCCTTGATCCAGAATAGCCAAATTCATTTTCCATTAATTGAGAGTGCTAGGTATCTTGTACTTATTTTGAAGGGATTATTATTAAGGGATTTTTTGACTTTATTGTAATTAAATAGCCAGGAGATATATTATACAACTATATAAAATTTACTTATTATATACTTCTACTTGTTACTTAAACTTGTAATACCTAGTGTGTCAAAAAAGTGTTTTTATTAAGTTAAAATGGAATGTTAAGTTTTAATAACAAAGCTTGTGAAAAATTGTGGCTTTAATATTTATATCGCAAGCAACCCACTACACAAAAGCCTTGTTGAGTCGGATTGGTTTTACATACGTTGAGAAGATTACTAAGATAGGATTTCTTAAAATCATTCCTGCTATCAACAGATAATATGTTAAGCAAATATTCCTTCCATATTCCCCATGTTAGCCAGGAAACAGCTTTGTCTGAAAAATAAAACGATGTCACAAAAATACTTCGATAGTTGGAAATGCAGTTCTTTATTCTATTGAAAATGCCTACCTGATAATATATTTGATGCACATCGTGATATACTTTCAAAACATGTTGTAAAGCCTTAGGCTCAGCAGCTTTTATCCTTCCTTTGTTTACGGCGCCCCGTAATGGCGCGTTCATAAATTATTCAGTTTAGACACGACGTTACCGTGTTTTCATTTAATTGATTTTGGAATATAAAATCATATTATGCACTTAGGTTTTATAATAAAAAAACATAGTGGTCATATATATATATATATATATATATATATATATATATATATATATATAAATATGGTAACTTTTCACCGAACTTTTTCTTAAAGAATAAACGTTGCCTAGAAAAGATAAATATTGAATATTTTTAATATTGCTGAGGCCGTCTTTATACCAGAAATTACATGTATGTCTAAAATTCTCTTTCTCTTTTTTTTCACAATTATTAGTGTTGCATAGAGAATGTAACTTTTTATAATTAAGAAATTGGGTGAATTAAAACAAATACAATTAGAACTCTAATTTGAAGATAAATTACTTATATACATTTTAATATTTATGAAAAAGAAATGAATAATAGATTTTCCTGACTTAAGAAATAAGAAAGAAAACTAAAAACGTATAGTTTATAAAGTGTCTGATCTTTTTGTCTGGTCTCAATAAATATGGCACAAAATAAAAAACAATAACTCGTAGATAGGTATGATAAATATATATTTATTTGTGCTATAGTGGAAACCTGGAAATGGGATCAAAGCTAGTTTCTCTAATAAATTTTAGACCAAAGTTGTTACTGAAAATGTAGCCTTCCCTTCACAATATTATATAATAAGGTGATGATTATTGTTACTGAATCAAAATAATTCGCATATTCAAGTCCAAAAGCACTCTAACTCCAAGCACCAATGCCAAGGCTAAATTTATTGGAGCTCAGTTTTATAAAATTAATCGGGTTCCTGACCGTTTCTGATCGCTGCTATATTTAATAATTATATTTAATATGTTTTGAGCAGTTATAATTTGTATGATTAGTTAAAAACGTCTTTGATTACTTACAGTACATTAAAACATATATAAATTTGCATACAAAACAAACAGTCCATAAAGAATATAAAAAACATGAAATTGACTGTCTCGTTTGAAGTGAAAAAAAATAATGAAATAAATATTTAATACATTTTGTTTTGTCCCTTTTATACCACAGAGTTACCAAATATTTTTATTACAATTCCAGATTTACTGAAAGGTGGCAAAGCTTCTAAATCCCTTGAAGGGATTCCCTGGCAGCCCCACGTAAACATTGAAAGTAAAAGTGACTTAGTAGAACGTATTTTTGTAAAACATGATGTGTAAAATTGTATATTATATGGGTTTGTTATTAAGTTTTTATGCGAATTCTGTCAAAGGAATTATATTATTAAGTTTACATATAGCCCTCGATAGTCAGTCCCTATATATGTGTAAATACCTCTTTTTTAATAATTAAATTGTTTTAAAGTTGGTATTTTGCTTATCTAATTGATAAAATCTATGGACTGGAATTATGGATGGATGGAATTTAATCTTTAATGATATTATATATATATTTCTGACCTGACCCTGAATTCATCATTATTTCATTCTTAAAAAAAAATTGCTTAAAGATTATAAAAAAAACAGTAAGACTACCAGAAAAGTACAAAAGCGCATATTTGCTTCTATCATTTCGAGTTTGGTGAGAATATTTACACAATATAAATATTAATAACAATAAGGATTAATTATTAATTCAAAAGTTAAAAACTGATTAAATAAATAACATAATTCATAGATATTAGTTTAACAAAATATGTCAAAAGTATTAAAATATACTTTATGGAAATCTTTTATAAAAAATTACAATTAAATAACTTTTGAGTTTTCATTAACAAAGTTCTCGTTTTTTGAAGTTTATTAAAAATAAATAACTTATTTGCAAGTTCCGTATTAACCTTTCTAATTGGTTGATGGATTGTTGAAAATTGAATCAAAAGTCTCGAATGTTGTAAAATCATTTTAAATTTACTTCCAAAAGAGTTTATTACTTATTAGCTAAACGTATTTTATAATCTTTATGCAGAGAGAGGAATATATTGTTATGAAACTGTATTTTCTTAAATTTGTAAAAACTTGTTTTCTGAATATTATTAAAGAATAAAATAGCTAGAACATTTCTTTGCCGCAAAGCCATGTCATTATTATGACTGGCGGTGAAAAGAGTCTTCACTTGAAATGGTATTAATGTAAGCAGAAAATAATTCTCGAGACACATTTCTGCACACTTAGAGGTGATCTTATACCAAATTCATGGTTCGGAGGTTGCTAATTAATACTTTTTTAATAATTTAAATCTAAAACGTCGGCGTCGTAATTCACGGCACTTGTTTTGCTTGGTTTTGTAGTATTTTTTTAACTTTGTTTTACTCGAGAGTTTTCTAATTAACTCCAACGTCAATTTCAATGATTAACAGCACTTATATAATAACTAAAATAAATTATTTCTTTGTAATCAAAACTCTATTGCTTACCTTTTATTTTAAGTTTTTAATTACATCTAAAATTACTTTCAACTTTAATTTAATTTGAGTATTGCAAAGAGAAAGGTATCACAGCACAAACACAGCATCCAAAATGTGATATTTAAGTATTTTAAAACTCGAAATGTTTTAAAAGACTAATGTCGCTACTCCCACTAACGGAGCGCTCATTTGGACGCCGTTTTTGATCTTGAATATTTTATGAAGCACTTCACGCTGTCCTTTCTAATGTGTTCTAGATTGTATCTATACAGGAAATTTGAAGCAACTACCCATAATATATCCAATATGAAGTCTAAAAAATACACTTTTCTTATTATTATGTATGTATATGACATATTTTTACAAATATTTTCAAGTTAAGTAAGTAGGAAATTAAGGTCTAGTACTAGGTCAGGTGTATTATAGTTTTAATAGTATTTTTATTTTATTTCAAGGCCTTCAATAGTTCACGCAGTGGCCGCATAGTCAAAGTATGTTCTGTACTGACTGGCCTGCCTAAGTTAGGAGTAATTTATTTGATATTTAATTCACATGTCGTATTTAAAAGATCGAATACATTTTGATTATTATTTATTCGTCGTAGTACATTAAGGTAGTTTTTCTTTTTAGGAAATAAGAAAAAGTCACACGGGGTTATTCGTTTTTAATCCGTTATAAATAATATTATTACTTCATAAAGATATTCAAATGGGCACTGGGTATAAAGAGAATCGTACACCTATACAGCTTATTATCATTTTATATTATATTAAGTATATTGTAATATTTGATACATTTATTTATCAGATTTGTGCTAGTACTTGAGGTCTAATCTATTTTAAGTGAAATTTAAAGAAGCTGCATATCAATATTAGAAATAAATCTTGTGGGAACAATTAATAATTTAATATTATATTATTCTAGATTTAACTTGATTTTTTTTTAAATAGTTATTATTTTTTTGCAAATTAATTCAGTATTTTAAAATCTTTGACTACAGTAAATAATGTCACACATGAAATACACTACATGAAGTTACAGCTAACATTTGAATAAAAACCTGATTACCTTGATCTGTAATATAATCTCGTAACAAACAACATCTGTGAAGTGGGCTTAACCCTCGGCATGCCTGGTTGGGTCTGTGAGACCCACCGCAGCAGTTAAACCGTTATAATTATTTGTAATTTGAATTTTGCGCGCAACGGCTCTCAGTAGCTGACCGTAGTGAACTAACCGAGGCCCTCCGCCCGCCACCTCAGTCCGGGGCGCGCTCCAATAGTGATAGGACGTGTGTAAAGTGCGCTCGGGTCTCGCAGACCCCACCAGGCATACGGCGTGACGTTTTTATGTAAGTATTTATTTGTTGCTATTAGTGGTTTTGTGTCTAATTTATTAAAAATAAACATTATATTTAAAAAAGAAACTCGTTTTTTATGTAAAATGCTAGATTATGATTGTTTTAATTTGATGTATTTTATTCATGAAGTTCTTTATTTTGTTTCGAATTCAACTTTATGGTATCATTATTATTCTTTACAGTTCAAAATGGAGAGATCCTTACAGGACAGGGATATCGCGAGATTGCTACTGGAAGAGGTGGACGAAGATCAAGAAGATGATATTGAATTCAACTCCAGCGACGAAGAGTCTCATGAGGTTACAGAAGAAACCCATGAAACCGATTCGATCGATTCGGAGGAAGACCTCTTCGCAATAGTCGCTGATGAGAACTCTTCAGATTCTGAAATGGACGTGCCGCTGTCAGAGTTGACTACGCGACCATCAGGAGGAATTTACAAAGGTAAAGACGGAACCATGTGGCACAAAATTCCAGCTAGATCAAACATTCGAACACGTAGTGAAAATATAGTAACTGGAACACCGGGTGTCAAAGTATTAGCGAGAGATGCAAAAACTCCTTTAGAGTGTTTCAATCTTTTTGTGAGCGAATCGATGTTCCTGGAAATACTGATTCATACAAATGTGAGAATCCGAAGAACGAGACTTGATCTGAATACTACCAATGACTACGCTTATGCAGAAATTTGTATGGATGAGCTGAAGGCTGTCATTGGTCTAATTTACCTTGCGGGATTATATAAATCTGCAAGGCAGAATTTACAAGACTTGTGGTGTAATGATGGAACTGGTATTCCTATTTTTGCCATGACAATGAGCTTGAGAAGATTTGTTTTTATTGTCAACCATTTGCGATTTGATGATGTTGATACACGTCAAGAAAGACTGGCACAGGACAGACTAGCCTCGTTCAGGAAGCTGTTCGAAGAATTCGTTAGCAGATGCCAACTACACTACACGCCTTATGAAAATTTGACTATAGATGAAGAGCTTGTAGCTTTCCGTGGTCGCTGCAAGTTTCGCCAATATTTGCCAAATAAACCAGCCAAATATGGAATAAAGATATTTGCTCTCGTAGATGCCAGAACATTCTACTCTCTAAATTTGGAGATTTATTTAGGCGAGCAACCGGAGGGACCTTATAAGGTCAGCAATAAGCCTCACGATGTAGTCGATCGCCTGGTTGCTCCAGTTTCCCAGTCCGGGAGAAATATCACGATGGACAACTGGTTTACGAGCTATGCAACATATGAACACTTGCTAAATCATCATAAGCTAACCGCTGTCGGTACAATGAAATCAAACAAAACTTGCATACCTGAAAAATTCAAAACAAATTCAGAAATGTATTCATCACAGTTTGGATTTCAAAAAAATATGACTTTAGTTTCATACGTCCCAAAACCCAGAAAAAAAGTGTTCATGCTGTCATCTCTCTATCATGATATGGAAATCGACCTGCAATCAGGCGAGAAGCAAAAACCAGCAGTTATAACATTCTATAACAAAACAAAAAGTGGTGTTGACAACGTTGACAAGCTTATTAGATCTTATGAAGTATCAAGAAACTCCAAACGATGGCCGCTCACTCTGTTTTTCTGGTTGCTGAACTCTGCAGGAATAAATGCAAAAATTATTCAAATACTCAACTTCCCTGGCATCAAAAACAATCGCAGAAATTTCATAAAAGATCTGGGTATGGCATTGATAGAATCTCATCTAAAATCAAGACAGAAAAATACTCGCCTTTCTACAGATCTCCGCAAACGAATTGCTGACCGTATTGGTATCGAAGAAGGTCCACCGGTAAAAAAAACAGCTGCAGGTGTAAGGCGTAGATGTCACGTTTGTCCATCAAAGAAAGACCGCAAAACACAATACATCTGTGAGATGTGCAAAAGCCACGTGTGCCTAGATCATGCGATTTTCCAGTGCGGAAATTGCTTCAAAAACAAAGTTCCTGAAAATGAAGTCGGAAATGAAGAAGTCTGATTATTATAGCTTAGAATATAAGATAACATATGTGCCTAATGATCCCCAAAGTCTGATTATGATCTCTTTTGTTTTAGTTGATTTTGCATGTTTATAAACATAAGATGTTTAATTATACGTTAAAAAACGGGTTAAAAGTTTAATTAAAAATTCTATTAAAAAATATAGTTGATTCATACACGTATTTTATTTAAAATCCTTAAGAACATGTTTAATTTTATAATAAAATCATAAACTATACTAATTGATAACAATTTGTAGGCGAAAAACTCATTTAAAATTTAGTCTCACAGACCCACCAGGCACTCCATGTAACTTTTGTCCACCAGGCATGCCGAGGGTTAAAAGAAAAAATTGATACATGTTAAATGATAAACAAAAAAATAGAAATATGGGTTAATTTGGATCAAAACATGAAAGTACTTAGTAGATTGAGAGAAAGAATACAATGGAAAAATATATCAGTGTCGCAGTAAGTGTAGTTACTGATTTATCTTAAAGAGCGTTGTACTTAACTAATCAAAATAAATCACATTTAAAAGCTTGATTTTGATATACCATATGACTACACAACACAGAAACCATAGAAGAAACAAATAGTCATTGTGACATCAAAAATGGAGGAGTTTTTTTTAAGTTATTGCTTGACCCCTCATCTTTTCCTGAAAGCATGAAGTTAAGTAATTATTTATTAAAAATTAACAAGTTTTAAAAAAAGATAAATCCGTACATATGTGTGATTGAATTCAAAGCCAGAAAAGACACGATATGAGATGAGATGAGATGAGATGAGATGAGATGAGAGTATCTCAGAAGTCGCAACTGAACGAGTTAATTAAAACAATCATACAATCATTGAACAAAGCTAAGCGACTTAGAACTTTAATGGATTTTGTATCTACTGTCTGAGAAGTTTTGTAATGTCATTTAAATTTTTATACTTTTTTAAATAGGGAAGAAAGATTAAGACCAATAAAGATTCTGCAATAAGCATTGTTAGTAATTACTAGTTTTGAATCTGAAGCCAGTTTTCTCTTCCCTTGGGAAGCTTCGTATTGACTTAGTGGTTCTACGTTGGCCTAGTTATTGACGGTAGCAAATTAAACGTTTTGTTATATTATCTTATTTTAATTTTACTGTAGGATTAATTATTCATTCAAATTATTTGATCTATTAAGAACAATATTTATACTTTTCACAAACAAGATATTTAAATTAGTTAAGATTAAGCAGAAGACATGTGCAAATTAAATTTGTTATAAAACCTATAAAATACGTTAAGAGTAATGTGATTCAAATGTTTCATACCATAACATTCCTGTTGGTTGGTCATCGTCATAATAAATACTAATTATATATTAAACAACATTTCACTGTCACATCCAGACAATCCAACTGAGTGAAGCCCACTACAGAATGACTACCCTGCAATGAATGAAAATAGTAACTTTGTGTTTAAAACTCTGTTAATAAAAGCACTAAAGAAACAACTGGGAATACTAGTTTATGTGACTTTTGAGATAAATAGAGTCCTGTTCTGTTTTATTCATCAAAGAGAACAAATGTTGTTTTATGTAGTGTTATATTTGCGTTTCGTTAAGTTAAAGCATTTCACTAATTCAATTAGATGAATATGATAAATGTAATTATACAAGTGTTTCAACCAGATTAATGGAATGCCAAGAAGGAAGTCACAATAATTCAGAGTCGCTTCACGTTCAATGTTCCTGACTTAATTTTATATTCGCTGTAGAGAAACAAGTTACTACAAATTTTGTGGTAAAGATAGTTTATAAAAAAAAATTGTCAATTAAAAATTGTCATTGTCATACCGTCCCTTTGTTTAAAATATCTATGAGATGATACGTTCGGGTTCTTTTGCACTGAAATGAATTTTGTATTCTATAGATTTAATTAAAAATAATAATTAAAAAAAACAGATAATATTTACAAAAGAAAATAGACTTACAGTAGTTCAAGCTTCTTTTTCTTAACTGAAGTAAGCGCAGTAGAATTAAATGCATAAACTATAAAACTCGTTTTGATTTAAAAAGTTTTAAGTGAGTAGTTTGCTGTGTTGTATCGGTATAAGGCAACGACGAGTTTTACAAGAGATCGCGGGTTCGAATCCCTGCCTATATCGGATTGTTTTTCATCATACATTTATTTACAATTTAGTATTATGGTGATAATTTTTTATAAATATTTATATCACACATATTGTGTCAAGCTAAGAAACAGAAGGGATTTTCTTCAAAATTTATAAAATCATCAAAATATCTGTCTTATTCATTATCCGAAAATTAGAAAGTATTCTTTAATCATTTGGTGTTAGTTATAGCGAAAATAATTATTTTGTTTTTTTTGAAATAATGAATGTTAGGTTCAAATTTAAACTTTTTATTTTAAATATAATTGTCATCCAGTGCATAGCAGAAATATTCAAATGCTATACAAATTTTAATAAATCTAATTTCTTTGATACTTATTTAATTATTACCATATATCACTTGTATATAACAGTAGCTTTCAAAGAAGTTGTGTCAAACGTTTTATTTTCTAAACGACAAATTCAAAAAGAAGAACTACTTGGAATATATTGAGTATTTTAATTTACGACTCCATATCTAAACAGTATAATAAATAATGTATCATATAAAATGCTACCAATCACTGCTGACATTCATTCAAATATAGACCGTGGGCTATTTTAGAATGATCAAGGAACTATCATACAAGCTGGATATACGAATAATTTCATTAATTTTACACACATAACAAAATTTCTTGAAGTATAACAATAACGAATTAAATTATTTATATCATATGAGCTTTTATAAATCAAAGAAGAGTCCATCAGTTTTGTAGATTTTATGTTTATTAAATAATCAATCCCACAACCGAAGGAACGACAAAACACTACAATAAGAATAAAACGAGCTCTGTGCCTTCCGTACCGAACTAGTCGTGCGAATAAAATATGAATATTTAACTAACCAATGGAAAAAGTACAAATTGTTTTCCATTTTATTTTTTGTATTATTGTTTTATTTTAGCAGCTATCCTGTCTGACAAAAGTTTTCCTAATTATTTAATACATTTTTGTATGTATGTATGCGGTATGACCACAAGATTTTTTATTTACCATATTAGTATTCCAATCTACAAAAAATATTATGTACCTACTGTTCGCTTGGCAACTTGGCTTATTGGTGGCAATTTAAATCTTTTAAGTTTTACTATTAACTCAGACTTAATTCATGAGATATAACAACCTAAAAAACGTTACATCCGCATCAAACACAAGATTAGCATATTTTTAGTAATTTTATATGAATGAATAATAATTTATTAAAAAAAACCTTTTCCTTAGACTTTCATTATAGTGCGTAGGATTAAGAAAATATAACTTTCTTTTCATTATAAATATCCTAGGTTTGTTCTTGGTTTACGAATAGATATCATTCGTACAAAATAGTAACTTTGGTATTAATAATAAGAAACTATTTATATTTAGTCAATGATAAAAAGTAGAGACAACAGAAATACGAAAATTCCTCAACACTATTCAAAGAATATGTTTTAAAATGCATCCTAATTACTCTTAATCTAATTAGTTTAACAACCGAAATGTACAAAGGGTGGTGCTTTACTAAATCATAGCGGACGTCACTTCCGTTAGTAGGAGTCTTGTCACAAGTTCCCAAGGAATATGCTGTCAGCGTTTTGCATTATTATTTTTTAATATTTATTTCACAAATCATACACAAAATTGTACAAAAAATGCTATAACGGCATTCTCTACCAGCTTTATAATGTACAGGAGAGAACGTGTAAAGGCATGCAATAAAAATATATCTCATACATATAGTAATAAATAATAGCATATTATACAAATAATCAAATATGTTCATTAATTATATAATATCCTCTATTACAAAAAAAAAAACACAGCATTAAAAAAATAGCAACTAAATATTGCATTTATTAAGGAACGTCTCTTTAATGGCGCTTTTATCAACACAATAGGTAAAGGTTTGATTTCAGCGACATATACGGTTAGAAAACAAAACAACAAACTGATATCGCTACAGTTAGTTTGGTTCACTTTGTACACTTCTATAATACTCGTATCATAATACGAGTCTTTCGGTATTCTGCTCTCAGGATCTGGTCATGCTATATAGAACCTGGCTCCTCGGGAGTCCCATATGTTTTCAAAGACACGACAACACATACGCTTTAATTACTTTATTTCTTTAAAAGTATAATTTGCAAGTATTTCATGTAAGAATTGATTTGGTAAAACTGAATGCTAAATATAATCATAATATAAGTCTATTCAAATTTATTTCACTAAGAAAATTATTCTTGGTCATTTATCAGCAACTTAATAAAAAATATATGTATTATTTAAAAATATATATTTGTTGGTTCAATTTCAGAAAAAAATATATTTTTTGACTTGAGCATTGTTTATTTTTTTCATTTGTATACAGATAAACTTCCCCTGACTAACAGTTTTATCGACGCATAGTCCAAACTGTTGGTTGCTAGAAATAAATAATTCACAACGTAGGCTACTATGAAAACATGAATACAGTAACGAAGTAGCGGCGGGTCAGCTAGTGATGGATCAAATAACAAACATATTTATTTTTTGAGTAAACACATTGTTTTGACTTGCTTTTAAGCTATCAAAGTTGAGGGATTTTTTAATTTTATAGAAATCATTTTCGACAATCATTCTGTCTCACACACGGCTACACTTTCATTTCAATTAATTAATTTGACGATTTTGAAATCTAAAGAAGCCTTCAATGACCTCAGGTATACATTTAAAAATCCAATTGTTGTTACCGCAAATGACTTGGACAAGAAACCAGACCGATGAAGAGGAGCTAGTATCTATATCAAAAAAAACTTGTATTTACTTCATCCCCAACACTTATTATTTTCTTCGTACACCAAGATATCCAGTTAAAAAAGGTACGGCATCAAATATCATATTAAGTTGCTGACAGCACGATGGTGTAATGTTTGATGTGCTTGGCGCTAAATATCGACAGTTGTTAAGTGTGGAAAGCCACAGATAACGCTGTAAAGGACTGCGGCGGCGATGGCGGATGCGGCGTATTAAGGGAGGGCTGATAGAACGACCATTCAAGTATACTAGAGTTTAATGTTCCTTGTTAAACTTTTTACATAAACAAGTTGAATTACAATTACATATTTTATGATTATTACTCAAACAATTTATACAGAACTTATAATATAAACGCTGCGTTCGTGAGCAAAAACTTTTATAAAGTTGGAATAGTAATTTAAGTGATTACGCGTTGCCATTGAATTATAGAAATCACACTTTATTGTACAATATTATTTTGCTACTCATTAACTAATTAAAAAATAAATAACAATTAGTTATGCGAAAGCAATGTTGTAATTCAACTCATCCAATTAATAATAAGATTTTTCGAAAAGAATTCACTAAGAGAAATAGACTTAGATACTGATATGTAAAAACATGTAAATACGAGTAAAAAATATATATTTATTTTACATGTAGTTAGTAAGACCGGTCCATTCGAGAAAGATATGTACCTACTCAGATATGCGGCTAACGAATAAATAAAGAGCGGGTAGAATGCGAAACCCTTACCTACACAATTTGAAATATTTTTTATATATTTTTTTAATTATTTTAAAATACGACAAATAGTAACATTGGTGCGGAAAAAGTGCTTTAAACCAAACTATCAAACTGACCAAAAAATGGGTATACTATAGTTTAATTGCGCTCAATGCTGGTTCACGTAATCTGTCAAATTAGAACCATGGTGGAGCTCTTAAATAATTACATTCAGCCAACATATCAACTGCAGTTAATTATGGACCACTCTAAACCATACCTAGCCACAAACAGCATTTATAAAACGGCAGACTCCAGAATCTTGATTAGCTTCAAGCACAGAAAATCGACGTACAATTTCCTTTGAACCGCAATCCCATGGGACATTAATCTTATATTGTAAAATATCGTTCTTAAAACGTATTGCAGATTACAGCTCGAGCAGAGGTAGCATGACATATATGACACATTTAGATTAAAAAAATTGCTTTGTGAAGTCAAATCAAGGTAGCGGGAATAATTTTTCTTATCAACTTGATTTGATTTATAATATCATACTTTAATTCAAGGTGAATTAGGTATCCTTGTTATATTTATTTTCGCCAAAATGGTTTGGTAAAGTACATGGTTATATTTATTTTTATTTTTTTTTAATTACCGGTGTTTGACATTTATCATCAAGCTACCTTGCTCTTTTGTCGTATCACCGGTCTTGACAACATTCGCGCTAACGCCTTGTCATCTCAGTAATGGGTCTGGACATTTCGAGCAATTGACAGATTCATGGTCACGTAAAAAACAATGCCTAGTTGGCATTGCTGAAGGATATCACAGCTTTATGCGTTTTTCCACGGACTACCAAAATATGAAATGAACTTCCATCGGCGATATTTCCAGGCCAATATTACAGTGGAACAACTACCTACTTTAGTTACTAAATAGATTAAAATGCTAAGAGTACCTACTGTAAATGACAAACAGTATTTTGTTCAGACTAAGTCGACGTTTTTGTTAAGAGATCAATGTTATAGAGAGATCGTCATAAATATGATACATTATTCATAGGGTTTTTAAAATTACATTTTTATACAAAAAATAATAAACTATTAAGAAAATTTATCTAATTGTGTGAGTATTTCAACTTACTTTTACACTTTTTTCTCACACACTCGTTAATTGAAAGTTTTTCAGTTCAAAATATTTGAATATAACCGCTGATTAAAGAAGTGGTTTATTTAATCGTTATAGTGATCAAATGGAACATGATGTTACCGAGTTTACTGAGATGACGCTGAGCTCTTCTCTCAAAGTATTGTGTATTAGCATTCTTTGTTCGGTTACCACTAGATCTTATTAAAAAAAAAGGAATAACCTGTGTTCCTTATTTAAAAAAAAATAAAAAGATAAAGTTGGTAAGCTGTTTTAAATATTTATTTCATTTTAATAACAATACCAGGAGCCCGGAGTTGTGCGATGATTAACGACCGCGAGTTTTCTACTGTCGTAATATTGATTTATCTAAAAGAACTAAAGTGTAACATTGATAAATTACTATTTATTATACTTTTAAAATGGGAATATTTCACAATTGCTTTAAATTTTAATTTATTAATTCCGTTTATATTTGCAAATAGTTTATTTTATAAAAAGATATCTCATATAAAATATATTTAAGGTTTGATAGTTTTTTGGTATGATATAATGACATAGTTTCGCATCTTTACGTAAATTATTGTCAATCTGCATATAATAGCCGAATGCGATGCCACACAGGGGTATTTTGTCATTAATATGCGGTCCGCATCAAAGAACACTACGACATACTAAAGTAAATACCAGGGCCCTGGTAACCAACCAAAGGTGCCAGGTACTGAGGTTAGTGTGTTCTAATTTTCCCGATTATATGTGTCATCATAACGCGCATTCATAGCTAACCAGTGGCCAACTTGCCGCTGTTTCAGCCAGTCACTGTTACTGGATATCGACCTGACCAAAGTCACAGTGTGATTTTGTTTCATTAAATACTATTGCTCGAAACGTTGAATATAATATAGCCTTACTGAAATAAAAGTGTTTTTAAAGAAAATATATAATATAGAAGAGTATAACATTAAAATAAATGTTTATATTATAGTATTACAGTATAATATAGAAGCAAGAAATAAAACATCGACACTTGTTTTTTAGCGATAACTATTTATAATGGTTGCCTGTTTATTAAATATTAATTAATAAATTCATACTTTAAGGGTTCTTAGTATGTTATATTTTGCTCTTTTCATTTTAATAGGAGGGAATATATTTGAAGTATGCAATACTTATGCTACAAAAAATATAAATGTTGGTTATATTTCTTCTTATTATTTTCGTTTAGGGTTTTTTTATGCAACTGGATATCACCAATTTACATATTTTTTTAAATGTTTTTATATTTTATCAGTATGTTATCTTTGAAACCTTACAAAGTTAAATAGAATATATAATTATAGTAAACATGCCCACTTAAACGCGTAATTAATTATTTTTTTCAAACAACTTATTAAGGTTTAAAGCCAGTTAAATTTAAATCTCAAGTACATAAGTAATTTGATCGTTATTATATATTATATAATCATGAATTACTTTCGAGGAGCTCATTGCAGAAACAAACAATAGGTATGAAGTAAATAATTTTTCTAGCCGTTGATATTTGTGTTTGAAACGGAAATAAAAATTTAAGGCAATTAAAGTGCCAAAAACTTTTTTCAACCCGGAACAAAGTGCCAGATATGAATAAGACGATAAGGTGAATGTGTCTGTTACGTCTTACGTCAAGTTGATTTTTATCAGTTAGTTCGAAATAATATTCAGCTAATACTTTTATACCATATTTTTCTGTAGTCCTCATGGGTGGAATGGCTGGTAATAGCGATTGCTTTAAATTTTTTTACATAATTATTGGTAATTATTTTTTTTTTTTTCAAAAATATAATAAAAAACCTTAAAGTATATTATATTCAATTCCGTGAGTAGATATAATGTTTATGTTAATGGCCGGCTTACTCTCCTTTGTTTTCCAGGATTCCCGAAAAGACGTATCACGAGTGTCACTGCTGAGGTGCACGTTCTCGCGCGCTCATAATGAAAGACCCCGATAGGTCAAGAAGCTAGTCGGGCATCTCCGGAAATAAAGGTAAGTAAGCCGGCCATTAAAAAAAAGCTCCTGTAAAAAAAATGTTATTTCAATGAAATAAAATATTACCACATTATTCATTTCCCACGGGGTTAAATCAATATATAATGGGTCATAGGAAATTTTCTTTGTGTATATTTTTTCCTTTCTTTGTGAAATTGTTTAGGGATAAAAATGTGTTTGCCCTCAAGGTTGATAGCGTTTGGAGTTTCTTAAAAAAATGTTTTGCTTTTAATTTGTATCGTCCTGTTTCAGATAATACATTTTTATTCAATACGCTGTTTATTTATTCAGTTTTTTTTTTGTTTGTTTGAAAATTAACGAAGTAACTCTTTATTTTCAATTCTTCTGGTAAAAGTCTAACTGATAACAAATATATAACAAAGAGATACCTTATTTAATTGTCTTTTGCTAATTTGCTTCCATTTTGTTTATTTTAAACGGACTCAAAGCTTTTATTAATTTTTTTTTTCCACTTATTTTTTTGGCATATATCATCCTTTAAAAATCAGTAATAGCTGTAAAAGGTTAATAAAAAATAAGGAATAAATTGACTTCAGCATCAGCATTGGTATGCTGATGACCTTTTATGACCTGGTGTTCTTTTGCAGTTCGTTCAATATAATTTGAAGATAATTTACACTAAGCTTAGTCCTACGATCTCATTTCACTTGGCAAGGTGTTAAGGGATCCTAAATTTTATTATGCTTAGTTAAAACCAAAGATGGTTTTGCTAGAACAATGTTAACAAAGTCAATTTATTTAAAGATTTTTAGTTATGTAAAGATTTAGGTTTTTGTACAATGATCGCAAGAAAGTATTTTCTAAGAAAATATTGTAATTGAAAGGTGAAGTGTCTGCATATATTTTTGAGCAAATGGATTGCAAGTGTGTCAGTCATCACGGTATCTCATCGGCGAACATTCTGTCTTGGCTGACGTTTCATATAACGTATAAGTTTTGGTAATAGTTTGTGGATCAAAGAATAGACTCTATGATATGGTATTTTGTAAATATCGCCCACGGACATAATTTATTATAGAAAGTTACCGAGCTATACCCATATAAGGTTCCTTAAAGTACACATAAATATGTAAATATATATATATAGTAGCGTTACAGATAATTTTTAAAAAAGTTAAGAAAAAGTCCTCTAATTTGCTCAAAGTTTAGTGATATTTGGTCCAGTCACGTCAGTACCAGATTACAATGTTCTAGCATTCATTACAGAGTAAAATACAAACATTTTATTTAAGATTTTCTGAACGGCAGAGACTGAGTCGAGAGGTTCGTCGGTAACCTCATTGACTTGCGATTTATGTATAAGGACACAATCGAATTTGCTTCTAGTTTCAAAGTGTGCAGTTGTTCATTGAAAATGTAAAACAATAAAAATGTTGTTAGGGAAGTTTATTGTAAGAGTCGTTGTATTATTAATATCATTTTGAAAAAACAATATTATTCAATAAAATTTTAAAAAAGCTTTTGATTTTTAGCATATTGTTGCATATTAAATGTAGAATGAGGTCTCGAAACAAACGCGTTTGGAAGATTTTTAGAAACTAGCGCGAAAATGTCTTTGTAACAAGCTTCTCGCTTAGCACACCCTTGTAAGAAGTTAAAAAACACAAAAATTCGCTTCCTCGTATATTGTGAGCACGTCTTAATAATATAATGTAGACAAATCTTGTAATTTCCGTTCTAATTTTTTCTCGTGTATTTTTTTTATATTATTCTACAATTTTATTTTGAAAATCGTTGATGTAAGTATCTAATATGCAAAATAATGATAAATACAATTTAAAAACCTGATTTATTTTTCATTATATATTTATTTAAAATTAAAAAAAAGTTTCACATTGTAACACATATTTAAAGATATACCTTATTAAACATTATATTATATTATATTAATATATTTAAAGTTGTAAAAGAGATCAGAAATAATCGTTTTTTGTAGTATACTCTCGCAATGTGGAACTCAAATATGAATTTAAATAATTATAAGAGAATAGAAAAACCGAGTAAATTATGACTGGGTGCGTTAAAAACAATATGGCAAAGTAGCTAAGAAAGAATTAGAGGGCACGAAGAAATATTTGCACTGAGATGACATGTGATATAAGAACGTGGAATAAAGCGACATATTTTGCTGACCCCCATTAATTTGGACAACCGCTGGAAGGCTTTAATATTCTGAAAAATAATTATAATTTATTATAAGTCTCATCTGAAATGTTCAATGAATAGTATAAAATTATATTTGTATAATTACTACATTCCTACGGAGAAGTCCGGTTACATTAATTCCCTTTCTCATAAAATTAACAATACTGGGTTTTTCTTAAAACGAAGAAACAACTTACAAAAAACAACTTATATTGAAATGAAGGTTTTTTTATATAACTTCTATTTAGTTAAAGTCGAAGCGCTTTTCATACAATCCTATAATTTGATTCAACTTATTTTTTTCTATGTCCGTCTGACGTGCAAATCTTTATATCGACTTAATATTAATATTTAGTCAATAAAATAACTGTTCATATATTTAGAGTTTCGGAAATGAAACTTTAAATTTTTACGATATATATGTCCGTTACTAAAAAAAAAATCAAAAACTGTCTTGAAAAACCGCAACAGCGGGGAGGTTACCCCTTGATATTGCGGTTAAAAAGCTTAATTCAGAACGTGACGAACATTTTGTAGAGATTTATGAGAGAAAACAAAAACACAATAAAAACATTTTGAGTTATTAAATTGGGTATTAATATTTAATGAAAGACGTTTGAATTATTTTGAAAAGAAAAACTTGTTAATATATTTAATAATATTGTAAATAATCATACCAGCCACATACTTACATAATTTTCATCATATGTAGAAACATATAATGGAAAGTATGTATGTGGGTACATAGCCCATGTACTTTATATTTCAACACTTGGATACATAAAGTATTGTTTTATGTTATTTTGTTTATTTTTGTGTTTATTGTTTTCATACAATGTATTTGTTCATACAACTCCACCAATTGACACAGCACTGTTTGTTGCTGAAACAAATATCGGCGCCTTTTAATATAAAATATACAAATAAGTTATGATTTGATAGGATTTAGAAATAAAAATCTAAAACTCTTTCAATTTACAGCGTGCTCCCATGTTGGTACATAAATCCTTTCCAAGAAATATTTTTTACTGTCTTATTGGTGCAAGTTTGCCAGAGAATTCCTCGCTATTTTACGTTCAAGGGATCTAGAAGCTTTACCACCTTTCAGAGCAAGTGATGTTTGTGAATAGTTGACGTTGAAAATAAGTAAGAAAGCCTAAAACTGAAGAGTTGGAACGCTGCTATTTATTTTAGATATACTCTTTGGCATAAATAACCCAATGTACGGTATGTTGGACTTTGTTGTACATTAAACTTCGCTATTAAAGCATAAATTTAAGTCCGAGCTAGTGGTAGCTTTGACAATGAATTGTTTCGTACAAACTGCTTTCTTTAATGATTTCGATTTTATAAACTATATTCGTTTATTTTTTCTTAAGTTGAGACATCCGATGTTATTAGAACAACATACTTAAAATACAATAATTACAATAATTTTCAACTTTGATCAAGATATATAAATATCTCTGCACAAACCCGATATAGTTAAACTACGTTTACTTCTGTCTTTAGTTCTTTGTCCACATATTTTATTTTTGTAGTATTTGATTTTTGTGTTACTTTCCTTGATATTATAATTGTAACTATTACTGTAACTTATGTGCTGTAAATATTCTTCACACCTATAAGTGTTTACGTACTTATTATTATGAAACTTATGTAATCATTTGTGTGTTAAGTTTTTGGTGTGTAAATAAATTAAAAAAATACTTCGTTATTAAAAAACTGTAATGATAAAATAAATATGTTACACATAATTTCTTGTCTACAAAGACGATCAAATATTATCAAGCAGTCGGTCTCTACACACTCTGCCAAAAGCTCGTACAGCTGAAAGTTTAATAGGTTTTTACAAACAGATTCAGTATCTGTATCACGAATTGTTTCTTGTAAAAAAGTAACAGATTTAAATGAACGTTGCGGGTTAAAATAGAATCCAGTGCCGAATAAACAGAATGTGAGTTTTTGGCGCCTCAGGCAATATAACACTCGTTTTAGAAACAGTTTTAAAAAAGGATATTGGATTTTTTAAATAAAATATTTTCCTTCATTTAGTATGAACGTGTTTGTTATAGAAAATAATTTTATCTTACTGACAACTTTGTTTCATATTATAGATGACTTTATTTATTTATGGAGTGAGCGAACGACCGGTGGTAGAGGTCTAGCACTTTTTCTATATTTTAAGACACATTTTTTCCGAAACATATTGCTATTTCCGTAATTCACCTCTATTTTAGACATATATCAGACAAAGACGATTGATAATCACGGATATAAAGAAAGGAATTATCTCTAAGAGTACGTAAATCATTTTGTATGTATGGATGATTGTCACAGTAGATCTTACTTTACTAAGTGTATTAAATCATTATATATTCCAAAATCACTTAAATTAAAACACAGTAACTTACTTACACATTAAATAGTTTAAGAAAGGGCCATTAAACCAAATATTATATATAATAAATGCATATATATGTAGTAAGATTGAAAATAGAATGGACTCCGTGTTGAATTCTGATTTCAGCTATAGGGTATTAATTTACAAGATGTTTATCTGATTGCTATTTATTAAATAGATATTACTGCACAGATAAAGAAATTTAGCAAGCAATCAAATAAATAAATAAAATTTATATATTATTTGTAGATAAAAGAGGCAATGTGAATTAAAAAAAATGTTTTGATATTTTAAGTAAATTCAATATAAATGTAATATAAATAGATTTGCTTCCAATAAAGCTTCCAGCAAGATAAATAAATAAATATAACATTAATTTATTGATATATAACTGAGGCTTGTGTAATAAAAGATTTCATTTCATTTACATGTACTACACAAATGTTAGTGTTTTTTGTATTTTAAGTTATGGTAGGAATCTTCAATCTACATATATTAGGAGACAGGTAGATGTATCATGTTTTCTTTACCATTACTGTAAATAATTTGGGTTTCGAAGTAATTTCAACAAATAGTATTTTAAGCTTGTTACTAATAAAGTAAAGATATTCTCTAGATAAATAAATAACATTCCAAATTACAATAATTATTAAAGAAATACAAAGTTATGATAAAATTACTAATGAGAATGAAACTGTCAACTATATAAAACTGATACATCGAAATGTTCAGTGTGTGAGTGTTAAGAAATAAATAAAGATAATATTTTTTGTATGTTACTCAATATTGGCTTAAAGATGAAGAAATAATATTGAATATCAATCACCACCAGGTTTGTGATTTTACCACACACTCATCACCATGACGTAGATCTACAATTTTAAAACGTTCCTTACATTTATGGTATCTTTTAATTTATTTACTTTACTCTTTGAATTAAAACTGAATTATCAAAATAAAATTTTATTGCTTTAGCTTTGTTCTTATCAAATCTAGACTTATATATTAGCACAATTATTCATGTTAAGTGGTGCCTCCTGTGAAAAATGTTTTCAACACTGCAATACAGACATAGACGTGTGGAATTTATAATTATATCTCTTCCACTCTGTATCAATACCAGTAGACGTCAAATGACAGGACTGCTTATTTTGTTACGATACTTATCGATAATAGGACTTATGTAACGACATTCTCCAACTTCAAATGAAAGCTATGATAGTTCAAAACGTGCCTTGGTTTGAGAAGAGCCAAAGAACAAACACAACCGGTCATTTCTTTATAAGGATCACTGTTTCACAAATGTCAATATGAAATAAGCCATTTACGATCAACTAAAAAGTTCTCAATCAATTCAATGGGAAGGCCTAATAATTAGCAAATTATGTTATAAAAATAACTTTTACAAAATTGCAAAAAATATTACTGTTAAAAAAATACCGTGGCCTTCAACACAACCATCACCTCAAGCAGCAGCCGTTCACGAACAGAGCAAAAATCAGAAATAGGCTATTATAGTATCGAGTATTATTTTCGGACTTAAAGCTTAAATAAATAAAATTTAAATAACGTCTGTGTGTATGTTCAACTTAACCTCCTCATGTATAAATATATTTAGCCAGAAGTCTAAAATATTGTTATCGCAAGTTCCCACTGCTTGGAAACCTTGTTGGATCAGTCTAGATTATACTTACGTTGGAATATTACCAATATATGTATGTTTTCTTAAGAGAATATTTATTCCCTGTTTGAAAATATCTATAAACATGTATAGCAATATGAAACTTATTTAAATTTCAAATAAATTTAAAAATGTATTTATAATAGGGGTATTATATGATAGTTTCTTCTAGAAATAAACGGTCTAACGAAATATATTGTGTGACTCTATTCAGACCAGGAGGCACACACTTGCGGTTCATTACTGGTTTTCATTCAAAGTAGAAGAAATATAAATAGATTAATAATCTTATGACTTAGTAGAAAACTACTCGAATTATGTTACTAAATATAAATTTATTGTTACTGGCCCAGTTTTTGTTTATTTACTTGAAGTAAACGTAACTTTCTGAAACGATTTCATTTCAACGTGAAAACCATTTTTCTTTTGCTACGCCCGTTATATTAAATTCCAGAAGGCCTAATCGGCTAATGGGAAAAGTATACATAAAATACTAAATACTGTTAAGGTATATATAATGAAAGATAATAATTGCCATGTTTCTTTTACTTTTCTGATATTTTTTGATCATAAAATAATTTAAGATAATAATAAAGTTCAAAAACGTCACAGATGGTAAAGATACCTCAGCAGTAGCGCACCGATGCACGGCGAGCAACCATCCTTTCATTCTGGACATTCCAACTGTCAGTATAAAACACGGCTTCGTCATTTTTAATTCGTAGAACGAAGAATTGGAATAGCTTGCCTGCGTCGCTATTAAAAATAATGTGGGTGTCTTCAAGCCAAAAGCGATTAGGCTTTTACTAAGTTGATGCGCTTTACCACCTACGACTACATTTCCACTTCCCATCAGGTGGAATGTAGTCAAACATCAACATAGTTGTAATAAAATACATATAATAAAAATAAAAATATATATACCTGTCATGTCATGTCAGAGAATATAATAAAATAAAATTTATTTATCTACAATTTTATAAAAATACCATTTAAATCGAGACAATACTTTACAAGGTTATTTTTTTTTAGAAAAATACACCAAAAATTGGAAAGCAGAACAGACTAACGAACTGACCAGGAATAAGTATATAGTTAAATTGTTCGTGGTAGAAGTGGGAAAGAGAGGTATAACATCAAAATCTCTTTATAACCTACTTAAAGATTTTGACCTCTATCATCAGTTAATTTCTAGACCGCACCTCAAAGGCGGCATTAATAGGTTCGTTTCAAATGTAGTTAGTTAATGAGAGAAGCGTATTCGTATCATGACACAAGTTAACATCCTTAACCATAACGACAACTTGTTATTGAAGGGGAGGGAGGAAGTAGGCCGCGGAGCGGATCAGGGAGAACAACGCATCCTCTAGCTTGGCGGCTAGACCGGCGCAGGCGTAAAGGGGAAAGGAGGCGACGGTTTGCTCACTTCCCCTTTCCTCCGTAAAAATGGTCATCGGGCGAAAGTCGGGGGACTTTCGGCTGGACTGTATTATGACCCCGTACATCTAAAGGGTGGCCTTCGTGTGAACGAGGTCACCCCACATTTTGTGCCGGGGCCCAGATGACACCACATCCGGGCCTACCGCCGGGACAAGATGGCGAATGCTAGCGCAGCCCCATCGTATCCCACCATGGCGAAGGACACGTGGGGTTTTTAGGCGGTAAGAGTCCTGTAAAACCACTCTGGTCCCCCGTACTGGAGTGGTATTTATGAAGATTTTCCCAACGCAGAAAAAAGGGCGGTAGAAATGCATTTTAAAGGGCGTACCTTCGATATATTTTTCTAAAGATTTTTTAAATTATTTAATTTATCCAGAAATGGGTAATAAATAATAATATAGCTACAATATAACTCTGGCCCAAATGTCGAAATACTGAGACTGGCGGTGAAGAGACAAGACTTGGGACGGTATGAATGTGTACAAAAATTACTTTTCGAAACAGATAATAGGTACTGGCTATCCATCATTTTTTGAGTTAATCTTATAATGTATGGCGTGGCCAGTTGATCATGTTTTTAATATTTAATAGCTCGAATGTTCATAAGTGTGTCAGCGGCGTGATGGATGGCATTTGTTTTTCATTTAAAAATACAGCTTTTTTTTTCAAGGGATACTTTTTCTATTTAATTCTGACCTCAAACGTATGATTAAGTACATACTATTGTAATATATAGGATTTATTTTGTAGATTACAAGGATTTAAAATTTTGTTACTATGTATTATTAACTACATATTAAATTATAAGCTTTAAGCTGTAACTGTACTCGGATTGTGGAGGTAAATTTTTAAATATTTACTTTCAAGGATTAATTCTTTAATTTCCTTTTAGTATACACGTTTTTCTTTTAAAGCTATTTACATCTAGATTTCAATTTTCGACTTTTTTATTACATATATTTCTGATAATAAATCACCTGTCTTACTTTTTTTGTTCAATAATAATTCAAAAGCCTTAATTATTAGTTTCGTTTAAAAATAAACTAAATATTTCAAACCACCGAATAATTATTCGTAGAAGTCATAATTTTTTAGCTTCACCTTAAGATCTCGAAGATCATGAACATTTATTAAGATGACACTGATCCAGTTGTTAGAAACCATTAGCATTCTTATGAACTATATTGTCAATAAAATAAAATAACGTAAATCAAATAACCGTAATTAAATTTGATATTTTATGTCAAAATGGCAGTTCGACCGCGATCTTATCAGTATTATCTTTGAACAATGGGCCATAAAAGGTGAATCAACATAGTGTTCCAAGATTCTCATTATACAAGACTTATTACATGATACAGCCAGTGAACGTAATTTATTTTTTTATTTTTAATTAATTTACTCATAAATATTAATGTACTTTAAACAATATTTCAATATTTTTGCCAGCTTCAATTTGTGTAATCAGTTGGACAGAGTATTGGTTCGTTAAAATGTATCGTAAGTGAGGCTTTATGATAATTTAAAGGTACATACATTTATTTTATAATTAATCAATTGTATTTTCTTTTAACAATACTTAAATATTTGTCATTATAATTTATAAGACAGTGTACTCGTTCGTTAAAAGGTACTGTAAGTGTACGCTTTATGTTATTTAACGTATACACAATTGTCTTTATAATTAGTATATTATAATTATTTTTTACTTTGAACAATACTTCAATTGTTGTCATTATATTTTAGCCACCTTAGATTTGTGTCACTCAGACAGTGTACTGGTCCATTAAAATATATACAACTGTGAAGTATTTGCTTGGGCGAACAGTTTTTTTCGACAGTTGAGCATCAATTGTGTGATATTTTGATTGTGGCGAATATTCAATTTGCGAAAAGTTCTATTGAGTTTAATTTTAAGTTGTCGTGCACTGAAAGCCTTCAGTTCAATGGGAACTAGCACGAATTTTGTTTAGCAGTTTTGATTCTTTCACAGCAAAGACTGAATTTGTATGATTTTGTGCTGCTTTGTTTTGTCAGATGTTTTTATAGTCAATTTACAAAGTGCTAACTCATTACAAGCAATAGAAGGGTTCACAGTGCACTTGTTATTTTTGTGATTTATTAAGCCGTTTGGGTACAGTATGAAATTATAGTTCAAAAAGTACTTTCAACTCTACGTTATTAGTAAAAAAGCCCTTCATAGATTAGAACATATTTTAATGAAATAGTTCTGCAAACTGTTCTAGATTTGCGATGAAAGCTGACAAAAGCATAATATAAGGCTTTGAATGATGTACGATTTGGGTGATATTTTAAATATTATATTTTCATAAATTTTCCCAAATTATCTTGACAGTGACGTAAAAACGGAAAATTTTATTTATTATATATATAATCATTTATATATATATATATATATTTATATATATAAATGTATTATATTATATATATATATATATATATATATATCTGTATACGAGTAAATTTAAACAATAACGTGATTCAATAGTATAGCTAAAGCTTGTAAGATATTAGACTCGTTAGAACGTGTAGACGGTCCTTTAGGAGAGTACTACAAAAATAAACGAGAGCTGTCACTGCCACACTGAGCTCGTTTTCAAAAGAATTAATGAAGCAGGCCTTCACAGGGTTGTTCATCAGATATTGTAGTTCTATTAAGGGTCATAAGTAAAAGTAATGATTTAGGACAAGTGCTTATGTCAGACTTATTAGGAGTCACTGAAAATCACAACGTTTTAGTAATTCCAGATTTTATTTAAGTAAATATGATATATTCCATACGCTTTTTTATTTTCGCTGGTGATTGAAAAGAATAGAATCAGATAATAATGATTAGGGTTATTTAAACATTAAATAACATTGTTACTTATAAGGATTTATTTTTTTCCAATAATTTCAATATTTAATTTAAATTAATTACTGTCGTAAACGCGGGGCTGTACCACGTCGCGGCACGTTTCTTTGTCCTTTATTCTTTCACCGACGCGGCGATAAAGTTAAAACAAACAGTGATGTGGAATACTGTCGATAATTTATTTTGCGATCGTATTTTAACAAATTTATTTATTATTATTATTAAAGTTTTTTTTACTGTACTAAAATTATTGGTACGAATGTAAAAAAAATTAACGTATTGTTTTATAAGTTATGATTTTTTATAACCTTCTATTATCTATTGTTTCTTCAAACACACCATTTTTTATGAATATAAATGGTATTATAATATTGGTTACTTAGGTTAGTGCAATAGTCTATAGCAGCCTTGTACCTGTCAATTATTCACTATTTACTACATTTAAGAACTGTTTTTCATTATTTTATCAGTACGAATTCAAAGTGATTGAGAAATGATATCTGCGAGTGTACATTCATACCCATACGTTGTCTAGTTTTTGTTTTTTTACATTTAAAACAATCCCAAATATGTTATACAATTTACAAATGCTGTATTAAAAATATTTCTTATTGAAACCTTTTTCATACCTATCAGTGATCTCCGAAACACGATATTAAGTTAGGCCTACCACTTTTAAATAAAATTGGACAAGTATAAATAGAAAATTCTATAAGAAATATTTGTTGAATGGAGAAATAAACTTCCTAGATTTATTATTAAAATCAATTCTCGAAGGTAATTTACACAATAGATCTAGTTATATGATTTGAGAAGTCATTTCAAGTAAAAAAACAGTTACTTCTGATATTTGTGGATTGATTTATATAAATATAGAAATCAAAACCCTACTGTTATTAGTATTTTAGTTCAAAATTAAGTGGTTACATAATAATGATTGTTTTTAATGTTTAGAATTATAATCCTTCCATTTAAGTCCGTGTCATAAGTTCTCTTTTCTTCTATAGACAAATTCTTTACTTAGATTCAAATTTATTCCCATATAACAGTTACGCTGTGAATTTGGTGTAGTGAAAAAAATATATATATAAGCAATATATGAAACAAATGGTCAAGAGTAGCTGATTATAACTAAATTTAGTTAATATTTTGGTTAGATGGGCACAGTCGACCGTTCAGAAAATCGAGGTAAAATTACTTTTATTGTTGCAGTTCCCTGGGCATATACATCATAGAGTATAGTAATGCGTCCTTAAATCTAATGAAAGAATTACAACGCGTGCACGAGTCGGTTGACTCATTTAATGCACTTTGATACAAAAATCTAATTTGCGAATTCGGCGCGCAAGAGCAGGAATTCTTTTACTCATCAACTTCACCTACATTGGATTGAACATATTGTATCACACTCTTATTCAAGACATTCAAACATTATTTGTTAAAAATATTAAGGTTCGCGAAATTTATTCATTAAACCTCATATAGCAATTTGTATTCATACCGTTTTTATTAATTAATTAATCGTATTCTGCCATGATGTTTATTTATAGAAACTATTTTTGGTATAAATAAATATTTAATAATTATACAAAATAAATGAATACAAGTTAATAAATAATCAACAATGTTAAATGTTTAAAAAAATAAATAACAATATTTGTGAGACCTACATTATGAAAAATAATAAACATAACTTCAATTTAAATTTTGTAACGGGCACGGACAATAATAAAAATGAAACTGAATTACACGAACACTAAAATAAAATATAATTTTCTTTATATTTTGTAAATCCGTTTACGATTCTTTCAAACAGCTGCCAAAACGTTCGTTTCAACGTTTTTGTTTTCCAGTTGACTGGGAGTTCATGAATAAATTTACATTATTTATGAGGTTTTGACAACCTTATTGATAACAAATCACTACACAATTATAAAGCTATATAAATAATAAATATTGGTAATATTTATTGATTACATATTTATTGTACGTTGAAAGTACTTCACAATCAAGTAGGTACTTTAAAACTACCCTCTTAGGAATTTTAACCTTCTATCATATTTATTTTCATATCGCCTGTTACGTTCTTAGTTTTTCCATAAAAACATTTTTTTTCAATTGTAATAGATATTCCGAATAGATTTTCCGTAATTAATAAAAACATTTAGTTCTAAAATAAAAGTTTACATTTTCTTATTATAATGGGAGATTAAACACAGTCTAAGTAAACAAACGATACGAAGTTGGCTAGCAATGTCAGTAAATAAATAATATCTGATCATCTATTTAATGAATATAATATATATAAGATTAATAATAGTCAATACCATGTGTGTATAAACTGAACATTAAATTCAGTATATATGAGTACTAATACAGTTATTTCGTCGCTAGTTTGTATTGTACTGTTTCTCAGTAATGTCCACTGCTGTATTATACGGGCGTTTATGTCCATTATTGAGTTTCAGAAAACGACTTTCATACAAAGGAAAGAAAATATATTTTCCTTGACAAAGACACATATCTTTCTTTGTATTAGACATGTCATTAGGAAATATATTTTTATTATAATATTTGATTTTGTGGTATAGTGCTGTTTATTATTTTCTCAGGGAGTTTTTGCTACCAATCATTAATGAAATGAGGACTCGATTCTTGTTTACTTATAATGTTTCCTTATCAAGGAGTCAAGATTTTCAATTTGATTTCGAATATTAAATAATGTAATTGACATTTTTTATCCTAATTAAACCTTAAAGGTATGTCTAAAACGCATTTGGCTATTAGATTATATGTATTTGATACATATTCCAGATACATAAGTAATACGTTAAAAAACTCTCTCATAAGTTAAAACCCGAACTCATGAATTAAATCTTGATGTTGATAAATGAAAATTCCTTTACGTTTAACTTGGTTCCTGCGATTTTTGTAGGTGTATTTAGCAATTTATTTTTTATCCAACTTGTATCGCCAAAACGAAAAGAAACAAAAAAATATTAAGGTGATTAAAAATAAAAGGTTTCGGTCATTTCAAAAGAGTGCTGCGAAATAAAAGATCCAATAAAAAAATACTATTTAATCATTTGTATACTGGTGAGTAAAAATAATTTAAATAATGAAGATGTTCTAGAGATGAAGTTAGTTAAAATAAAGAATTATTTTTTCACTGTTTTTATGGGTTTAATTAATAAGTACAAATAATTGTATTTATTTGTATTCATAACAGATTTAATAATCCATGTGACATAATTTATTCACGGCGTGAAGCAGCCGGCGGCGAGTGACAGGTAGCAGGCGTCTAACAACACCGCTAAATGCTGAAACTGAAGATTGTGTAATCACATCACTCTTATAGTAGGCTATCTTATTTCATTTCAGGAAAAGTAGAGTTTTAAAATATGACAATATAAGATTTTGCATGTAAACTTTTGTATTTAAGCAAATAAAAGGTTTTTTATTATTGGATTTTTTATATATATTAATTAGTAATATTTCATATAGTTTAAGTAGTTATTTTACGGCAAAAATGCCACAGTAATATGGGCTGGCCGACCGGTTATCGTACCCTCACATATAACAGCGACGAAAAATATTTATTTCAGCCAACTTTCTGCACCCTTTGCAAATTTCCATGAAAACTACTTACCATTAGAGCAATCTGCTCGTTTATCATCTCTATACCACAAATAAAATAGAGATCATTTTATACTCCACAACAAATTAAGTAAAACAGTGACTTGGTGTCCGTCTGAATAATTGAAAAGAAACAGACCGTTATTTTTAAAAGTAGAAAAAATGGCTTAACCACTAGCCACTTTATATATTGTAATATAGATCAAATATCCGTTATATATAATTTATCTGAATAATAGTATTTATTTAATTTTAAAAACAATAATAAAAGCTACATCGTTTCAAATAGCTGAGACGGCACAAAGCATTATCTGTCAGCCCACTGGCATTGCTGAGTCAGCAAGCTGAATAAGCTGCAGCAAGAATTAGGAAGATTAAAAAAGGGTACTTTACCTGAATCCCGACCATCTGATATATTTGATAATGAATCAGTAGCAACTGCTTCAGTTACATAGAGAAATAGTACACATTTTTCTATAACATGTCCCTAGAAACATTTTAACTTCGTCTGAAACTGGCATGAGTTAGTCAACACGTGATACAGAATCTGAAAGAATGTATATATTTTAAGGAGCAATTGATACCGAACCGAATGAAAATTTATTTTTTACATAGTTTTTAGAAAGGTTTTGAAAATATGCAAAAAGATGCAATAAATAGGCAACAATACACTAAAGAATTTATCCAGATCCAAACTGGAAATTAAAAAACAATCATATCACTTTTTTAGTGAGAAAAATATAAAATAGTGAGGTGACGATTATTTCATTTAAAATTGTGATTATTTTTCCATCTCTGGAACACCATATTATGTGTTTATAGATTTTATTGAAAACTAAAAATATAATTAGTAACATATTAGTAACAAAAGACAGAAATTAGTAATCCAGCAAAAACTTCAATATTTCATTAAATAAAGAATATAGTATTCCTATAAATTGTAATAATTTTGTAGCATTGATACTCCATGGAAAATATTTGCACGTAATTGTTAATATTCGAAATTAATTTATTTATTTGACATATATCGGTAATTTAGTATTGTGACGATTTTTTCCCCGGTATCCCTATTATCTCTTTATCCTCATTTGTATAAATAATGGACATCAGTCCTCTGGAACCTCCTGACCCTGGTGGTAACAGGTAGTCCATTTTTTACCCAAACGCAAAATAACAATAGAAACTTTAAAAATCAAGAATGTTCTACGTCTAAAAAAGACATTAATTTACCGAGATCTTGCAAATTCTTCCCGTCAAACAGTTTATAACCCCTCTTTCTCTGAAGGCCCCTCCATGATTCTTGTGTCCCGGGAGATTGCAGGTCCTTCTGCAGGTACTTCTTAGAGGATTATTAAATTTGATCAATTCTTACACAAGTGTAAAATAAACTATGTTTTAAAGAATGGAGTCAAAAACATCGGTAGAAACAGAACTAAGATGGAATTTTCAACTGTTGAAACTGTTACTTATAATTTTATAAGCAATTCCCTTTTAAAATTAGATAAATACACTGCTGTTATACCAACAGACAATGTTACCAGAATATTAGCAGTTATAGAATATTAAATAAGTCAGAAAGTATAATGTGATATGAAATCATGTTTGTAATTAATGGTAAATATAAATTTCATATGAAGTAAAATAACACACCTCTCTGTGTAAAGACATCAAACACATCAAAAAACAACAATCACAAATACATCAAACAAATTGTAAAAGTTTATGTTACTGGTTAAGGAATGAAGCAATAAAAGTAGTACGTATGTAATACAAAATATTGATTTCAATCACACCAACAACTCTGTTAAAGTGAACTTTGTTTTTTTTAATTGTATTAGGGAGACCGCGTGCATACAAATGTACGAGTATATACTGGCCATTGCACTTCTTTGCTTTATTTAATCTGATTATATTTTATAAAAAAATGTCTAAAAAAACAAAATGACCTCGTTATCTAATTTTTAAGTACTTCTTTTTGATAATAACATTGATAAAAAAAAACAACGCAAGAAAATTCCAACCATCCACATGTGGATCAAAATTAACTATATTTATATCATAGCATAAAAATTGTATTAAATGTTTATTTTGTTGGAAATAAAATAACATCAAACGGAAACCAAACAAATAAAATACGAATTGTAAAGAATCATCGTTTTTAAACCACTTGGATAACGAATACAAATGTCATTTTTATCAGCAGAGGACCGGCCTGTCAAAACAGACTACCTTGTTTAGAGATATAACACTGGCATGGCACATACACAGAAATAATTACAAAATAATAAATACCGGAACATATTACTGTGATAAATTATAATATATTCATGATTTTTATAGAATATCACAAAACTGTATAGATTTTTGTGAAGGAGACAGAGGAGAGGTACTCGAGTAGTACCAGTAGAGTACTCTTTTAATATATGTCGAAGCCGGCGATGGCCGAGCGAGTCTCGTCATTATTTTAGAATCGGTGTTACAAACTAGTCTTATCCACGACGTCTCCATTTGTCCACGATTTCTAGTTTAACCGCATCAATAATCTACCACGCTCATTCTCATTCATAAAATTGGCAAAGTATTTTAATTTTATTTAGTGTAAATTTCTGTAGAAGACTTGATCTCAGTAGACTTTCACAAAATATTTCGAATATCGATTTAGCAAAGCTAATAAACAAGAGGTCCATCTTAACCATATTTTGTTACATTGCAAATTAAACACTAGTTTTACGTCAACTATGTAATTCTGAGTTTGGGATCCTCCCATGTTACTAAAAAGTACCTTCTAGCGACACAGTTAAGCTTAATTTAACACACAATCTTAGCACACAACTTATTGGATAACACGGAACAGATATAAATATAAAACTTTGTTAATTAAAGTACAAAGTAAATAAATAGGGTAAGTAGTTTGTATATAACCTTTCTTACAAAGTTCAATTTAAACTTCTGTTTAAAAAGATTGTGATAGAAGATTTAAAAGTTTTGCGCCTAGTTTTATGTATTAAAATTTATTTATTGAACAAGTGGAAATGATCATTTCAAATTTATTTTATTTATACCCTTAACTTTAAAATCGTATAGTTATCGTATTAACATTAAAGCTTTTTAAAACAAATTGGTAAGTAAGTTAACTTGAGTTTCATTAAGTAGTCAAATCTTTCTCCGTAACTCTGAAGTGTCGACGCAAACGTTTTAAGAGGACGACTTTATCACAGCCCTCGCATGTATAAGAAGCTTTTTATTATTTATATATAAGTTGTTAATCAGTAATAAATATTACTAATTATAGTTTTTACTATGATGTAGCGATAAGTTTCCTTGCAAAATCTTAACAATTCAAAATTCAACAAGAAGCCATTCTTCCCTGTGACCGTCTTATAGATATGTTATAATAAATGACTCATGAGAAATGACTCTAGCTCAAACTCAAACTTTCTTTCTTTTGCCTGAAACTCAATGATGGATGATCTTGAAAACACATTGCCTACCATTCCTGGGCATTGAGCTCTCGACAGAAATTGTGTTCCGGAAAAATCTATACGACAGACTTTACTTTTCTTAGATGTTTATAAGTCCAGTAGGCCGGATCTCATTTCTCCAGCCGTGATCCAAAGATGCTCTCTTAAACTTAATTGTACTACTACTAACGCGTCTATTTCTCACTCATGGAAAACCGAGCGCTATAAAATGTGACAGCAATGGTGTTGTATGTTGCAGAATTCTCTCTCTCCAGTGAGGCAGTACTTCACGCCGAATCAAATGCTCGCTTATTAAAAGGTGGAGCTCCACATATGGAATATTTTTCTCTGTCTCTGGTCCCAAGAGCCCATGTGTTAGCTTCTACTATTTAACTGCTTGTGACGACGAAACACGCAAGTTGTCGAAGAGCTAATGCTTTGAAAGTCTTCATCCTTGAGCGCTACGCACTGACATCGTATAATAAACAAATAAAATATTTAAAATTATATCTTCATATATTTTTAACCAAGATCTTGACTGCCAGGTTTTCAAATCGGTGCATATTATGTTTCAAGGTTACGTAAAATAAACCATAACTTTTAATGTGGGATGACACAAATCTAGCGGTTTCATAAATTAAAACAAAAACTGTTTGAAAAAAATTCAATAAATTATATAATTAAACTTCATTGACTAATTAAAAATTAAAATAATGTAAAATGCGTTTTATAATCGAAGTTTAATTATAATCCGACTTTAATATACTAGCTTCTTAAATCGAGCAATACGAGCTCAATCTCTTGCTCAATTTAAAAAGCTGGTATTTTTATAAATTTTATTTATTTATTATTAATATATTTTTTTCTGTTATTCTTGTTGTTAATGTATCCATATATATTTTGGTATGTATGTATGTATGTATGTATGTATGTACCCATGTATTATTATTATTATGTAAGTGTATTATATATAAATACTCAAATTATCAACCTGATACATCCCTACTCTCTAGTACAAGTTACTAAAAAATCTAATATCTGTACCTCACGGTTACCTGGCAGAGATCGTTGCTTTAGCGATAAGGCCGCCTTTTCTATATTATGTATGTGAAAAAAAAATTGCAAACAAAAACATTGTTTGTAATATTTTTCTTTTTTTTTCTTTTTGGTGTACAATAAAGAGTATTATTATTATTACATAATACTTTACTTGATTTTAAGAATACTTATTAATTTAGTTTTTATTTAATTATTGGAGCATTAAATTAAAAAGGACATTAATGTACAAAATAATATATGTATATAGGATCAACTTACCACTTTAAGAGAGCTCGCCCAGTTTGACCTCGGTGTGAGACAGTGACATGACAGTTTATAATATGCGGTCTTGTACGTTCATTTAAAGAAACAAATACTTAAGGTAATGCTTTATCAAGCACATTATAATAACAAAGAAAAACTACAAGAAATATAATTAAAAAAATACACAAGAATATATATTATATACAAACAGCCACTGTCGATTTTAGTATAGTCTTATGAAATAAGACGTGACTGAGAATAAAACCGGGCATCAAATATTCAGTAGAAAACCGTGTCCACGGAGTAAAGATGAAGGCAAACATTATGTTAGATGAAGTATTGTTTTCTGTTCGGTCATTACAATACCACATTGTATATTGAGACGGTATGAACTTAAAATATCTTATGATACTATTATTTTTAATTGAATTATGATAATAAAGTTTATAACGTAAGTGTCTAATGCGGAAACTGGCTATTGATTGCAGCTCTTCCTTATGGACCAATTTAACTAGAACTGTAAATGACGATGTATTATTAACTTAGTTACGTCACTTATTTAACTTCCTGTGGGATTTGTTACCTATGCTTGGAGAGTGCTCACGTCATAAAAATATTTTATTGTGAAATACCAAGGTTATATATCCGATATATATACAGGCGGGTTTCAGTATAAGTTCAGTAAAAATGTACAGTTTTTTTTCTTAATTACCTATGTTACAATGAATAAAAATAAATGAATAAAACAATATATACAATATGAATAAGGTAGAAGCTTAATTTATAAAATAATAATACACAAGAATGAAAAAGCACTGCTTATAACTAGGGATTTCTTACAAATATAAAGAAAGTATTAAAAAAATTGAATACATTAAACATAGTATTTCTTTTAACGGCAAAAAAAAAAATATTAGTAGACAGTTTTATTTCATTAAATTTAAATAAACAGTGTAAGATGGACTTTAAAATAAATATTATCCATGCGGGCAGGGAATCGAACCCGCGATGTCTCCTGCCTAATAAATGTATCCTACATCGTTGCTCAATTCATCGAAGCAGGTAGCGATACAGTTTGTTCATTGGTAGGGGCGACGGAACTGTTTTCCAAAAGTCTTGGTTTCGAATGCCTGCTGGTAGCGATTATTATTCTATATTTATTAAAAAATTAAATAAGCTCAACGTAGCTATATTCATTCTACTTCTTTATTTTTTATATTTTCAAGTTAGTATTATATACTTTTTTTTTCATATTATACGATTCAACATAGAACCCCAGAAAGTCTGATTGTTTTTTGATTTATTTTAATATGAATTAACTTTACTGTAATAAGGTTTATTTAGTATTCGAATATGTTTGACTTTGATGTGAATAAATTAATTCTAGGCATAATTATTACAATAATTTCTCTCTAGTTTTTTGTTACTATCCATCATATTTCTGTTATTCAAATTTGTGTGTAAATTCAACGATCTCGGAAATTTCTTGAATTTTCATTCATATCAAGAGTAGAAGAGTACGTAGAGTTTCTACTCTCCAGAAACTTTCTCCTGAAACTTTGGAAGATTTAAATTACAAAATGTAAATGCGACAAAATAGTTTATGATAAAGCTCTTACATATTTACGTCATAATATTACTTAGCTTGTATAAACTGTACCTGCATGTGATGATAAGACCGGCTTTCGTAAACAATTATACCTCAGCCATGTCCCTGCAAAATATACATTGACGAACAAAAATTCTACTTCAATTATGATATATAAGTAAATATACCACAATTTTATTTAACTTATTTAAATCTAATAAAATACGACACCAACATATTTTTTGTATATTTTACAGACTAAGAGCAGGACGTTTGCGTGTCAGTATATCATGTTTACTTTTCGTCTTAACTGATCGCCAGCTGACATGCTTTTAGTCAACTTATGGAATAAAATAGCGGGTAAACTCAATTTTCATCTAAAATTCACCAGATAAGTTGACGTCTTACAGGTAGTTGCACGATACGCTTTAAATTTCCTTTATAATATCTAGAGTACATTAGGGGAGAGAGGCGTGAAGTGAGTCATAAAATATTCAAGACCAAAAACGACGTCCACCTGAGCGCTCGTTAATGGCGGTGGCGATATTAGTCTCTTAAAATATATCGAGCCTTGAAATATTAAAATATCACAGTCTACAGTCTGTCACATTATATTAATATATATATTATCTCAAATATATATATAAAAATATATAAAAATATATATATTATCTCAAATATATATATAAATATATATTGATTTATTTATTGCGAATTATTTGTGTATTAACTGACAGAAATTATCTGTTAGTTTCATATGGTTCTAAAAAATAGCAGTTGAGAGAATGATAAAAGTACAAACGTTTTAAAAGGATAACCACGTGTTGCTAAGCCTAAAGTATAAGTAAAATTTATATTAAAGAAAACTCAATATCATATATGTATTATTTTTTAATTTATTGCGCCAGGTACAATACAATTTACGAGTTCTTACCTACTATTACACTTCAGACTTATATTTTATGCTTGAAATTGGCAATGTTAAAGTAAACAATGAATTCATTCATTATTCAATTTATAATATTTTTTCAGCTTTCAGCATTCCTTTTACTTTAAATTTTAAATGAATGAAAACAAATGAATTATTTGTTGGCAGTTTATTTGAAATCTTCAGGGTAAGTTATCCGATGATAAAATTTCTTAACCTATATTTGGAAATAATTTTCGCTTGGGGTCTAGATGTTTCCAGATCGATACGACATGGGTACCTTCAAAAAAGGCGTTTATACCTCCAAGGCCGGCAACGCTCTTGTGAGTCCTCGGACGTTGCAAGAGTTCGTGGGCGGCGGTGATCACTTCACACCTGTGATCCGCACGCTCGTTTGCCCTCTTATCACATAAAAAAAAAAAAAAAAAAAAAAACAAATTATGTGTAAAAATATACAAAAAAATAGAACAATATTTTAAATATGGTTATTCATGCAATCTGAATTATAAAATCAAAATGTATCATAAAAAGCTGAATTAAAAATTTTAAGCGGGCATGAATAATAATAAAAATTAAATAACATAGAAACAAAACTTGATAAGAGTAAAATTGCCTTATTTGTAAATTTGCTAACAATTATAGTAGACAAATTTGCCAAACAGCTGCCAAAACGTTCGCTACGTTCTTGTTTTCTAGGTTACAGAGAGTTCATGAACAAATTTACATTATATATAAAATATTGACAGTTTTATACATAACAAATAGCTACACAATTATGAAGCATTGTCTAAAAAATTATTTTAATATATAAATATACAATAAATATAGGTAATAGCATTTCTAAATACGTTGTAACTACTTTACTATCAAGTTCTTTAACAATACTGTTAATGGTAACAATACTGTCCAACGAGCTATGTGGCCTGCTCATCACCACTTCAGGTTTGCAATTCTCCGGGCTATGTCGGTCACCCTGCCCATCCGAGTTGGACTGGATGATTTACCTCTTTCTCAAAGTTGTACCTGCCTAATTGGATGGTCTGTCCCAGGTACACGTAATGGTCAACAACTTCAAGTATCAAATTCCCTATTTATACAGGCAGGTACAACATAGAGGTTAGAAATGACTTTCGCCTTGTCCATGTACATTTTAAGACCTACTTCTCGGAAATAAGAATCACTGAACACTAAACACTAATAAAAATCTGGACAGCACTGGTTCAGTGATAACGTTAGCTATCGAAATCAGCCGTCTACGGAATTTCAATAGCGATAGTGATTAGATGCTACTACACGCGATGCTAGGCTAAAGTTTCTACATCCAGTCTACGGCACGAGTTCGCCATACTTTGAACTCATGAGTAGGAACCCTAAATGGCCAAAACTAGTCGGAAAATTTTCGATATATTTTAAGCGAATAAAGCCATATAAATATAAAAATAATAGTCATCGTGATTCACGAAAGTTTAAATATAAAAATAAGTCTGTCGTTCGCTGATTGGTGGTAGCATTTTTTAGAAATCGGATGGACAGGGATGATCTTCTATAAGTTCGGAAATACGCCTTTCAAATGCAAAATAAACGGTTTAGCATCAGCATCAATTCAAGAATGCATGGTCGGAGCACACATGGTCAAATTACATCTGGCCCGCTCGAACTATGGATGTCCAAGGAAATTGGAGATCATTATATGAAGTTTTGAACAACAAAATATCCAACATTGTATTCTAAAACCCAGTTTAAAGAATCAGCTTTCTTTATTGCTGTTTGTGTTTTGAGTGGAAAACTAGCCAGCTGATTGGTAATTTTGACAATATACTCGGATTTTGCTTTATTAATTTAAAGAATCAGAAGGCATGGTTGGATTTTCTCTATAGTACTTTATAATTCAGATGCATCAAGCATCTGAATTTAACTATGGCCTTAGCCGAGGAACTTTACGCCAGGATGGCTTGCAGATGCTCCCATATTACAAAAGTTTTATGGTCACTAGGTTCTGCACTAAGATATCCATTTTCAAAGTATAGTGGGGTACCGAAGAGTAGAGGCCTCGATTGCTTTTGGCAATGGACAGTTCTATGTCCTCCCCAGAACACAAAGGGTGGCTTGAATAAAATTGGTCGGAAATTTTATTTTGGAAATTTTAATCAATTTTCCGGCTTCTAAGGAGCCCAGTGTTAAATCAGCTTATTTGTGACACAGACAAGAAACGCCAGCGTGATTCTACTACATGTTGTACCCTTAGCCACCTCTCATATTACCATGATACAATACTCTCGTTTGGATTCGATTAATTTTAACGTAAATTGCAGTTCCTATACCGACAATTTGTGAACACAGCAAAAAAAACATTTTCTTTTTGCGTTATGAAATTGTTACCTGAACTATGCATAGTCCGGGTGCTTGGTTTGAAATTTTATAAACAAATTTTTAGCACAGAAAGGTAACTATTTGAATCTGTTAGTTTTTAATTGCAAATTAGTTTCAGCTTATCTTGCGGTGATGGTTTTTATAACTTTTAGTGTTTTTATTTCTGAACTCTATAAATCTGTAAAGTTATCGTTATAAATTCGAATACGATTTATTTTCAACTAACTTTATATAATCATAATGGTTTGGTACATTATTATTAAAAAGAATAAATATTTAAACCATTACTTTTGAATTATAGAAGGTTGATAAAAACAAAATTATTTGTTTTGTATTATATCTGATATACTAAACATTAAATATATTAATACAAATGTAGATAGCCTTTATTGTAATGTTTCTCTGTATTGTCCACTGCAGTATTGTACTGCTTATGCGGGCTATTTTATACATTTTTCAGAAAACGAGTTTTCATACAAAATAAATAATATATTTTCCTTGACAAAGACACAAACTTTTTTCTTCATCAAACATACAATTTGAAATATATTTCAACTTTAAGGATAAATACTTCGTTTTGTGGTTTAATTTTAGCTTACCAAATTTGTGTTGAAAAGTGTACTCCATTCTTATTAGTTTGAAAATAACTACCAGTGGGCATGTAAAATATTGGTCCTATGTGTGGTGATGTAAAAGATTGGGCCTTTCTAAAACTCATTGTTTGTTGAGAAAATTATGAAACAAGGCTTTTTAATCCTCTTTTAATGATTCCAATCTTTTTTTACCTTTAACTTTTTAATGGTTATTATACTCAGTAGTTAATACAGGCTTATTACTTTACGTCATAGAATACTACGTAACAATCTTTTTTATTTGGAGTATTACAAAATCCTTTCCAACTTTCTAAATGCTATTCCCGCAAAGCTATAAGGAATAACGAGATCATCGTTAAACCCCATCCTGAGATAAAGGTTTTATTTGTATTTAAAATTACAATATTTGCAAATGATTCAAGACATTGTTATATCTTTTAGTTTGTGGATTTTACCTTAATATATATTATTTGATTATACAATATTGTCGCTGGGCACAGCTCTTTTCTTTTCTGTAACAGATTAGAGTAACAGCTAGTCCACAAGCTGACTGACTATCTTATATCTTATAAGCTTAGATATTTCTAAGCTTATAAGATATAAGATAACCAACGCAATGCTATTGCATTGCGTTGGTTGAATTTAGACAGAAAAATCATCTAATAAACAGCATTCGCCCAGCATGTAGCTAGACAAATCCTTTCCGAAACCAGACAACTCTGTCGTACTTTACGTTTAATGCATTTGACAACTTGATCACCTTTCAGAGAAACTGAAGAATATGATAATTTGACGTTGACATTACAAAATAACAAAATACAATTAATTCTAAGTATTACATTTGTATGAGTTATATTTTAAAGTTACAAATAATAATTAATTACATCGCAAAAAAAATCCTCTAAATTAATATCTAGACTCAGAAAACTAACGTTTCGGGCAACAATCATTTACTACTAATAAAAATAAAATTGCTAACCCTAGAAACAAGCGTTTAATCTGAAAAAAAGTGTAAATAAAATATACTAAATATATAATATAATAAATTAGATTATTTCAAAGATTCTTAATGGTTTATAATAATAACGTCGAAAATTATATAACTACTACGGAATATTCTTTAATGCCGGTCTGACTGAAAAATTTGTGACAAGAATTTAATTCTGGGAAAAGTATAAATATCAAGATTATAAATTTCTTTTTTCATTAATGTTTTGTGTTTCGTTTTTTATTCATTAAAAATTGTGAAATAGTAGTGACTTAATATTTTACTCAGTCTTTCAAACGGTATTTCGTACGAAACGTCATATTCTTGTTTCACGGTTCAAAAATAAGTTGGGTTAGAAAAAACCGGATAGAAACTCCATGAATACTCTTTTAAACCATGTGATATTAAGATGTATTTAGTTTTAACTATTATTGGCTGTGAATCTTTTACTAAACCATACCACCTATAAACTTTAAGCTATAAGGCATACCTAGATGTTATAACGTTTACAAGAAGTGTATGATTCTGAATTATATCAACTACGTAACTTTCGTCAAAGGTAGGAAGAAGCAGATAAATAACAATAATGAAATTAATGGTTTACGATCTAGTTTTAATTTAAAATTATCTGAGATATTACTTACCTTGGAAGTATGGCTACAGATAAGCGCGATGTTAAGAATTTTATAATTAATTCATTTCCAGATATTATTATGTTCCAACTGGAGATTAACGTTGTTAATAGTTTACTTATTCTATTTTAAAACAGAGGAGTCGTGGAAAATACAAAATATAAATTAATTTAATTTCAAGTATTAAATGTTTTCCTGAAACCGATAATTTTCATCATTTAGCCTTGTATATCTGAAGCCCATTCGGTTATTGGAATACATGAATTGGATACATTTTGAAAAAATGCGTAAGCAAAACTCTTTTCAATGAATTGATCGTGACGTTAATAAATGAATATTCCATTACGCAGAACATGGTTTCAGCGTTTGTGTAGGTGTATATATAATTTATTTTTTATTCAAACCTCGAAAAACAAAATTTTCAAAAAAAATATATGATAATAAATAAAAGGCCACGTTATCTACAAATAATGCTGTGACATAACTAAACGGTTCAATAAAAATAACTTTAAAGTTTTTTGTATTGTGGTAAACAGTTATAATCTAAATAACAAACCTGTACTAGAGATGATTTAAAAAAGGATAATTCAAAAGAGAATGATTTTCGCAATGTTATTGATGGGTTTTAATAATAGGTATACATATAAATGTAATGTTGGTTTAATAATCCATGTCACATCACCTATTCATGGAGTGAAGCACTCGGGCGGCGAGTGACGCGCACCAGGTGTCTAACATTACCGCTAAATGCTAATACCATGATATCATTCTGAGTTTTACGGTCGTCTTTCTTTTTTTTTATTTCAAAAGGAAAAGAATTAATAAATATATAATGTTAGTTGTTTTATTATAATACATCATCATTAACTGTCATTCTTATGCAAAGCTTTGTAAATAATTATAATGGTTTATTTTAGTGTTCCCTTGCTTTAAATGTAATTTATATATGTACAACAATCTTTACATTGAATAGATCAGTTGGTGTCATTTTATATGTCTACCATTGCATCTTACAGGTGTTACAGCCTAGCTGTAGCTATTTTATTTATATTTACCCGGCTGTATTCACGTAGAAATTAAATCGGAATGTGCCCGACTAGTTTCGAACCCATGAGCTTTTGAGCTCATGATTAAGGACCCCGAACGGGTTCGAAACTAGTCGGGCATATTCCGATTTAATTTCTACGTGAATACAGCCGGGTAAATATAAATATAATAGTCATGATTCACGAAAGTTTAAATATAAAAAACTGTAGCTATTTGCTTGTGCGCTGGATGTCGCGTTGCAATATCCTCTCACAAAATAACTGTGAGAAGTAGTTGTTTCTGTTACTTTTAGCACGGTAAGTGAGAGAGCCACAAATCCACAATGCCCTCTAAATTCAAAATGGTCATGAGGGAGCCGTCCCGTGGGACAGTTCTTTTGATGGTAAGTGACGCCGACCACTTACCATAAGATGAACTCTGTTCTGCTCTGCTGATTGGTTACCTGCAACCCCACCATACATGTCATTATATATATCACAATCACTTAGGTAATACACTCAGTCCATAGATGAATTTAGCTTTAATTCTTTGTTAATTGCGACAAGAAGAATCCGTTCATGTCTACTATAGCTTGCGTTATAATAATATCATTACATTATTGGCACAACTTATTGATTTTCACTTCAAGTACTAGAAATATTTGTCGAACTTCAATGTTAAAATTAAAATTTTATTACTTTTGGGGAATTCCTAAGATTGCAAGAACAGAAGCTTGAAAATGTTAACATTACAATTGGAATTCACAGAATTCGTTTTAATAAAAGTGTAATGGATTAAAACAAATAAACATGAACGAAATACATGGATTGGATGTTCGGTCTTAATGACTTGATATTAATCCAACATTCTATTAGGGTACTAACGTAAAAAAACAATTAGGTTACAAAAATATCTTATCGAAATAAATAGCTTTGACAATGCCCCTTAACTTTTTGGAAATATTTATAAAAAAGTCTCAGGCAGACTAGAGGAAAAAAACGAACAGCAATATTTCGCTGGGACTATATGCGCAAGTCCTTGAAGCGGTCATGTTCATGCATCTGGATAAAGGTATGTTTTATTTCGACCTACAAGGGAGCAATGAAAGTGAGGCGGGTAGTTTTTCCAATATAAAGATGTTGCTAAACCTTCACATGCAAGGTTCTTACTGAAGTTAGTAACTTCACAAAGGGAGCGGAGAGTATTACTATATACTCGTCTAAAACAAAGTTTAGATAAGCTATAACTACCAAGACAGGGTGCTCACATACTCTCGGCGTGAGTATTTATGGTAGCTTAATTGGTAGACCGACAGGGAAGGTTACAGGTTACAGGCTCGATTCCTATCTGTAACCATTTATTTTTCATACTAAATTTTATTTATAACATAACAATTTTATTATAATGAAATCTATTTAAAGATAAAATACCAAAAATATTTTTTTTAATATCTTGGTACCATCTAATAATACTTTTCCTTAAAAAGGACTGACAAATCTTAAACAACTTTCAGAAGACATTAATTAAAGATTATAAATTAAATTTGTTTATTACTTTTTTAGTAGATAACAGGTATGTTAATAGAACAACATGCGCCTGTGTAAAAAATATGTCTTAAAAAAATATAATAAGGTTATAAACAATACATATTTATTAAGATAACAAATCACACTAGAAACTGATTTTATTAAAAAACTTGAAATATCATTCACTATATTTTGTTTGTCTATTTGAGTTTCGGTAAGTTATTTTCTACAACAGGTAGATATTTTTAAAATATCTTCACCTAATTAAATTTAACAAAATATAGAAATAATTTATTTTTAGGTCCAGTGTCAATTCAGAGCTATATTTATTTAAAACTAAAAACTGCAAATAAATATTTTGCATATTATTTGTTGGCCACAAGAGCGACAATTAAAATGGAACTAAGAAAGCAATCTCAGTTAATTCTACCAAAAGCTACAACTGATATCTTAACAGGATTTTCAATAATATATATAAATTCTTTATTTTTAAGTCCCAAGTATCTCATTAAGGAAACAGTTTTTAATTAAAATAAGGGATCTTTCTCTACAAAGTACTATCGTTCTTATTGTAAAAAAAAACTTTTTGTTTAAAAACCTTATCATACCTGTTCTTTCGATTTAAAGCTTTATTGTTTATAACTAACATCATTGAGCCTTTACCTAACAATATTAAAATTATAATAATATACAATAAATTAGCAAGTTGCAAAAATAAATTTTAAATATAAGCTTGACGTTGATAAATGAAAATCACGTTAAGAATAGTAAAAAAATATGTTTTTCCAGAGTTTTCAATTAAATACTTGAAGTATTAGTATTAATTAGTCATTAAACCAAGGATTCTCGAAGAATTGTTACAAAAAATATGTTAGGTAACATTTATAATACTGGTATGATTTTGATGAAAATATTTTCTTGAAGGCAATTTTGAAATTACTTTTATATTACAAGGAGCACGGCTGTGGAAATCTTAAACATGTTCTTAAAAATAAAGATGATTTTATTAAGCATAGTGAAATACACAAAATAAACACGAGGAACAAACACATGCTCAAGTTACTTTTTACTCGACTAAGAAAAATAGTAAAACTATCATATTAAAGAAAGTAACTGAGGAATGGAATGATACATCGTGAGTGTGAAGCGACTGACTGCCAGGCTACTTCAATTTATCTAGACTGGATAATGAAGAAAAGAAGTTATTCTGTTCATTATTTAGTGTTGTCATTTTAATTGTATATTGATTTACTTTAATTAAAAAATTTTGCAAAATAAATCTTAAAACCATCCATAAAATCTTGTAAATAAATAAATCAACGTAAAGATTATTTTATTCAATAACACTTAAAAATAATGCTCAATAAAATAAGATGAGCCGACCCTGCTCGAGGATATTTGATTTCTCGCGATACACATTTAAAGCTCTTGAAGGTTTGTCGGATGAAAAATAAAATAATCTAAAGTGAAAACTATTACTATTCTGTTCTATTACAAAAACAGACACTTCGACGTGGACTTTACCTTTCATACACATGAACACATTAAAGGTTTAAACGTGAGAAACTTTATTATATAGTTTTATATTTTTTATAGTTTTAAGACTTATTTGAAGATATGCATACACGTGCTCCAAGACAAGCTTTTATTTCTATTATCGACATTAGAAAAACTACACAAAGTAAACATCAGTATAAATTTTGAACCATTTTGCAACCATCTTGAATGACAAATAGTAAACGATTCAAAAGTTGGATAAAGCGAGTGACATTCTCGACAAGAAACGCTCGTCCGACAGAACAGATTTACATTTTGTAAAAGACTTTCAAATAAAAATCTTTCTACGTTTGATTTACGTACTATTAAGCAATCTACTTTTTTAGTTTTTTTTTATTTCAAGGATTTATAAAAGTCTAGATCTACGAGGTGAAATGCAGCAACAGAGCTTTTAGTGTGTTATTATTTAAATATATTCATTTCATCCTTAAGAACTCTTAAAAAGGTATTTTATTTTTTCATAGAAAAAACTTTATCACACAAAGATATATAAAATAGCAGAAATAAATACATCGTTGCGATGTTTCTAGAAAGCATGTTGTTTTTGTTTTAGAAAATACAGTAAGCATTTTATAAATAAATATGCTTGAGGCTAATTCTTTTTCTCTATTTATAAATATCTTGATGTTGGTATCTGGGAATAATACAAATTAATGACGTAATGATTATTTAATTTAAAAGTATTATGCAATCCTTTGTCTTTCCTCTTATACTAAAATATTGTATTTCATTTAAATAATTATTATTATGTATTTCAGCATTTTATTAAAAACTGAAACAACAACTGAAATAAAATATGAACAGACAAATTTTACAAATCCAACAAAAAATAAATATTAAGAAATAAATTACCTAAAGATGTTAATAAGCTTGTCATCACTTCACGCAAAGCAATGTAAATATAATATTTTATATCTATTGCTACTGAAAATATTTTGTTTATTATAAGAATTAAATATGAAACTGCTCTACTAACTTTACTATTACAGGTTTTCAGAATCGAAAATTAAGAAAGGAATCAGAATTAACGAATACTAATAATAGCTCGTTTATGTCAAAATTAAAGCACAAAATGGGATAAAAACACATACTACCAACCTTATTAGTCATGGTACGTATATAATAAATATATTATATACTAATTAAGAGGTCCTAAATAAAAACTACTGAATGATATACAATATATATCTGTTGAGAAATTGGAAAATTGTACATTATTAACACCAAATACGTAAAGAGCATATAAGAAAAATATATTTTTAAAAGAATTAAAAATAAAGAAACACTTTATCTGCTGGTGGTGTAGGTTTTAGTACGTTAAGTTTGATTTTGTAGCAATATGTACTGAAAAGTTAATGACTTTCGGCAAATCTGTAAACTCGTCCTTAACAAAGATAAATATAACTGTGTTAAGAGCTTACTCTGTCGAATATTCTGACAGATTACCTTTATTGGATTTTTATAATCTCCTTCACAAATAATATTTTAACATAAATTACCTATTCATACACACGCTTTTACATACATTTAGGTATTTTTAGTATTTACAGCTAATTAAACATTATTTTCTCAAAACTTATTATAAAAACAAAAAAATCTCCTTAATATATCCTTTATTATCAATATAATAAAATATAAAATTAGTCAGGAAATATAACATTATATGTCAAAACTATGTATAATAGTTACCGGTTAGTTAAACACGAATTTCATAAGAAATAAAATTGCACGCCTCACTTCAAATCATAAATAATATGTAGTAAAAGCACTGCGTAAGTGAATATACAGTCAAAGCAATCTGTAAACGTTTATATTATTGCGACAGAAAAAAACAATAAAAGTTGAAAATCGACGGTAATACAATATATTGTGTTCAATCACACCGACATGTCTGATAAACTGAGCTTTGGTTTATTTAAATAGTGTTACAGAGACCGCGACGACGATTTTTTTTTGTATTTTTCTAACAATTTCACGGCTTGGCTATATTGTTATGGCGTATTATATTTTATTCAAAACATATTGAAAAAAAACAATCTCACCTAGATATTTAAGTATTACACCGGTTTTAAATAATTACATTTATTTTGTCGAATTATCTACTTTCATATCAAATTTATATTTATTAATTTCATAGGATGAATTCACCCATAGGTAGCTTATATTTATTTTAAATAGCAAGTAGTGATTTCATTAGTAAGTTCATCTACTATGGGCTAGTGTCGGTGGTTCTTTAACATTTTTTAAATGAAGGTACACATTTAATAAGTTGTGATTAAAAAAATATTTGAAGAATTATGGAACCTTAAATTATATTACATTGCTTATTATTTACTTATGTACTAATGTTACGTAAGTTATGTAATTATGAGTTTGGGATTACCCCATGTTGCTGAAAAATAACCCAAAGAACTCTTTTTTATTTACAAACTTTCTTAGTCTTCTAACATTTAAAAAAAAAGGTTCGTATTCATGTATTCGTATAAAGTACCTAAATCTCTATAAGGATTTAAAAAAGCAAAAATATTTTGAATTTAAAGAGAAACTCTGAAATTCAATTTATATGGTGGTATAGATATAGATCTATCCTGGGTGCTACACATCAATCTAGTTTAACAAATTTGAAAATTGCTCAATTTTTGCAGGAGAACCCTTGACGATGTAAAATGTTACCTAAATGTAGCCCTTTAAACTCTTCAACCTATGAGAGAAAGTTCCATTGGAATCAGTCAAGCCGTTTGAAAGATTAAAAAGAAAGACAGACACTTAAATTTTATTTTTATTTATAGATGTATAGAAAATCTTACGAATATGTCGGTATAAATATAATTTGCAAGGCACAACAAATTAAAATACGAGTGTGAGACAGGGTGAGGCCGATTGTTTTATCGAGAGAATTAATGAGGCCGTGCCTTTTAGTAGTGAGTGCCAAATATGTCTGTGAATGTTGAACTTCCACAATAACAGTTTATAAAATATTGTTTCATTCATTTCATTTTCATTCATTTCATTTTCATTTGTAATACTGTTACTAGAATACAAAGAAATAAACATAAGTTTTAGTTGTATAATGTACTTACGTTATAATAAATAGCAGTCATTCATAAAAAGTAATACATTATTCAATATATATCACTCACAGAATAAGAAAGAATATTTATTATATTTATGTTATTAGACGTTATGAAATATATGTTATCTAATTATTATAACTTATAAAGTGTAGTTGCTTAAAACCCAATGTACCATCAAAGGTCTTTGAATAATAGAATAGTTTATAGTTCTTGAAACAAGGAATAATTTCCTTGAGGGTATAATATACTTTGAAGCGTAGATAGAACTTTAACGATTTCAGATATGTCTAGGACTAATATTTGCTATCTCTTTGTAAAGAAAACACTATTGAAACTAACATTTCGTTTAAATTATAATGTTTTTTGTCTGACATTAAATTAGATAAAACATTTCTAGAAGTAATAACTTTAGATATAAGGTTACTAGTAATTGTGAAATGTTATCGTTTTAAAATTGTTATAAATAGTAAGTAATCAATGTTATATTTTAAATATTGTAGATGCATTGGATGTTAAACATGATACTGTGTAACATTTAACATTCATATGTGAGATTGGTAAAAAATACGTTTACAAAGAAGACAATTAAGCAATAAGAATGGTTACAGGATTCATCCTTAATTATCTTTAATATTTTTTAATTTACGCATTATAATTTATAAGGACATTAATTGAACAAAGACACAGAAAAAAACTAAATGTACAAAGAATCAACTTATCATTTTCAAAGATTTACTCCAGTTCTCCTTCAGTGAGAAACAATTGCAAGGTAAAAATGCAGTCTTGTAAGTTCATTTTAAGATATAAAATAATTAAACCAATATAATATAAAATATATACCTCAATAAATAATACATACGTGCAGCCGCCGTCAGCACTAGTTATGAAATGAGACGTGATGGAGAATCAAACCTTCCATCTTAAGTCACTAGAAGACGGCGTCACTGACTTATGATGGAACCAAACATTGTGTCTGTGCGAAAAATATTAGTTTTTGTACTGTTATGACGGTAATATTGTCAATAAAGGATAATATAATTAAGATAATTTAATTAAATTAAGTTTATAACCTAAATGGTTAATGAGGAATGTAAATATTGATCACGACTTTTCCCTGTGGACTAATTTGAACAGAACTGTCAATAACAATCTAATTAGTGACGTCACCTACTATACCTCCTGTGGGATTTTGTAAACTATTCTTAGTACGTCATAAAAATAATTTATTGTGAAAATGACAAGGTTATATACACTGTAATAAGATATATCTGTAATTTTATTTAATAATAATAATATAACAACACTGAAGAAAACACATAACGTAGACATTTTAGATTTTTTATGACAATGTATTGATCCATAACATTACGTAGAAATTTCATTTCTTTTTTTTTGGAATAACTAAAAATATTCAACATTTTTTATTGTCTGTCATTGAAACTGAAAACATTAGGTTGATGAATTATCTATTGAGAGATAATTAAAATAACATAATTAGTCTGTGACATTTCGTAATGTCTTAGGAATTGAATGTTGCCAGTTTGGGGCTACTACAAGTTAGTTCAATATATTAATATAATTATATATTATTTTGTTGTCATATTTATTATTTTAATCAATTATTATTATATTTGTTAATTAATTATTATTATATTATTTTAATTATTATATTGGTATCATACTGTTAATATTATTTGAAAGTAGCTGTTAACCGTTTCATTAGTACATATAGTTCCAATATACGTTGTTCTATTGCTATATTTATTAATATAACAATATGAAATCGACTTATTACTTCTATTTGTTACCAAGAAGGATCAGTTTATCGTCTTAAAATTAATTCTGTATCTCTCCTTCAGTAGATATTTTCAATTTACCTACATTTGGTTTGACGTGCTGTGTGCGTGGCAGCACCGTTCACTGATTGGTCTGCTTGTGAATTTGTTGATAATGATAATAGCTGACCTGATCTGAGTCTATTTATTGAATAATATAGCAGGGAAATTCAATTTTTATCTTTAATTCAGCACTTAAGTCGGTTGAAGTTTTACAGGTAGGTAGTTAGTTAGGCACAATACGCTTTAAATTTCCTTTATAATATCTAGAGCACATTAGGGGAGAGAGCGTGAAGTGAGTCATAAAATATTCAAGACCAAAAACGACGTCCACCTGAGCGCTCGTTAATGGCGGCGATATTAGTCTCTTCAAATATATCGAGCCTTGAAATACTAAAATATCACAGTCTACAGTCTGTCACACATATTTGATAATATAGATAGTAAACCTTTAGAAGTGAGTATATTTAAAACTTTATAGTATAGATAAAATTTATATCAGATTAAATTATATAATAAGTTGTGCCCGGCAGCATTGACAAAAAATGAGTTTCCTTACATCGAATGTGTAGATTATTCAAGGACTTAGACTGGTCCAGACTTGTCTATGTCTTGCTTATTATAAATCTTGTTCACAATCTTCGAGATCTTTAAATAAAGTTATGAATAAAATTAAGTTATTTTATCACCACCAATGGACCAGTAAATTAACAGTTCTCTTAGATCTTTGAGTTGGTAGATTAAACTTAACCATATTTAAAGTAAAGTAAGAACAAAGCCTTAAAATAATAAAACGTAACTAACTGATTGATAAAAAGAAATGTGAATAATTAAATCTCAATATTATTGTAGGATTCGAATTAGACTATATAATATTTAAAATGTGAAATTGTTAAAAATGTGAAAAACTATCCAAGGGACCTTAAAGCTTAGAACCGAATATGTAAATAAAACGAACGTAACAAAATAACGTTAAACAGAAAGTTTTTATAGTATAGGAAACCATATATTATGCTAATATTTTGATAGCAGATATTTATTAAAAATAAAAATGGCGGCCATATTATAATTTACTTGTAAAACATAATAAGTAATTACAACATAATAAGTAAATACAAAAATTAAGTTTGAATAGCTTCACAATTATATTTATAAGTGAGACTAGTTTTAAGGTGTTATTAAATATAATATTATCATTCTTAGTAAGTATAATTAAGATAATTATTAATTTTGTTTAAAGAATAAATAATATTATATGAAATAGAATTTGCAGGTCATTTTGTGAGGTGACACAGATGACAAGGGAGACAATAAATACGACTAAATGGAACTAAATGGAACTAAACGTAACTACAAGATTCTCGAGTTACAGACAGACCGTGTGATTACAAAAGGAAATAGTAGTGATTGTATTAAAAAAATCTGGGATGAATCCTTAATTATTATTATATCATAGAAAAAACATTTTCTTTTATTTCTTATATAGAAAAGCACAGAAGAGATGAAGGTTTTCTAACTAGACTTAAAAAACATGAATTTAACGACAAAAGCACTATTAACAATAAACGCAGTGCTATGTATCTGTGATTATTTATTACATAAAAGTTAAGAAGTTGTAGGTTTAGAAACGTTAATAATATCATTGACTTCGTGAATGGATATATAAATATGTATATACTTATTGTTAAATGAATAACAGATTTTACAATAAACGCCTTTTTTTTCTAAATATCTGAATGAGGAGGCAAATTCAAAAGTCTTTTATCCTGGATGTCCTTCATCTCATTAAAACTTGGAAAAGGTTAAGACGGGTATGTGATATGTATACGAGGGCCATGAAATACTTCTGAATAACAATTGTCAGTTTCAATTCGTTATCGCGTTTGAAATGTATTAATGTCTATTTATTTATTTATATAATTGTTTTCACTTTGAATTATTACGAGTGTACAATTAATTACGTGTCAATATCACTTGTGTACGTCAAATGGAGGTGTCAGGAGGACCTATTTCGATACCATACTTATCGAAATAAGCCCTTCTGCAAGGACACGTCTGAACTAAAAATAAACTATAACTAGGGTTCCAAACGTTCGTTGGTATCTATCGTATCTATACGTATCATTAAATATTAAGCTAATGAAGGTATAACCAATAATTAATGTGAAGTAAATCAGCTAATATTAGTATCGTCAAATATTCTGTAGTGAATGAGTTTTTGTTGATAAATTGAAAGCCTGCGGCTATTTGAAATATCTAGCTCATTTTGGTCCGAAAATATTCCGATCGATACGAAATAAACCGACTGACTAGTGAATAATATTGAAGACTTATACTAGATTTATTTTATCAGGGTTCGAATAAAATTAAAAGAAAACTGATTCAATATACAATTTCACACATCATGTGCTACAGAAATAGGTTGAAGTAAAAAAATATTTCGTAACTACGTATGTAAGTGAAAATATATGATAGGTTACTTCATTTTTTAATTTCTAACTTTTTTTACTTTTACTAATTCATGATGAATATTTCTAGAGAATGGCTTCTTTGCAAAAGATTTTGTTTACATGCAAATTCATATGTTTGTCGGCAGCCTAGTTATTTATATGCGGCTTCAAGGAACGGCGTCCCAAAGGCGCTAGTGGAACGTACACCGAACGCAATTTGTGGGTACTCCAAGAAAACAATAATTTCTCTTTCCTTAAATTCCTTGAGATTCGACTATAACAGCAGCCCACTCCGAGTACTCGGCACGCATTTCTAACGATTCCGTCTCGGTGTACGGATTACTGTCTCTTGATAGTCGAATACACCATATAGGGATTGAGCGTCCAAAATTGTCTTTGACGATAAGTAGTGCTCGTATTGCGGTGGGTGTCCGAACTCTGTCCCTGACAGTTAGTAGGCCCTGTGACCGCCCGACATCACTAATTTTAATTATCATACTTCTGTTACGCATTACTTAGTAACAATTGATCAGTTTATTATTTTTATATTATAATATTTTATGTTAACCTCTTACTAATTCTTTTATTCTGCGTGTGTGTTAAACTGTAAATAAATACTTGTTAATTATTTTTGAGTTTTCTTCCTGATGTCTGAGCGAAACCCGACATATTTTTTAAAGAATTTAAAGTAAACAGAGGCATTAAATCCAGTCATAATCTTTAATCAACCAACATACCTAGATATATGTATATATATATATATATATATATATATATATATATATATATATTTACGTTTATATATTGAATGTAACAGTACTGTAAAGATCGTTTTTATTAAATTAGCTCCAATAAGTTAATCTTTCAGTGTATTTATAATCACCTCCTCTCGTAATATTTTTAGTAATATACCTAGATATATGTATATATATATATATATATATAAATATATATGTACCACATTTATGTATATATATATATATATATACATATATGTGGTACATATATATTTACGCTTATATATTGAATGTAACAGTACTGTAAAGATCGTTTTTATTAAATTAGCTCCAATAAGTTAATCTTTCAGTGTATTTATAATCACCTCCTCTCGTAATATTTTTAGTAATATATAGGATAGAGTTTTAGTAATACATGTGATAGGATAGCTCAGTATTCAAAATATCAAAAATAAATATATTTACCTTAGAATCATATTTCATTATGTATACTTATAAAAATCAAATCATAAAACGTCTTGCATTAACGGCAGGTACCTAATTATGAGTCTGAATCAGATATACCTAGAAGTTTTTGTCTAGGAAGGTGAGGTTTTAGTGAGCCTTGTCTTTATAAGTAAAATGCGATGTAGTAGGTTGATTTTGAATCTTTTTGTATTATTATATTTGAACAGTCTGACGTTTTTAATGATAGTGCCTCCTAATCTGCATTTAGTGACTATATTATTATCATAGAGTTGAATGTTTCACTTACATTGTATTAACTACTATTAATTATGTCAATGCAATCTGTTAATTGGAAATGAATTACTAATATTATATAGAATTTAGTTAATCAACAGCTACTATGACTGTATGGCTAACGTTTGAATAATTGTTTAGATATTTAGAGCACAAACCAAAGAAAAGTATCTGCATTGTTCACGTCCTTTTCCATTGTTTATTCCTTTCTAAAAATATTTTTACCACTTTACATGCTTTTTAAAAAGCGATGTACATCTTAAGGCTTAGAAGCTTAAAACCTTTCATTGTTTATGGCGCGTAACAATGAGCCCGTCATCAATTATTCAGTTTGGACGAAACGTAACTGTGTTTTAGCTTAAGTGATTTTGAAACGTATAATGTAAAATTCCCTTAGTAAGTTTATAGAATAAGTCCTTGTTATTCCTCTTTAAATAAATGCTACGTAAGTATCTATCCTCTTTCTTATCATATCTTTTTTATCAAGCTGGTTATTTAAAACGGTTTTTAAAACGATTATTTTTCTGTGACACTGACACTTTGAATTTAGATAATCAATATTTTGTAAACAATAACGTTCTTTTTTTCCCTTTTTCTTGTCATTAAAATAAGTCATTTATTACAATACTATATTCAGCGAGTCGTAAGCTTTAAAACCGATCAAAAAACTATTTTATTTCTTAAGTTACACATACATTTAAAAGTGTTTTGATGTTGACTGTTTAATCATTTATTTATTTAATATGTTTAATGTATATTTCATTTATAATCGTCAAGTTAAGTTTATACTCAAAACTCGAGACAACTCTTAACGACTACAACCCTTGGATCTTAGAGAAGGGTAAAACTTATTTGTCGTTAATCTCGCAAATTAAAGATGTGATCTTATTAATGTGAGACTTTGATTTGAAAATTCAAAATCGCAAAAACAAGTTACATTAATTTTAAAATAACAATTTGAATCTATAATGGACAAAATAATATTTTGTAAATTAATTTGAAAAATGCAATATCTTATTTGAGAATTTACATTTATAATTCTTAGCAGAATTTACAGATTCCATGTCACAGTCACGTTTGAATCATGGACATATAAGTAAATTGTCCATTTGTTTTCCATACATAATGTATGATATCCAAAAATTCAGATTCACATTCACTGCCCAGAAGACATTTTAAAATATAGTTTAACTGCATATATATGGTGAAGAAATAAAAAATATATAGTATTTATCTCCTCAGACGAAAACAAATATTTTATAAAACTCCAAAACTCTTTGTTTGCTCTATAACCAGCCAAAACCAATTAAAACTAAAACTCGGAGCAAAATATTGATCTCTTAGTTGGCTAGTTAATTAGTTAGCTTCAATTTACTGATAACATTTATGATTTTTGGGTTAAATAAATTGATTTAGTAATTAATTGAAATCTAAGTTACTTCACGAAACAATATTTTCAAAATTATTATTAGTAATCCGAATAACGTTGTATATCGTATAAAATATATCACTGAAAATTATCTCTTTTAACTCATTTTTGGTACACTACAAATGAATATATATATATATATTCATTTGTAGTGTATTTTAAACATACAATAACCAAGTTCAAAATACCTTTATTATATTATGCCAATTATAAACTGATTATTATTAATTTATCAAAAAAAATTTAACACACCAGTAGCCGTTATAATAATTATATAATTATTACAAAATGGTCAAACCATATAGAGCACTACATGATTGCAGACTCTCAACTACCAGGACGCTGTCAATTGTAAAAATAATACAAGTATGAATATAAGTATAAGTTTACAAGTTGGTCTGGATGTTGGTATGTTTGGTACATCGACCAATGTCTATATCATATTAATTGTTTAACTGTAATAATTTAACTCCACCCATAAAATGTACAGTACAATACAATTTCAGGATAACTGTACTGTACTTCAAATTATGGCTAATATTAAATATACTTGTCAGAGTAATTTTAAGTAAATTTCTTTGTTTAATTTCAGTCAAATTTTAATACAGATAATTTGAACATTTTCTGTTTCTGATTTTTTTGAACATTACGTTAAAGTTATGAAAAGAAACAGCTAAAAACATTCTTATTTATTGTAAATGTGCTTATACAACTATGAAACGTTTTTAAACGTTTTTTGCACTCGCATTTCTTTATCTTTATGTAGTTAATTCCAAAATATATGCAAAATCTATGATATGTATTTTGTTTATGCAAACCATTTGTTTTACGTAATACTCTCTAGCTACAATGCAACACACACACACACACACACACACACAAAACAGTATATTATTTTTCATAGACGATACTATTTGCTGCAGTCCTATTTTCATCGATGAATTTGTTTTCATACAAACATTCCGTTTCATTTCATACATACATTCACATTAGTCACATCAAACAGACATCATTTCAATGACTTCTCAATAACTGACATGAATATTAAAATTACTAGAATTACTAATATAATACAGCATTAAACCAGATTTGACTCTCATGAGACTACGTAATCACGTCTCATCCGTATTATCCGTGTTCGTAATTCGAAATACGAGTAATTAGAAACTTTTGAAACAGTCTAAAATTTATATCCATGTTAAGCTTATAAACAAATAAAGAATGAATAATTCATTCACTCGGATAATTACAAAAATATAATATTGTAAATTATAACAGCCTTGTACTACCCGTCTATCTGTCAATTGAGCTACCGTATTCTTAGGTACCGTTGCGAGATTAGCATTCTTTATTAAGACATATTTTCAAAATGGGGGTTACACCAATTAAGCTAAGCTGTCTGGTCCACTCGCGTCGATTCCACCGTAAGAAGCCAAGACGGGTATTTGAACGAAGTCATATTCCACACCTTTATATAAGCTAATTTATATATTTAAAATAAAAATTAATTAAAGAAACAAGATAGTGAACAAAAATTTTGGGTAATACCAAGCTCACAATTTCTTTTATAATCAATGAGGGCGGGTAGAAATGGAATATTGAATTGGAATTTAACATTTTTTATTCCATTTTTAGCATCTTCCCGTCTTTATTGAAAAACCTTTTAGTGTCTATGAATATAAAAGCAATATTATATTATAGCTGTATTAGACTTTAAAATAACACTGATCATCGCTGATTTAATTATATCACGCATTTAGTTGCTGTAAATGTCGCTGAAATGCTAAACGTTTCTGGAATTAAACGTCACCTAAATGTACTACATTCTAGAAAGAGCATTATTTTCAAATAACAGACAAATACTTCAATATTAATCACAAGCATAGACATTGAGTTGCCAGTCTGAAACATTTGTTTAAGTCTATATATGCTTGGATCGACCTTTGCGACCCGGTGGCGAGTCTTATTAAAAGGGGAGTTCTTGTTTATGGGACAATGTATTCTTAAGAAGGTTAACTATCTTATCGAAAATAGTATTTTCTTCACTTGTTATAATATCTTTGACACAAATACGCAGTTCTTTCATTCCTTATAAGCTAATATCCAACTAAACCACAACTAAAATCGGATAGCGTCAATTAGTTATATTTTGCTGACTAATTGGGGAAGCTATAAACATAAACTCAGCCATTCTGCTCATTACAATATTGATCAATAGTAACATTACTTTTATTAGAATATATTAATTTCATCCTATATTTATTAATCTTATTAGATAATTATAATTGTGTTTCTAATGTTAGATTCAGAATGGAGTTCAGAATAAGGGCCCAAATAATTAATTTAGCTTCAGCACTATCTTCAGAATTCCTGAAAGAATTCCAGAAACTGTGCATGGGGAGTTAAAATAACAACGGTGAACTTAAAACGAAAACATAATATTATTTTAAAAATAAATCTTACTGTGGATTATTTATTATTCAACAAATGAATTAAGAGTTTGCTTTGACCATGATCCAACAAATTTATTCTAAAGATAGAAAATGTGATATAATGTAAGGTGGAATAAAGAATGTCGTACAAGTTGTCTACTTTACACCAATAAGATATTTGAGAAGACGCTGAAACTAAAAAGGATGAACGTTAAATGTTCAAAAAAGGAAATCCATGAAAAATATTATTTTGTACTAAATGAATGAACCTAATACGATGACTGAATCTAATAAATTTACAATTATATGTAAATATTGTCATTACCTTTTTCGCATGTTAAAATAAAATGTATAGATGATGACGGTAGATGAACTGACATTTAAATATAATGTGAGGAATATTTTGCTACCCCCTTTTGCTTACGTCGAGTTAGGTCCCAAGAGTTTATTTTCTAGGCTAAAGGCACACATAAATAACTGAATGCTAGAAGCCTAGAGACTTGTGCGTCTCGTACCCTGTTCTAATAATGAGAACTAATTTTACTTTATTATACGCTAGAGAATTAATAAATCTCCTAACATAAGGCTGATTACGTACACACAGCTACAGATTAATTTTATAACATCAAAAAATGTACATAAAAATAAACATAAAGAATATCCAAAAGACAGCAACCACTCAAAATTAATGGACGGGTAATTTTGGAAGGAGTCATGGCATCCATAGTATGTATGTATATAACAATTTGGGACACGAATAAGAGATATGAGAGACGTTACCCTCATCCATATCACAAAGTGAATTATCCCTAACCCTTATATTCCCTCAATGGAAACAAGAATGTTCAATACGCTTTTGATATATTTTGATATTTAGATCCTGCCAGCTGCATTGTGAAGCACCGGAGCCAGTGCGAAAATAGGACGTGGACTTTAGCTCATCATAGAGACGATACATCCACGTCTTCCGGCAGTATACCCTATTTTCTCAAATTATCCCCCGTGCCCAACCCCACTACGTAGGTAATTCAGGGATTTCCATAGCCTCCCATATGCCCGTCCTACTGGCGACAGTGTCTCCGCCGGTTTGAAGAAGTCTCACAGGTTTGTTTTTTCCATCCAATGAGTTGGATTATATATGACAACACAAGCTGTTAAATTGAAGTTACGTTTTTGATGTAATATACGATACCGTTTTTCCACACTATAATAATTTAACAGCCAGCAAGTTTATTAGCGCAAATTATATTTCAATAATTATAATATTATAACTAGTTTTCTTGGACTGTTTAATAAGACTTATGAATTTTTAAAAATATAGACTAAGATTTCGATTTTATAAAATATTGCATACTTTGCTTACAATCTAAGAAACCGTAAAATAAATTTAAGTAATTATATAATAACTACCTCGATGAATAATTAGTCGTTTCTTTCAAATATTTGAATTGTTTTACTAGGCTTAGTCTCATTTAAATATAACCTTAGGTAACAATTATGCCTTAAAATAATAAAAAACAAAAAATTTTGGTCTATGAATTTTTAAGCATTAAAATATGCTTAAATAGATATTTGTTTTTTAATTTAAAATTTTCCTTAGGATACGCGAAAGTAAAAAGTAATAAACTGTAGTTAATAAAGCTTTGGAAATTAGCTACAAAAGACAAAAGACGAAAAAAAAAGGTTTTTAAACAAGTCGCTGAAATTTAAACCCGTGAAAATAAATTTATTTTCCTCAACAATCCATCTGAAGGAGAATTTTTAGTTTAGAATTAAACATGAAGTTAGACAACAAAGATTAATGAACCCTTTTATACAAAGTAAACCCTATGTAACCATAGTATTAATGATGTTTGTCATATATTTAAAGTCAAAATTTACTGGATAAGCATATATATTTTTTATTCTCATGTGAAACAATTTGAAATAGAAGTGCATATTTAAAATAAAAAAAACTAATGCCATCGATCACACCATTGACGCTTATTGCTCTTAAGTCAGGTCAAGGTCAGAATATAATTACTAAAAATATAAGCAACCTTGAAGGCCATCAATATGGTATCGCAGGTATGTTTCCGTGTACATAAATACTGTTCAAATTTTTATCTTCTCACCGGCAGTCACAGTGATACGACATAGCTTTGAGGCAGAGAAATGTTCTAGCAATTTAATTCTTTAATGACTTTCAGAAAAAGAATCTACAAATATGAGAAAATATACTTCCATGACAAAAACATAAGCCCCTCTCTGAATAAAACAGTTCCTTTTCTATGGGAAGTGAGAAAAAATGATTTAATAGCAACACTAAAGAATAAAAATTGGATTTTAATCACGTAATCAACTAATATTATGAATATTAAAATTATTTACTAATCACCTTAGAGTAAAAGAGTTTTCAATTCGAAAAATTAAAAGTGTTACCTTTTTTTTTTACGTTATTCAAATGTTTAAAAATCCAAATTCGCAAAAAAGAGATTCACAAGACGCTACTCAACCTGGAATTGGAAAAAGTCTGCAATCCTGACGGTGTTCGTGCAATAGTATCGAAGCCATGTATGTGTACGTAAGTTGTCTTACATGCTGATACGTCTGCTTAAACCAGAAAAATTCCGAGTTCCTGGAACCTTGACACTCTATAGGTGTGCATACAAAAAATAAAAGAAATTGAAATAATTTTAGAGTTATTCAAATGTCGATAATTAATATTAAATCATGTGAGCCTGATTTGAAATGTGCAATATAAATAAAACTAAAATACTACTAGAATTCCATATATTTAACTTACCATGAGACTGAATGGAATAAACTTAAATTTACCAATACTTTGTCTTAAAAAAAACATTGTAAAGTTAAGAATAATAATAATGAAAATAAAAAGAAAAGTTTATGTAATCCTAAATTGTGAAAGAATTGAGAAGTAGCGCCCACGCGTTATTGCAAAAAAATAATAAGTAATATTTAAATAGACACTTTGGATTCTCTTTTTCACATACGACGTACCTTCATAAGTATTAAATGTGTAAATTTACTTTTTATATTGAGTATGTTAATGTCTGAAATAACCATTACATTAGCTCTAGACTCCTGAATTGTGAAAGTAAAACAGTATATAATTTAATAACATATAACTACAATAATAAATATGTTCTATTGTACTGTAAAAGGAATATGTCCTTTACAATGGAACCAAAGTGAAGACCATTCATTAACGAGACAGGTTTGCGAGTTTTTGTTTATTTTGGAAGTAAATACGCGCCATCTACATAAGTTATAATGAGCTCAATATATTTTTAAATTTTCATTGAGACAAGACTTCCGAGGTTATTTCTTTATTTATTTTATAATTAGCTTTCGGTGAGTATTATAGTAGTTAATGTTCTTGTAAACGCTTTTAATTGTTAATCCTTATATTATTCGTGTTATTCGTGTGTTTACTTGGAGGGCTGATTAAATATTAAGGACTAATCATAATTCCTATTGTCAGTAAGTCTTTGGCAGTTTAAAAGTTTATTAGAACAACATTACATAAGTAATTTGAACTCGACTCTCACTATTAATTTGTATTTGTACTTTCCGTTTTGTGACTTTTTTATGTTTTACATCGTAAAATTTCAGTATAATTTCATATTTTCTCCATAAGGTATTATAACTTCATGTGATTTGTTTCGATAAATGAGGAAGAGGTGTTAAAATGTAGTTTCAACCTGTGTATTATCCAATACAGAGAAGTTTTTTTTTTAAATTGGGGGCACAAGGCTGGTTTATAATTTTGTCGCGGGTAGACGTGAATCGTCGGAATCTTCCTCCCGGTGATCCCGGCTGCCTTTTTCGTGGCTCGAACCAGATTCAGGGCCTGTTATTATTATATTCTCGATCTTTAATATTTCTCTCATAGAAAGTATCCAGTGAGGTACAACTTTCCATATTTTATCTGAACTACCTAATCAAATAATCAATTATAATTAAAATAATTTGTTTGTAAAATTAAATTGTAAAGCGTATTCATATGACAGCCATCGCTTAGAATATTATATAACAAATATAAAGCGTGTTTTTTAAAGAAATGAAGTGTGTGTGGTGTGTGCGCGGCGTGTATGCGGCGAGTATTCAGGGTGCGTGCGGGGTGTGTACAGGGTGCTTTCGGCGCACACGCCAGATGTGTGCGCCGTGTATGCGGGGTGTGTGAGGGGTACTTGCGAGGCGTGGGAGGAATGCTTGCGGCGTGAATGCGGGATGTTTGCGGGGTGTATGCGGGTGCGTCCAGCGTGGCACCCGAATCAGTTGTTGATTTAGCTTTGTTGAAACCATATTGTTTCCAATACATGAATTTATTGCTATAAACAAATTCTGTTATTTTGTTTTAAATAACCTTTTCAAATATTTACTTAAGGTATACGTACTCTCGCTCAATGAATAAATCATGTGACATGTATGATGATGTGAAGTGGTAAGTCAGATAAAGTAATGATATAGAAAAGGTTGTTTTCGATTCATTTCAAACTTCTTATTACTTTCTGGAGACCGAGATGGTCCTCCACAGACTCAGTTATTGTGGATTGTGAGATATCATCGCTAAGAAGTTATATATACTATCTGCTATTTAGGTTAAATTACAAATCAATAATAATTTAAAAGAAGCAAATTTAATGACAAACCAATTGAAATAAAGAAACTTTTCCAAAACGAATAACCGGACAAACGATCTTCGCGCCCAACTTCCAACAACAATCACCGATTCACAATCTATTAAGCTATCAATTGTGGGAGCTTTTGGCAGAGTCTGCTGAGATCGACTCTTTTATACCATTTTATTTGTTTTCAAACGTCGACTAAATATGTGCAAGATATTAATTTGATATTAATATTTACCTACTGTTTTGTTCTGTTCTTCTTCTTCTTTTCCTAAGAATTGCATCTGTGTATGAGGTTTTCTGTATTTGATTAAAATGTACTTTGATTAAAATGAAGGTACTAAATATTGACTTCTTATTTAGCTTTATATCACATGTTATATTTAGGCTTTCTTATTAAAATAAATTACCTAACTGATCTATTTAATTACTGAATATTTTACAAACTATACTAACTAGTCTATAATATTTTAAAAATTCTATTAATAATCCAACTAGTTACCGTAACGTTATCCTGATATGTAGTAGAATTGGTAGGTATTGGTAGGTAGGTATATTTTTTAAGAATTTGCGGGTTATATGATTGATTGAAATTGATTGAATATACCGGTGTCAAAAAGATCACTCAGTATATAGTATAATAAATAGTTTTGTACAATAAATTGTAAAGACGTTTTTCCTGATTTCGAGTTTTAAAAAATACAATACATTTATGCGTAGTTTTACTAGTTTATACTGAATTTTAATAAATACTGAAATAGATATATTGTATAAGATTCCTAAATTAAAATTAAATAACTGCAGTCAAAGGAATATCTGAGAGTTCTTTGACATCAAACACGTACATTACGTAAGACCCAACAATGAGAATTAAGCCATGGGAGAATTGGGACAGTTAAATGTGTATGGATAAAATTGTATTTTCAGCCCGATGATTAAGCTTACATTTTTAAAGTACAAGTCAAAAATCTGTCCACTGTTTATAAATAACTAGATCAACCAATATATTTAAAACAACCATTTCAAATTAAACTATTATTTTTACAAATATAAAATAGAAAAACAGCGACGAAATCTCAACAATATAATAATGTGTTATTATTAGAGTTCACAGATCATAAGCTTCAAAAAGAAGGAAAAAACTATACTTAAAAAAAGCCCTATATTTATTTTTTATATATCATGTACATTAAATTTTACCGCTGAAAATTGTCATATCCACATATTTTTTTGTGTAAATCATTTTACCGAAACAAACAAAATTATTTAAATCTAGACACGTTTTAAACTTCTACTCAATACCAGTTCATGAATACATTGGTTTATTTACAAAATCTATAGAATCAAAGTCACAATACCATTTTAAATGGCAGCACTGGTTAAAAGTGAGACTTCAGTTACACCGTTCGTAAGGGAAGATCCAAGGAGAAAAACCGTTACGAAATTCTATGGATACTCTTTTAATTCTTAAAAACAGTTTTTCACAGTAGTTTTGATTGTTCGATTCACAGTCATATTTGATATTTACGAACAAATTCAACTAATTCTCTGTACAGAATATAAATCAAGAAGAAGAAACAACGCTACTACTAGTTTTATGATGCTCTAACATTCACAAGGGCTTGAAGAATTCTAACATTCAGCAACAAACAAAATTGTAGTAATTACATAATGACTTATTTTACTTAAAATGCTCATAAATAATAGAATTGAATGGTTAGAGTTACTTATTTAAATGAGTTGATAATTCCCAGGCCTCGTATCTTCAATATTCCGTACTTTGTTTCCATACAATGACTCGTTAAATGGTGCTTTACATTTTTTATCGGATAGGTCAGTGAGTCAAAGATTAATATTTAGTGCTGCCATATTTTAAATTTCTGCCTTTGCTACATTAAAACCTTTGCCAAAAAAGATAAATTCGGGTCAACTCTTTAAAAACAAAATTGACTCGAAATAAAGTTGAAAATGTATGAAAGAATAAAAATGTACATCCATAAAAATGGAAGAATATTATTTAAAAATAAGTAATAATACGCCATCCAGTGATATTATGTCGTTGTTTTTATTTCGGTACTTTAGTATGCCTTTTCTTCAATATTAATATTAGCGCTTTCTTCTACATTTACAGAATAATATTTACAATGTTTTCACATAGTCTTATATTTATAAATAGAACATATATTTTTTCCTCGTTTTCATAAGACATAATTACTAAGCCCTTTGATATAGAAGTAAAGGAAATATTTACTCCTATACTTAGTTGTAACAATATCATAATACATATTGTAACAGTAAAGAGTGTAGGTACTTTTAACGTATCGGGAAGTCATTAATGTAAATTATAAAAAACTAGCTTTAGCCAGCGGCATCACCCGCGTTATAAAGTAAAAAAAACAACATGTTGTTTTAGATGATTTCGCAAAGACTTTTACTATCCCTCGGGAAGAGTTAACTTTCAACATGTGTCCAATCGTGATGCGTCCAGTTAAGGTGTGAAAGCGTTACAAACAAACTTACCCAAATTTTCATATACTATATTAGTTCGAATAACAAACTCGGTATTGTGTAACTTTTGCGTAAATCGATTGTTTGACCACCGATGATACATCCCTTGTTATTCACAATTTGATTTGAATGTGATTTTTTTTATGATCAAAAAAGGAATTTTGGTACTGGTGAGTATTTATTTATAATATTAATATTTAATGGATTAAACAGGTTTCAAATGTTACAATAAATATTTTTTTTTTAAGTTAACATATGTCATTTGTAAAGCTGACACAAAAATAGTATAAATCGTCGCATCTTAAGTGACATAAAATAAAATTACAATATAATATACAATTATAAAATAACCACATAAGAGATGAAAAGTTAAAATCTACTACAAAGGTTACATAAAATACTGTATGCCTATTAGAAATTAAACACTTTGTACAGATGTTAACAAAGTTGTTAGAACGTTTATGTCAGCATCTGTCTCGAGCAGGGGAGCCTTTTGTGCTGAGTTTACTTGTATTGTTTAATTAAGGCTCTATGTTTTATTTGTAGTTAAGTTTTATTTATATTATTTATTGTTGTACTTGCTTCCTATCACACTTTTATTTATTTCTAATAATATATATAAAAAATTACGTTTCCGTAACTATAAATCTATATCTCTAATGTTATATTGAAAATGATTCAACCTTTTCTCTAAGGACTTTTCTTATCACAACGATTTTACAAAAACATTTGATATTAAAGACAAAGACACTCAGTGATGGTTAAGAAGGCAATTGTTTTAAGAGTGCTCCTCCTCCATTTTTCTCATAAATTTGCATAATTTTAAAATTTATACATATCCTATTTCCTATATTATTAAACTTTGCTCAAACACAGTTTTCTATTTGGCCTTCCGTCTAAGAAGAAAATTACTTTAAATATCTTTTCCTGGGTAAAAAATATCTTATACATATTAACTAGAGCAATATATTTACAATAATGCTATTAAAATCCATGTTGTATTTTTGTTTGATCTCATAAAAGCACAAATAGAAGAAACCGAAAAAACATTAAGAATAAGATGGTTTGTGTCATTGTGGAATAACGTAACTACGTATTAAATAAGTTAGTAATTAATGTTGCCAAGATTTACTCTCGTTACTATTTTATTATGTGACAAAATAGTAACGAGACATATAACGAGATAATGGAGACATATAATCAAATAGTACACTAATACCACTAAATTGGATGACTGTACTCCAAACCTATCAGTTAATAATAATCAATCAGATCTAAATATAATTAACATATAAATGGATTATTTTTCTCGACGATTTTTATGATAAAATAAGAAAAACACGACTTGAGACTTTACTAGACTTTACTAGAACTTTCGTCCTAATTTTAAACTTAGGACGAAAGTTAGAAGATTCATCTATAGTGCCTTATTAAGACGTGCTTCCATTATACGAGCAACCGAGTTTTCTTTTGTTTCTTACACACGTTTGTTAAACAGGAGACTTTTTCAATTACAATAACTTAAACTTTGGAAGACTTAACAAGTCTTCCAAACCCATCTGGTTTTAAAGCTGAGACTTCCTTTCACTTTTTACATATAACAAAATACAACAATTGAACAAATTATAAACATACGATTATTTTATTCGATTTATCAAAACTGTATTAGATAATTACAAAAGGTGCGGTTTTAAGTATATATAAATTATTTAAAATTATAATTACCTTTTTACATATTTTTGGCATCTGACTGTCTGATTTTTAAATTTGAAAGTAAGATATCAGATAATTTTACATCAAAATGATAAACGACTCATATTTTAATAATATAATTATTATGATGCTACTTTCTTTAGTTTAGGTCCAAAGAGTCTGTATTCTGGGCTAAAGACACTCCCATAAATAACTAAATGATGCAAGCCCTAGGTGTCTTAAACACTGTTCTAATAACGAGTACTAATTTTACTCTATTATACACTAGAGAGTTATAAAATCGGCTAAAATAGTGTAAGTATACAAGTAATTATGTAATCACGCACTGTATCAAATGAACCAAACAGTATATATAATAATTATGTGAGGATTTTTATTACGCCTGTGGCCATTTTAACGAACGTCCAAGTCAGTTTTTAGTTTCAAACGGCATTGCATACACCGCAGTACAAAAAGCCACAGACAAGCAACAACAACAAACGTCATTTATGAAACGTCAGCCTGTCAACCAAGTCCATGAAAAAATATATAATTCTTGGATACCCAAGCTCTTGTCGAATATTAAGATTAAAATTATGATTTCAAAGTAAAAGGGATAATTCAATAAAAGATTAGTCACGGTCCCAACTATAACTGTGAAAATCTAATTTATTTACAAGCCAACTTACTTGAAGTTGGTAATGTAAATTCAGAAGTTTATTATTATTTTCTAAAATAAATTTTTATTTTTTAATATAAAATGTTGTATCAGCGATGTGTCTCAATTAGATAAAATTATATATAATTTAGCTTAAACAACTCCGCCATCTTGGAAACAGGTACAAAGAGCGACAAAAAACGTAAAATATCTGCTGAATCTTAAGTAGTGTCTATTAATAAATATTTATCTACTAACATTGACTATAGATATATCATAAAAAAACAATTTATGGGCTACAGTGTTACTATTTTTTTTAATAATAAATTATTAAAAAGATGTAACGAGAGAGATATAGAGAGATAGAGAGAAAAAAAATTATTTTATTTTTATTATTTTATGTCATTTATTTATATGTTTTTAATATTTATTCATTTATTCAGTAATTATTTACTCATTTTAACTTTGAATCAACGTCACTATACAATTGTGGTAATTTACTGGTAGTAAACGATTGTAATGGATTTGGTTAAAAATTTTAAGACCGCCCTCCGGTCTAACGTCAAACCTCCTTGAGAATTATTTTTGGTGGGATTTCCACCATCTTTAGGATAAGTGACGTAGTCTGGTATTCAATTTTATTTAACATTTTCTAAGCCACGACATACAGCATTCTCTAAATATATTTTTAAATGAATTATATTACATTTGTTAATGTAGTTGGGACTCGCAAGCAATTCAACATTGATATTAAATAATTTAAACCAAGGCCTAAATTATTGTATTTCTCCTAAACTAATATACTTCTTTTCCAATTCTTTAAGAAATATGAATTGTAAATTCTGATGTTTCCAAGTTTTGAGTCTCTATCAGAAGTTTTTTTAATAAAATTTAAATTACCAAATGGCTAACTTTCAACTTGTCAAGGTCATATAATATGCCTGTATTATTATTTTATTAACAGTGAGCTTAAATTAAGAACATGATATTATAAATAATTAAATCATACCGTCACTTAGTTACAATTAAACAAAGAGGTTGATTTGACTTTTACCCAATCACTTAAGGAAGGTAGAATAAATATAGATTTTATTAAATTTGCTATTTTACACCGCCTGTGAAATATTATTTAGAGTGCCTCAAACTAATTTTATATCATAAAATCTGGCTTGAGCTTGAACAATGTCTTACTTTTACGAAACGTATAGAATTTTTTTTTTATTGTACAGAAAAGACATGCAAATTAATAAATAATACTCAAGTTTTTCTAAGAGTCTGAAACTATTTATTAAAAAAAAATGGTAACTTAAAAAATTCAAAATCTTTATCATTCATATATTTTATCATTACCAATTCCTTTAAGAATGTATTTGATACGCGTCGTTACATGATCTTAAAACGCGATGTAGAGTTCAGCTTCTTTCTTTTTTTCTTTGTTTCAGGCGCATCGTTAGATCCTCTTCATCATTTATTCAGTGTGGACGCGCCATTATTGTGTTTTAGCTTAAGTGATTTTGAATGTACAATGATATAGAGCTCATAGTAAGTTAGGATCAAATATGACACTAATTCATAGTAAAATATAAACGAACGCTCTGCGAAAATCTAATCTATCTGTTTATTACTATATTATATATATATATAATATAATAATAAACAGATAGATATATATATATATATATATATAATATAATGGGACGATATATATCGTCCTCAGATCTGTGAAGAACCACACAACATTCTCAGCGAGGTATTTCATTAGTGTGATTTTTTTAACTTTGTTTCTCTAGTGTCAACATCTAAAATACATCAAGTCGATAGGAGGGTCTTATCTATTAGGTAAATTAAAATAATTAAAATGCTTTGCCAGCAAGACAATCAGTCAACGCACAAGTAAAACTACAGCTCGTGGGAAACGGTTTCTAAATAGTTTCAAAGGCAGTTAATTCTTACTAACTACCGTAACAATAATACAATTTATTCGTATTTTTAAATTAAATTGATTTTTATTCTACCGATGATGTAGTTTTTTTTTTAGCTGCAAACTTGAAAAGGCACAAAATGTTTTCCGATATTTTAATGTTCCTTCCTTTTTTTCCTTTTTAATAAAAGTAATTTGCTTTCGTATTAAAAAGCAATAAAATATCCGATCACGTTTTTGTGTAATTTGAGTTTCAATTATAATTGAATGATCTATTTTATAAATCATAAATTATTTAAATTTTAATATAATATGTCTTATTATTTAATTTTAATATTTAATACTCGGCATTATTTTGCCTAACTTTATGTGTTTGAATAGAAAAAAAATACAAGACAAGGAAACATTTTTGAGGCACATATTTTTTTAAATATTTGGTGTTATTTAAAGCAAATGAGACTAATTTTTATTTAAAAGGTAAGTGAGTTACGTTAGTTAAATTTTAGTTGTTGCAGATTGTCAAGCGATTAAAAAAAAGATTTATATATATCTTTAAATCTGGTTTCCAAAAAGGGAAGAGAATTTCACTATTAATGTCTTGTACGATTAATAGTGAGAATATATTTCCAAATTTTTGAGATAATATATTGAAGACGTTTTGTGCATACTTTCTCTGAATCTTCTATATACCATTAATACTCTACATTTACTAATACTTTTTCTAATATACTCTTAAATAATAAAGCAAGGACCTGAATAGAACATGGTACCAGGAACATTATATAAAAGGTTTTTAATAATCTGGACTACAACTGGAGTACTCCGGGTATGGTCAAAAACTAAGAAGCTTTCTTCTAATCATTCGCAATTTGCGCCAATTATTTGCAACAGTTAGTTATTTTCAATTAAAAAACGGTTAGAATGAATATAACTTCGTAACCTAAATAATTAAAATTCAAAGTCTATTAGTTTACTGTGAGAACTCAAGAGTAACGAATATAATATGTACATTCTGAAACAATTTTATTGCATACTTGAAAACCTTAGAGACAGAGAGAGAACGTTTGTACACAGACTCAAATTAAATAACTTAAGTCCTCAACAAAGGAAGATCTGAGAACTACGTAAAATTAAATATATACGTGACGTAACTCTGCAGTGTGACTTAAGTCAAAAGAGGATCTTAACAACTAAAAGTGTTTATTAAGTTTACACTGCCTGATATACATTATAAATCTATTGGCTGTTTTCTTTGGAAATCCTTACAATGAAGCAACATGGTTATGGCGACGCTTCCTATTGTCGACATAATTCTTAATTTTACTAAAAGATTTGAACACGATAAGGCGTTCAAAAGTTTTCTCTCAATCCCTGATATACAAGTACCTGATATACATTATCCCTATTTCTTTTTTTCCTGATGTGTGAAAGTGAAAAAAACCTTTTGTCTTAACCAACTAATTTACACATCCTTAAACAATATCAGTTAGGAAAAGAAATAGGAGAGATATCAAATTCTGTGTTGTGTACCTTCCGAGCAATTTTTTGTCTGACCGATGATCCCATCCTTGTTGTTGATAAAAGCCGTTTAAAGATTTATTTTCATCAAAAAACAGAATTACAGTATTACATTTTTAAAAAATAACGTATAGGTATATCAGCATACGTTATTTGCTTAAAATTTAATATAACTATCTGCAGATATTATAGTTTTTAATAGTTTTTTCTTATACTAACTATTTTTAGTAATATCTTATACTATATAACGTGTAATGATCGAAAATTCCAAGCTAATGTAATATTATAGAGCCCGTGTTCTCAGATGTTTTTTGTGACATATTATTGTTTAATAACGTGATAGTGATTGATAAAAGTTTTTTTTTAATAAGACGTTTATTTTATTTATCTGTTGGTATTATTGCAAATCCAGTTATGTAATTTTTTTATGAACATGGTTTTCATAACAGACATGTTATAATATAAAATGTCTTCGATAGCAGTGGAGAGTAAACAGATACAAAAAAGATTTACACTGAGACGGTGTCCATCTGTAACCGTAACCGTAAACCGTAAGGTTTGATAAATATCACAATATTACGTAGACACTCATATACCGGTAATATTGTCAACTGAAAATATTTTTTATTAAATAATAATTATAAAATATTTATTCTAATAATATAGCCACGGAAAACCGCGAAAGAAAGTAAATTTAATTAATTTTTATTTTATATTTCTTGTTTATCAAGAAGTCGATTGTAAAATGTAATCGATATCAATTAATTAACAGAGTATACAATAAATGTGTTTCTGTCAAATTTATTTGTTCAAACCCTATGTACTTTTCGATCAAACGAATTCTCTTAATTCCAATTGTACCGTTTGGTATTTTCAAGCTTGTGGTCTTGCAATTGTAGGAACTTATTAATTACATTTTCGCTAGTATCAAAATGTAATAAGTTTGTTATTTGAATACTGAAGTTTGACGTTTATTTATATATTTTTTCTTTTGAACATCACAATCAATAATTTGAACATCACAATCAATAATTTGTGACTAAGTCTAAATTTACCTTAAATTTATTTTGTGAAACTTGTTATAAAAGTGAACAAAAACATAAAGTACTATAGACACATACATACAATACTTAAGTTTTTCTCAAGATTGAATTATTGTGGAACTTACCTAACACGTGTTATAACGAGGTTTCTGTGTGCATATTCTTCGTCCTATATTTTAATTTTTAAATTACTGGTTCTTGATGGTGTAAGGGCATTATTGACAAATATTTTTTTTTATACATTTTTATATGCGATATATTTGGTATTCTTCTTCTTTATCTTCATAATTTTCCTGCAGGTTGTTTGTCTGATGGTAACCTATCCTGCTTTACTGACTTCTAGGACAGACTCATCCTAAATTCTATTGACTAGTGGACTGGTCTGCTTATTCTGAACCGTTGAGAGCTTGCTGTATGTCCTCTCTGTATTTGGTATCAATAGTGATCCCGATTTGTGTTAGAACGTTTGCTCCACAATACTTTTCTTTTTTCAACTCACTCCCATCCCTCAGTGTAACTTGCCTCGCTATGTTTCTTACCAAAACAATTTCTTGAGTCCGCTGTCATTGAAAGCAATCGTTGAGATTAACGCCCCATTTAAATTTTCTAAGCAATAAAGTCCTCCAAAATTAATTAATAACAAGTAGAACGGTTTTAATCACTGTTTCAACTTAGAATTCGTTATTTATCGTTTCATCACAAAATAATTGCAACTATAATCTCATTGCTTGTTTATTATTTAAACCTATTACTACGAGCCTCTGATAATCGCAGACTATAATTTCTCTTAGAGAACTTTGATTCAAGCAATTACTTTCAAAAAAAAAAATATCTGATCTCGCTCTTGACAAGAATAGTCTCGATGCAAATTATAAATTCTTATATTTATATTTAACAGTTGTATTCACGTGTTATTATATCGGAATGTTCCTTTCGCGGAGCGCCCAGAGAGCTGCTGTGAGTCTGCCACGCTTAGAGCTCATGAATAAGAACCCCGAATGGGTTCGAAACTAGTCGGGCACATTCCGATATAATTCAACGTGAATATAGCCGGATAAATACAAATACAATAGTCATGGTTCACGAAAGTTTAAATTATAAATTCTTATACATATTTCACAAAAACTGAATAGGTTTTAAACATATTTACAGTAATGCATCTAAAATTTCTACAACTGGGTGCGTCGCTTCCTGTTGGAATTTTTAAAACATTTTTTTAATTTAAATGCTGTCCAAAATCTTCAGTTTTGAATGGTGAATGTAATAACCTTCTTGAATCTGTTCATTTCACGTATTCTTATGAATTTACATAGACCTTAATTTTGACTGTCTACCTTAGTTGTCTGTTAGCACTTATTAAGAATCGGTTTTGTAATATACCAGCTTCTCTCACTGTGCTTAAGATCAAAGAGCTGTCTTTTCCTGTCTTCAGAAAAGACTGCTTGGATTCCAAGTCAGTCTGGAAAACTGGCAAATCAAATAGTAAACTCATGAGTGAAGGCAACCATTTTCATATGATCTTGTAAATATTCAGAATATTACTCTCAGAACTTAATTAATCTCGCTTCGATTATATTAATTCTGGAACACCACATGGAACGGTTCCAATCTATTAAAGGAAGATATTACGCTTCCTTACACTAAAAATCCCAATACGACCTTAGTTTCCTCATTTCAAATATGACAATTGATGGATGAAGGTATAATGATAAAAAACAATGAGGAGTACGAAAATGTATGAATGAACGGATCATTCACTTTGTGAATGTGGTATTGACGAGGGTGACGTGTCTCTTTTCATTTTTAAAATTATATTGTGTTCTTAAACAGCCCGCCCTATATATATATAATAATATTTAATAATATTTTTAATTAAAAATAATAATTACGAAAACAAGAAGATACGGTTATGTAGCATTAAATGAAAATAATATATTTATTTAATACTCGACACAAACCTGTGTGACGTACGTGAAGGGTCATTATGGAAGTGGAGGGACGCAAGGAAAGGTGGATATCACTAAATGAGACAAGTTAAACGTTTGTATACTTTTGATTCATTAAGAACGTTTCGAATATTAGTTCAAAGCTACAGATTAGACGCGGAGAGCAAGGACTATAATTCACATATTTGAATCTTTTTAAATTAACACTTCTAATGAAAAGTAGTTTTAGTTTAATAACATGTTATAAGAGCTTTTTCAATAAATGGACTAACAAATAAACCATGTTTTTTTTATTATGAATAATTCAGAGAGTAATTTATTGAAACAAACAAACTCTGGTATATAATTATGTTTTAAAACAATTGGAGCGTTTTGTTAAATAAATTCTTTGTATAATAAATATCATACAAAATCGTTTAAATCTCATTTTCGCGTAATAATAGGAATCAGATTAAACTAAACACGGACTGTTTGATAAAATATAACGTTGTAGTTTAATAAACGTTTAGCTTCAAATATCATTAATTATATTGAGTACACAGTGCACGAAACGTATACATTATTAGAGACAAAATGTTATTTTGGAACGATGACTAAGCGTCATTCAGTGGATAAATGTTTATTAAAGAGGATTAGGACCAGTGTGGCGTGTGTTACTAAACCGAAATATCGATACAAATATCATATTATTTTTATTGATTTTATATTTTATTCAAGATTCGATTATTAATGGGTATTTTAGGATCAAGCAATTATGAAGGTCATATTTAAAGAACTATCAGATATCTCGAGAAATATATCTGAAAAATATAAAAAATATAATTTCAGTAATTAATATATTAACTCATACAATATGCTTCATTAAAATCCGTCCAGTAAGAAATACATAATCAGTCAAACAGATCAAAATATGTTGTATATTTGACACGTTAAATATTGTTTAATCTAATTATTATATTATATGTAGCTATAGATAAATATTTGTCTCCTATTTGTCATACAAGACTCAAACATTCACAGGTAAGATACATGTTCGTTGAATTAATGTATGAGTTAACATCGACCTTCACTAGTATATACTATATAGTCCGCACTTACAATACGTTCATAAATCAAAATAATATTATTTAAGTATTATTAAGACATGTCAAATTTTTATTTTCTTTATGTGGGTTTATAGTAGCCAGCTCTAATACATGGGTAATTCTGTTTAATTTGTAAGTTTGAGTATTATATGTTTTTTTCTATAAAATAGGTTTATAACTAACTCAGGTTTAATAACATTTAATATCATTTATTAGTATTATTTCCCTTTGCGACTGGTATTATGTTAAAAGATTGCTAACAATTAATACTTTACTATTTTTGCTTTGTATATTAACTTGAACTAATAGTAACTTTAACGTCTGCAATTTTTTCAATATGGATCGATATTGCGGTTAGTGAAGACCATTTATCTTCAGCAGAGCCCGTTGTGTTAACGAGCGTGCGAATAGTTCCAGAAGGACTTATCGGGAAATGGGAAAAATTTAAATAAAGTACGAAAGCTTGGTAAGCCACAAATAGTAAAAGCTTTTTAATATTCAGGAATACAAATATTAGTGTTGGCAGTAAGCAAATTAAAGTAGAAATAAGAATGATTGTTTTTTTAGGTAAGTATATTACAATATCGATATCGATATGATAAAAATACATTATTTTCAATAATTTGTCTTTTCAACATGAAATAAATTAAAATCATAATTAATTTCCAAACATCACAGATGTCATAATATCTCAATATTATAAGTCTTAGTGTATAATAAAATAGCCTCAGAATAATATTTTATTAAATATGACTAAAACAAATGGAATATACAGAAATGTGTAAAAATATTTTTAACGAGGGTATTTATAGACTCAATATTTTATTCCGCCTCCAAAATATTTCAAAAGTTTATGTGGTAAGGTAGAGTAAATATTAACTAAAGAAGTTAAGTATTAAAAAATTATAACAGTATATAATATATCTAATATGAAAGTTGAAAATGATAACAACAGAACGTCGTGTTGAATGTTAAAATATACACCATTAAGAAATGAAACATGTGCCTCATGTGATATAAGGAACATTTCATTGAGTGTCATTATGAAAGAGTGTAATGGCTTACTTCAATTTGGAGGTCATGAGTTTTTCTCTTGAATATTTCCGGTTACGCAGCGTGTAAATCACTGATAACATTTTATTATAAAAGAAAAATATTTTATTATTATTATTTTTTTATATAAATAGAAGTCTCAGGGGGTAACGCAATAAGTCAATAATAAACAATAAGTAATTAATAAATAAATATTATTATTTATTTATTTCTTCTAAAAACCGATTATCAGTTGGTACTAAATTACGTTTCTTGCATATCATTAAAAATTTTAATGATATGCAAGAAACGTAGTTGATTTCGACTAATTATCAAACCCCAAGAACCAAACGAAACAGTATTTCCCTACTTAGAAGCTAATAAACCTCTATTGTAAAACAATAATGTATTCATTTGTATTAAAATCTAGTAATTCCTCAGATTATAATAATTTATACATTTATCAGGATCAAACACAAACTTGCGCTACCTTTTTCTCGACCCAAAAAAGTTTGTTACTCTTATATGGGGTAATGTATTTACTTTTCAAGCTCCCAGCTAAAATTTAAGCTTTATAAATTTAAAAATTAAACGTTCAAAAGATTTAAAATACTGACTTAGGAACGTTTGTGTGCTAAGTGATACTACAATATTTTAAATTACTTAGAGGATGAAGCGCCGAGGGTGTAAGGCGATCGATGCCAGGCTACTTCAAGATTTATTTTAACGTATTTAAGTAACTTAGGCTTCAAGTACCATTAGACGAACCTGGGCAGCACTTCTTTATTTCAAGTTTTAACTTGCTTAAGTGATTACGATAGATCAATTAAAAATATAATTAAGATCGACATTAATATAAGTATCGAAGAAACAAATCTGTTTTATTGTCGCTGCTGACGAAAGACTAACAGCAATCTGTATTATATCACGCATATGTTTAATTTGTAAAATAAATAGCAAACGTTCAACTTTCAGTTCTAAAAACACAAAAGACCAATTTAGAAAAACGAATGTTGAATCTTTTTAAACTATCGCGACTTTTAAACTAATATCGGGTCTCCTCTGGCTTTCGACGGGATTTATTAAAAGAAGGTTTACAATCTCTGCTCTCTCAAAAAATCCAATTTAGCTAATTTATTTATATATTGTTATTGTATTCTTTATCTTTAATTACTATATGTTATGATAGTAAATAATTATATACATAATAGACCTAGGCTTAACAGTGAAATCTTCCAACCGTAATAATTGCTTAAGCGTCTACTTTGTGTACCTTTTCGTTTATTTCTACCCTAATACACATCTATTGCGGACATTAATGATTAATGCTAAGATATATCATGGAACAAATGTGACACTGCTTGTTTATTTAGTTATATTATTTCATAACAATATTTCGCAAACATTAATAATCTGCTTTAATGCTATTAAGGTGAATCTTATGTTTGTTGAACTGAAATATAACTCAAAAAGGTAACGATTACAAATTTTGCCTAATTAATTAGTTGTACATGGCGTAAAAATAAATCGATTTTATAAAACATATGCATGTATTCTTAATCGTTGAAAATATTAATTTAATATCACACATATTAAAACTAAGAACACTGCCAAAGGGTGGCAGATCGCGGCTCGGCGCGGTTTGTGTATTAGAACGGCTGTTACTTGCAAACAACAAGTCAATTATTCCTGGGGTGAAGCGCAAGTTACCAACATCCAAATTTTAAAATTCTATAGAGAAAATACAACCGTTCCCATAGATTTCTGAAGCAAGCAGATAGCTAGAACAAAGTACAAGTATGTCATCAAAATTGAAAAACGGCTGGCAAGCGGATTGCCTTGCTTGTCAGCCCAGGATGTGGAAGTTCTTAGCACTCTCAAAAACTGCCCTTGGCATCCTTGGTCAGCTCTCCCTGCCATCGCTGCATATGGGGAAAGACTCCCTTTTTTTTCCGTTGGAAAAATCTTTTACCGATACCCCCGGCCAAGAAAGTGATGACTGGGTGGTTATGTGGGACTACCCGGCAGTATAGAAGACGCTGTCATTTTTAAGGCTACCCACTAAAAAACCAACGGTTACCTTCATCGCCATAATGGGATCGCTTGTCGCACTCACCGTGACGCCCCGGCGGAACCCACCCCGAATAAGGGTGCCTAGAGTAACGAGCACATGAATGAAGGAAAGACTGCCTGGATAACACGGCTACAGAGAAAACAGATCTTCTTGGATCTGTTTTTTCTCCAAGTTAATTGTAGACCACCATAGGAACACTCCATCTACCATCCTGCATTGTCAGAGCTTATTGTCGGATATTGTATACGACGAACTCTACTTTCATTGGACGTTTCAAGTCAAGTGGGCAGGATGTCATTTATCCAATCATGTTTCAATCATGTTATTTCAGGATTTTGATTTATAAAGAAAAAAAACGAATAATATTTTTAATTAAAAATAATAATTACGAAAACAAGAAGATACGTTTATGTAGCATTAAATGAAAATAATATATTTATTTAATATTCGACACAAACCTGTGTGACGTACGTGAAGGGTCATTATGGAAGTGGAAGGATTCAAGGAAGGGTGGATATCACTAAATGAGACAAGTTAAACGTTTGTATACTTTTGATTGATTTAATATATATAAGGACAAAAGATAAATAAATAAATAAAGGTATATAATAACTAGCTATTTTAAACGACGTCATTAGACATAAAAGAACGTTTCGAATATTAGTTCAAAGCTACAGATTAGACTCTGAGAGCAAGGACTATAATTCACATATTTACATCTTTTTAAATTAACACTTCTAATGAAAAGTAGTCTTAGTTTAATAACATGTTATAAAAGCTTTTTCAATAAATGGACTAACAAATAAATCATATTTTTTTTATTATGAATAGATAATTCAGAGAGTAATTTATTGAAACAAACAAACTCTGGTATATAATTATGTTTTTAAACAATTGGAGCGTTTTGTTAAATAAATTCTTTGTATAATAAATATCATACAAAATCGTTTAAATCTCATTTTCGCGTAATAATAGGAATCAGATTAAACTAAACACGGACTGTTTGATAAAATATAACATTGTAGTTTAATAAACGGGTCGTTTAGCTTCAAATATCATTAATTATATTGAGTACACAGTGCACGAAACATATACATTATTAGAGAGACAAAATGTTATTTTGGAACGATGACTAAGCGTCATTCAGTGGATAAATGTTTATTAAAGAGGATTAGGACCAGTGTGGCGTGTTTTAATAAACCTAAATATCGATACAAATATCATATTATTTTTATTGATTTTATATTTTATTCAAGATTCGATTATTAATGGGTATTTTAGGATCAAGCAATTATGAAGGTCATATTTAAAGAACTATCAGATATCTCGAGAAATCATATCTGAAAAATATAAAAAATATAATTTCAGTAATTAATATATTAACTCATACAATATGCTTCATTAAAATCCGTCCAGTAAGAAATACATAATCAGTCAAACAGATCAAAATATGTTGTGTATTTGACACGTTAAATATTGTTTAATCTAATTATTATTATATTATATGTAGCTATAGATAAATATTTGTCTCCTATTTGTCATACAAGACTCAAACATTCACAGGTAAGATACATGTTCGTTGAATTAATGTATGAGTTAACATAGACCTTCACTAGTATATACTATATAGTCCGCACTTACAATACGTTCATAAATCAAAATAATATTATTTAAGTATTATTAAGACATGTCAAATTTTTATTTTCTTTATGTGGGTTTATAGTAGCCAGCTCTAATACATGGGTAATTCTGTTTAATTTGTAAGTTTGATTATTATATGTTTTTTTCTATAAAATAGGTTTATAACTAACTCAGGTTTAATTACATTTAATATTATTTATCAGTATTATTTCCCTTGGCGACTGGTATTATGTTAAAAGATTGCTAACAATTAATACTTTACTATTTTTGCTTTGTATATTAACTTGAACTAATAGTAACTTTAACGTCTGCATTTTTTTCAATATGGATCGATATTGCGGTTAGTGAAGACCATTTATCTTCAGCAGAGCCCGTTGTGTTAACGAGCGTGCGAATAGTTCCAGAAGGACTTATCGGGAAATGGGAAAAATTTAAATAAAGTACGAAAGCTTGGTAAGCCACAAATAGTAGAAGCTTTTTAATGTTCAGGAATACAAATATTAGTGTTGGCAGTAAGCAAATTAAAGTAGAAATAAGAATGATTGTTTTTTTAGGTAAGTATATTACAATATCGATATCGATATGATAAAAATACATTATTTTCAATAATTTGTCTTTTCAACATGAAATAAATTAAAATCATAATTAATTTCCAAACATCACAGATGTCATAATATCTCAATATTATAAGTCTTAGTGTATAATAAAATAGCCTCAGAATAATATTTTATTAAATATGACTAAAACAAATGGAATATACAGAAATGTGTAAAAATATTTTTAACGTGGGTATTTATAGACTCAATATTTTATTCCGCCTCCAAAATATTTCAAAAGTTTATGTGGTAAGGTAGAGTAAATATTAACTAAAGAAGTTAAGTATGATAAAATTATAACAGTATATAATATATCTAATATGAAAGTTGAAAATGATAACAACAGAACGTCGTGTTGAATGTTAAAATATACACCATTAAGAAATGAAACACGTGCCTTATTTAATATAAGGACCATTTCATTGAGTGTCACTATAGAAGAGTGTAATGGCTTACTTCAATTTGGAGGTCGTGAGTTTTTCTCTTGAATATTTCCGGTTACGCAGCGTGTAAATCACTGATAACATTTTATTATAAAAGAAAAATATTTTATTATTTTTTTTTTATATAAATAGAAGTCTCAGGAGGTAAGCAATAAGTCAATAATAAACAATAAGTAATTAAAAAATAAATATTATTATTTATTTATTTCTTCTAAAAACCGATTATCAGTTGGTACTAAATTACGTTTCTTGCATATCATTAATTAGTTTTAGTTGATTTCGACTAATTATCAAACCCCGAGAACCAAACGAAACAGTATTTCCCTACTTAGAAGCTAATAAACCTCTATTGTAAAACAATAATGTATTCATTTGTATTAAAATCTAGTAATTCCTCAGATTATAATAATTTATACGTTTATCAGGATCAAACACAAACTTGCGCTACCTTTTTCTCGACCCAAAAAAGTTAGTTACTCTTATATGCGGTAATGTATTTACTTTTCAAGCTCCCAGCTAAAATTTAAGCTTTATAAATTTAAAAATTAAACGTTCAAAAGATTTAAAATACTGATTTAGGAACGTTTGTGTGCTAACTGATACTAAAATATTTTAAATTACTTAGAGGATGAAGCGCCGAGGGTGTAAGGCGATCGATGCCAGGCTACTTCAAGATTTATTTTAACGTATTTAAGTAACTTTGGCTTCAAGTACCATTAGACGAACCTGGACAGCACTTCTTTATTTCAAGTTTTAACTTGCTTAAGTGATTACGATAGGTCAATTAAAAATATAATTAAGATGGACATTAATATAAGTATCGAAGAACCAAAACTGTTTGATTATTGCTGCTGAAACTGCTGAAACTGCTGAAAGACTAGCTATATTATATCACGCATATGTTATATTTGTAAAATAAATAGCAAACGTTCAACTTTCAATTCCAAGAACACAAAAGACATTTTAGAAAAAAAAAATTTGAATGTTTTAAACTATCGCGACTTTTTAACTAATATCGGGTCTCCTCTGGCTTTCGACGGGATTTATTAAAAGAAGATTTACAATCTCTGCTCTCTTAAATAATCCAATTCAGCTAATTTATTTATATATTGTTATTGTATTCTTTATATATAATTACTATATGTTATGTCAAAAAGTAATTATATACATAATAGACCTAGGCTTAACAGTGAAATCTTCCAACCGTTATAATTGCTTAAGCGTCTACTTTGTGTACCTTTTCGTTTATTTCTACCCTAATACACATCTATTGCGGACATTAATGATTAATGCTAAGATATATCATGGAACAAATGTGACACTGCTTATTTATTTAGTTATATTATTTCATAACAATATTTCGCAAACATTAATAATCTGCTTTAATGCTATTAAGGTGAATCTTATGTTTGCTGAACTAAAATATAACTCAAAAAGGTAACGATTACAAATTTTGCCTAATTAATTACGTGTAAATGGCGTAAAAATAAATCGATTTTATAAAACATATGAAAAATCGATCCCATTCTTTTGCATATTCTTTCAAAAACTCTTCAAGCTAATATATATTCCAGTAATTCGCTTTGACCTTCGAATTTTACATATAACATATAAATAATGAGTCAATTGTCATTCTATTCCTCCTCCAAATACTATTCAGTTGTGTCTCATCAAGATAATTCCATCCGACAACAGAATCAATTCAATAAAATGGGCATTATACATAAAGATAATAATAATTAATCAGCTGTTTCCCTCTAGTGCGTCCTTTTGTATACAAATGTAACGTTGTATGATACCAACAATGTCACGGATATGAATTTTATTTCAAAAACAACCCACCATTAATTTTTGCATAAAATCTAGAAAAGTTAATTTATATCATGCATGAAATCTAGAAAAGTTAATTTATAAATGTAATTTTAGATGAAAAATAAAGCTTTATGATAGAATTGTACACATAATTTATAATTAGTTTTAATCAGAGAATGCATAAATATTTATATGTAATGTCGTACAAAATTTCGCAAATTCCGTACGAGAGAACATTATCGGCTTTTGGTACCTATTATAATTACTCAATGATATTAACAATATTTATTATTATTGTCCTAATAATAATAATTATTTAATAAAACAAACCGTTGTAGGTAGAGTCTAGCCATAGCTATATACGTTCTGTATTATTTGTATTGGTACTAATTTCCAGACATATAAGGTTGACTTAAGTCAAACTCAGTGAATACATCTTGACTTTGATAAATTCAAAATCTATTAGGCTTAACATGGTTCCTGCGTTTGTGTTTGTACCGGTATATGTATATTTCTATAGCTATAATAATGATAAATTCAAGATAAGATAATTTGACCGGGGGTTATCGGATAACATATTGGAGTCTTTCCAATGGAAGTAACTATCAGATCTACTGTCTTATGCTGAGATAGCATAATCAAAATCAAAACTTATACATAATATTTATTAGGCTGCTAAATGAATTGAATGTGTTTTTTTAAAAAGATAACGATACTCACCATAGATTGTGGATGCATAATATACAGATATACGAGTATATAACCTTGCCATATATTTTAATAATACATGGCGATAGACAGGTGTCTAACATTAATGTTAAATATATGAAATTGTCCATAAACATGCCGTGTTCAGCTTCACATATTGTAAATATATTAGAACTTTAGTGATAAATATTGAACCTTCATAAAAGTGAGTCAGGAGCGTGATTAACGAAGTTATTTTTGAAACATTCAGTATTTATTTCACGTTATTAAAATTAATACTTTTTATAGTTGCATTGTTCTAATAACGTTTGAGCTCTCCGTTATAAAAACAATAAACAAACATACTTTCCTAATACCAATATTCATTGTTTGCTTTATAACTAACCAAAGCAAATTAAAACTAAAACTCGATGCGAACGTTTCCTACTTCGTACCGACGAAATATTGACCTTTTAGTTAGTTAACTAATTAGTTAACTAACATTTTTAATACACTTATGTTTTTTGGGTTAAATAAGATTCGAAATTTCATAAATAATCCAATTAGCTAATGTCTCTTTATAACGATATGGTGGCAAGTTGGATTATATTTTTACACTTTTGGTAAAGAACGAAACCATTTCGCAAGGTCACGGGTTTAAATTCTGTCCGTATAGAGATTTTTTCTTTTCCTATTTATTTATAAACTTGTATCAACAAACAGCATATTTTTTTAACTTTTTTAGAATTTAATGACAATGTTAATTTATCTTATAGACTACTAGACTCCTAAGATACATCTAAAGTAAAACTGGATACGAACGAATTCGCAGCTAAAAACTAGTAAAATATATATGGTACCTATGTTTGGGCATCGATTAGTAACCATAGTACAATTTAAAATCTGGTTTTAAGTTTTGAAATAACTAACATGTATATTTTTATGATAAGAGAAAGTTATTCAACAATTCCACATTGGTAAAGGTCAATGACAATATTTAAAAGAGATAGTGGATGGTATGGAAAGCTTCCATCCCATCCAAAAATATAAGAAAAAATCCTTTCATGACGTCTTACTTATTTTAAACATCAAACGTTAATAAACATCAGTTTCTCTAAAAGGTGCTAAAGCTTCTTAATCCCTTGAAGTTAAAGCTGGATGAAGTTCTCTGGCAACCCCGCATAAACATGAATAATAAAAATAACCTCAAGGAACTGATTTGTGCTGCTACGTAAAGGATGGATGCTGTTTATTGAATAAGATTTTATTTTTTCTGTGTTACTGATATCAGTATAATATTTGTAGTCAGTCCGGCCGCTGTTACTGGTATTTGTTTTAGGAAAGAATAGAGCTGTGTCAAGACTGGGTTGTTTGATCAAGCAGAATGTAACAAAACAAACTCCACAATGTTTAACAAATATAAAATATAAATATTCTTTAAGATAAATCCAAGTTTTGAAGTATTAAGTGCATAGGATACATACAATAAATATCTATTAACATACATACATTTATATTGTATATAAATATAAATATTTTTATATATATTAATAAGTCGAGTGAATCTTTTATTTAGGACTTAAATGAATTTTTAAAATGTAATTTAATTTTATGTCGGCGATGTTTCCAAATCAATACAAGATTTCATATGTTTTTCATTAAAAGGTTCCAATCCAATTCTAATTCCAAGTAATGGCTAGAAGTAGAAATAAAACTCAACAGTAGAAAAGTACTCGTATAAACTATAATAATATATTTTTTTAATTATATAATTTTATATATGCAGTTAGTGTTAAATTTAAAGATAAGCTTAGTCGTGTGTAATTATTTAAGGAGCCAATTAATAAGGCTAGCCAATCTAAGCTCAAGATTTTAGCTCTATTTTTTCCTTCAAAAACTCCTAGACAGCCATTTATTTTTCCGTCAGAAACAGAGGTGCTTTCATTGTCCCTGTCAATAGTTCGGTCTACAAACAATCATCTAATAACAATTGAATGGAGGGTTTTAACATTTTTATTGGCCCCGTACCTACCTTGATAAGACAAAAATAAAAATTCAATTCTCTTTAACAACCCTCTCCATTTTAATATAACTAAAATATTTAACACCGATTCGTGGAAACTGAGAAAACATGAACATTTGACTGAGCGAGCGAACACTCCATTTCCACTAAGAGCCTGGCCAAATCTGCGTTTGTCAGTTCGTGTGTGGGTGTGATTATTTGTTTGTTAACGTCACACGTCGCATTAACCCGTCTTGATGAAACTCGACATACGGGTTCCTTGATTTTTTGCGCTTTTTTGTCGGCGAGATTTTTTCAATTGTTATTTTTAAATTTGTATTGTTCTAAAAATAGATGTACTAAGTCTCTACAACAAGAAATTAAGTGAATTTATACTATATTAAAAAAGCAAACAAATCCTGCACCAACCTCACGTCACGGCCAAACGTTATGTCGATTCTATTTCGTTAATAAACTTGAACTAAAAAATCATCAATTGATAAACAAACATGTTAAAAAACTGCCGGCGTTATTAGGTGAAACAACTGTAGCCTTCTAGCAGGTGCAAGAAAGAGATGGTAATAGCAAATTAGATTGTCTGCGTAACAAAGACTGAGGTAAATTTCGTTGATGAGCACATTGTCATGCGATACGCGCTCTTAGTTCTGAAAAGTTGGATTCAACTTAACTAGTTACGTTTTCAATCAAAATATAAGGTAAAAGTTTTGATGGATTAGGATAGGTTAGTTTAAAAGATCTCTTAATTTTCTAGAACTAATAATCACGTATATATAAACGTTTTACTGTTATATTTTTTAATTTTATTGATTTATTTTAAAAATGTGCTGATGAAAAACAATCAGTTTGTCGAACCTCTTCAATGTCAGTATGTCATTTAAGATGATGACAGAACGGTATAAATTTGACTAAGCAAAGTTGAATTTGTTGTATGCTTAGATTATTTCTGCTAAGTCAAAAGCTTATCATATTCCTTACTCAGATTTCTTACTTAGCGGTTTTCCTCTGATTCCAACATTTTTTTTTTCTACACTTAAACTAAGTTAATGCTTGACTACATTCCACTTGACGGGAAATGGAAATGTAGTCGTAGGTGGTAAAGCGCATCAACTTAGTAGAAGCCTATTCACTCTTGCCTTGAAGACACCCACATTGTACTCGGACGGAAATACCGACGCAGGCAAGCTGTTCCACTCCTTCGCTGTCCGATTTAAAACATATTCCAACTTGTTAAAAGAATGAAACAAAATATATATATAGAAGACTTCTTTTCTGTCAAGGACAGCTGCTATAAATCTACTACCTTTATTTACTTTGCTGAATTTATTATACTAATAAATGAAGTTAGAATCAATAGCAATCAATAGCATCTTCAGTAGCCTTACTTTTTCTAAAGCCAAATTGTGGTATTAATTAGTTAGAGCTCATTTAGGTAGTTAGTTTGTCTATTACATACATATTTACTCCGCTGTATTTACGTGAAATTATATCGAAATGTGCCTGACTAATTTTGAACTCATTCGGGGTTCTTACTCACGACCTCGAAGCGTGGCGGACTCACGGTAGTTTACGCCGTGAATACAGTTCACGTGACGGTCAATAGTTTGTCTATAGTTTATTATTATCTCTATTATTTATGAGAAAGCTGGTGAAACCAAAATATATCTATAGTTATTAGGCTCAATCCTGTCAACATTCTTATAAATTGGTGTTAAGACAGATGGAACAAGGAAACGAAAAATATCCTGTTCTTAGCAGATATTTGCTAGGTGACTAAATACAGAAACAATATCTGAATTGCAAGATAGTATTTATAAATATTATTTTTGAATACAAACACAATAAGTTAAGACCCGACTGCTGTCGTTCTCACAGAGGACGAAGCTAACTAGTTTGTCATATATACATTTTACATTATAATTTATAGCAATATATTTAAATATATAATAAACAATATATTATATGTTTGATATATTTTTTCTAATCCTTATAGCTTACAGTCAGTAAAGTAAAGTAGATGTACGTTAAAAGTCTGACAACATTAAAAATTGAGTTAAAGTATAAGCAAATTACTTTTTCTTAAGAGCGTATCATTCCTTTTCTGAACGCTGCAAGCTTGAGGCAAAGCGATATTGGATATTTCGAAACACCAATCAACAGCGTACCAACTGTAAGCATTCAAAGCCTTCTTAATTGTCCTCGTTCACACTTCAATAACATATATCCTGAACGAAGCAGATCTATCTAAATGCAGATGAAGAGACACATTTTGTACAACGATCAGAGCATACCACGAAATGACAAAGGCGACGAAATGATAAACGGAATAATATCAATTATTCCGTTTGATTTTATTTGTGATTCATAACACTATCTTATATAATTAACATGTTTTATTTTCAAGTCAATTGAGTCATATAAAATCTCGCTAAAAAAATTAATCTAATTACATAATTTAAAGCGCGAATAAGGCTATATAAAATCGAAATATTTTCAAGACAGATATTTCTTGATATATAATTGTACTTGCGATCTTTTTAACTGTTATAGTTTTTAAAGAGTACTAAATAGTAATTAATCAAAGTTACTTTGAAGATATTTCAGACAGTTTAAATCTTAAGCATGATAAAACCTTAATTAGGGAACAAATAAATGAAGACGCAACCTACTTGATAACTAAGCATTGCAAAGGTTTTACCTTTCAACCGATATCCAATACCGTACTGTGGCAGGAATTTTTAATAACAAACTATTGTTTTTGTAAATTATGCCGTTGTAATAAAAGTAATATAAAAAAAGTAATATAGAAATTTGTTCTGATATTTTAATATTCGTCTATTTTATGGAACATTCAAATGTTATTAAAGTTTTCAAGTATTCATATTAATCCAATCCAATCCTAAGTTCTATACATATTTTATTATATGTAAGTATGAATTTTTTGATTCCATATTTTATTTATATATCCATTTATTTATTTATTTCAATTGTCTTTCAGTACAATTTCTTGACCATAATTCGAAGTATTTATATACTTAATTTTAATTCTTAAATTACATATAATTTAAGAATTAAAATTAATAATTTCTTACATTACCTTTACAATAGACATAAATTATTTTTTTTTAAATTTGCATTATTAACACCAATATTTTTAATGATAAAATTGTTTTTGTAATAAAATCCCCAAGCTGTAATTAATTATGATATCGATATATTTTAATAATAATATAATATATTTTAATAAGGATATTTATAGTACCCGATTTATCTGACGCCAACCCTATTTTCCAATTTGACAAACTGTCAGGTACTACTTCTAAGATTAAAATGACCAATTTATTTTATATAATATTTCTTTAAGATTATTCTAGTCTTACAAGCCCTACTAGTTAGTCAAAATTAATGAAAAACCTTTATTAACATTAATCTAATAATATTATAAATCTAAAAGATAAAGTAAATAGAAAATATTATTTGAGAAGGCTTTTCTTTGTTACTATCAGGTCCATTGATATTATAATTTCAAGTAAAAGTTTTTATTGGTTTAATTTCGTTTTATTTTTAATGGAGTGTTTATATCGTCCATTTTCAAGATAAATTAGAAAAACACGACTTGGGACAGAAATAAGAACGAGAGATAAAAGATTCGTCTACATTGCGTTGTTAAGAAATGTACATGTCATTCGAGGAATCGAATTTTCGCGTTTTTTTCAAAGGTTTGCGAAAAAGAATACTTTATAAAAACAATAGATTTGAAGATTTGTGGAAGACGAATATTCCAAACCAGCTAGTTTCACAGATGTGGCTTACATCCAATATAGCTTTGCCTCAAGCTTGTCGCCGTTCAGAATAGGCACGATACAGTCGTATGATACGCTCTTAAGCAAAATAAAACCTTTGCTAACTATTTAAAAATAAAAAAAATACTTAATTATTTGTCATTGTCAAACTTTTACGTACTCCTAACACAACTTTACATTAACTGTAAGTTATAATCAGTAGATAAAATATAAAGATAAAATATATAATGTAAAATGTGTAGACATATAATGTAAAATGTATAAATGATAAGCAACTCTACGCAGTACTCTGTATGTCATGTAAACATTCTTATTGATTGCATAAGAATTAAGCATTTATCAAGGACTACACAAGTCAATGATACGACGAGTGCATTTATCAATCCCTTAAGCATCTGCAGATTTTTCCTTTCCATGCAAACGAAAATTTTGCCAGCACATTCCCTCTTACTTACTTAAGTGGCTCCCTATTCGCCTTCGCCGGAATATTCTTCTTTTAACTACGCTGTATAATATATTTTCAAATCTAGTTCCCCTTTACATATACGAATGTATGTATACGTATGTATGTATCGTTTTTAGTCACCAACTAGTCGTCTCAAACGTTCCTGTGTTAAATCAAAAACCTTTAATGTGTTGTTTTTTAATTCACCTTCATTCTCCATATCGTTCACTCGACAAGCAGCGTGGTTACGAAATTCCCTTCCTAGTCATGTTCAAAATGGCCCATCAGTCTGGTCTTGCAAACGAAGATTAAAACTTTTCTATATCTCAGTTATAAAAATATACATCTATATATGTATTATATGTATATGTAGTTTGTCTTTATATTTCATAATAATACTTATATTAGGATTTTTTATTGTTATTTAATTTGAATACAGTAGGTTTATCATTAGTATATTTTAGTATGTTATATATATATTGCTAAGATAATAACTTTAATCCAATCTATTTTTTCTTTCATTAAATCTGGTATATAGAGATTTTAGCTTTAAAATGGATGCAAACAGTGAATTTAGCAATAGCTATGGTTAGTTATCTGATCGTAGTTCAGAAATAATCAAATAATTGTCATTTTCCTTTGATAAATATTTTCTACAGTAATTGATAAACAGTGTTCTGTATGAGGTGTTTGAAATAGTATAGTTGTTCGCTGAAAACGTATGACTTATTGTCTGATGATGTCTTAATATCGAAAGAGGTAAGCTTTAAAGTTTCTCATTTCGTAAAAGCTTATTCACAACAATAAAACTATTTTTCTGCTCAGTCATTGTTGGTTTACTTACCAAAATAGTTTTGACATTGTACCTTAGAATTAAGTATTTCTCTTAATAGGAAAATGTATTGAAAAATGATCCTATACATTTGACACAGAAAATCATTTTCTAAAAGTCGTCAAAGAATAAGATGCCTGTCTCATTTTTCTGTCCCAAGGATATGTCGCATTACTGCAATTGGCATTAAAAAGTAGAAGAAATAATAATATATACAGAAACAGATATTTGGAAGCAGTTATTAGGTACGTCCATCCATCACTTTTTGAGTTAATCTTATAATTTATGGCTCGGAAAGCTGTGTATGTTTTTAATAATTGAAGCCCGAGTGGTAATAAATGTCAGCGGCGTGATTGACGGCATTTGTTTTGGATGAAAAAATGTACAAAATATTTTTTCAATTGGCTTTTCACGAGAGCTCTCTAATACATGTTGATTATAAAATAAAAATTACATAATTTATGTATTATCGTAATCGTATGGTATATTTGGTAATCAACATCGTCACAACAAACACCAACTCGACGGCAAACCGATTCGCCAACGCAACACAGCTGTTCGAATCCGGGCCCTTATCGTTTTATTTTTCATTCTATATCTATTAAAATTATATATTAGTAATATCAATATAAGAAAACTCCGTTGACCATCAATCTAATAATTAAAAATAATGAAGGTAACATAGATCATTTTAATTCACATAAATATAATGCTAATTAAGTAATTTGGTAGCTACCCGCCCCGGTGAAATTAGCATTCTATCACAGTCGTAGTATAATAATTATATTATGTAAATAATAATTTTTAATATTTTGATTTAAAATAACCATTCCAAAAAATTATGATTACTTTATCATTTACCTCTTTATAATTAGCACGTTATATTATTTAGTGCGAAAGCAAAAAACTCTTAAAGATATCCAAATAATTTTGATCTTATATCTATCACATAAATTATGATTTATAAGTCGTTTTTTTCTTTTTTATTTGTAGTTAATTTTTGTAAATAAATATTTAGTGGCATGGCGTTGCCTTTTTAACTCTCGGCCTTGAGCCTTTGCTTTTGTAAAGTTTGGACACAGCGTGTACATTTATTTTATTATAAAATTTCGTATACACTTACAATAAGAAATTACTTGTTATCTTGTAAGCAATAAGATTATAATACTTAAAACCTCTACTATGACTAATTTATAGTTTGAATACATTTTTCTTATCAATTAAAAATATGAATCTCAGTCCTCGTACAGCAACAGCTTGGATACTTTTAAGGAATTATAGCAAATATTTCATGGAGTTTTTTGCCGGTTCTTCTTTTTTGAACCTACTCTTTGTATTGTGCAATTTCACAAAAGCAATTTAAAGTAAAAAACTCTGACTTCCGTCCGTCTGGAATTGCCATCATCGTAATAAAAAACGTAACAGGGTTCCGTTGCCAACAGAGTATGAGAACCCTAGAGTCTTGGCTTCTAGCATTAAGTTGTTTATGGGAGTGACTTTAGACTAGAATATAAACTCTTGGGACCTAACAAAAGACGAAACAACTTCCTGTTGTTGTCTTAAATTGAGAGTCATCAACCATTCTGTTGTTAAATTATCATATATATTTTTTTTTAATGTAATAAGTAATGACGATTATTGCAAATCCTTTTTTTAATTATATTATATAAATATATATATAATATCTGACTGGAAAAGTTCATAAAACTCATCAAAGAAAGTACCCATATTATAAAATATTTAAGTCAAATGCTAGCACAATCATCATCATTATTTTGCTAAGGCTCAACAGGAGAGCAATTTTTAGTTTTTGATCTAAAGTTCTTAAAAGACCACTTTCCAGATATGCACGCGGCGCCATCTGTCGCAGATATACCTAAGATTGCGGTATCGGTAGCATCTGTTTGTCAAATTAATCATACACTATCGATAGAGCTTTTTAAATATAATGTAAGTGTAGAAACTAGATGATTGTATCAGCTGTTCATTTTATGTATATTTTAATTTTATGGAAACGTGAAATTATGTCATGTGTTATTAAGAAATATAATCAATGAAATATATATAAAAAAATATTTTTTTTTACTTTTATATAATATTCGAAGGTAGATGTGGTTGAACAGCTGTTTATATTCACATAACTTATTAATTTGTTTTAAGATCAAGATTTTAAATTCCACTTTGTCGCTGTACAGAAAGTAACTGCTCCATACATTTTTTATGTATCAAACTGACGTTTTGATATTTGTAAACAAATTATTTGTGGACACGATGGCGTTTTGTCCCTTATATTCTAGTCTACAAAGATCACATATTAAACATAAAAAAGTATTACGAACTGACCAACTCACAGACTGAGATTAATTTTTTTAATTAATCTATGTCACAGATTTGGCAGCTACGAATATAATAGTTAAATCTCTCCGTAATCTACTTAATATTATGAATAAACTTAATATTACAAGAGGACGCGGTACTTTGGCTTACAAATATATAAATAAAGTTGGCAGACATATGAGAAGTAAGTAATACTCTTTTCAAAGACTTATTTTGACATTGATAAATGAAAATTCCATTAGGTACAATAAAAGCTTTATACGTTTAACGTATCTAAAAACATATAGCCATGTAATAAATCATATTTATGTTATAAATATGAAAGTTTTTGTATTTGAATATTGTTTGTCAGACCCATAGATCGTAATAAAAAAAATACTGTTACAAATTTTGTAACAAGATCATGCCCATAAAATAAAAATAAGGTTCCCATGGGGAAGACGTCTCTATTCATCATCCGGGGACGTGAAAGCGCAGCCACTTCCCATTACTTTGGTCTCTTGTTTTTTAATGTGGTCTGATAACTTTTTACCTTTCCCTGGAACCAGTCACGAAAATTGTAATCAAATATGATGTATCAAATATATACACTTATTATATTTATTTACATAATAGATATGATTTTTTTCAAATGGTAAATGTATAAAGGCTGCTCATAAATATATATGAGCGGCCTTTATAAAAGCATAGTCTGGGAAAAAACATAATATATTTTTGCACTTTTTCTGTCTGATGGTTTATACGCTCATGTTATATAAAATATATGATACAGTTAAAAACCGAGTTATTTAAATGAAAAAACATTGCTGTTATATTTTTCTAACATTTAAACTACATAGTGTTAATCTTTTTGTTTTTGTTATAACGTAGCAACTCTGAATTATAAAATGGTTTTTTCATTTAATTCCAGAGCGCATCTTAAAAATAGTAATAAAATTATTTTCTTTTGGTTTGCTAATCTCAAACGGAAGTCGGAAATAAAGAACAAATCTTCGGAAAAATTATACTGAATCGTAACTGCCTTAAATTTAAATCATGTATACTAAAACCATCAGAAAATATTAAAAAAGGCAAAATATTCTAAGTAACTTTTATAAAAATGTAGTAAATACAAGCAATGCTGTTGATTTCTCAGATCTGGTTAGAAATTCTAAATAAATGTGTCAAACGTGTACTCTGTACTCCATGGAGAGGAAGTTGCGGACAGGAGATAGTATGGAATTAAATTTTTTTTTTTTTTTTTTACATTGAACTAAGTTGTTGCTTGACTACACTCCACCTGATGGTAAGTGAAATGTAGTCATAGGTGGTAAGGCGCATCAACTTAGGAGCAATTATATTCTTTTATTTATTGTATTACTTTACCAGTAGTTAAAGTTAACAAAATAGCATTTGATATGTATCTTACATCGTACATAGGCATACCAAAGTTCGTTACATCGTTACATTTAGAGTAGTTAGATATTGTATGATTCGTCGTTGGAGTTATATTGAGAAATTGATAATATATGACTGCAACAGTAAATATGAAGTCTTGCTAATATAATTTTTAGTAATGGATCTAATTTAAAGGCCATTTTCATAAATTTACGTACAAACGAGGTCGGTGTGCGAGTGACAGCTCTCGTTTATTTGAGAAGTAGATACGAGCCTCTGCACCGTTACGTCTACACGACTTATAAAGAACACAATATCTTTGTATCTTTACCATTAAACCACGACATCTGAGATTATTTTTTTATATATTAAACTCATATTAACATATAGCAACCAATATTTTACTATTGTTAAAATCAATAGTAATAAATAAAAAAAGCTTTACGTCGTTACATATGCTTATAGATTTTGAACATTACGGATACATTAAGGACAATTAGAAACTGTTACTTAAATTTTGAATATGAATATTGTTTATTGATACCAAACCCTTCATTCACGAGTGCAACTGACATACGACCGGTTTTGAGTTTGTACTTACAATGTATTATTTACTCCATTTTTTTATTAATGTGCATTGATTTCCAATTACTTATTTAAGTACTACATTAACAATAACAAATAACAATATCGAATTCCTTATTTTTTAACATTACAAAGAAGAATAAATATAATACCCAAAAAATATTTGAAGTTCACATATTATATCTACATAATTAATGTTTGTTTTACTCATCTCATAACGAGATAAGACCATTTGGATCTATTTACATACTCGTTAATACAACGGGCTCAGATAAAGATAAATGTTTTTTTCAACCGCAGTACCGACCCATGTTGAGGAAAAATTACAGATAATAAAGTAACGCTTCCTTCAAGTCAATAGACAAGTCCTAAATCAAGTAAACAAGCAAAAATACCAACTTATATTAAATTTCACTTCCTTTTATCTAAATATTGCTTAAGTTAAATCTTGAGCATAAAAAATATATATTTTAATCAATACACATATTGTTTATTTTTTATTATTTCTTCCACAAGAGCTAAACTATTGAACAAAAGATTCATATTCCACAAAAGTACGATTATATTTTATTAAAATATGTATTTACTTATACTAGTTATCAAAGACCTGATGATACTATTCAGGTAAATTCACAAATCTGTAATATATCTACGTCCTACCCTTTCCCAATTATTTAGGGCCGTCGCATTATGTCTTACATATTGCTAGAGATTTCGATTTTTTTTGACCTGCCCCGGCCTGACGTCTTCCCTCCTTAGGAATCCGTTTTTTCTAAAGGGTGTTATTAAATTTTATTTATTAATTTTGAAAAGGAGACATTACACTATTCTGTCAGTCAAACATTTTTCAAAAAAATATAATATATTTTTAAATATTTTTTCTGTTTGTTTCTGTAAATTAACTAACAAAATTTACAGAAACAAAGAGAAAAAATATTAGATATGCTAATTTAAAACAAAGATTCGTACAAAGGCACTTCTTTTTTCAAAATGAAATCTCTTACAGCAGCCCTGTGAAAGGAAAGTAAAAAATGTAGTGGCAGTTATGTGCATCCCAAATAAAATAAACTGGGAAAAATAATCTATTAAAATAAACTGGGAAAAATAATCTATTACAAATAAACTGGAAAAAATAATCTATTACAAATAACGGTCAAATTCGGAAATAAAATAAAATAAATAATTTCTGAATAAATCTTAATGTTAAACAACATTGACATCAAACAGATTAGATAAAACGCCCAGCTATTTTTTTAAATCCTAAGCTGACATACTTCATTACGAATTCTTTAACCAATTTCTGAATTAAAAATTCAAGCATTACCAAATCTTCAGATAAAGTTTGAAAAACTTTAGGAGAAGTTTTTGAATAACATTTCCAATTTCAAATTATCAAATTAGATTTAAAATTATCAACTTGTCAAGGTCATAATATAATGAATATATGTAATTATCATAATATAAGGTTGCGTACAATACAAAAAACGTGATATTATTTTTTGTATAATTAAATCATACCGTATTTAATTTATAATTATTTAATTTATTGAGCTTAATTTAACCTATAATAATAATATGTAATAATATTAATAGTAGTTAATTTATATAATATATAAGAACTAGTCTAAAAATTATAAGAAGATTTCGATGAAATATATTTATAACAGGCAGGTATATAGCAAAACAAATATAAGCCATTTTGAAAAACAGTTGGTCAGTATATAAAAATAACTTTTTTAACATTATTTATCTCTTTCTGAATTTATTATTATAATATTTGACAGACATCAGTACATGCTTCTAAAACGTTGTGTATATTTTTAGGTTCATCTGCTTTATTCTTTCTTTTGTTTATGGCGCGTCGTAACGGCCTTTTCATCAATTATTTAGTACTTGCTCGTGCAAACACTAAATAATTGATTCAGTGTTTGCACATAACAGGGTTTATACTTAAGTGATTTCGGAATGTATAATGATAAAATGCGCTAAAGGTCTAATATAATATGAAATCAATTCCTGCATACAAAATGATTTATTGTAAAAAATAGTTCCTCTCTATTGATATGAAATAAATGATCTGTTATTATCTATTATCTTTGTTTATCTTGTCTGAGATAGAGATAGATTACGGTATTTATAATACGTTTCGCCAAAACCAGTTAGAGTATGGTCGAGGTGTAACACGCCTGCCGCTCTCGCTAGGAATATGTCAGTGGCACAGTGGCGCTTAAATAACTGGCTAAGTTATACAATATATGATATAAACTTAGATTAATATAAAATAATATATTAAAAAAAAGTATTATTATGTTAATTTACATTAACAATTATCAAAATTCGAAAAAAATAAAACTTATTATGAATATTTTTTTACAAATTTTAGCTTTAACAGAAAAAGGCTTTGATAATGTATTACAGTTGAATAACAAATATTCAAATATTATTTTAAATTAGTATTACTCTTTACAGAGAGTCAAAGATGATTGGATAATATTAAGTTTCAGCATTTTAAATTTGAGACCTGCCATATATAATTAAATCAAATAATAAGGTTATATATATTTATATAAAATACACCCACAACCTGTGGTGGGATAATCTCTATAATAAATACTTTCAAACCACTGACAAATATGTGGAACAAGTTTTGATTCTGATTATGTTTGCTTACCTCAAGATAGTTTTTATTTCATTAGAAATGTCAATTTCATCAAAATACCACCTCGCCTAATTTGAAAATGTATTTTTAAAAAGTCTGCGTCAGCGTAGTTTAGCTCTGAAAGATTTAAAGCGTTGTACAATTTGATTCATACGCTCAAACGACCCGTTTACCTTTAAATGTCTCTGCTAGTCGATTATCAATATAAGACTCCTATATATAATATAAATACACACAAAACAGAATATATTTTTATATACGATAGTTTTCACAATAGTCTCATCGCTTAAACCTCAAATTTATTTTCTTGTTTTTAACCATTCATCCATTTATTACTGACAATTCTTGAATACGTACTGCCAAATGCAAATATCTGAAACATAATATTATTATTAGAACTACTAATACACTTTAACAAACACACACACACACACTCACACACACAAACACAATATCCTGACCAAACAAAAAACAATTTCCTGACCATATTTCAAACCTATTAGAGCTATAGTTCAAAAGGAGGTTTTTTTTAAATAACGCCCCCGCAAGCGCCCTCGAGGGTGGAATTTAGTAAAATCCATTATTAGCTGACATCTACTCGGTAAACGGAATATCCCTGCCAAATATCAAGTTTCTAGGCCTTGTAGTTCCAAAAATGTCGTGATGAGTTCGAACATGTAATATGTCCTATATGAATTTGCACATCTAATTATCTTTATCGCGTCGGAGGCTATTTATTTTTCTCCTGTAATAAAATTATAATTTATATTCTATAAATACAAAATTGCTTGGATGCAACAACATTTACAAAAAGATACAGTTTTAAAAAAATATTAATAATAATATTTACTGGTGAGCTCTTATATTACTGTCAATCGATCACTGCTGGCGAAAAGCAATTTATTCTTTTCAATGAACTTGCACTTTTGCGCGGACAGACAGTTTTATAATAAGTGGTTTTTATAACCTGTCATATTTACTTCTAATATTAAGTTGTACCGCGCTAAATAATTTACTACTAATTTTAAATTCTAACGTAACACACACGTTTATGTAATGTCGAACAGAAAACGATTTTAAATATACAATTATTTATTTTATAATAAACTTTTTTGACGACTTCATTACTTAAATACTTTACTATTTACGAATTGAATTAGAATCTAATTACGTTAAATAACTCGTATATTTATAAAATTATAAGACCTGTATAAAAAAAACTTTTGAGTAATTTGTCAGAAGTAATCAATTAAATCGATTGCTAGTTTAGTTTATTTTCTATTTGAAGATATTATAAAATATTTTATATAGAGAAGGTTCCAGGAACATTTGTTTTAAGCGACATTTTGTAAAAATGCAGGGTTATATTTTTTTTCTTATAATATAAAAAAATACTGTGTTGATGTTTACATGCGGATCAACGGTAAATAAAGTATTGAATATATTCAATACGCTAAGTTAGTTACATGTAATGGTTAGTCAGTTTTGAGTATTGATGGCGATAATTATTCAAACCAACACTTGAAAAATGAACTTAGTGTTGTGAGAAGGATAGGTCCTGGTTCTAATATTAGATTTGTATGGAAATATTATATAACTAATTTTCTTTTCATTACTTAGTTTCAAACTTCAAAGCCCATTACGATGATGAAATGCAAAATGTTTCAAGCGTCACAACCAAGTATTTCCCTAAAAGATTAATTACCCCAAGGCTCTTTTGACGTGCAAAGTTGTCACCGGTAACATTGATTTAAAGTAGAAGACATATAAATAAATAATTAAATAAAATAAGCTATATTTATTTATTTATTTATATAGATCTACAAACAAATTGAAAAGACCATATTTTGTGCTTAACAAGCTATACATACCTAGAAATAGGCGCAATAATTTACTTATAGGTAAACTCCATGCAATAAGAGTCATATCGTTATACTCAAATAACAGACACAATCTTAAAGACCAAAAAGAAATCAAGGATGAATTACGATAGTAAAGTATTTAATTAATATCAACCTTTTACTCAAGTCGCAGCCAAACAGCGCCTCACCCACTTTCCGAGCTTAGAAATAAAAGGCACAGACTAATAAGCGGTATACAATAATTTATAGTAAACATGTCTCTCGAAAGTTTAAGTACCAAATATATTATTAAAATCTGAGTTGGAAGAGGTTTGGCTCAAAATAGGTTTTCTTAATTAATTCGTGTATTAATGCCCGGTGTTTTAGCTAAATATGTCTACACGATTTCAACGAATAGTTATATAATTACCAAATTCAATATTTGTAGTTCTTTTGACTTAATTACTCTGTATATTTACAGATAAAGTAAATAGCATAGTGAGAATGACAGCAGTCGTGTCTAATACGACACAATTGTACCTGTAACATTAGACTACAACCTAATAGATGTCACCAAAATAAATTAATTATCTTATTTGTTTCAGGTTATAAATAGTTTTCTATCACAAACTACAGAAATAACTCAATATTAATAAGTGGATAATTGTTTTCTATAACATGAAAAATCTATAATATTCAAATTATAGCTAAGAAAATTAAGTTGACGCAAATAGTACAGAATATAAACTTAAACCATTTTATATTTCAATCTGTTAATGTTCTCAGTGTTGCGAGAAAACGTCGAATTATCGTATTTCTAATTATCTAATTTACAATTGTCCGTGTAATGGTAAATAATCACAGCTAATTAAGATGTTTCATGTCTGAACCCAGATGGACCCATTGTTATCTGTATGCTGTATAATTATGGGATAAATGTATGTAATTAATGAATTAGCTCTGTGATAATAAGATTACGGTTTCGGTAAAGGTACACTAAGCCTCGTTGTTGTGATCCCCACCACTCCGAAGGGACCCTGTAATTGTCTAACTTTTCCCCTAACTCAATTTATTACTATAGTAGTAATATATGGGGATATTATACCATATGTTTACAACGACTCAAGTTTGACGAAATAAAAATGAGATATATTTTTTTTCAAGAATTAATTTCAACGGAACGTATCTCAGGTTCTTTTTAATTTAGTTACTAATAATTCAGTTAAACTACTACTGTTCTATAAGAGTGTAATTAAATTCATATTTATTTCCTGTCTCATTTATTGATTTATTGGTATCTCGTTCAAGTTATAACTAGCTGGCACGTCGAACTTTGTGCCGCCTTAGAGAAAATAAATAAACAGATTTTAGTAAGTTCAATTTTTTATTAAGAATTAAACATAAAAAATCAAGTATTTTATTTTTTTTTTATTGTTGATATATTTGGATGCATGGGCACTCTTCAGTTAAAAACATTCTGAACAAACAACAAATTTACGTTAGTTTACAAATTTACGACAAAATTACGTTTACCTGTTATTTTGTTATTCCATGTTTGCGTTTTGTTATTCTTGAGTTATAAATATTGTAACTATAATTTTCTTTTATATATATTACCTTATAAAACTATCGAGCTGAAGTAAAATTTTAAGGGCTCAAAAAGTTGACATACGACTACTGTCATTCTCACAGAGGACTGCGCCGAGTTGTTTGTCAAGAGAACTAATAAGGCCTCGCGCAGAAGTAGCGCATTTTACATGTAAATGTAAATGTCTAAAGTGACTTGTGAAACAAGGAGGTAATATTAGTTATTTATTTTATATGAATGTTGTAAATATAATCAGAGACCTCTCATTCATTCATCGGATGTTAAACTTTGACTATATATATGTTTATTTCTAAGAAGTACCATGTGTTGACTTTGACAATCAATATTAGTAAATATTTTTTTGCGAACAAACAAACATAAACTGAAAGCAACTATCGTTCGATTCAAATAAAAGATACAGATATTGCACAACTATAGAGATATAGATTTAATATAAGTATGAAAAAACAGAATTATAAAACATGATAATACCTTAAACTAGTTTTTTACGTTTCTAGTACACATTATGTATTTATTTCTAATAATTACAGAAAGAAAAAAAATATTTATTTTTTAATTTGTTTCTCATTTAATAGATATATAATTATATTAAATTAGGATTTTATATTCAATATAAATATTAGGTGTTATGTGACATTACCTCAATACACAAGAATCGGTAACCAAACCACCGATATTAAAAATTAAAAAATATATATTTTTTACATTATAAACATTATATCATTTTATGATATATGTCCTTTAGGACAGCAATAGACATAGAGAACCATAAAAAATATATGTTTTTTGTTGTTATGAAATATATTTCATCTACATAAGACAGCTAACAATCAAAGTATATTTTTATTAGATATATGTATTTTCAAAAGGTCTAACAATAACAGAAAATAGAATAGGAGATAGATCGTAAGCAAAGGGGTTATTTTACATAAGAGCGCCGTATTATTCCTATTCTGAGTGTCGACAAGCTTGAGGCAAAGCTATATTGGATGTTTCGGAACACCTATCAGCCGTACACCAACTGTGAACATTCAGACCCTCCTTATTTGTCCTCGTTCACACTTCAATCACATATATCCTGAACGAAGCAGACTATCTAAATGCAGATGAAGAGACACGTTTTGTACAAAGTTCTGAGTGTACGACGAAATGACTGCCTCAACTCCGTTCGATTTTGTTCAGCTTTTTATAAAACTAGCTTATATAATATATATTATTTTCTTAAAAATGTTATAAATTTAAAAATAGAACCCAAAATTATGAATAATTAGAGAAAATTAAGGATTTTATATTACTTAAGCGCAAAAAAGAAAATCGAACTTTTCATATAAGTCCATGACAAATATTTTGTTTATTTATATATATATCGTTTAAAGGAAACCCTTTTTAAAATAAACTAATAGTGTTTCTAAATAGGAAGAAAGTTACTAGTAATTATGAAATGTTATCTTTATTATAGTGTGACAAATGGTCATTTATAATGATACATTTTTATATCTTTCATACGTTTTAGATCTGTATTATAATATAATAAATGTTTAGCATTTCACATTTATTCGTGTTTTTATACGAAGAGGACAAATAAATGAACTAAGAAAATAATAAAGATAAATTACAATAGTTGCAGGATTTACTCTTAAGCCCTAAGATATACTGCGGGAAAAACTTTTAATAATAAAGTATTATTCTTTTCAATTAAGATGTAATTAAAGTCATATATAACAACACACTATTTAAGAAAACAATTAAAATAAACAGACACAGTTCTGTAATTTTTATTATAGAACAATGCTAATGATGAAATTCAATTAATTAAAATTCTAAGGATAATATTTAAGACAATATTTTCTAGTGAATTATATTGGAACCAATACTTAATTAGAGAAATGTTATAAAGTCAAAAACAAAACACAAAAATGTTATTAAATTTGTTCATTCTTCATATTTATACCATCACAAAGTTTTTTATATATTTCACTCCAACTGTGAATATTTATTTGCCTCTAATAATTTTTTTAAATAGAAAATAAGTTATAACAGTTGTCACGGCAGTCGTTCGCGGTCGCGATTTATCTTCCCTGTGTTAAAAATATTGCCATATTTTTAAATTAATATTTGGTATTTTGTAGATATTCTTAGAAAAATAAATTTGTTTAATTCTATTATATGTTAGATTTATTTTAGGATTTTTTCTAAAATATAATATAAATATTTTAGTGCTTGTTGAATTTTTAATGAATGTTTTAAATTTTTGGTTTTAAATGTTCTGTTAGTCAATAGAGGACTTATAGATTGTATAATAAATATAATGGGGTTAAAATAAAAAGGACTTCAGCCAGCCAGCCAGCCAGCCAGCCAGCCAGCCAGCCATTTATTATCATTTCCCACATTTCTTACAACTTATGGCTATGATATTTAAAGTACGAATGTATGAATGTGTATTTATGACAGGTACGTATATATTAATAAGTAAATACTTATATACATTTTATACATAGATGATCAATCAAGAAATGTCTATAAAATAAAAGCAGCATTTCGATGACAAGACTGTCCCTACTCATCATCAGGGCTGCTATTTTCTGTTACTTCAATCTATTATTTAGTTAAGTAGACCGATTACCTTTGAGCAAGAGCTTGCTTGATTGATATATATCTTAATTGTCAAAAACTCTATAGAGAGAGAGAGGAGAGAAAGAGAGTATTTATATATCCATATTTATAATTAGTCGCAAATTTATATTCAAATATTGTGTATAATATAAATACATTGATTAAAATACGAATAGGTATGAACTAATTTAACAACTACTGATTAAATCCGGACAAAATACAGCATCATTGCAGTACAATATTTATTTATTTATATCTATTCCAGTTTGAATCACTATCAGTGATGACTTGTGTACGTCAAAATAATATGATACAACATGGTAACGTAAGTGAAATATTCTATTACATATTTTTATTGACATCTAAATGAAATATAATATATTTTAGGATATATTATGTGTGTTTTTCTAAAGAGCAAAATATTAAGCACAGATATTCATATTAGACCAAATAGCTGGAACTGTCGGTATGTATACAGGTTAATAAGTATATTTAAATATTTTTAAAATATTTTAAACCAATTATATATTTGTTCCATGTCTCGTGTTGATATAACAAGAAACACAACCTTGGAGGATATTTCTCAAAACATTACTTTTTATTGGAGTTGAGTTTATATGCATTTTTAAAAAATCGAAACCTTAAAGAGAAGTCCAGCTCAGGATTGGCGTCGCATTTCGTCATTAGAGACTAATAGTTGGAAGTGGTCTCCTGTGACGATGTTAAAATGAAGATAGCTTCATTACTACCTCGTGGGTCAGTGCCCTTTACAAGTATGTTATTTATGTATGATAATAGCTTTTAAATAACTTTGGAGTAAATAGTTACATGGACATTAAGTTTATTTAATGATTATTTAACAGTTAGTCTCGAAATTACATATATGTGAAAGACGTCACCAAAACTAATACTTATGATGGACTACAAATAATATCACTTTAATGGGATCTACAAATTTTGTAACTTTGTGCCATTTAGTTGATTGAGTCCCCTGCGCAAAGTAAGAGTTTGAATAGAATTTTAAATGTATAGTGAAATTGAAAATCTAAGATTTAATTTTGACGAAAATTTTTGACTTTGATTTTAGAATGATAATAAAGATAACAAGAACATAATTTTTAAATTAAATTTTATCTAGCAATTAACAAAACGGTTTCTTCTCTAATAGCACGAGGTTACTAAATCACTTTTATTTGAATGAGCGTCATGATCCACGACTTTTGTTATCATTAAATTATATATAACTATTATATTAAAATGTCAAATTATATATATAATCAAAAACTCATACTCCTGCACTTTTCCTTACTTCACAAATACAGTAGTTTTGAAAATATCATTTATGTTGTACGAAAAACTTTTTCTCGTATTTTTATTAGCGGTAATTATTTTTTTATATACGATTGTATCAAAATATAATTAAGCTTAGAATAAAATACTTGCTTGTAGTTTATTAACTATGATTTCATTCATTCATTCATTAAATTAAGTTAAAAAGGCTTGCTTTTATTTCTCCTGTACACGTTTTTCTTTTGTCGCAACAAAAAAATATCAGCACACGTAATTCCTGAGTTGCAGTTGTCCAGGGGTGACGACAGTCACTTAGATGACCCGTTTGCTCGTTTTCCTCACCATAACATAAAAAAGTGATATTCCTAAACGATGCTTCTGACTTAGTAATTAATTTTCAATATTATACAACACCGCCAAAACAAGGTATGTTAAAAATATTTTTTTCTGTTTGTATTGAAATAGAAAAAAGACTTATAGGATAAGTAAAACCAAATCATGAAATAGGTAGATTAAAACAAAGAAAAGCAACAGCCAGAATGTATATTATTGTTTGCGCCGCGGTCTCCGTAACGCAATTTAAAAAGAATAAAGCTCAGCTTATCAGATTTGTTCGTGTGATTGAAAACGAAATATTGTATTACCATCGATCTTAGAATGTATTGCTTCTTTCCTTTAGTAGTAATAATAATCTTTGAAGATATCTTAATGTTTTCACTTAGAACGAATAAGCCTGTATTGTTATTTTATAAGATTGTTAGTTCATTATGATTTTGTAAACTTATTATTTATTAGATAAATCGAACTCTTTACACATAGCAAACCGTACTAAGTAGAAAGAAAGAGAAAGGAGTAAGAATATAAAAAAATATTGAATGATTGATATCATTTTTTTAAATGTCACATCACTAATTTTCACTGACAGTTTCTTACAGTTCTTTTAATCACTGTTATAATAAGTCTTATAAGTCTAAAGGTAATCTCAACACAGATTTTTTTTATATAAACAGTGTGTATAGCTTCTGCTTTAGTTTTTTTTTCTTAGTAACTTGAAATACTCTTTTTTTTCGGAGTTGAGTACAGTTGTATTGTTATTTAATTGATCAAGCCGGTTATTTTTTCGTTCCGAAAACGAGTTCGACTTCAGTTTATTACCATGTTTTTACTGTTTTTTTTTTTTGCATAGGATTCGAATATTTCTGAAATATTGTTTTTTTAACTTAAAAGCTACAAGAAGGTAACGAATTTATAGCACATTAGTCTAAAGTTATTATGAGTTATTATGAAGTTGATGTACAAGCTGTACTTGACTTACTCTTAAGTTCAAACAAAGGAAGAGCTGAAGGGTGACAAAGGTCTTCCCTGGTTAATGTGTTAACTGTGTCGGTGCGTTAGGAACATCATGAATTATTCAGTAAAAGAGTAAAGACTACTTTTATTTTGAATTTTTTGTAGATATTTTTTTACGTAAGTATCAACAGGCCAAACTATGTTTAATATAACAATAAAAATATCAGGTCTACGACAACACTTGGGACAAACTGAAATAAAAATAATTCTAATTCCTTTATTTATACATGAAGCAATTATGAACTTGTGAACTGATATAGTTAAAATAGTGTTTAATGGAATAATAGTACTCGCTTAATTTATATTAATTTTATATTGTTGGTATTTAAGAACGTTCAAAACCAATTTTTATTTCCCACCACCTCCGGAGAAGCTGTCACAGCTACAGGTCTAACAGCATTAGTCACTACACAAAAAAAATGTTCGCTTTCGTACGGTTATGTAGTTGGCGTCGTCATTACTCTGCAGTCTATTACGTTATCTTTTTAATAATAATTCCCTTGTACTTTTGGTTGTGTGTTTTTTTACTGTTATCGTTTGTTTTTTATATTGTAGCGTAATTGTATTTAATTTTATTAATTGCTTGAATCATCTTTCTAATTAATCAGTACTAGTGTAGTCTAAGTAATTTAATTGTTATTTAGTAAAGTAAGTTAAGTAATCTCACATTCAATAGAATTAGTTACTTGTTTTTTTTTTAAACTTAATGAATATAATTGTTGGAAAAACAGCAAATCCCAGTAGGAACATTATTATATTTAAATACGGCTTTCACATTTCATATATAATTGTTTCGTTTTTAATCTTTATATGCTTTTGTATAACTTGATATGTCATGATGAATGTACCTAGTATCAGAACATTTGTTTAACAAGTATGAAACTTTAACTGTACATTTTAAACATTGAATACGAAATACGAAAAAGTTTGCTATTATAAAGTGATTAACGTTCGAAAAAACAATCTCTGTTTATATATATCCATGTGTACATATATTATATATCCGTGTACAGAAAATAATCGAAATATTACCTAATAAAAGTTTCTTGATTTTCGAAACTATTAAAGCCGCTTGTTCTCAAAAATAATATTAATTATTTGATAATATTAATTGATTCTATTATTATTTTTGATATACATATGTGTACGTCGGTCAGATTTGTGAAAGGAGGAAACATTTAACTAAATAATATTTTAATATAATTTAAAATCGAAATTAATTGTACTTCAGTTTTCACTTATAGTCTTATAAGAGTTGAAATAAAAAAGGTTTTTATAACAAAAATACTAATAATCTCCTTTGTTTATTATTTCTAAAAGAGATAAAGATTACAGCAAATGTAAAAAAAAGGAAAAAGTAAGTTTCAGCATTTAGCGATATTACGTTTTACACACCTGGGGTCACTCGCTTCACGCCGTGAAGAAATCATTTAACGTATTTTTATTTATTTATATATTTCCACTTTAAATCAATACGAATGATCACTTGGGTACGCCAAATGTCATGTCATAAAAATGAAATTATAGAATTAAAATTTCAAAAATAAATATAAATTTTAAAAAATCCGTGGGCAGCAACATGACCGGTTACCGCAAGCAGCACCCGTTCACGAAGATAACTCAAGGGTCAGCCATCACCCTCTTCGCCATATTTGAGGGAGGGAGGGCGACTCGACCTCAAACGCTACCGCAGCTAATGTCGTCTAAAGGAACGGTGTAATGCGGCCAATTGATCAAACAACAGTAGCTAATAACGTCAAACATATAACATAGGTTAGTTAGTTTTTAGTTTATTTATTCTTAGGCTAACGTCGTTAATATATAATCACTAGTTGAAGAGTTTAATGATTTAATTGTGGTAACTGGAGTGTCAATAAAGAAAGTTTCAAAAGCAAGTTGCAACCTCAACGTCAGAATTAACATATTTATTGTATATATTTAAATAAAAATGGATCCTGAGCTCTTCCAGTCTTCTTATGAATCATTTTCTTCCTCACAAGTATTAAATTACTTTTCCGCATACAGTTCATACAATATGTCTTTATTTCTATATAATTCTGTTTCTGTGAAAAGAAAAGTAAAATGTGTTAACGTTAAATAATGGACGGTTGTCTCTTATTTAATAAGCTTGATATTTTATATGGATGTTGAGAAATATTTACGGTTTTTTAATCTCATTTCACATTTTGTACAGACGACCTTATCTTAAAATCAAAAGAAATAATATCTTGTAGCCAATAGCGTCAATCTGATAATTTACGTATTTTAATATTTATTTTTAAAAACCATATTTGATCTGAGTTATTTTATTGTTTAAAATCACAAAGAACATGTTATGATAGGCATTTTAAGGATAATATTTTTTTTCTCGAACAACCAAGGTAATGTTTTATAAAGGAAAATGTAATTTTTATAAAAAATAAAATATTTTATTTTAAATTGTTTCTAAAACGAGTGTAACATTACTTCCGGCTCAAAAAACTTGGAATTCAGTTTATTCAACACTGTATTCTACTTTATCACGCAACGTTGATTTGAAACATTTTTAAATCTGACTTTATTTTTATACAATCAACATTTTGTGACAAAAATACTGAATGTGCAAACAATAGGGATATTATATATCATTTTTGGGAATCCTATTAAGCTATTAGTTGTGAGAGCTTCTCCGGAGTACCATAATGTCAAACAAAAACTATTCCTCAATTTAGTCGTATAAAAAAAAGTCTAGTTATATATTTTGTATCATAACAAATGTGTTCAAAAATTTAATTGAAATACGATCAACTAAAAACTCCTGTATGCTATAATAAGCTTTTTTTAACAGTATACTTTTAATTTTACATTTAAAAGCAAGAAAGGGAAGGTCTAAGATATCTTGTGGAACCGCGTATATGCGTACACTCAAACCCATAAAGGATTTCTTAACTTTTTGAAGACGATATTTCCACGTTGAGGGTATATTTTTATTTCTTGTATTTTTGTTGTTATGTTGGATAGCAACAGAGCGTAAACGGAGACATAAAACGTTCACAATGAGACCGCGTCCATCTGACTTTGTATCGAAGCAACCATTATGTTTGGTAAATATCACATTACGTGGGCACTCATACAACAGTAATGTTATCAACAGAGAGGTTTTAACAAAGTTACAATACAATATAAATGATATTGTATTGTATTTTTTTTTCAAATATTATATATTTTTCATTTAACAAAATATAAGCTGTGTGTTTATAATATGTATCCAATTATAGTTGATATTTTAACTAAAATACTGAATGCTGCTACTTTTCCTCATACATATGTCGTAATTTAAAATATATAGAAATCTTATAATAGATGCTATTATAATTATAGTCCATACGTAATTTTGAATTTTCAGATTGAAAAGCATCTCATATGCTATAACCACACCAATCTTATCAACATGCATATAGTATTTTTTGTCTGATGCCTTAATAAAATGTAAGCCTTCTTTTTCTATTCTCGATTGATTTCTACAAATCAAATTAACAAAAATTAACAAAGACATAAAACTCTCTCAGAATTAGCCAAATAATTTTATGAAAAATTTTGCTTATTAAGAAAATACTTTATTTTATGATATAATGATCAGGCTTTCCTCTTCTTTAGGAAGTAAAGGAAAAAATTATAATTTCATAAAGAGCACTGTCAAGAATTGTAGCTTATCAATAATCGTCAACCAATATTATAAATAATATAAATATTTCTTATCAGCTTCGAGGAACAAGAATTTTCAATTTGTAAACTTAGTGTTTAAGTCTTTCTTTATTCAAATGTATTTTTGTTTACAAAATTAACAAGGTAAAGTATCATCTTGATGAAAATAACGTTTTTATAATACCTGTAAAATATGAATGAACTACTTCATTAACTCTCAAAACTTCTTCTTCTTGTACAACTTATATTAATGTTATTCATTTCTAAAACTGTAAAGATAAATATTTTACAATATAGGAGCCAATACGCTGCCCTAAGATAACCCGTTTCTTGGCACCCTCCTCTACTATTTACAATATAATCGTTATTCACTTATATAATACACTTACATTCAATTTACTCCAAAGCCTCATATAATTAAGTTTAGTATACACAATAATGTAGTATAAAATCCAAAAAAAAATTATAACGAAAAAAATGTAAGGACAATAATTGCATACAAAATATGAAATTTTGAAAACAAGAAGCCAAGTTGATGTTATCTTAAACAATTTTGAGGAAAGTCCACTCGTCTTTTATTACAAAAGAAATATGACAAGAGTCAGCTATCACTTCCGGTTATTTTTATTTACATCCGACACAGGTATGATGAAGGTTCTTCATCGTTGAACGTGCAACGTGAAATATATTTTTAGTAGCTAAAGATTTCATATCTTTTATTATTTGGATTGTATTCCTAAATTAATTTATAAATTTGAATCAATATTGAATTGCATAATATATGAGCATATAAACATGTAATTTGGAATAAATAACTATAATATAGTCGTTGGAATTAATTTTAAGGATATTTTCATTAATTCTCTTACAAACGAGGTCGGTGTGCGAGTGACAGCTCTCGTTTATTTGAGAAGTAGATACGAGTCTCTACACCGTTACGTCTACACGACTTATAAAGAACACAATATCTTTGTATCTTTACCATGGAGCCACATCCACCAAAAATATCAGTTCTATAGTTATAGATATAACGAGTGATACATTCATCACTATAACAAACTTTTATTTAAATATTTACATTATTTAATGCTACTAAAACCTTTGTATACGATTCTGACTGGCATATGGCATTTTGAGTTTGTACTTATAATGTAGGGTGTACTTTAAAGAGTTAAGAATATGTATTGATTTCTAACAGCTTATTTATCGGCTAAACATAGAGCAAAAACAATTGCCTAACAAATTTTGACGCCTACATTATTACATTAGATTTTTTTTGTTTTACTTATCTCATAACGAGATAAGACCTTTTGGATCTATTTGCATGCTCGTTAATACAACGGGCTCAGATAAAGATAAATGTTTTTTTCAACCACACCACCGACCCATGTTGAGGAAAAATTACAGATAATAAAGTAACGCTTCTTTCAAGTCAATAGACAAGGTCTTTTGTCATTCCTCCGGGAATGGTGGGATTTTCGCCATCTTTTTGATAAGTGATGCATAATGATGTTAAATTATATTTAATTAGCATTTTGTCAGTCATAGATCTTATTAAATTAATTCTATTATATTTGTTAATATAGTTTCAATTCAACTTTCATATCAATCTTATTAGACTAAGGACCAAATTAATGTATTTATTCTAAGCTAATATACTTCTTTACTAATTCCTTAACCAAATATTGAATTCTAAGTTCAGACATTTTCAAGCTGTTTGGCTTTAACAGAAGTTTTTGCAATTTTATTACAAGAGCGGAAAGCAAATTTAAATTTTCAAATGATTCAATGAGACTTAAATGAGTCGACATCGTTTTTCAAAACAAAGGTGATGTAGAATTATTTTAACAAAAGTGAGCTTAAAACGAAAACATCATATCGTGTTTAAAATCTTTGCGTTGTTTAGTTTCAATTAAATTAAAAGGGTTTAATATTATATATATGACCCATTAATTTCATGGGATTTTCAGACACAATTTAAAAATAAAAATACTATGCTAATGTTAGAAAGAGAAAGTAAAAAATAAATAAATATGTAATGCCTTCATGAAATACACCACTACTTGAAATTTATTTTAGTTATAAAATATATTAAAATGTTCAAAGTAGACACAGAAAAGTATATTTTTAGATTATATAGGTTAATAATAAGATTATTGTCGAGGAATATATGATATCTTCAGAAAAAAGTCAGTAACAATGAATTAATATATCTTTATCATTCATATATTTTATCATTACCAATTCCTTTAAGAATGTATTTGATACGCGTCGTTACATGATCTTAAAACGCGATGTAGAGTTCAGCTTCTTTCATACTTTCTTTGTTTCAGGCGCATCGTTAGATCCTCTTCATCATTTATTCTGTGTGGACGCGCCATTATTATGTTTTAGTTTAAGTGATTTTGAATGTATAATGATATAGAGCTCTTAGTAAGTTAGGATCAAATATGACACTAAATCATAGTAAAATATAGATACACAATCTGTGAATATCTTTTCTCTTTGTTCGTCATATCTGAAGTAGAGATAGATTACGGAAAATGCAATATGTTTCGTCAAAATTAAGTTACAACATTTAGTGGAGGTGAGATACACCTGCCGCCACTCACTTCAGCTCATGAATAAATCATGTTACACGTATTACGAATTAAAGTGGTAAATAATATAAAATAATTGCTTAGCTATAGTCGTATGTTATTTAATTTTATAAACTTTGTACTCTTTAAATAATTACGTTCTTTTTTGTACACTTTTCATTTTGTAAAAAGTAAACATGTTTTTAAATTATAAAAAATAATATCATGTAACTAATAAAATCACCCTTTTCTTAGAATTAACATGCTTGGTTAAATGATACAAAAAATCCCTTAATAAAATAACCATTATGGAATAATTTACATAAATGTTATGATTAACGGATTTTTTTACCAACGTCAAGATAAAGCTAAAAGTAAAATCGCATTCATTCTTTATAACAAAAACCTTTGAGTTTTGAAACAGGGCTTCACTTATTTGTCGTTAATCTGGCCACTTAACTGATTCAATGTTTATTATTTATATTTAAATTGTATATCTATCTAGTCTGCGATCTCGATCAGTTTTATAGTTCTAGATTCCAAAAAACAATCTTATAATAAACATTTTAAAGATATTTTTTTACACAACAAGCACATGCATACTTTGTGAAGGTATTAAGTTTTAAAATCCATTGTTTTAATTAAAACTGTTTCTAAAATAAGTGTAATATTACTTACAGCTCAAAATACTCAGCTTATTCTTTACTGAACTTTACTCCATTATGCTTTATCACGCAACGTTTATTTGAACCATTTTCAAAACTGACTCATTATATTAAAAATAATATTATGTGATACAGAAAAGGAAGGTGCATACAATTAATATATTATTTATAATTATTGTAATTCTTATAAAGCTGTGGGACTTTTTGGTAGAGTTTGCAGATGCTATCTGTTAACTTTCATTTCAGTTATAAATAAAGCTGGACTCTTTCTGAAAAACTTTGACGAGTGCTGCCAGAATGTTGTCACTTCTTTTGAGGCTTCCCTAGGTAATATTTTGGAATGGGGTATACTGAATCTTGTAAAGTTAAATATTTAAAAAAACTCCATTCGTGGTATCTTCAAATGAGGCCAGTATGACCTCAAGGAAACCGGGAGTGATCAAAGGGCGAGGCGTTAGCTCACGTGGGATCAAAGGGTGGCGTGGTATTGAATGTTCGTCCAGCCCTACACGAATTTACAGGTCCTACTATTTGTCTTCGAAGATTATTTGAACTGATTACTACCGGGCACTTTCACTAACGCTCTGTACGCCACAAACATTAATATATATAATAAAGTAAGTTAGTTTTTTATCTTCCAAATATTTTTTCTGAAATTCCAGTTTGACTTAAGGGTCGCGAAGCTTCTAAATTCTTTGAAGGGTAGATAACATTCACTCCCAACCCCTCACGAACATTTAAAGTAAAAGGGACTTCGTTGAAGGTATTTGTGTAGCGCATGATGTGTAGAATTGTATATTTAATGAGTTTTTAATGAGTTATCTGTTACAGTTTAAGATGAGAGTAATGGATGGAGTTTGCTAAGTACCCGGAAACTTGTTATTAAAATAATTATTATTTCCATAAATACTGTAATTACGAAATCTTTAATAAGTGTAATGTGTGTTAGTTTATAAATTACTATAATAATATTGAAAACAAACATTCAAAATGATTTTCGTTTGGATTTTGCTTAAAGCGTTGAGGAGAGTGAACAATATAAATACGCACTCTCTACATGAGATTTTATTTCCAAATTATAATGGTGTTGAGCAAAAAATAACCATAAATCATAATCTAACCACGATGATGGAGATCGAACTTCTGACTCTGGGCTGAGTCTTACTGAAAGGATAATTTTAGGTTATTAACAGGGTGTTGTGAAGTGACTTGACCATCTTTTCTAAAATCGTATCTTGATACACTTGTGCCGGTTTTCTTTACACATTTTTTACAAAAATATGACTCAGGCACTCCTTGATTAAGGAACCACCAAACCATCGCCGAAGTAGGTTATTATCCAGGTTATACCATGACTAATTAATAAGCAAGTTTCTATAGAGCTTTGATGGCTAGATATTTTTATCACGAATAGCGGACATTTCTTTGTTTCTTTTTAATAGCCCGGAACACAGACATTCAACTAATGAGAATTGGAAAGAAAATTTAAAAATGGCCTTTGACTTTTACCTTACACCCATCACAGAAATATTTAACATCGATTAGCGCAAAAATGAAAAAACACACTGAATTCATATAAGATTGACAGATTACGTATTGAAATAAATGTTTCTTTTTTAACAGTATTTAAGGCCAGACTTAGTATAATATATAACAAAAATATAAAACAATTGACAATTGGATAAGAGTGGAAGTACTGATAGTAAAAATAATATTAGTGAGTGAGTTAATAAGATTAAGGATGATGATGAAAAAATTATACGAGCAAGGAATCCGAACAGCTTTGGGAAACTATCTTATCGCTCTACCTTAATTTAGCACTACCTTATCGCTACAGACTCAATGAATAAACTAGAATATGTACTATAGAGATGAAGTTTCTTGGCATTCCATGGATTCACCGTGCCGGTGCCGGGCCCATCGCGTTGCAGGGAGAGGAGTGCAAACAGCTCCTGGGACTTACGACCCAAGTGTAGGTTTAAGGGGTTTAATTACTGTAATTTGAACTAATAATAATTGCAAGTGCTGCGTGTATAACACAATTAAATAAAAAACAATATTTATTTGTATATGTACTTAAAACTACTCTATATGAAATTAAATAAAGCTTTATTATTATTAATTTCACCTAATTATCATTTTTCACAAAAAACCATTAAGAATTGACAGTTAAATATGTAATTTATCTTTCAACCGGAATCAACCATCTCTTATCTGTCGGCTGTGTTTGTAATTAGGTAATAAACGGTTATATAATGAATTAGCTCTGTGATACGAAAATAAGATTACGGTTTAGGTAAGGGTAGGTACACCAGACCTCGTTATTCTGATCCTCACAACTCACGAGGGACTATAATTGCCTAACTTTTCCCCTGACTCAATATCTTATTACGGTGATAATGTGTAATGATATTTATTTTCATTTCATAACCATATATTTACAAAGCTTCGAATTTGTCATTAATTATAGGTTATTTTTCTTCCTTTACAATATTGAGTTTCTTTTAAATTATAATAATTGGCCGGTGAAGCAAGATGTCTAAGTCTGGCCCAGGTTTGAGTAGGAGGGCAAGCGAGCCCTCCCACGACTTAACAATCGTATTAACTGAGTGGGTTGTACACGTGTCAGTCGGCTGTGTAGTATATTAAGACTAAAAGGTATTCGCCGGACGGAAATTATATATTTATAAAGTGATTTATTTTTAACATATATATAAACACATCACATCTACGCAGAAATGATGGCTCTTCGATGACTGTGTGATTGTGATGACTGTACCGTCTTTGGTATTTTGTATTCATATTTCTTAATTAAATACGATGCATTTACTTAGATGAGGAGACGGACACAAAGTATACAACTAAGCGCTTACAGTGGTTGAAGACTTTTACTTGTAACCCAATACCGGATAATATATTAATGTGGAAAGTTAATTTTTACATAACATTCTACTCGTATAACGCAAAAGACGTTCTATAAAACGAAATATAAATCAATAACAGCAAACTGTAAACAATATTATGAAGGTTTATTAAACTTGGGATAAAAACAATTGTTAACGTTCTCAAAGAGCAAGGAAAACACCGTTTTATATTTTGTTTCATGTAAGTGACCTTTTATTATAAAGTGCAATAAAAAAAAATTCATTTAAAATAAAATTTATATAAAATTTTTATTTTAGTATTACAAAAGATACTTTTATATAATGTTTCATAAATTCCGGCGGACACATGAGGTGATCTGTCACCTCGAGTCTTTTAACAATCGTCTATTGTGTTCTTGGTACTTGGAAAGCTAAAAGTTTATTCTTTACTTTACTAAATGTTTGAAATAAAATAAACCGTTGCTAGTCGTCTCTAATTTCGATGAATAATAAACTTTTGGTCCACCAACTATTTTATTAATTATAACACTGCTTCAAATTAATAAAAATAGATTAAAAAATATTGGTTTAATGTAAGATATTTTTTTTATTGATAAAAAATTTACCTTAATCCTAATTATCCTACACGTGTAATAAATTCTCTTACAAATATATATTTTTTTCATTTAACTGAATAAACGAACCGTTAAATTAAATATTTTAATCATTTTGCCGAAAAATATTTTGTAACCACTGGACAAATATTTTTATTAATCTTTTAAGTGAGATAAAGGACCGACGCATATGAGCTGATTATATAAATACCTTTGAATTTCCCGATATTTTGTCCGATTCGGATTGTTTTATAATTAGGTAATCGGAATACTAAATATAAAACAAAGAAACTTCAAAACAAAAATATTTTTTCTTCATAATTGTTGATTAATAAACAAAAACAATGCTGGACATTAAAAAGTTACTAACACCCACAAATTACTTTAATTTTAAATTCATAACATCATTACTTTACGTTTTATAAATAAATATATTTAAATAAGTGAAATTAGTTGTCAGGAAAATGTGGTAATTGTGTTATAATTTTATATGAAAATAGAATTTCCCTATCGTGACAACTCCAACAAAAGTCAATTTTATATTGGTATTCCGAGTAAAATAAGAATTAAGTAATATTTATTAATTTCAATATTCTTTTTCATTTTCAAGATTATCACACGAGTCAACAAATTCTTGCCGGATCCAATATTTTCAATTTTGCCGTCTTGCAAAGTCTGAATGTGCTTTTTTTACGAAAGTTTTAGTTCAAAAATGTATTTTTTTTTACATGTAATCAAATTGATGATTGACTACATTCCACCTGATAGTGAGTGAAATGTAGTCATAGGTGGTAAGACGCATCAACCTAGAGCAGCCTATTCACTCTTCGCTTGTCACCTACATTGTAATCGGACGGAAATACCGACGCAGGTATAGTAATATAAAGATAATTAATTATATTACGATTGTAACTTACAAATATTGATGTTCTAATATAAGATACATTGATTATTATTCTTAAGTTGCTGACTGCCTCCACTAAAAATGTTTTGAATCATGGGAATTATTTCCACGGAAAATCTTATATTACTTTAATGTTATAATTCTCTCCGGATATATACTATAAAGACATTTTGTTTTTACTTGTTGTATGTTTGTTTTTCCCACATGCACTTAGTTAAGAAAGTTTTTTCAACCTCGTACTAGCTTATAGCGGACTTTTAAATTATTTTTAGTTTCGTTTTCTTTGTAATCTAGATGTTTTAATAAGCAGATCTTGAATATAATGGGAAATCAATAATAATAAAGTTCTTTAGTTTTATACGACATGAAACGGTGCCTCTATTTTTTTAACAGACTTTATTTTTTTAAAATCAAATTAAGGCATCTGTAATTATGCAAATAAATGCTGCAATATTACTACAGGATATTATTTATTCAACTTTACTATTTTATGAACTCGTTCCAGTTCAATTTAATCTCATTTACATTATTATGTTACTTTATTATAAATAAATTAAAATTTTAATTATTTTGTAAAATATTTCTTACAAACGTATTTTTTTAAATATTAACCTTCTACTATATCTACGTTTTTAAACTAATATAATAAAGCCTAACAGTTTGTTTGATTGAGAGCACTTGTCTATGAAACTAACAGTTTGAAAAAAAGTTTCTGCATTTGATTTATTGAGGCCTATATAAACTTTAAAAAAATATATCTAACATGGATAGCATTGTTTGTTTCCCGGTTTCAACCGGTCACTCTTAATTAATATTCCGGACGTGTGGACGGTATTACCACGGTATTGCCACGGTATCACCATGGTATTACCACGGTATTGCTACGTAGGTCAAGGCGAAGCAATGTTACATGACAAATTGAAAACGTCTTAAAACAATCACTATTTCATTAAATTGATTGTTATATTGTAATAAACTAAGATTTCATTACATTTTTGAACCGATAGTTGTTCAGCCAATTAGTAAAAACATGATCTACCCATTTTTCTTTAATCCATCATTAAGTGTTCTTATAGATAAATTGAAACAGATGTGTTCAATTAAAATAAGAAATCATTAAGAATAGAAATACTAAGTGAGCGATATGTATTCCTCGAGTCGTCGTGGAATCTGTAATTCAGTAAGACTCTATGTTTTTAGAAAAAGGTATAATTATAGATAACCACACTGTAGCCAAATAACCAGAGGTATAATAATTTAGGAGTATACGCTATCAAATATGGGAAAATCATTTTTGGCAATCGAAGAGATATAATATGAAATATTATTTTTTAAACATTATATTAACTATACTATGACATAATGCTGAGAATTAAGCATTAAGGCTCTCAATATCTATATGTTAGCTGAAATATACATTTTTCCAGATTTTCGGACTCCTAGGTATAGGTATGAAAAGAAAATCTATATTGAATTATTATAGTTACGCAAACTAATATATTAGATATTCGTTATTGTTTTCAAAAGTTAATAATAACGAAAAACCTTTTTAACGAATGGAACAGAACTATACAATATAACTTAATTAAAAAAGGAAAAGTAAGCTAAAAACCAAACTTAGACCGTTCTCCTGCTCGAGACATGTTGATATGGAGTTTCTAACAACTTTGTTAACATTTATACAGCGTGTTTGTAATGAATACGGTAATTTATTTAAACCTTTCAGTAAGTTTAAAATATAATTATGATAATAAAAGAGCAGGTTCATAGTTTTGATATTACTTTCAAATGTAGTTTTCGTGTAAATGTATCTCTATATATTATAAAATAACTCATTCAATAGCTTAAGTTACCACTTTTTTTCGTTTAGTACTTGCTGCAAATAACATTGCGTTATTTATAAAACAAATAATAACTTATAGTTTTTTAAAAATAACCCATCCGGGGTTCTTACTCGCGACGTGAACTTCGTGCAGCAGCTCTCTGGGCGCGACGCGAAGAAGGCGAGAGAAGAGGTGGGTGAGAAGACGTTGTCCCTTAGAGCTCATGAGTAAGAACCCCGAATGGATTTGGAATTAGTCGGGCACATTTCGATATAATTTCTACGTGAATACAGCCGGGTAAATATAAATATAATAGTCATGGTTCACGAAAGTTTAAATACTTATACAATATGTGTTGTTTCTCTATTAGAGTTTCAGTGACTGATTTTCTCTTAAATACACATATTCTCTTCTTTCTTCTCTTAAATACTCGTATTTCTGCACACGGTAAGTGGATACAGTTGAAGTTTATTTTAACCATAGGAAGAAATATATCATTCTTAAGTAAAGAGCCAACTTAAAGTTATATCTGAAACTAAGATACTGCAAATATAAATGAATACCTCGCACGTAATTGGTTATTTAAAAAGACAATTAAAATGTTATTTAACAATCAGTCTCTGCACACTCTACCAAAAGCTTACAGAACCTGATAGCTTAATAGGTTTTCCAATAATTACATATAATATCTTTATTGTATATATATTCAGTATCTTTATCATAAAATGTTTATTGTAAAAAATTAAGTCTGATTTAAAAATGTTTCAAATCAACGTGGCGTGATAAAATAAAATACAGTTTTGAATAAACGGAATTCTTGTTTTTTGAGCCGCAAGTAATATAACACTCGGTTTAGAAACAGTTTTAATTAAAATATAGGATTTTCTTTTAATAAATGTTTGCTTCACAAAGTAGTATCGTGCTTGTTATAGAAAAAATCGGTCTTGCTATCGTAACATGTTTTTTATTATTTAGAACTATACGAGTATAATTACACGACTGAACTTTACTTAGCATAGATCACCAAGACTTTACTTTAATTTTAACAATAAACATTGAACCAGTTAAGATACAGGATTAACGATAAACAAGTCAAACTTTTCTCCAAGTTTCAAAGGTTTTAACTAGTTACTATGTGTTAGTCTAGTAATTAAGAGTCGTTAAGAGTTTTACTTTTAACTCTATCTGGACTTTAATGAATAAGAAATCCGTTAAACAGAATACAGACAAATAAATTTAGTTTTTTAATGTCATTTAAAAAGTAATTTTGAGAGATTTAAAAAATAAAATTTCAAAGTAATATTTATATATGCTTATTTACTAAGTGATCGGTATTAAATGAGTATACCTATATAATATATTAGTTTAACGTATTGTTATGGATTTAATTTTTCTATGGAAATCCGTCTCTGTATAAAACATATGTTTTTCTTATATTGCTCACTTAATGAAATATTAATATAAATAATAATATAATAAGTTTCTCACAAAAGATACGACCTCACCTAAGCCATTATTATATCTTACTCACCATTTTATATCATGATACAAATAACATTTTACCGAAACATATTTCATTCGTCGTAATCTGTCTCTACTTCAGACATAATATACACAGAGATAGATTCACAGATTATTTATATTATTTTATATTTTACCATGAAATATTGTTATAAATTCTATTTTATGAAGTACATTATGTCATTATAGGTAGAATAAAAATCCCTGAGTCTGAAACACATTGAATTATTGATGAAGAGGTACACTACAATACGTCATTAACAAAGAAAAGGTAAAAGCATCTAGACATAAAACTTAACATAGTTTTAAGAGCTTATCACTATACATATACATTTAAGAAGCTTGGCGTTCTTGCGAGGATCCGACAGTACTTCACACATGGATAATTTCTAGCACTATATAAAGCACAGATCCGGTTGTGTGTCGACTACTAATACTGTGGCCATATAATGGCCGTTGCTGCAAAATTTAATCTCGCAACTCTGGACTCAATTGAGAGGAGAGCTAACTGGTGACCCTGAGCTGGTTCACACCAAACTCCATAGCCTCGAACGCAGTATTATATAGAATACGTTTTAATATGACTATATAACTACTTCCCATCAGGTGGAATGTAGTCTAACGGCATCTTAGTTTTTATGTAAAAAAAATATATGTGAGTATCAAATAGATAATAATATAATACGTTATGTTAAAACATTTGAATGATAAAGATATTTATTTTTTTGTTACTGAATGACGTTTTTCTCCAAATATTAGAGAACGAATACGTTCAATGTTGTAATATATATATATTTCGTATTTTCTGTACATCCAAAATAACGTTATTTTATATGAGAATAGATAAAACAACTTGTGTAAAACAGGATTAAAGTAGTGTTGTGCTTATAATAAAAATATTTCAAGAAGGAAATACATATTATATACATAGAGTAAATATAATTTTGTATTGTATCTTATTTGTATTTATAGAATGAAATAAATGCGTCAAAGTTATATGAAACCTTTTATTTCCATTGTTTTATTATAATGAAAAGACGGTAATATTTTAATTTACATAATATCATGTTCTCGTTTTAAACTCTCTGTTTCAATTATTTTACATCACCATGACATTAAAAAACGGGATTGTCTTATTGAAATAATAATAAACGGGATTGCTTTAAGTCTTATTGGACAATTAGTAATTTGATTTTTTTTTTTTATTAAAAAACTTCTGATAAAGTTGCACAAAATTTTGCTTACAGCTTAGAACCAATTTTTAATTTTCTTTAGGACTTCGTAGAAAAGTAATTTTGTGCAATGTGCTAGAGTCACTGTGACTGTTATTGCTGGGTCACTGCTGTTCCTTGTCTGAAGTAGATAAGTACTTAACAATAGATTTTCCGGAAATAATAATGCAACAAATTAAAATTAAAACTAAAATAAATAAACATATTTTGGTTTAATTTGACTTTCCAGAGTAAAGTGAAGCCACAGGCAAAAGCTAAAATAAATACTTCAGTTTCTGAAACAATTTGAGTTTGAAAATATTTACAATAAAATATGTTGAGTTGAATGTCTGTTTCTGCAATTTCAATCAGTAATCGGTGCTGCGGTTGAGTAAAACTTTTATCTTTAGCTGAGCGCCGTCTGTAAATCGTGCGGCTACTTGCAGTAAATAAGCAATTCAAAGTACAATACAGATTTTAATATTTGAAGTATACATTACATTATAAGTACAAACTAATAAACCCGACTTTCATATGTCTAAGATCCTTGAATCAATGGTAAAGATACAAAGATATTGTGTTCTTTATAAGTCGTGTAGACGTAACGGTGCAGAGGCGCGTATCTACTTCTCAAATAAACGAGAGCTGTCACTCGCACACCGACCTCGTTTGTAAGAGAATTTATGAAAATCGCCCTTACTTTAGTTCCATTGCCAAGGAGTTTGTTACAATGTAATAGAAGATGTTTATTAGTGAAGAGATTTATTATTATATTACAAATTTATTTACTTAAATAACTCAGTGTATAGATAAATAATATTATATTGAAATTATATAAATATAGGGATTATTTTATTCAATAACATTTTAATAGTATAATAATCCAAAAGCCCGTCTGTTTCATGGCACGTGTTTTCTCGCATTTATCTATTGGTTACTCTGTAATCAAGACTTATTGTTTGCTTACCTTACTGCGTAGTTCTTACATGATGGTATGTTACGGTGGTTAAATTTACTATTAATAACATAACTTATATCATCTTTTTAATTTTCATCTATACTGCAAAGTTAACAAAATGGGTTAGGATTTGTATTGTATTGTATTTGTAAAAGACGAATGTGTATAAAGTGCTAAATTCACCGAGTCTAATAGGGTTATGGTAGCTCAATTGGTAAAACGGTGTGACGATTTCCAGAGGTCACGGGTTTGGATCCCTGGCTGTATCAGTTTATGTTTCACTATGTATTCAGAACTTAAATATACTGTTATGCAATATTTTGTTTGTTAAAACTTAGTACGTTTTCATAGTCTAGTATCGCCACTCCGTTAAACTCCTCGAGGTGGACGGCGGTTACGGTGTTGAATGTATAATGACGTACTTCACGCTCTCTTCCCTTACGTGTTCTAGATAATATGAAGAAAATTGAAAGCGTATCTTACAACCACTTATAAAACATTAAATATTAAATGAACATACACTATTTAAAGTATATTATGTATGTATCTATGTACATTAAAATTATATGAAATACGTTAATTCATTCAGTAAACATAATTACATTTTCCACTGAAGAGCTCCACGTGTTGGTCTCTTTGTTGTTGCAATACGAGATTCTTTATCAGCGCTTGTTGACGTCAAAAATTAAAAGAGCAAAAGAAAAAAAAACAACCCGTTACTACCAACCTACTTTGTCGTGGTATGTAATATATTTAGTATAATAGTAGAGTTGAATACACCTCAGTTATGTACAAAAGATAAATTGTATCATTTTTATACACCAAATACATACAAAAATATAAATATAAAAAAATTGTACTATCGGATAAATAAAATAAATTATAAAAGAAGATATGATTTTACTTATCGCATATAAAATACCTCTAGAGACCAAATTGTTTATCATCTGTTGATATTAGTACGTACCTATTGCTTTTATTTTTTTAAAATAGTTTCGTACTTTTCTTAATTTAGATTAGATGTTTGATTTAGGTATGTATATATATATTATAGTTCAATGTTACAGACTTCAAGGTTAGCTCTCTTATATTTGAATCGTTCACGGGCAAATAGGACCTATCCGTTCTATCCGGGACCGAGAGTATTTCATTAGATTCTTTCACCATTTTTAAATTTTCCTGAAATAATATTAGATAAGTGAATCGTCTAAAATAATATTTATTTATATTATATTTTTGTGTTAAGAGTCTTTTAATGTGAATGTAGTTCATTACAAACAACGTTTTTGGAACTTGGGCAGCTAAAAGTTTACTATTTACTTTACCATTACAAACGACTAAGACTGTACCCTTATATATATTTTTCTACATTAACCAGAGTTTCTTTAAGTGGTCGGATCCCGCTCCATTAACCTGAAGTGTCGACACACACTTTCTAAGACGATGTGGTTCTCAGAGCCTTCGTCGTGTACAACAACAAGCTTTTATTACTCTATATATTCATTTATACATAATATAAAGTAATTGTAAAATAAATAAAAATCGAATATAATAACGATATAGTAAACTGTAAATGAATACAGTTCCGTTGATCTACTCTACTCTCTACTCTCTATTCTCTACTCTCTGCTCTCTCCGATGTATTCTAACTTTCTTTTAGCCTTATAATCCGTTATAAGTACTCAAACATTCAACAGCTGGTAAAACAAAAACTTTGCCGAAAACAAACGAGCGCTTCGCCTTACACTTTGTCGTTTATATCAAACATAAGCCAGAGTTTTCGGCTTATTTACTAGAAAAAATATTTTTCATTATAAATTCTTTTTTTTTTCTTCAATAAAGATTTATCACAATTAGTCGTTTCATTTAGGTATAATGAAAAAATATTTAAAGTTTAATAAATATCTACCGTCTGTTTTTTCACAAAAAAACTCTATTTCGCAGGATTACGAAAAGAGCTCTTAAAACTTAAATAATGAGTATTTAATTTTAAAATTAAAATAATATATTGTCACACCTATTTAGATATTGAATGAGGTTTAAAATAAGCTTTTTAGGAAACAGAAAGTTTATGACAAATTGAAACGAATCGTTGTGACAATGTTTGATTTGTTTGAACTTATATTGATTTACATATTTATTAAAAGATAAAAGTTGGATAACGATTTCTTATTTTAAAGTAAGTTTTACACGTTAAAATGTCAACCGCTTGGATAAAAAATTTAACAATTTCTAATTTCATTTGAAATGAGTATGACCGTGACCTGGACATTTAGTTTTATTTTTCTAAAAAATATTGTGAATGCGCATGTTTGTGAAAATGTAATATTATTTGTGATACATCTGTCTCATCACTTTTAGATTAACTAATCTGACGTAAGATATGCAGAGACATAGCCAGTTAGGAACTAACTGCTTTAGTTATATATTTACCTGAAGGTAATGCTGTAACACACCAAGCAATTGTATATCCAATAAGATAAAGTCAATTTTTTTCTTTGGTCTCGAAATATAACTATATTTTTGTCTTGTTACAATTTAGTTTTTTCATTTATTTTTAAATCAAACAGATTTTATACGTGTTTGGTTTGGTGACAGTTAATAAACAAAGAGTATATAAATTAATGAAGTATAAAAAATACCCGAATAATTAATAACTTCAACATTAATTGATATATATGCTTAAAATTTCAAAATAATAACAAAGTTTCTTTCTTTTTGACTTATGATACTCCATGATAGTATTGATTACGACATGATAATATAAAAGCAACTCCTGTAAGCCACTTTCGTTTTAACGTTTGTGAACCGCCATATTAATGACACCACGTGTGCGGCCCAACTAAGTCTGTTCGACAAATCACATGTATGAAGTTTGACAAATTACTTATAACCCCATTGTCATATGTCAAATTAATGCCAATACAAGAAACAATAATGGGTAAATATATATATATATATGTATATTCAAATTGCTGCTATTTATTATTATTTATATGCTGATATTTGATTGCTGTCTATTTTATTTATGAAAGAAGTATTATCAGCAAACAATATTATCCGCGAAATTGAGCTCGTAAATTAATGTAGATCATTTATGTAAACAAGAAAGGCCTATTTATACAAATAATGTTACATATTTTATAAAAAGTTTATTTATATTTAATAAATGTTCTATAAAAAGCAAAAAATAAATACTGGAACGCGTAACTAGCAGTTCCAGAGATTAGAGGGAACAAATACAATTATCAACTTTATTAAAATAATTTAAAACACTTTAATGAAATGTAGATGTAATGTTATATTGTTTCTATTCCTTGTAATGTGTAGATACTTCGTAGTTTAAATACAAAAAAGCCTGGAATTTAATTGCAGCGAGCCAGCTTGCCAGCGCTAAACTGTAATTTCATCATTAAATAATAATGATTTTTTTCTGGCCTACTTAACAAGACTTATGAATTTCGTAGCTTATAATGAGTAATTTCTAGTATTTTTGAATCTTTTGTATAACTTATTCATAAACCTAAGAACGAAGTTAAGTAATAATATTACGGGCTCTTCTACGAATAATTAATATTTTCTTTCAAATATTTGACTTATTTGATTTACCTCAATCTCATTTAAACTTTAACTTTAGTAAGAATTATGACTTCAAATAAAAAGAAACATTTGGGAATACAATTTCGAAATCGAGATGTGCTTAAATATTTTTTTTTACCTAATAGGAATAATATGTAAGATTTTGAAAAAAAAATAGGTAAAAATAAAAAGAATATAGTTACAGTCTTTTTTTTAATTAGTTAAAATTAGCTTTAAAAGATATAAGGAATAGAAATATTTTCTTGTAAGCATAAATTTAAACCGGAGAAAGTGAATAAGTAAATAAATTTATTTACCGCAATAATCCGACTGAAGTAGAGCTCACGGCTTAAACTTATATATGTAGTTAGAATTAACGAATTAAGTAAGAAACTAGAAAGTTCTGATTCCAGAATAAACCATAAATTACTACAGAATAAAAATTCTCTTGGTCATATATTTGAAGTAGGCATTGATCAGAAAAACCTTTAATTAAATTTATTTTCCTCTCATGTACAAATAATAACATATTTAAATATAAATGTGTATATTGTCGGTAAACATCAAGTGTTGTTGACGTTTATCAACAATATTTTATATATTAATTGAATTTTAATTATGTATACAAACAAATGAAATTGGATTTTCTGTTTGTAATATTAAAATAATCGCTTTTTACTTTTATATATTTATATTTTTTATGATTATTAAAAGTTTGATTTTCTCTTGTTTTTATGAAGGTCAACATTTTTTACGAACCTCTGAAAAAAAAATTGTAGCATAACATTTAATATTAGGCTAAGAATTGTTTAATATAAATATAAAGAACGTCTAATTTGCTAGCAAATTCGAAAGTACTTTGTAAATATAATCTTAATAAAAATATCCAAGTATTAAAATTAAAAATATTCATTGAATATTGAATTAAATTACAATTCTATGATAAACCAATTCAATATAAGATTATATTACTGTCTGCGAAGAAAATATTTTTATATTACTTAGTCTGACCAAAAATGTAGTAACATATTAAAAATATATGATATAACATTTGAATTTAAAATCGGTCAATCTTATATGAACATTTACAGTATTATGTAACTTTCACGCCGATATATTAAATATTTGTGTTACATTCAAAGGACCAGATTAATATATAGAACCGAGTGCTGTGACAGCATTACACAAAGTAAGGAGCCAAATGCAATTTTGGAAACTCTCCATCGTTTGGTATTAGTCAAATGTCGTCGTGTTCCGGGCTATTGATAGGTTCGGTGAAATCTCCGCTAGTTGTGACAAAGTATTCATGTAGTATTTGTACGTAGAGCGACCAAAGCAGTCAAGAAAAGTGTTCGAATAAATCCTGTCCGAAAGCAAAAAAATATATCTCAATCAATCTAGCACCTAGAAGATAAAATAGACCTTGCAGACTAATTATAAGAGATGTACTTGTCATTAACTAACTGATAATTAAAGATAAGAATGGTACAGTTAAAATTATTTCTTAAGTGTACACACTGATTTGTTTTTAGTATTGAGCTAGGTTTAAACTAGCATTATGCTAGATTTGAGGTCAAACCTCGATAGAAGCTTCCCAATTAGAACAATTGTAACTATTTAAGTAATATCGGTAAAATTTTAACACAATACAGAGTTTAATAGCTTGTTGATCGATTTTCCTAACTAATATTGTATTCGAAAATGTAAATCTGTTTCTTTGTTACGCTTTTACATGCTAGTTTCTCATCAAATCATCCTGAAATTTCGCTATTCGCTGTACGTCAGGGGAATAAAAATAACATAAAGTATCTTTCATCCTGAAAAAGACTAAAGTTCCCGAGAGATAGAAAACCTTTTAGACAGCCATTTAAAACAACAAGATTGTTTTTTACCTATAACTCGGCTGAAACCACCGGCTAAAGCTAGTAATATATAATTCACATAAGTGGCTTTTCATTATTTCGTCGCAAAAATAATGTATCTACTTTTAATATTAATATTTCTTTAATAGTTACATTTTAAGTTTCTTATTATTGTCCTTGCTTATATCTCAAAAGGTTATGTACGTATGTTCTATGAAAAAAAGCAAAAAATATACATGTTTTATGAGAAAATATAAACAAGAAAGAAAAGAAAATCAAAAGTAAATTTAGATTTGAAAATTTAGTTTCCATCCGTTTTTTTGTTGTTTCTCTAAATTAACTGAGATTTATATTTTTCTTTAAATAATGTGATGTTCTTTTTTTTTGCCAAAACATGGATTTTAATTAACCTTATTAAATTTGACCCGAGTTATCTTTTTTTGGCAAATATTTAACAAAACAAGAGGTAGAATTTTTAAATGTTACCATACTAACTAATAATTTATTAATCGCCAACGTATCAGATTACAAAATTAAAGCCCCTTTTATCATGTTTTTATTTTCCAAAGCTTATTAAAAAACTAAAGACTGTGTAGGCGATGGAGGAGCCTGGCAATGACTCACCTATTTACAATTCTGCACTTGTATCTTCACTGTTACCACTTCTAAGGTACTTTCTATTATCAAAAATAAACATTTTATAATTACTTTAATTATGAGTTTATTCATAGAATCCTTGAATTCCTTGAAAATATGAAATAATCATAAAACTAGTAACTAGTTAATTATTCTAGTTCCATTTTCGGGAGCACGCTTCAGTTGAATTCACTTCACAAGAGAGGTTCCGAGGTTATATTAGTTTAAATTGTTTTTTTCTACTAAAATAGGAGTTTTGTTTTTTTCTGAATCAACCAAACTCCTATTTGGTCCAGAATATATAGAAATCTAACTATTCTCACAATCGGCCCGCATACTGTCCCTGTTTTATAAAACTTAGAATTCAGTTTAATTTGTGAAATAAAATTTATATTTTTTTTTTATATTTTAACTGTCAAGGAGAAAATATAGTTCATATTTTATTGTATAAGAAATTTTATACGCTGAATGAACTTTCTTAATATTTACAGTACACTTTACTATTTATAACCTTGCTAATTATTTACCCGATAAAGACGAATAAGTCTAGAATGCTAAATTTACCGAGTTTGGCGGCGTTACGGTAGCGCAATTGATAGCTTAATCAAAAGTTAAACTGATTTTTGTTTTTAACTATAAGCCCAAATGTTTTAAGATCCAAAATATTTAAAAGATTATGTGCCTCGGAAACATTACCATATTCTAAATATCAATTAAATATTCTATTATAATCTTTTAAATATTAATTTAAATTAAAACACATTAGCTTCTTCAAACCGAAGTCTAACCAATATAATATTAAAAGTTAAGTAATTGACAATTATCGAGCTCTGAATATTTGATCATTAATTTATAACTGAAACTTAAATTACACAAAAGACATAAACGAGTATTTTATTGCTTTTTAATATAAATCCAAATTACTGGTATTTAATGAAAGGAAAACAAAATGAAGTTGAACAATTAGCAACGGGTAACATTTTGTGCAGTTTTTATCCTTGTGAAATAAAATATAAAAAACTTAACTGTGACTTAATCAGATTATAAATACGAATGGTTATAATATTTTGCAAATATATATATTTCTTATAAACTTGTTAAGTAAATCAAATTACTTAACAAAAAAAAACCATCCAAAAAACCAACAAATTAAGTGTAATAGAGCTAACTAATCAACTAACTAGGAATTCAATATTACCTACCTACTAGGATTGAAAACGTTCACCCCGAGTCATAGTTTTAGTTTGGTTTGGTTTGGTTTGGATTGATTCGGTTAGTTATAACACAAACAACGGGTTTCAGTACGTTATAAACTATGTCTGTTTATTATTTATTACCAGAGGGACGCGACGGTTTTCCAAAGATCGCAGGTTTGAATTCTCCTCAAATCAACTAAACTAAAACACAATAACTTCGTGTTCACATTGAGTTCAATTGATTGAAGAGCCATTAATAGATGCCGTAAATAAAGAAGACAAAATAACTGGAGAAAATTTCAAAAAGTTTACATAGAACACCAAATATATTTAGAAAGGAAATATCAATAAAAAAAATAATTTTATTATTCACGAATAAATATATTTGATTTAGACTACGGTTTTTTGCCCTGAATGAATGCCTGGCTGAATATCATATGTCTCTGTTATTATTCTACGTAAAATATAATACATTTCTATGAATTTTCTGTAAGCTCAATAAAAATAGCATTTTAATATATTTCTTATAACAACGATCAAAAAAAAGACGTTAGCAGTAGTAGTATATGAGATATCTAATTCAAGGCTATATATATTTTTATAAGTATCTCTTACATTTAATAAATAGACGATGAGAAATGGAAAACTTAATGTTATTTTACTACATATATGTAGGTATACATATTATCTGACGTTATATATCACATTTTTCTTCTTTAGAATACGGTTATTGATTCAAGGTCACATCGAACTCCTTATTTCGGTTGTTGAATGTTCATTAGTCCTCCGTAAGATTAAATTATATATAATGCGAGGTTATCTCTTTAAACTCATTGTTATTATAACTCTACAATGAGAGTTTATCCATACATGACCTGGACATTATAAAGTGGGGTTGGCAAGTTTGAAACTTAGTAAGGGTTATATGAAATAAGAAAATATTATTAACAAACGTATGCTATCGAAATATTCAGAGCCTTTTAATTCCAAAAATTCGTTTAGTAATTTGTAAAAAAAAGTTTATTCGTCTAGGATTAGTCAATGAATGAACGGCCCTTAATGAAGCCCGAATGGAGCCTAAAGTCTAATGAAGTAAGTATAATAAAGTATAAGTGATCATTAAGTTCCCAAAGACATTGACAACATATTTTACTCACAGAATGCTGTGCCGTGCTGTGCTGGGCTTATATTTAATAGGATTGGATACCATTCTCCACTACCTACCTGAAAGATATACGGTGTTCTCTCGCCACGCAACCCCCCCAAGCAATTGAGGTTGATGAGAATACTGACAAAATGAAAATACTGAAAAATTATCTTAACTGAAGACTGATATATTGATTGATAATTTCAAATTCAAATATCAAATATCAAATATCAAATTCAAATATCATTGTTTGTTTGCGCAATATAAACATTTTGTCAATTTTATTAACTATTCAGGTTTTTGGTAAAACACAAATTATATGAAGCAGCACTTAAGCTACTTTTGCCATATGAACTGATAGGAAGGAAAAGCCTTTTTTTTCTAAGATATTTATTAGTGTAACGATTGTTAGTTTATAGATTGATATAATAACGTTAGAAAGATATTAAGCTGTATCAAATTATTATTTTAACTGAATTAAATACTGTCATTTAAGCGTCGACGCTAGTTATTCATAAAAACAAGCAGTATCTATCTCCGTGAGAACGTTCGTCACTGCCAATGTTATGGTTTCTTAGGTCACTGAACTCAAAATTACTGTGACGTTTTGAGAATGCCGTCCTCTCTAAAACTGACCGTATAATACAGTAGATTAAGATGGCTAGATGACAGCCAGTCTTTAGATCCGATGAAGTCTGAAACTTTAAGTTTTGCAACCAAGCTTTAGTGGATTGAATTTAATGAACTGTAATACTAAATTGCAAGACTCAACACCGGGACAAAGGACTTTTCTTGGTAATGGAACATTCAGCTGTAATTTAATTTTGGCATGTTATATTTAATCTTATGTTATTTGCAATCGTATTGATCAGTACCTTTAAAGTAATGTTCTGGACGTAATTTTACTACAAATTAATAATATATACCAGAAAATTATAATCTAAGAAAGTAGAATAATTTGAATGTTCTTCCTTTTAACTCAGAGGCAGCTGTCTAAAGCTATTATATTATAATAAATATTATAATTCAACAAAAAATCAGTGTCAGAAAGATCTTTCTCCAAAAGCAAAAATAATTTCTCAAATAAACTATTATATCCAAATTTACAATATAATATATTAGTTAATCAAGTTAAGAATAAAACTTAAACCGTAGTTCATTTAAAACTCACATAATATGTATTGATTTTTAGTTTATTGTATACTTTATATGCCTAGACTTAACGTTAGCAAAAGTGTTATATTATCAAGAAGTAACATTTAATATACGGGTACGTATGAAGGTGTTTTTGTTTATTTACTTGGCAAAAGGCCTATTGACTTGAAGTAATCGTTCCTTTAATGTATTTATTTTTTTATTTTAAATCTGGCCGGTACTGCGGTCGTGAAAAACATTTATTTTCAGCTTAGTACATTGTGTTAACGAACGTACCTATAGTTTCAGGAGGTTTACTCCTTGTAACGGGAAAACATATTTTAATGCAAGAAATGTTTAATAATACAATTTAATATTTAGCTCCCAAATTTTAATAAAGCTTTGTTGTTTGTGGACTTATTTAAAATAGCAAGAAGTTCCTAATTAAAATACTGTTGAAGTTAATTTACTTTTCTCTTTTTTTAGACTACTATACGTGATTAAAAAAAAGGGTCCTATAAGCATTTTGGCGCCATTTCCTTTTTATAAAACTCTAAGTTTCTTGATTTTATTTAGAACGTATAAAATTAAATTGAGCAAAAACTTAACAACCAATGATAAGACAAATATTACTAATTCAGTAAAAGCATAGTCAATGTTTTATTAAAATAAACATATTAAGAATATTTTTTTAGAATCAGGGTATTTTTTAATAAAATAAAGACATTTTATTTTATTAAAAAATATTCTGATTTCTCATTTTATTCAAAGATTGAAACTCCAGATGAAATTAACGTATTAGTAAAACTGTAGTACTGTAATAGTACAATTAACGCTAGGGGTCCAGCGACCGCGAGATTCTTTATTGCCGCTTGCTGATGTCAAAAATCAAAAGAATAAATATATACTACTTAAATACTTTAAAATTACTTAATATAAAACAAATCTACTCGAATAAATTCGTTTTATGACTACACAATTTTAACAAGGTTACATCTATCATCGAGTTCAACCTATACTAAATTACATGTTCAATGTAAGCTCACTAATCTAATAATTCACACGTATCACTTATTTTCCGCACTATATCAACCGTTACGAAAGCCTAACCTAAAGAAGAAAGACTGCCGCCCGCCATGCTTGCCATGTTATAGACGCCCGGTGATAAGTGTTGCCAACAACTAGAGTAGAGTAGAGTACACTAGTAGAGACTAGTAGAGACGAACTGAGCCCCAACAACTGAATGAAATTTAATACTCATCCGTTATGTCAAAAGTTTGCTTATACAATTATTGAACAATTTACGCTTTGTGATTTTATTTTATATATCGCGTATAAGATACCTCTAGAGACCACAATGTTTACCATTTGGTGATTTGCCTTTTGCTTTTTTTTTATTAGTTTCATCCATGCCTTAAATTATTCAAATAAGTCAAGAACTCGTAGCGTTCTTTATGTTTGATTTAGGTGTAAATTATGGTTGGGTGCTATGGACTTCAAGGTTACAACTCTTATATCCGTTTTGCTTAAATATTGTTTTGAAGTTTTTTGAATTAATTATATTTGAAGTCCAATACCAATATTCTTGCTCCGTTTCTTTCACGTTAAATAATTATCATTCCTTAAAAAACTATCAGGTAACAATAAAATCTTATTTTATTTTTTGACTTAGTTTTTTTTTTTTTTTTTTTTTTCAGTTATGTGGAGATGAAGTTGCAAATACTTTCATTTTTAAATTATCTATATTTAATGTAATTTACAAGTGTCGCCTGTCGCACACTGACGCACCGACTCCAATAAAGCCAAAACATAAAAAGTCACCTTTCAGCTCTTCAATTGTTTGTGGTTAAAAAAAAACAACTAATGTTGCATTCAAAAAACGTATACTACATTGTCTTATAAATTGGGTACGTTCCTAATTCCTAAATATTTGATGTTTTAATAAAAATAATTTTAAAATATTCGACTGCAATACAAAGAGCTTAAAGAAACATGGTAATATACAATTTCTGAATGCAACTTTACTCAGTCTTTGCAAAAAAATACAACTCTCGCAAACTAATAGAAACGGGTATTACGCTTTCCTAAAAAAATAACTGAAGTAGGTTGACTTTAAACAAATAAAAAATATTTTTCTTGTTTCGTCGTTGACAGTGTAAAAATTACCCATAGTCTTATAAAATAAATTATAGCAGTGATTCAATTCAGGAATTTATCAGTGGCAATTCGTATTGTATTATATATATATTTTAATAGCTAAGACACGAGATGTTTCACTGCTTCCTTTTTTTCATCAGTGCGTTTTATAAGGAACTGCTTTGGTCAAAGTATTTAATAAATAATAAGTTAACTACATCATAATGAAAAAATCTTAAACAAATAAAAAGGCTTACTTGTTCTATAAGCCTTTCAACATTCAAAAACCTTTAATGATTTTTATTACCACTAAAAGAAAGAAGAATTCAAACCCGACAAACGACGGTAATATATAATATAATTTTCAATCACACCAACAAATCTGATACAATGAGCTTTGTTCATTTTAAACTGTGTTCACAGTGAATGGAAGCAAACAACAATATATATTCTGGCTGTTTATTTTCTTTTTTTAATCTACCAATTTCACG